>CM060971.1:53545997-54273497 GCA_030765045.1 Tenodera sinensis | reverse complement strand
ATACCAGTATTTTCAGTACTTATTGTTCTGGCTATGAGACTAATATAATTGAAGCCATTGGCACAAAAAATAAAAATCCTTAAAATGCACAAGGTGAAACGCAGAAAGTTGACTTGGTAGTAGGGGCAGATGATACTGGAATTTGAGAGTTCATTTACAGGGAAATTTCTAATAATGTAGTTAAACCAGTATATGGAAGTATAAAAAGCCTAAATAATGACAACTGATTCATCAACGGCGATTTATTGAGTAGGGCGCTTCTCTGTTATAAGAAAAGCTAACTTTATTCTTAGAATCACCAAAATGTGTAAAGCTTTACAGTAAACCAAATGCAATATTATGTTCAAAAGTATAAAAACGTTTTAATCATTGTAGAAATTCTCCCTATATTTATAGTGGAATCAAAAATGATAAAGTACCTTAATATGTTTGTCTATTACGCTATATTATAATGCAGTTTCTGCCTTTGAACGCAACGTTTTGTTCTAAAACGTATACAATAAACCGTATACAATAATAATTTGCTTTCACAAAAAAGTTAGAAAAAATACCTTCAATGTACATCAAAGCAAAAAAATTAATTACTTTAAAAGCAATTGTTTCGTTCTTCGGACCAGAAATTTATGGTATTTGATAGGCAGTTAGAACTTATAAATTCAAAAAGCTGTTGGGACAATTTAGTTTTTGATGCGCATGGAGTATTTTCAATATTCAGGTATTTTTCTATTGTGAATAAATTGAATAATTATTTCCCTTAAAACTATTAAACAGATAGTACTGGAACTTTCTGTGATGGGAAAATTTTCATCAATTGTGAAAATAAAATTACTGTGTTTGAGGCTTACTTCTATAAACATGAAAAATCGAAATCAATTTGCAATTGTGTTCTTTAAGTTTAAGGAAAAGGTATATATCTCATTCCAATAATTGGTATAAAATATAAATAATGTGGTATGTAATTTATAACCCAGTCATATTTATTATTATGAAAGGAAATTATTTGTTAACACAAATTTATATATTTCAAAATAAATATTCTGATACATAGGGTGTTTATAATATATTTATTGCTGCTAATTATATCAAAGCAACTTATTAGTGAAAACCATATTATTAAACAATAAGAATAGTTACATTAACCCTTAACCGGTGATGTGGAAAATTTGTCACACAACCATGACGTAACATCCGTTATGCTATTAAGGTTTAACATTTTTACTTTCTCTACTGGTAAGTAGGGAAAGTATTTTATTCAATACTTGCCTCGAGGTTTCACCGGAAATATATGTTTTGAGACCCCCCTGAAACCAAAAAAACAATTTTTAGAAAAAGGTCCGTGTGTCTATCTGTTTGTCTGTCTGTCTGTGGACAGCATAACTCAAAAACGAAAAGCAGGTTAGAAGCCAAAGTTGGTACTTAACTTTAGTGTCTTTCAAGTATGCGACACAAAGATTTTGAAAAGATAAGCCCCACCCCCTACATGGAAAACGTCTCGAAAATTTTGATTTTCTTGAAAATGGCTCTAACGATTTTGATTAAAATGTCATATGTTTGAGATATTTTTATGGAAATGAAATGTATATCTTGAATTTTCTGGCTATAGCCCCTGTAGTCGTATTTACTCTGGCAGAATTCTGCATAACTGGTAAACCGTTAGAAATAGATCAAATCATACTATACAAAAATGTAGATCTTGCTCAAATACACAATTTATGTCTCAATAAATTCTCTTGTAGGGTGAACCATTTCGGAGATATTCCTTGTTATATGTGTGAGTTTTGGAAAGCAAAACGTTCGTGAAATGGAGCATCGTTGTTCGTTTTTCATATGTTAAGTGTGCAAACAGAACGGATTCTCAAAGCTTTAAAAGATTTGACTATCGCTCAAAACCTACTGTATTCTAATATTCCCCTTATACTTACCAGGAAATAAGCAATAAGATAGGTAACTTGTATGAATGTTTAGCTCAACTAACACGAAGAAGACATAGGAATAAGTTTGTAAGAATGGTTAGTACAACAGTAGTGAGTCATGTGAATGCAACACATCAGATTTTTTAGTTTAAGCTTTTCTATTCAATTGCGGCCTCCTTGAGCATCAGTTTGACATATGAGAATTTTATTGGTTGCGGTACACAAAATGTAAAAAAATATGATGTGTTGCACTCACATGATTCTCTCCCTCTCTCTAGATTTTTCTGCAGTACAATTTGGTCTATCTGTTACGCTTTACGAGTTATTGAAAAATCATCAAGGGTAAACAGGACTGCATAGGCTATAGCCAGAAAATACGAAATATACATTTCGTTTGTCAAAAATATCTTAAACATATCGCTTTTAATCAAAATCGTCAGTCATTTTCGATAAAATAAGAATTTTCGAAAAATTTTCCATGCAAAGGATAGTTTATGCTGGAGAAATTTTCTTCAAAATCTTCGTGTGCTTATCCTTAAAATATATTATTTAAGTTCTATATTGCTTTCTAGCATGCGACACAAATATTTTGAATAAAATTCCATAAGTTTAAGGTATTCTTATGGCAAATGAAATATATATTTTGAATTTTCTAGCTAGAACTTCTGCAGTTCTGTTTTTTTTTTTTTTTTGTTTTTTTTTTTGGGGGGGGGGGAGGGGTAAAGTGAAGTGAAATGAAGTCTCTGGTACATTGAAGGAGAACAGAACTACTTTTAAAACATTCGACTGTCGCTTAAAGACTATTGTATTCCGCTTGCAAGAGAATTAGAAATAATGTCTATAAATGTTTATCGGATTAACATGAAATGGACAGAGCCATGTGTTAGTAAGAATAGATTCAGTTTTAAATTTATTTAAAGAATGTTCAGTGCTTCCATTGACATACAATTTTTGTCCTTGCAATAATTAGCATGAGCTTAATTTTGAAAAATATGTTTAACTGGTATGTTTACCCCGCCTTTACGTAGGAGAGGCTCATGTTAGAAGTCGAGCTGTTGTCCGTCTAGTATAGTGAGGAAGTTGAATGAACAAGTCGGGAGTTGTGCCAGAAACTTGCCTTACACATTCGAGTATCTCCTTCAGCTATGTCATAATAATCATATTCAGGTCAAACTACTCGCTCAACTAATCTTTAGTGGGCGGCACGTTCTTTGTTTACTCGCGTTGTCCAATAACGTGTTTCCTTTGGAAGGGATAAGGATGCGCATTTCTGTGTCTATCTCCCGGGGGAACGCGGAGCACGTCGGTAAACTTGACCGTGCTGCTGTCTTGGGAAAACCAAAAAATCGAAAAGTATACTTACGGACCAGATTCCATGTTGGGAGTTGACAGGTAGCCTCTAATATTCTGTTTGATGCTGCTTTGCTAAAAGGCGTAGTAGCAATGTCAAAAAATCTGGTGTGTTGCAATCACATGACTTTCTCTACTCTTGTATTAACCATTCTTAGAAACTCATATGCCCATATCTTCTTCGTGTTAGTTGAGATAAATATTTCCAGAAATTATCTTCTTGTTTATTTCCTAGTAGGTGCAGGGAGAATATGGGAATACAGTAGGCTTTGAGTGATAGCCAAATCTTTGAGATCCCGTTCTGGTTGCACGCTTAACATATAAAAATGAACAACGAAGTTCCATTTCAAAGTTTTAAGTTTTCCGAAACTGACACAAACAATAAGGAGTATCTCCGAAATGGTTCACTCTACAAAAAAGCTATTTGGATATAAATTGTGTGCTTTAGCGAGATCTACATTTTTTTTCTGCAGTAAGATTTTGTCTATCTCTTACGCTTTACAGTTATTCAAAAGTCATCCAGAGTAAACAAGACTGCACAGACTATAGCCAGAAAGTTAAAAAATGCATTTTATTTGTCATACAAATATCTTAAACATATGTCATTTTAATCAAAATCTTTAGAGCCATTTTCAAGAAAATATAATTTTCGAAGAATTTTCCATGTAAAGGGTAGTTTAGGATGGGAACATTTTCTTCAAAATCTTCGTTTTGCATCCCTGAAAGATATTAAACTTAAATACCAACTTGGTTTTTAACTGACTTACGTTTTGAGTTATGCTGTCCACAGACTGAGACACGCACGCACACGCGCGCACACACACACGCACACACATACCCACATACAGACACACACACATACACGCACATACACGTGTGCGCGCGGACCTTTTTCTAAAAGAATGCCTTTTTGGATTCAGGGGTCTCAAAACATGTTTCCGATGAAATCTCGACATCGAATATTTGGGTGAAATACAATACTTCCTCTACCTTAGTATACGTAGTAGAGAAAGTAAAAATCAGATGTGTTACTCTCACATAGCTTTCTCTACTCTTGTTCAAGCTAGTGTTGCAAACGCTTATTTATTTGTCAATTTATGTATGTGTTAATGTGTTTATCTATTCTATATTGAAGACTGGAAAAATAAATGTAAAACGACGGGAATATCACTAGATGATGATTTAACAGTATGTTCCCTCCAATTTGCACATGATCAACTAACAATGGCTCAAAGAATTTGAAGATATAGAATACCTTACAGGAAAATTAATACAAGAATATTGCTTATGGTTTTTAAAATTAAATGTGAGAAATCCAAACAATGACCAAAGGGAACGTTCCTCAAGATTTAATATTAAAAAAGATTTGAGGATACTTAAACATACTAAAGAGTATAAATTATGATTACAATGGATGGAAAACTGGACTAGGGTCAATACAGGGAGGAATTCTATATGTACGCTAAATGGAATACTATGGGACACACAAATTTTTAAAGAAACAGAAAGTTAATACAATAATCAAACGCATTATGATCTATGGAGCTGATATGCGGGCTTTGAAATTACGACAGAAAAATATTGGTTACTGCGTAAATGGACTACTGGAGGCGCTCTGCGAGAGTATCCAGGGCAGAAAAAATTAAAAGTTTACATATAGGAGAAATTATGCAGATCCAATACTGAATATTAGATTTTATCAAGAATAAGCAACTTAAATGGTATGGGCATGTTAGGATAATGGAAGATGGGTTGGAAACCGCAGGGAAGGAGGAAGAAGGAAAGGCACTTATTGTGTGGATACACTCAACGACATTAAAAATGCGCCTGGCGCTGTGATTTAGTCGAAAATATGACCGTTTTACGGGTCTTGGACTCTAAAACAGATTTATTGGTGTTAATTTCTTATAGCTCGTCATGGCCACATGAACAAACAAATAGGATTGGTTATTCTGCCCCTTCACTCTTAACTCCAGTTAACCCGCCCTTAGCCCTTTGAAGCATAGTGGTTACTACATGTAACCACCATTTCAAAACTCTGTTTCTTCCCACTTGCATGGTAGTTACCCAGCACAACCACTGCACTGCAATCACTGGACACTGGTGAATGGAGGGAAATTTTTTGTTGTCAAGTTCTTCACTTCTGGAGTGGAAAAATAAAGATGGCTGTTATTATAGTGTGGCATTCGCGCCTGAAAATCGCGCCAAGGATTGGTATTTGAATTACATTGATAAAATATAAAAACCAGGTATGTTTTATGTGATAATATATATATACCTAGAAGTTAGAGAATATATTGCAATAATGAAAATAACGTATGCATGTGTTACGTTCACTCAGTTTTTGAATAATTGTGCGGTTTCACAGCATAACCACTATGCAAGTAGGTTACAGGAGGCACATAACCTATAAAATGAATATTTGTTTCAGTCATGCCTACAAAGAAGAAGTGGGATGTGCATGGACATGTAATTTTGGAGAATTTGGAAGAAAATATACATGAAATATTGGATGAATTTCCTAGTGATACTGATTCTCTGGATAATTTTATCTCAGATAGTGAAGAAATAGATGTCAGGGAATTCTAAAACAGATTTATTGGTGTTAATTTCTTATAGCTCGTCATGACCACATGAACAAACAAATAGGATTGGTTGTTCTGCCCCTTCACTCTTAACTCCAGTTAACCCGCCCTTAGAACAGGTTGGTCTGCATAGGGAGTGCATTATCAAGCACTACTGATCAAAGACACAGAAAAGATATACGTAGTGGTGCATTGCCCGGTGATACAGGTGGCATATGGTCCTACTAGGAACTCTATTTCATATCTCGGAACTCATTTGTCTCCAGTTATTTTGGTTGTCCATCATCTTTACCCCCGCGATAATGTTATGCTGTTTAAGAACACAGATTTGCTATAAAGCGTTAACTGAATGAAACAAAATGGCCAAACGGTTAAATCGGTGAATTAGTTCTGTTGTTTAATGTGAAATACTAACATAGGTCAAACATTATTTGAACTGCAAAAATCAAATAAGTTTCTGTTGAACATAGATATACACTGGCTATTCTTACCGTATCTCATACTCAAGCATTTTTTTTTTGTATCCTCCGCCTTTCGTTGTCTTTTTCTATTTTGCGAGGTATCTGATAAAATTGTGTTTAAAGTTAATAAGCTTTTTTTATATCATAGAGTAAAAACTTTTTTACTCAACATAAAGTTGATTCCAACTTTGCAATAAGGTTAAGCAAACACGTTAGGAATCAGAGCAAAAATTGCACCTTCACAAACAGTGTATATAAAGTTTAAACTGTAATTTCAAAAACTTAATCTCGTAGTATAATTAGTAAACACATGTTTATACTGGTTAGTTGCGCATTTTATGTTTTTATTCCTCTTTTGTTACTTAGCATTGTTTAACCAAAATGAATCAAATTATTGAATGAATTTGAAGCGCTGCCTAACTTTAGCTTAATGTCAGGAAAAACATCAAATGCCCTTTAGCAAGTAACTTAATTTAATAGGAATTGAACCCTCTCCTACAGTGCAGGAGCAATAACCTCATATACTTAGATATCTGAAACGATGTTGTATCCCAAACTGATGTAGATGCACGAACACTTCTTAAATTTGTTAATTTTTTAGTTCTTTAAATAGCATTGCATCACAGAAATATTATCCTGAAAATGTGTTATACTATAACCGTCTGGTTCGAAAAACTCAATAAATGAACATTAAGATCATTTTTAATTCTGCCTGTGTTAACCCTCACCTTTGAAAGGTGGTTAAAGTGACAAATAGTCCATATTCTATCAGGAGCCTAGCACCAGTGGTCATTTCTGTGTAAAGTATTACACAAATGCATACATATATAAATTTATGCATACTTAAATACGTAATCAAATATGTTTAAAATCAATTTTTGTTTGTTTAAATATAATCATCGTTCGACAAAAAAATTATGTCCGTGATATTTCTAATTAAACGTATAATATATGTATGTGGGATTTGTATACTCATGTACTCATTAAGCAAAATACCTAATACACAAATAGAAGATTATAGATAAATTATATAATATAATTGTATGGTTCTTTAGTTTCTAGATTATATTTTTAACTAAATTAGGTTCCTTTTATATCTGAAGTGTTTGGCCTTGACAAGTGCACACATATATTGCTAGTAACGTGTGCACTTCTGTAGTGAAATTGTAAGTCCTTCAGTTGCTTTACAACCCCTTCCTCACATCCATTGTGCAAAGGAGGAGGGGAGGGAATATGGGTGGGCAAAGCGAAAAGTCCCTGTTACACGATACAAATTTGCAGGTGTATTTTTAATGTCTGTAACTGTAGAAGGAGTCAACGAGGCCAATAGGGAGTGGAAAATAGAACAAGATATATGGATGAATAGACAGGAATGGGTAAAATTGTTCAATCAAGTTTTTAAAGGCTGTAAATGTGGGTTCCGGTAAAGTGTTTGATAACTGTAAAACTGCTTTAATAATAACTAACGTCCTTCAACGTAGTGTCATGAAGGAAGATGTCTGAATGAAATTAGTAAAGAAACAAAAACAAAAAGCTAAACCCCAGGGTAACAGCCCATGAAGGACCAAGTCTTGCCACCCAAGCGCTGCACCCCTACCTCTGACCACTACAGGCGTCATGATTGAGGTGCAGTACTGGAGGGTGGAACGTGGTCACGCTCCGAGCCTTCCCGGCCAGTTAGGAGGCCTTCACGACCTGGGGCCTCTACTTCTCCAGCAAGTAGCTCCGCAATTGGTCCCCCAGAGCCTAACGAGGCTGAGTGCACCCCAGCCAGACCTACACCCATGCTGGATGAAACCCGGGTCCTTCACGCCAAAGGCAAGCGCGCTACCAACTGCACTATGGAGATGGTCGTAATAGTAAAACGGTGCTCAAATGACCCCGAGATTCATAGAAATTAAAGTTACCCGACGTTCCTCTCCTAAGCATTAGATGAAATCTAGGTAAAACGACTTATCCTGATAAGTCTCGTTAGCCGAGATCGAAATTCTTGGTACATTGCATAAATGACGTACTAAAGGGTACAGATTGTATTGTTATTAGGTCATGACCTTGGTCTCTGTGATCAAAACAAAAATTGTACTTTTTCAGTTAATAATAAATTATTCGTGATCAGCATCATTGTCTTCAATCTGAACTGCAGTATACTTAGAGGACATTCTATATTTTTTAGAGAAAAGTAACCTTCCGTAGGTTAAGCGGCCCTGTATATATCCTCTCTCATTTTCAAGAAACAACAAAGATGAATGCTTCCGGTTTCTAGAGGAATCTTGTAAAACATGATCAAAAAACGTGAACAACGCGATCGATATGAGATAACGCCCGATAGGTATGCAACACAGCTAACGCACAAGTAATGTGGGTAGCTCTCTACGTATATTTTACAACTCTAAGCGGGCTATAAATTTTTATTCCTCTATAGTTCATGTCAATCAAGATAAACATCTCAAGAAATTATGTCATTCTTATTTTCTTGTACAGGCAAGTGGAATGTAGGAATATGGTAGTCAGCTCTTTAATACCTGGCCGGTATGTGACGGCTTGGGCGTTGCATCTCTTTGTGTGTCGGAGACAAAAGGAGAGGAGAAACGGCCTTTCGAAAAATGTAGTTTTGTAGGTGGAGAGATTTTCTTGAAAAATTTCGTATTGCATCTTTGGTAGTTGTTGAATTTGGGACCCGTTTTCAAAGACAGCCATACTGGCTATATCTGGAAAATATTTCCTTAAAAAGAGAGTCAGGTTATGTTATCTGGATTGAAACATGGGTGACCAGTTGGTGTTACCGACGTTTCTCGTTGGTTTTTAACACTGTGTTGAATATTTAATTAACTTAGTTACACTCCCCGTATGAAACTATTGTACATTATCTCGAAAATATTAATTGTGATATATTCCGACTATCCCTCATAATTGTTATATGATATATTCCAGCGATATTCATTACAATGAACGAAAAGGTTCCCTGATTTCACATACAAACTGTTGTGATATTGACGGTAGTAATTCTTTTGTACTTTCTCTACTGGTATTCACAGTAAATAGAAGTGTATTTAACTCAAAAATCCTATTCCAATATTTTATTCAAAATACATGTCTTGAGACACCCTCCACAAAAAAAAAGCATTTTTAGTTTCTCTACTAAGTAGGGGAAGTATTGTATTCAATCCAAAAATTCAATATCCAGATTTCACCCGAAACATAGGTTTAAGGTTCCCTAAATAAAAATAGTCTTTTAATGATCTGTGGAGAACATAACACAAAAACGAAAAGGCGGTTAAAAAATAAAGTTGGTACTTAAGTTTAATGTATTTCTATAATGCGACACGAAGATTATGAAGAAAATTCCGTCAACTAAACTACTTTTACGTAGAAAAATTTTCGAAAAGTTTCATTTTGTCAAAAATGACTCTAACAATTTTTATTAAAATGCCGTATGTCTGAGACATTTCTGTGGCAAGTAAAATGTTCATTTTAAATCTTCTGTCTATAGCCCATGTAGTCGTTTTTACTCTTGATGACTTTTGCGTAACTGGTTAACCGTAAGAGATACACCAAATCTTACTATACAAAAAATGTAGCCCTCGTTAGAGCACAAGTTATATCCAAAATTATATTCAAAGCTTTAGAACATTTGACTATCACCGCAGCGCCGTAAGATTATGGTGAGCCAACGCACGGTACCACGGTATGTTGAGTAATACGGTTGGTATTCCACGCAGGTTTCTGTATAGCACCCGCTCTCCGTGACGTCATGCGGTGTATGTGTAGCTGTATGTCGTGGTCGTTATCACAATAGCTGCCTGAAGTTACAGGTGCAGATTTTCCGTGTGAAATAAATCGCATGCTCAGCTCAAACCATTAGCTTTAAATTATTGAAGGTAAAGGAGCAATTGTTTAAAATATTCAATGTAAATATTAAATAAACAAGAGGAAAGCCAGGATTTATCTGCAGGAATGTAGCTTGTATCTGTCCCATACATTGTTTGCTTTGGTTTTCTTAATCTATATGCTACACAGCTTGCCAACATTTCTAAAAGTTGCATATTTTGGGAAGTTGTGGCTTGTTACTGTTTGTTTATTGTATGTGGTCTAGTTGTTCAATAAGATAGTTAACAGAAGAAAAGAACTCATAATCCTCACATTTCTGCTGATCTCTTATCTAAATTGCTTTATTATTCCCCTGCTTCCTCTCGCACCTAACGTAATGCTAATATCCCGTGCGTAATTCTCGGAACAGTTGCGTCGGAGAAGCTAGGATTTTATTCTCTAATTCACGGTAGTTGATAAGGGATGATCAAGAAATCTATCTAGACTCGGCATATGATAAAACAACTCTTAATTACATATTTATTACATCTTGATTCCAAAAGATATAGCGTTACTGAACATAGGTGACTCGAATGTTTTCATTTTAATAGTTCAGTGTTCTAAAAGAAGCTATACTATCACTAGTCCTAATAAACACTATCATTGAAATATTTAGGTGTTCTAAACCGAGCTATACTATCACCAGTCCTCATAAACACTATCACTTAAATATTTCTGAGTTCTAAAACGAGCTATACTATCACTAGTCATAATAAACACTGTCATTTAATTATTTTAGTGTTCTAAAACGAGCTATACTATCACTAGTCCTCATAAACACTATCACTTAAATATTTCTCAGTTCTAAAACGAGCTATACTATCACTAGTCCTCAGAAACGCTGTCATTGAAATATTTTAGTGTTCTAAAACGAGCTATACTATCACTAGTCCTGTCATTTCAATCAGAACAAGCGCTAGCCCGCTACACCAACTGACGTCACTAATATGGCAGACTCCTGTCCAACTAGCTATTGATGCCTACCGTATTATTCGACATACGTGGCTACTAGAAACAAATTGAATCACGCTGCAGGCGATGTAAAACTAGCAGCACCATCCTCATTGCTTCCCACGCTACCTAACACCGATGGGTAGTTTCCGAATTGCCCTTGTATTTGGACATAAAATCAATTCAAAAATTAATTTTTATGTCCAAAAATACTTTGAATCTATAACCTCCGTTAGCAGCTTCTGGTAGAGCACCGTTGTTATACACCACTAAGGCTTAGAACAGAACTTGCAACATACATTATTTATTTTTTGTTCTTGTGGCCGATCTGAGGAAACCAAGGAAGATCGCTCCCTGTAGCGCATGGATATCAACTTGCAATCTAACGTGATTTAACACTGCAGAAAGTTTGTTCCTGGAGCTGCTTCATTTGAAGGTCTTCAGAAGTTAAACGAGAGTAGGTACTCCATCCAGGAAGATTAACTTTCTCTTGGCTACAGCAATCACCCTTACGTACAAGTTTACTCCAAAATCATGATATTCATGGGGCTTCATCTTCCCTTTCTGTCTCCTTGACCCTTAGTTAGCGCGCCCTGGTAGTCGCGCGGAGCCTAGTAGGCCCTCGCTACATTTCTGTTCCTATATCTGCGTTTATTTCTTTTTAATTATATTTTTCCTTCATTCCCATGTTTAGCTTTATTTAGCTTAAATTGACATGGTTTTTATTAGCATTGTCTCACTAGATTGACCAAAGATAAATAAAATGTATTATGAATACAGCATACAATATAATTTGTACTACACTACATATAATAAATAGCGATGTTCAGGCATAAAACTTGTAACTTGAAATTTACTGTCAACAATTCACAATAATAGTAATAATAGTAACCAAAAAAGCAACAACTTTGACAAAAATGTGATGATACCTACAAAATACATGTTATTGTTAGGACTAGGAAGTTCATGCATTTGCATGTTTTTTCATAGCGGTTAAAAATATATGCTTTTACATTATGTGCACGAATTATGTAATTTTAAGTTATTTGGACGTGATGTTATGGTGCATATAACTGCATATTTTCTTGATTTTGATAAATGCATATTATTCCAATACTATAGCCTCTATACGGCATATTTTAATGACTTTTATAGCTTTTTTTTCCCACCTGGATAATATTTTCATATTGGTAGTGTTGCATATGATGATGTAACTCGCCAGCTGGCGAGAAGCAATGCTGAGTCATGTTGTTATGTAGTGAATCCCCTGTTTCCATCCTTTCATTATAGGTTTGTGCGTAGAGAATAATCAGTGCGTTATCTGAGAGGTTTATATTAACAAAGATAAAGTGCAGGACAACGTTTTGAGCAGCACGATTATAGCAACGCTTGCCTGACCTCCAATAGTTGTGGGATGGTCTTCAAACGTAACAGTGTTGTGAACTGGTTCCCTCCAAATTAAATTAGGCGTATAAAATGTTAAAAAGCTCTTCAAATGCCGAAAATGAAACCAACTTAGAGTGCTAGATTAATTAATTTACAGAAAGAGTTTTCAGGTGATATCTACAGATAATAGGGCACTGTTTTGTGGAGCGTGTGACAAAAATATAGGGAGTGAGAAAAGATTTCAAATAGTTCAGCACATAAACACAGCAAAACATAAGGAGAATTTAATCAGAACACTCGCACACAAATAACCTGTTCTAAAACAATTAGTAGAGTGTTTAGGAAGTAGGGTTACTGAATTTTCCTATGACTTGTGCCAAGCATTTTTAGCTGCTGATATTCCTTTGTTCAAAATGAATAATCCGATATTTAAAAAGTTTCTTGCCAAGTGTACTCAACAACATGTGCCTGAAGAAAGTACACTGCGTAAGACTTATGCAGGGCATTGTTACAATAACGTATTGTTAAATATACAAAATTTAGTGGATCAGTTTGTGTGGTTGTCTGTTGATGAAACCTCTGATTCTGAACGCCGTTCTATTGCTCATCTAATCGTGGGTGCCGTAAATAATGAACAAAAGACTACAGCTTATCTCCTTAATATGTGCAAATTGTCGGCCACTGACAATGTAACTGTGACACAGTGTGTGATGGACTCCTTGAAATTACAATGCCCATGTGGAATCGAATACAACTGGTTGCTTTTATTTGTTACCTTATATGGTAAAATCAGGAAAAACTCTGAAAGGTATTTTTCCCAACTTAATTCATATAACTTGTTTGGCACACGCTCTTCATCGAATTTCTGAGACAATACGCGATTCTTTCCCACTGGTAGATAGATTTGTGTCCTGTACAAAGAGAATTTTTGTTAAATCTCCTAAAAGAGTTAAGTTGTTTAGATCAACAGCACCTGATATCCGACTTCCTCCTGCACCGGTGTTAACTCGATGCGGAACATGGGTCGATGCAGTTTTATGTTATGCTGAGCACATAGAAAGAATCGAAGAGGTTGTTAATTCATTGGGTTCGAACGATGCTTCATCAATACAAACTGTACAAAATATTCTGTCAGGCACTGGGTTAAAGAAGGATCTTAGTTTCATATCTGCGCATTTTTCTTTCTTACCAACAGCCATAACGGCATTGGAAGCTGTAGGACCTCCTTTGCATGAATCGCTTACTGTGCTTGAAAAAATAATATGTGATTTAAGTTCGGTTCCTGGTAGCATAGGACAAAAAGTGAAAGAGAAAGTGAATTATGTAATTTCAACAAATTCTGGTTATAAACAGATGTACTATATTCGAGATAACCTCGAAAGAAAACAATCTGTCACACCAAGAGAGTTGACTCTCTCTGTGAAACAGTTAACATCATTTAAATATGCCCCTATAACATCTTGTGACGTGTAAAGAAGTTTTTCACGTTACAAAATTGTTTTGCGAGACAATAGACGACGTTTTACTGTTGAAAATTTGTATAGTGTTGGTTGTGAACTGCAATTTAGCAGTTATTACTAGCAGCGGAACCACTTCTGCTTCAACCTCTAAGGAATAAGGTAACATGAACTGTTCTAATGAAATAGTGCATATTTTGAAGTTTTTAAGAGCATATATGCATGCATATTTCAGTGTTTTAGGGCATGAGGTTCCGAGCCCTAGTAATTATGACCGAGATTCCTTTCATCCGCATCTTTAAGATCAGTTTCTGTATCTAAAGACCTCATCTTCAGTTTCTCTTCAGAGTTGGAATCATCTGATTCATCACAAGGTAGATGATGCACTTCTTCCAAATTTCTGGGATTTTATAGATCGTACTGCGGTTTGTGAGCAGTCGTAATATAATACTTGAAAATTGCACAACTAACTACTGTCTATTCATTCTAAGGTTGATCCGCGCGAAACTGAACCCAGGTGGCCAGTGCACAGTTATAATGTATCCTTCCGCCATTCGCGCCAGAAATAGTCACAACACAACCACGTGGTGAGTGCATGCGGTACGTAATAGAAAGGAAATTATACCTTATTTCGCCAATTTAAAGAGTGACTAACATGTAACTAGAGACAATAAGATTGATAGTTACAACAAAATAAACGATGCACATGTCATAATTATAATAATTAACTTTAATAAAAGGTGGTTCTTCTAAAATTAGGCAAGTCTGAATCAGCGTTAACCTGTTGTAGCACTTTGTCAATTGTTGGCGGTTCATTTTTAAAAAAGAAATTGTGCACTGTGACACGAATTGCATTTTTAACAAACTCGTCACATTCTTGCATGGCGTATTTTACACGCTTTCGTTTTCCCCGGGTGTAACCACTTTTCCCGTTTCAGCTTTTTCTTTGCGAGCACTGTTTATACTAGTACTCGAAACACCGGGGAACTCAGAAGTTAATTTCACTACTTCTTTGAGGGGAACAGTTGGATATTTCTCACACAACTTATAATACACGTTCAACACTATTGTTTTTTCACCACTAGTCAATCGTTTTCCCGCCTTATGCTTTACATAAATCGACGAAGACGCAAGAGCAAATTCACCGCGACCGTCCGCCATGACTCTAAATAGAAACTGTTGTTATAAACAATACTCAGATACCAGGTAATTCACACGAGTTGCATGTTGGGACTTGTAGCTCTGTTAATCAGTATACATCAGCGTTAATCAACCTCTCAGGTATTTGTGTAGAACATTATATCATTTAACACTAAATTCATTCTAAAACTCAGATTACTAGGATGGGACTACTTCCCTGCACGCATTGCTACCGTGTTGTACCACGGTGCACTGATCACGTGGGTTTGTTTTGACGCGGACAAACCTAAGACTGAACTTGGTTATAGGAAAAAAATGCCAGTAATATATAATGAGAGGAGTGTAGAATTGGCTGACCTCTGTGAGACATAACTGCCCATTAATAATTCTTGGAACCAAAGAAATAAACATAAATTTGTCACTCCACCAAACAGTCGAGTAAGTTGTAGTATTAGACGTCCTAATCAGGCGACTGTATAATGTGTTTTCGTTCGAAAATTAGAACTTTTAAATAAACCAGGCCCTTAACAACCAACAGACGATTAAGTTTAATTACATAGTATCTTTTGTGCTCTTAAGGGATTTTCAATATTCAACCTATGATCACATTTAAATGTCGCACAACAGATGTATTTCCTTCCAAAGCTTTTCACTCGAATTAGAGTTTTTCTTACATCTTTGCGAATTAAAAATGTTTTATGTGCGTCTTTTGCAACCACTCCCAGAGAGAATGAATTCAAAAATATTATTGTTTCTACAGTTTAAATTGTTCAATGAAAATTATCATTGTGAAGGTTTTCAAACAAAACTATATTTTAAGGTTTAATTTTACTTCTTACAGAACCAGAAAAGTGAATAAAGTTCTATTCTTTTCTCCGAAACTATTAAACTTATATGTATGAAGTTTAAAACACACTTATAATTTAGGCAGTGCTGTATGTGATACCATTAAGTGGTTTCGTTAAATGTTTTGCAGACCAAAATATAAATATTGTAGAAAAAGACTTTGTGTTCTTTTAGGTTATGGATGCAAATAAATCTTAAATTTGAAAATATTGGTACTGAAGAGCCTTTTCACGGGGTCCGTATAAACCCAGTGGGATTATGAGATGCAACGGTTCTGTTAATGGATAAACAGCATTTTTCGTAGTATGTGACATGCTATCCACTTCCTTCACGTCAAAAATCTAATGTGTTGCACTCACATGACTTTCTCTACTCTTGTAGCACCCATTCTTGCACCCTTATTCGTATATCTCCATCATGTTAGTGGAGATAAACGTTTGTACAAATTATCTTATTGCTTATTTCCTTGTAGGTACAAGGGGAATATTAGAATACAGAAGGCTTTGAACGATAGTCAAATCTTTTAAAGCTTTGGGATTCCGTTCTCTTTGCACGGCTAACATAAGGAAATTAACAACGATGTTCCAACTCACGAAAGTTTTAAGTTTTCCAAAACAGACACAAATAACAAGGAATATCTGCAAAATGGTTCACTCTACAATAAAATTTATTTAGACATAAATTGTGTTTTAGCGATTTCTACATTTTTTGTAGAGTAAAACTTTGTCTATCTCTTACGATTTACGAGTTATTCAAAAGTCATCCAGAGTAAATAGGACCACATGCAATATAGCCAGAAAACTCAAAAAATACATTTAATTTGTCATAAAAATATCTAAAACATATGGCATTTTAATCAAAATCGTTAGAACCATTTTCAAGAGAATCAATATTTTCGAAACATTTTCCATGTAAAAGGTACTTTAGAGTGGGAGAAATTTATTCAAAATCTTTTCGTTTTTGTTTTATGCTGTCCACAGACTGACACACACACACACACACACACACACACACACACACACACACACACACACACACACACACACACACACACACACACCCGCACACACGGGCGTGCGCGCGCGAACCTTTCTCTAAAAATGTTTTTTTTTTTTTTTCATTCAGGGGACCTCAAAAAATATATTTCCATTGAAATCTCGACATCGAATTTTTGGATGGAATACAATACTTCCACTACTTAACTATACGTAGTAAAGAAATTCTAATGTAGTGATCGCCAGAAGCTGTGATCATTACTTTGGTCACTGTGATTAAAATTAAAATTGTGCTTTTCGGTTCAAAATAATATTACTCGTGATCACTATCAGTGTCTTTCATCTAAATTGTGGTATACTTACAGGAGCATCCAAAAATTTTTGCAGGCACTGATGTTCCGTAGGTTAATTGGCGCTTTAATATACCCTCTCTAAGTTTCGAGAAAATTCAAGGTTTTAGGTTTTGGTTTCTAGAGGAATCTAGTAAAGCATGATCACATGAGTTTTGGAAAACTTATAGTTTCGTCAATTGGAACATCGTTATTTAGGTTTTATACGTTAATCGTGCAAAGAGAACGGAATTTGAAAGCTTTAAATGATTTAACTATCTTTCTGTATTCCCATATTGTACTTGTTCCTACAAGGAAATAAGAAATAAGATAATTTCTGTTTATCTCAACCAACACGATGAAGATATCGTAAGATGGTTAGCATAAGAGTAGAGAAAGTCACGTGAATGCAATACGTTAGAAATAGAGTTATTGGACTTTGTGGTATAAAGTCATTGTTAGAAAAGCTTATTTATGAACTAATTAGAACATAGGCGTGGTATATGCAGCAAATGCCACACTGTCTCATTTTCGATATACTTTGTCATCATACTGATCCTAATATTTTGGAACATGGATATCTTCATCGCTAAGCAGACGGAGGACCTGACCGTGTCTGCAAGTTAATCTCCACACCCTTTTCACTGAGTCTGTTGATAAATGTAAGAGTTATAGCTCCAGTGTAAACGGACAGCCGTTTAAGGCTCCGGATGCTAACCCTGAGAGGGGGAAGAGAAACCTATAGCGGAAGATTGATTTTTTTCCTGTTTAAGCGACCGTGAAGAAGCTGAACTTCTCTCACCTCTTAACTTCCACCAAACTCTTTTTTACACACACTTCTAGCATTGCCTCGTGAATTCTTGTCAACGTAAGGAGCGACATGCGCACGTTCTGTCAGCTGAGGACTTGTTTGTAATCTGTCACAGACAATTGGCAAATAACTTAGCTGTGTTGCACTCATATGACTTACTCTACTCTTGTACTAACCATTCTTACAAACTCTTATTCCTATATCTTCTTCGTGTTAGTTGAAATAAACATTTACAGAAATTAACTTATTGCTTTGAGATTTCGTTTCTCTCTGCGTAGCATATGAAAACTGAATAACGATGTTCCATTTGACAGAAGCATAGGTTATCCTCCAAAACTCACACAAATAAAAAGGAATATCTCCGAAAAAGTTCATTCCACAAAAAAAAAAAAAAAAAAAAAAAAAAATGTAAGATCTGCATTCTTTTACAGTAGGATTTGGTCTATCTCATACGGTTTATTGCCAGTTATGCAATAGTCATCCAGAGTAAATAGGACTACACAGTTTATGGCCAAAAAATTCAAAATATACATTTCATTTGAAATCCAAAATTGTTGTTTAAGTTTAATGTCTTTCAAGGATGCGACATGAAGATTTTGAAGAAAATTGTTAAACACTCAACTACCCTTTACATGGAGAAAATTATGATTTTCTTGAAAATGGTTCTAAGGATTTTGATTAAAATGCTATGTGTTTGAGATATTTTTATGATAAATGAAACGTATATCTTGAAATTATTAGAGCACCCGCCTGGTAAGCGGAGGGTATGTGGTTCAAATCCCAGCTGTGGCACTGAATTTTTTAATTCCAGTTCTACCTCTCGTATATCTTGAACTTGGAGGCAGTCACATATACAACGTATGAACTAGTCACTCTCACGGCAACTGGAAGACTAACCCCCACTTCTCTTTTATGCAAGTGGACTGCGCAGTGCTGCTACGCATCTTTGCTTCGGGAGTGGGAGAATGTCATGACGTTTTAGACAAGCTGCACAAGAACGAGCACATAACAACAAACCATGATGCCGCATATGAATTCTCGCGGTACAGAATAGCCAACTGTATTGTATTGATGTTGCCAACGTTCTCGAAATAAGCATATGGTTACACATCAATGCAATCTATCAGAACATTACTAACAGCATTTTGCACTCAAAAATTGATTTCGCTCCCCATAAAATAGAAAAAACATAAGAATAATCTGGCAATCTAGTTACATCATAGAAATTAACCATAATTTTCACACCATCTGGTGCATACATCTTTTTCTTTACATTTGCAGGTCTTCGATGAACTAAGTGCAACAGCTTAAATTTGGGATGAAGTTAACCCTAGGGAGCACACTAGGAGCTAGCTTCTATCACAAAAACATCCATCAGGTATGTAAGTGCGTTTTCATACACTTGTTATCAATATTTCTTGTGTCTGTGTATAATTTTCTCCGAGGGATAATAATAAAAATGAAACGGACTTGCTGAATACGTACAAATGGACATCTCTGTGCACTTCATTTAAAGTTTCACGAAGAGAGTGAATGCAGTGCTGCATTAATTCTTCATTGCGACATGGTGCTTCTGTCACAAGCACTATTGCACGAGGTTTTCTAAGAGTTACAATCATTTCTTCTGTTTGAGCATTACATGAACGTAGCCAAAGCACAATGAAGTTTCTGACCTACAAGAAAGTATCAGCAAGTCACGAAAAAAAAAAAAAAAAAAAAAAATGCCATGCCTCTCGGCGTCATAATTTAATTGGTATATGGTGTTAATACAGAGTTATTATTACAAATGGTTCATAGTTTTATAAACACTCTATTTTTCAAAGTATTAACGAACAATAATGATTAGCACATCAGATTATCATAAACGTACCTATAACTTATCCGGCCTTAGAGTGTGTACGGATGTCAACATTCCGCCGCAGCACAACTTTTAGATCAAGTGAGATGGTGATGCGCGATTGGAAATAGTTCGTTACTAAATTGCGTATAATATCGCTTATTTGACACATACAAGTAATGAAATGATCTTTAAATAGTTGTGAAAGTAAAATGTAACAAAGTACATCACGTAAATCACAAATATGTTCCTTAATATAAGATAAAATTAGGTAAGGCTCCAATCAACAGGTGAATACGGTGTTTTGATATTATTTTTCCTTTCACTCAAACACATACATAGATACTGAATTACATCTTTAGAACATTTTATACTAGTTGAAGTTTTCCTAACGAGCAACAGAAAATAAAAAAGAGGCTTGTGCCTTTTTATTGGTACAGTCTACAAGAACTGTAATAACCCATTAGCGTCCAACTGAGTTCTGTTTTCAAAACCTAAGAAAAACATGTAATACATTGGCTTAGCTTACATATGTCAATAGTATATTTGTTTTGCCTTTTTTTACTGACCCACTGTTCCCAAATCAGCCGGTATACAAATAGACCGCTGGGCGTTAACGGTGTCACCACATATTCTAATAATGAACGAATACATTACCCTCAAGAATTATGATTAAACTCTATTTGTGCAAGTAATTTATCAAATTTAAAGACAAACCACATATTAACTGAAACATTTTGACTGGTGAAAGCTTTATATCAACTGTGGTAAGGGTCAAAATATCTGTGGCAGAGCGCCTTATCACATCTTTTGCAGAATCTCAAGTGGCGTGCAATCCTTCAAACTGTTTTTAATTTCTTCCAATTCTTCAGTTCATTTTGTAGAACTTTTGTACTTCGGATCACGTTATTTTTATGTTGGTCGGCCTCAAAGTTTTGTTCCTTTTTACTTTCTCTTCTACGTATAGTAAAGTAGAGGAAGTATTGTATTCCACCCAAAAATTCGATGTGAAGATTTCACCACAAATTATGCTTTCAGGCCCCCTGAATTAAAAAAAGCATGTTTAAAAAAAGGTCCGCGCGCGCGTGTGTGTGCGTGTGTGTCAGACTTTAAACAGCATAACTCAAAAACTAAAACTCGGATAAAAACCAAAGTTGGTATTTAAGTTTAATGTATTTCGTGCTGGCGACACCAAGATTTTGAAGAAAATTGCTCCACCCTAAACTACCCTTTACATGGAAAATGCTTAAAAAAATCTATTATTTTCTCGAAAATCCCTCTAACAGTTTTGAGTAAAATGCCATATATTTGAAATATTTTTATGAAATATATATCTTGAATTTTGTGGCTGTAGCCTATGTAGTCGTATTTACTCTGGATAACTTTTGCATGAATGGTAGGCCGTAAGAAATAAACAAAATCTTACTATACCAAAAATGTAGATTTTGCTAAAATACACAGTTAATGTCTAAGTAAATTTTTATAGAGTGAACGATTTCGGAGATATACCTTGTTATTTGTGTGAGTTTTGGAGAACTTATACTTGCTTCAAATGGAACATGGTTATTCATTTGTTTACATGTTAACCGTGCAAAGAGAACGGAAATTAAAAGGTTTAAAAGATTTGACTATCGCCCAAATCCTACTGTATTCCCATATTCCCCTTGCAGCTACAAGAAAATAAGCAAAAGGAATACAATTTATTCAATGTTTTTCTCAAGTAACGCAAAGAAGATATAGGAATAAGAGCTTATAACAATGATTAGTATAAGAGTAGAGAAAGTCCTATGAGTGCAACACATCAGATTTTTGTGCAATGCAGTAATACCTAACTTTAACGACAGTTTATTGTATTACAGAAATTTGGGAGGAAAAACACTATAATTCTTTCACTGTCGTAATTTGCACCTTATAATTTTAAATGAATAAACTACACAATATTTTTAAGAGTCAATAATGTGTCCATACAATCAAATAACATCAATGATGACATATCTGTTCAAAATAACTCTTAAGAAATCATTCAACCTAAATAAAAAATAATATCCCTCCGTAGAGGTGTATAAACAGACCACTAGGCGTTAATAGGACAATATTGTAAAGAAGACCAACTTGAAAGCATCACTTACTGATTCATTTCCATTAGATGTTCTTGCAAGTCCTGGAAGCATTCCAGGAACATTATGAGCTGTATGACGTGTAGCCTTTGGTGTACTTCAGGACAAAGATATTCCAGTTTTACTTACACAATTTTTGTCACTTGGTATTATCAACATCGTTTACATCAACGCTGTTTTTTATTTTATCTGCTATTCTACATGTAACACATTCTCAGTTTTATTGGTTCTGACTGATTGTCACTATTTAGTTCTTCACTTCTCTATCGCTCTGTATCATGGAAATTATTTCGCAAAGATGCTCCGGGTTGTTTAAATCATATCTACTCGTATAACGAATGTCTTCACTGTCACAAAAAGCAGTTGTAACCGCTCAGATCAATGCCCAATAATCAACTAAACGTAGTCAGACAAAACACTGACTATTCATAGTCCCAACAATGAAGCATATTGAAATGTTTATTAGCGGTATCATTATTGCCAATGAAACGAAGGGAAATCATATATTCGAAAAGAAATTTTGTATAAATTCTACTACCAAGTGGGGTCAACAGAGGCCCCACTCAACAAAAACAAATATTATTTTCATTTTATTCACTCAGTTGTGTAACGAACGCAAGAGACATAAAGTAGCGAGCATATCTAACAATAACAAAAGGAGTTTTAAGTAAAACTGTCAATTTCACGTCAAAAAAAAAAAAAAAAAAAAAAAAAATATATATATATAGCTTCGGTGTGTTATTGACCCTGCTCAACGTACCCATTTGCGTTGCCTGCACCCTGAAATAATATTTTGTCATGTCGCGGCGAAAATTGTTTCCAATACCTTTTTTTTTATCTTAGACAAATGATCATGAATTAGGAATATTTTACTCCAATGTGCCTTATGTACAATTTATTGCTTAGAATAAGACAACCCTTGTTACTAGCTTTTAGACGTTGTAGAGGGAAGTAAGCATTATTCTGTGAGATACGGAGAAATGCATCCACCACATGCCAGTACATTCAAAGTGCAAATAATGTTTGTTGAGTGCCTTCCACTGAAGTTTGCCACTCAATATTCAAAGTGTGAGATCTTATGCCAAGCGTATTTATTACACACTTTCAATCACGTTCATTTTCTGATAGGTTAGTCGAAAAGGGACATCTATTTCAGATTTTAAAAACATAAGAACGGAGAGAAAAAGGAAGAACTTCTTTGGCACATTTAACTCTGAGCATTATAGAAAGATTATGCATTTTCTGAAACTTTTTGTTAGCTCTTCTGCTGATCGTGTTTGTTGTTTCACAAGGATAAATATCCCAAAAAATATAGATTGCGTTATAAAATTTCTGTTTCATATTGCGTACCATTGCAAAATTTTCAGGGGACACCATTATTAGTTAGATATATTATCCTCATTCGCGTAAAAAGCACCTGGAAATATATCTTGGAGTAGGAAATCTGTGACGACGGCGACGACATACTGGCAGGCTGAGGTTCAGCCCGATGGTATTTTGCTGCGTACCTACCCTTAATAGTGTTTAACCGCAGATAGAATTTTTGATATAAAGAGTGGTTAAGGGTGACGTTTTTGATTTTAGGTTAAGGCTTATATATTAAGGAGGCTATTTTACCCCTTTGTTGGTGACTCGCAGAAGTCAGCAATGTCTGCATTCTGTGTAAATAAAAATGTTTAAATAAAGTTTTAAGATCTTTTAGATCTTTTTAAATTTTGAATTTTGGTGGTGGTTTGAATTTTTGAGCCGAATAGCTCTTTGTTGGGATTTTTATTTGTAGTTTAGCTTTTGCTGCTGATGGGTAGGAAATCTGTGAATCGAAAGCATACCTTTATTATAGATACAATCACAACTTATCTATATTTTAATAATAATAATAATAATAATAATAATAATAATAATAATAATAATAATAATAATAATAATAATAATAATAATAATAATAATAATAATAATAATAATAATAATAATAATAATAATAATAATAATAATAATAATAATAATAATAATAATAATAATAATAATAATAATAATAATAATAATAATAATAATAATAATAATAATAATAATAATAATAATAATAATAATAATGACGATGACGATGACGATAACGATAACGATAACATATTTTTATAATTATCATTATCGTATTATTTATAATGTATTACTTTATCTATATTCCTACATAAGCAGCGAAAATATTGGCGTCAAACTAAAAATTCGATACCGAACCTTCATCGCAAATGTATGTTTTGAGACTCCCTGATTCATTACTTATGTGTTGCACTCACATGACTTTCTCTACTCTTGTACTAACCATTCTTACAAACTCTTATTCCTATATCTTCTTCGTGTTAGTTGAGATAAACATTTGTACACATTATTGCTTATTTCCTCGTAGGTGCAAGGGGAATGTTAGAATGGCTTTGTGCGATAGTCAAATGTTTTAAAGCTTTGAGATTCTGTTGCCTTTGCACACTTAACATACAAAAAATGAACGATGATCCATTTCACGAAAGTTCTAAGTTTTCCGTAACTCACACACATAACAAGGAATATTTCCGAAATGGTTCACCCTACAAGAAAATTTATTGAGACATAAATTGTGTATTTTAGCAAGATCTACATTGTTTGTATAGTATAATTTGGTCTATCTCTAACGGTTTACCAGCTATGCAAAAGTCGTCCGGAGTAAATACGACTACAGGGGCTATAGACAGAAAATTCAAGATATACATTTCATTTGTCATCAAAATATCTTAAACATATGACATTTTAATAAAAATCGTTAGAGCCATTTTCAAGAAAATCAAAATTTTCGAAAACTTTTCCATGTAAAGGGTAGTGTATGGTGGGGCTACTTTCTTCAAAATCTTCGTGTCGCATCCTTGAAAGACATTAAACTTAAATACCAACTTTGGTTTTTAACCGCGTTTTTGTTGTTGAGCTATGCTGTCCACAGACTGACAGACTGACAGACTGACAGACTGACAGACTGACACACAGACACACACACACGGACCTTTAAAAGTGCTTTTTTTGGATTCAGGGGGTCTCAAAACATATATTTCCGGGTGGAATACAATACTTCCCCTACTTACCAGTAGAGAAAGTAAAAAAAAAAAAAAAAAAAAAAAAAAAAAAAAAAAAAAAAAAAAAAAAAGACTGTAATAAGGCCTTGTGTGTGTGTTTATGTGAGTGAGAGAGAATTTGTGGACAGTAACTCCAGAACTCGAATAGCCATGATTATTCATGGCCAGATGAAATGGAATCGTGAATTTAATCCCAGCAAAAGCAATAAAATATGATTGTAGTAAAAGATGGGGAGGACCCACGTAAAATATAAGCAATGACATGATGACGAGGTTACATTGGACGACAACTCCATGGATTTTTATTTGTGAGAAAGAAAAGGAAATTGCAATAATAGTCAAAGTGGTAAATTTGTGATAAAAGTAGCTACAAATAATTTTATGGTGTTGTTAGACCCAACATAATATGAAAATATCAAGAAACACTGTTACAATATCCTAAATCTTTGACTAAACATCTATGCATTTAGGGGATTAAAGTGACATTAATCAAATGAAAAAAAAATGTTACTGCGTATAAAATGTGG
Source organism: Tenodera sinensis (assembly GCA_030765045.1). Taxonomy (NCBI): domain Eukaryota; kingdom Metazoa; phylum Arthropoda; class Insecta; order Mantodea; family Mantidae; genus Tenodera; species Tenodera sinensis. The sequence goes on along the minus strand of CM060971.1, from coordinate 54,247,833 downwards.
ATGTGTTTAAATCAAATTTTTCTCTTTATCGCAAACGGTTTGTTGGGTTAAGCATTTCCGAGATATTCCTTGATTTTGGACTGCGTTTTCAATAATTCTACCTTTTTCCCAATATAAAAACGTTATTTTTCCCATTTTCATGCGAAGAAAACGGAATTTCAACTCCTCAACTCAACCTGAAATTAGCGATCCGTTCCTAAAAGCTTTGGATATCGTTTTTAAAGCCTACTTTCGTTATACCGCCAAGGAAATATAGGTACAATAAAATAATTGCAACTGTTTATCTGGATTAATATGAAACACATAAGGAATAATCATTTATTAGACCAGTTTGCACAAGAGTATAAAAGGTCATGTGAATGCAACAGATCAGGATTTCAAAACAATTTAAACAACAATATTTGAAATAACAGTGAAAAACTGAAGCCACTGAACGTTGCTGATATTTTGCTCTAGAGGCTGTATTCCCAGACAGTGGTATTCCCATATTCTAACGTTGAAATAATGTTCCTTCAGTAATAACTTTTATAACAACCTCCAATTTGCCGGGTTATTTCCCCCAGGGAAAGCGCGTTCTTAGAGAGATTATGACTTAAAAGAGTTACAAGACTTCGAAAATGTTGGAAACTACGCCCATGCGAAATTCTTGCTCCTTTCGGCTGACTTGTTTTCTTCAAAGTATGCTTTGTAACTTTCACATTCAAGAAATTTGGGGAAAATGTGAAAATAATTAACTAAAAGTAATCTCATGAAGTCAAAACACGTATTGATTAACGTTTGCCATATGTAAGACGCGGGCTGTAATGTGTAAATACATATGTTGTATGCTAGATTTCAAAAATTAAGGATGCCTATGCTGACACGAACTTAAGTATTTGACTAACTTTATGGAACCTAAATTCTGCTATTGTTACTCCTCTACTTCGTATAGTAAGTAGGGGAAGTATTGCATTTCACCAAAAGGTTCGATATCGAATTTTCACCATGAGGACCTTCACTTGTGCACCTCCCCTTTGAAACAAGAGGCTCGTTGAATGGATAATGAAGTAATTCATATAAACTGACTGGTGATAAAGGCCGAATAAAAGTGAAGACCAACGTCTCCACCACCGCCATTAAACAAATCCAAACCATCTAAAAGCTTTCCCTCCGTAAAATCCCCATCGCTCTTTCCGCACCTCCAACCGTATCGTACACCAAGAAACCAACATACCAACTATCCAGGCAGTATTGAGAAGACTCTCTTCCATTGGGCGTGCATTAAGAGACACCAGAACTACGCAATTATTGGTAAAGGCGAGCCGAAACACCGCAAACATGCGAAAATCAAAATGTTATAGAACAACCACGGCTCGCCGATTCGGCGCGCTCATCCACCTGGCCCTAGGTCAAAATAAAGTATGGCTGGAAGCCGTCGCCATTGGCAACTTGTAGAAATTGCACGATGCCACACAGAGAAACCACGGAAAGTGTACAAACTGTAAAATACTATACATGCTATTTTGCAGTGTGTATCAGCGTGTGTGCGTGGTATATACATATTTTAATAGAAAAATACACTTATTTTAATGTTAATGTCTAATAAAACTGTTCTGAGTGAATTACGCTATGAGTCTTATATAAAGTAACGGGACTATAAAAAAATTGTTAAAATTATAACCTTACGAGAATTGTAGCCTATAAGCTAGACTTCATTTACCGGCACCAGACGAAAACATTTATGAATAAAAAAACAAGCTGAAACCCGATATACAGGATGCATTACAAACAAAAAGCGGATTTCGAAAAAATAAACAGCTTTTGATCCAAAGTAGATGCGTAATTGCCCAGGAATGTACGAACATAACAGTTTGTTACTTAATCACGTCTTTACGAGTGACCAGCCGTGTGAGTTTTAAAAACATAGAGCTTTCGGCCATTGTAGACTTCATGGCCTCCATAGTTTTATTTTCCTTATTTATTTAAATATGTGTACTATGGGTAATGTGGCAAGAAATCTTTTTAAATTGTACGTATTTAATACCTCAAATAGCGATCATGGCATTCAGTTATAATAAAACTGAAAACATTTACGAAACTTCATAATTTTGAATTTATGCGTATGAAGCAATATCTAAACTCAATTGATTGAAATAAATACGACGCAATTACAAATTTCACTCAATTTTTGTGTCAACAGCGTACATTATAATGTTTATAAATACGGATTTGGAAGGAAGAACTAAAAGTTACAGCTTTTCGTTTAGTTCGGTCTTTTAAGTAGAAATTATAACGATCGGAAGTTTCAATACTGATGAATATATCACGAATTGAAAATCATTTACGATAGTAGAAATGTTTGTATTCAGGTAGAATTGAATAGTTGGGTTAAAATGCTGAATAACTGTGAGAAACTAAAAGATACATCGTTAAGTGAAATAACTTGATAACTCAGAAGATTGCTTGACTGACAAATTTAAGTAGCTACAAAACTTAATTGTACACGATCTAAGAATTAATTATTGCAATTATAACGTCTTACGATATTTTGCAATAAATCAAAAAAACTGACAAAGTAATTTCTGTGTCATTGTAATGATTTACTTAAACCCTTGCCTAGCAAAATAGACGTCTCATAGCTGCCCATTTCACTAACTAATAGAATTCCTACGCATTACCACAAGGAAATAATAACTAGAAAAAACATTGTGGCAAAATGGCAAAATCCGTCCAGTTACTTTTCCATCACTTAATTGTTTTCTAAACTTCTACACAAATACGGAGTTTTCTTCTCGTCGTTAACACAGGTTATAGTGTTTCGTGATGCCACAACTCGACTTTTACTTCTCGTAACCTTCATTCAATCCTTTCAGTGTTTGTCTTCACTTTCTGTATCTCTCATACACTAACTCCGACGATACAATCACTCGAGGGTCGTTAAGTCCTGCTAAATTTGAACACGACGCACACGCACAGCTGTCAGAACACTGAGACACTGACCGAGTCATATTTGTAACTGTAACAAACTTTCTGCTGTTTCCTCGCCTCCTTATATAGCAAGGATGAAATCACATGGACCTTTCGTGAACTTATTCAATCACGCTGATAATGGTGTAGCTAGATCTTTCTCGAAGGCTCTAGGGAACACTATTTTAGTTCTGTTGCTCGGTTGTTAGGTGTAGCTTAGCTCCGACGGTCCTTTGATTTGCACCGCGCCCGGCGTCACAATATGCAATATACACTTGGACTGTAAAAAGAGGGAAGATGCAATAGTTGATTTAGAAAACTTTGTTGTAAACCATATTGTAATATGCTTGTAAACAAACTGTAACACCGTGTCCTGTGGACCAGTGGCCAGGGCCAATAGCACAGGGGAGTCACTAAATTGTATGAATTTAACACTTCAATAAATACTAATATACGCTAAGCCAATCATAACGTGGCGCAATCAACGAGAACCGGCACATTCAACTAAATTATTAAAACCCATTACTATACATAATGTAAACGGAGAATTTAATATTATATTTTGAACTCCAAGATAGTCTACTAAAACTAGTTGTTTGTCCAAAAAGTAAGATTGCAAGTATTACATCAACTTCACTTTTACGTACGTCTTGTGCCAACTTCGCAGTATTTCAAAAACAGCATCCCTGTGTTGACTACTTTGTTTCATGGTTGCTAAAACTCTATAATAAAAGTTGAAGACAAGGCACAACTCTAACGAAGACGTACTTAAGATAGTCTTCAAAAAAGTGATGCTGACGTGCTGCCTTTTACAAAAAACAGTTTTCCTGGAGAGGACATGGGTATAATGAAACAGCGAGGAAACCCGAGTTTTATAACATGCTAACTTGGTTATTTTATCCCTCGCGTTTTCCATCCACGGAGGTTAAAAAAGCACTGGGCTAACAAAATGGCCTTTAAGCGAAAGTGAGGAGAAAATAGAGCACAAGCGGCTTTAGTGTTTTCTTCTTATTAGCGAAAGACAAAGAAATGCCTTAAACGAACTTGCTTCTGCAAGCGAAGTACAGAACAGAAACTCTCTTATTTTAGTACTTTTTTAAAGGATATGTTAATATTTATAACGGGTGCTGTGGTCCAGCAGTGTGTTCTGTCACCAACATGGCCTGGGTTCTATCCCAGGGACCCACATGTGGTATTGTAGTGGATGAAGCGGCGTTAGGGCGGTTTTCTTGGGTTCTTCAGTTACCTCAGCCACTCATTCCAGCAATTGCTCCGTTATCACCTCTCCATTAATCGATTACGCCTGCATTCTATATTATCCTCTACCTCACTATCATACCTGGTGCTTGGCTGACCATCCGCTTCCAGGTCTTCACTCTGGTCCATAGGTTCCTGTGACTCTAGAGACAGGCTTTTAAGCCCTATACTCCTGGGAGGGTAATCAGTTGAAGAAAAAGTCATTTTAAGGGTTTTGGAGGAATACAAAGTGCATTAGGTTGCCGTTTCTCTGTCTCTCTCTCTCGCTCTCTCTCTCTCACACACACACACACACACACACACACACACACACACACACACACACACACACGCACACACAAAGCTGTGTTCTTAAGGCAAGTATATATTCATATTTTGACACCTCCTGAGTCCAAAAAAGAAGCCTTCCTTTTTTCTTGTTTTCTCTCTGTACATGCCTGTGCATTAATGTGTCAAAAAAGAAGTCGATAAAATAGCAAACTGGGTATTTAAATACAGCATCTTACACGAAAATAGTTTCTCCAACCCAAACTAAACCCAACATGGATAATTTTATCTTATTTTTTATTTTATTAATAATCGTTGTGGTTCTTCTGATCGAAATACTATATGTTTAAGGTATGACAAACAAAATGTATATGTATAATTTTGTGGGACTAGCATTTCCAGTCCTTTTCAGCGCTCTTCATTGTGAATAACTATTCTATGATTGATAAACAGCACGAAAGAGAAAATCCTGCAGCACAAATAAAACGTTGAACTGGTGAAATCCCAGAATGTACGATATGTCAAACCAAATGTTTCTGTGAAGTAACGTACTTCTGAGATATCCTTTTTTCTTCGAATTTTGAGATATTTATAACTTTCTCAACTGGGAAGTGTCTCTCTCTCTCTCTCTCTCTCTCTCTCTTTCTGCCCTTATTCTTTTAAGGAGCACAGAATTTCAAGTCCGTCACATGTACTAGGCTCTTTAAACATCCAATTATTTCTTCATCTACAGCATTGTAGAGATGTCCAACCGTATATCTTTGGAAAAGCTTATGTAATGAACGTCTATACCCCACTCCACCCCTTCAGTTGGAGGGACACACAGTCAGTGACGGGCACAAACGGGTGACTCCATGGTCGCTTCTAGGTCATACCTTGAGTTTTCTGCGAATGTTCTCAGAATACCTCTTGTTTCTGGATTATTTTTACATAAATGGTAAACTGCAAGAGACAGACAAAAGCTTACCAAATAAAAAATGTGAAACTTCTTGAAAGACATAACTTATACTTCCTTCTTCTTTTGAGCAAACCGTTGCCGATGTATTCTTTCTTATTTGTTTTAATTTGCGAATGCTTATAATTTTTTCAAATAGTAATATGCTATTCGGTTTTTTATCTCTGGGCCATTCAAAGAGAAGGTAATTTCAAAGGCATCGCATAGCAACCAGATCTTAAAGCTTTTCACCAATGTTTAAAGTCTATTGAATCCTCATATTCCCCTTGCACTTACAAGAAAATTATCAGTAAGGTAATTTCTGAAAATGCTTATGTCGATTAAAATTAAGTAGATAGAGAAATAAGCAATTGCAAAATTAGTGTGTATTCTTGAGTATAGCTCTAAATATACAGGGTGGAAGGAAAATCATTACATTCCTTCTAATATGTGCTTCATAGAAGCATTATAAACAAAAATGTCTCATGGCATTTTGCTCTTTGTTCACACGATTGCGAAAAAATAAATGGATTTTGATCCAAATTGGATGCGTAATTTCACAGGTTGTACGGAGATAAGTTTGTTTTTTGTAAGATGCGTAGAGTAACTTATTTCTGACATGACTTTGGTAGTAATTATGGGACATCACATCATATCGAGATAATTAATCACATAAAAAGACGTGAAGGAATACTCCAAAAGACTTTTCAGACGCCACTGCAACACAATGCACGACTGGAGGTTACAGAGTGGCAAAGTCAACGTATACTGGAAGGAGGTAAATCCAACCTACCCTCTTTTGCAAACGTTGGACTTCGCTGGCATTGTACGTTGAAAAATAATCATCATTTCGATACCTTCCCCCAACGTTCCCATTTTACCACCGTATTCAACCGTAGCCCACCATGTCAGAGAAGTCTGGGAAGGCTATTACAAAGGTAATAGCGACGGGAAACGGTTGTGAAATGTCTGTGTATCGGTAACACACTGACCATCCGCTTCCAGGTCTTCACTCTGGTCCATAGGTTCCTGTGACTCTAGAGACAGGCTTTTAAGCCCTATACTCCTGGGAGGGTAATCAGTTGAAGAAAAAGTCATTTTAAGGGTTTTGGAGGAATACAAAGTGCATTAGGTTGCCGTTTCTCTGTCTCTCTCTCTCGCTCTCTCTCTCTCTCTCTCTCTCTCACACACACACACACACACACACACACACACACACACACACACACACACACACACACACACACACACACACACACACGCACACACAAAGCTGTGTTCTTAAGGCAAGTATATATTCATATTTTGACACCTCCTGAGTCCAAAAAAGAAGCCTTCCTTTTTTCTTGTTTTCTCTCTGTACATGCCTGTGCATTAATGTGTCAAAAAAGAAGTCGATAAAATAGCAAACTGGGTATTTAAATACAGCATCTTACACGAAAATAGTTTCTCCAACCCAAACTAAACCCAACATGGATAATTTTATCTTATTTTTTATTTTATTAATAATCGTTGTGGTTCTTCTGATCGAAATACTATATGTTTAAGGTATGACAAACAAAATGTATATGTATAATTTTGTGGGACTAGCATTTCCAGTCCTTTTCAGCGCTCTTCATTGTGAATAACTATTCTATGATTGATAAACAGCACGAAAGAGAAAATCCTGCAGCACAAATAAAACGTTGAACTGGTGAAATCCCAGAATGTACGATATGTCAAACCAAATGTTTCTGTGAAGTAACGTACTTCTGAGATATCCTTTTTTCTTCGAATTTTGAGATATTTATAACTTTCTCAACTGGGAAGTGTCTCTCTCTCTCTCTCTCTCTCTCTCTCTTTCTGCCCTTATTCTTTTAAGGAGCACAGAATTTCAAGTCCGTCACATGTACTAGGCTCTTTAAACATCCAATTATTTCTTCATCTACAGCATTGTAGAGATGTCCAACCGTATATCTTTGGAAAAGCTTATGTAATGAACGTCTATACCCCACTCCACCCCTTCAGTTGGAGGGACACACAGTCAGTGACGGGCACAAACGGGTGACTCCATGGTCGCTTCTAGGTCATACCTTGAGTTTTCTGCGAATGTTCTCAGAATACCTCTTGTTTCTGGATTATTTTTACATAAATGGTAAACTGCAAGAGACAGACAAAAGCTTACCAAATAAAAAATGTGAAACTTCTTGAAAGACATAACTTATACTTCCTTCTTCTTTTGAGCAAACCGTTGCCGATGTATTCTTTCTTATTTGTTTTAATTTGCGAATGCTTATAATTTTTTCAAATAGTAATATGCTATTCGGTTTTTTATCTCTGGGCCATTCAAAGAGAAGGTAATTTCAAAGGCATCGCATAGCAACCAGATCTTAAAGCTTTTCACCAATGTTTAAAGTCTATTGAATCCTCATATTCCCCTTGCACTTACAAGAAAATTATCAGTAAGGTAATTTCTGAAAATGCTTATGTCGATTAAAATTAAGTAGATAGAGAAATAAGCAATTGCAAAATTAGTGTGTATTCTTGAGTATAGCTCTAAATATACAGGGTGGAAGGAAAATCATTACATTCCTTCTAATATGTGCTTCATAGAAGCATTATAAACAAAAATGTCTCATGGCATTTTGCTCTTTGTTCACACGATTGCGAAAAAATAAATGGATTTTGATCCAAATTGGATGCGTAATTTCACAGGTTGTACGGAGATAAGTTTGTTTTTTGTAAGATGCGTAGAGTAACTTATTTCTGACATGACTTTGGTAGTAATTATGGGACATCACATCATATCGAGATAATTAATCACATAAAAAGACGTGAAGGAATACTCCAAAAGACTTTTCAGACGCCACTGCAACACAATGCACGACTGGAGGTTACAGAGTGGCAAAGTCAACGTATACTGGAAGGAGGTAAATCCAACCTACCCTCTTTTGCAAACGTTGGACTTCGCTGGCATTGTACGTTGAAAAATAATCATCATTTCGATACCTTCCCCCAACGTTCCCATTTTACCACCGTATTCAACCGTAGCCCACCATGTCAGAGAAGTCTGGGAAGGCTATTACAAAGGTAATAGCGACGGGAAACGGTTGTGAAATGTCTGTGTATCGGTAACACAAAATAGATAACGGTGACATGGTTTTAAATGTGATTTATTTCAGATGATTCCTTATTTTCTCTACTACAGCTTCTACCAAACGTTTAATTTTTTATTGCATTTGCTACAAATGTTTTACTTATCCCCTGTTGAATTGCAATGTTTCTGTATAACTTTCCGCACCTATGTAAATCAATCACTAGGAATTTAAAATCATTTTTCACGTGTTTAACCATTTAATGCTTTCTCTACTACGTTTAGTAAAGTAGAGGAAGTATTGTATTCCACCAAAAATTCAATCTCGGGATTTCACCGCAAATATTTGTTTTGAGGCCCCCTGAATCCAAAAACAGCATTTTTAGAAAAAGGTCTGTGTGTGTGTGTGTGTGTGTGTGTGTGTGTGTGTGTGTGTGTGTGTGTGTGTGTGTGTGTGTGTGTGTGTGTGTCAGCCTGTAGACAACAACTCAAAAACGAAAAGTCGGTTAGAAACCAAAGTTGGTATTTAAGTTTAATGTCTTTCAAGAATACGAGGCGAAAATTTTGAAGAAAATCGCTCCACCCTATACTACACGTTACATGGAAAATGTTTCGAAAATTGTTATTTTCTTGAAAATGGCTCAGCCAATTTTGATTAAAATCCCATATGTTTGAGATATTTTATGACAAATTAAATGTATATCTTGAATTTTCTGGCTATAGCCCATGAAGTCTTATTTACTCTGGATGACTTTTGCATAACTGGTAAACCGTGACAGATAGACCAAATCTTGCTATACAAAAAATGTAATCTTGCTAACACACACAGTTTATGTCTAAATTATTTTTTGTAGAGATATTCCTTGTTATTTGCGAAAGTTTTCGAGAACTTATACTTTTATGAACAACATCGTTATTCAGTTTTTTATATGTTAACCGTGCAAAGAGAACGGAATTTGAAAGCTTTGAACTATTTTACTATCGCTCATAGCCTACTGTATTTCCATTTTCTCCTTGTACCTACAAGAAAATAAACAATAAGATAATTTCTGTAGATATTTATCTCAACCAACACGAAGAAGATATAGGAATGAGAGTTTGTAAGATTGGTTAGTACAAGAGTAGAGAAAGTAAGGGTCAGAATTGAGGAGGAGGTAGAGAGGCATAGAGCACAAATCACAACATACCTTCGAGGTTACCAACACAATGTCATAACTGGAGGTAAATTGCAGTAGGGAAATCTTAAGCAACCGAATAACCATTAAAGCAGTATCATACGTCCAAAGGTTTTGACCAAATTTTTTGTATGGAGAGGCACATAGAAGAAACAGAATATGTGTTGCATTTTAGCAAACTCGGAGGCAAAGTTACTAATAGTCTATACCAAGGTTTATTAACACACTTATTTCACCAAGTTGTAACATATATTTTCTGTGGTCATGGTATAAAACAGAATGTTTTGGTTACGTTTTAATTAAACATCTGAAAGTGTAAAAAGCGCAAAGCATGCAAAGGCAGTGCAGTGTTGAGGTAAACAGAGAAGGGTATACGTAATGGTGGCACCACCATACAGGTGTTCACACCATTCGTTGTTGTTAATGCGCGTAATTTGTGATTAGTCCTTTGTTCCCCATCATAATGAGTAAGCACACATGCACTGAAAATAGCGTAAACCGTGGTGTATGTAGTGATTTCAGCTGCTACTGTTGGAGGCAAAACCACACTTGAATGTTTCAACTAGAGCGGAGTGTACGACGCCTGATTATTTCTAAATGAGAAAAGGGATCGAACCTGATGGGTAGCGCTCCAACGGATGTTTAGAGAACTTTTCACACACGAGGAAATAATGAAAGGGTGACAGTTAATGAACCGAATGGAAGAGTATCGCTTTAAATTTAGGCCCTTTTTAAAGACAGATATGCTGCTACTAAAGCCAGAATACTCAGGCTTTCATAACTATTAAAAAGTCTGATGTGTGGCACTCACATGACTTTCTCTACTCTTGTACTAACTTTTCTTACAAACTCTTATTGCCCTATCTTCTTTATCTTAGTCGATATAAAGATTTGCAGAAATCTTATTCTCGTTTTACTGTCGGTGCAAAGCGAATATGGGAATACATTACGCTTTGAGCAATACTCAAATCTTTTAAAGCTTTAGAAGTCTGTTCTCTTTGCACGGCTAAAATATAAAAAAATGAATAACAACTTTATATTTCTGAAAAGTATAAGTATTGTTAAACTCACACAAATAAAGGGGAATATCTCCTAAAAGATTCACTCCACAAAAGAAATTTCTTTGGATATAAATTCCATGCTTTCATGAGATCTACATTTTTGTATAGTAAGATTTGGTCTATCTCTTACGGTTTACAAGCTGTGCAAAATTCATCAAGAGTAAACAGGAGTACATAGGCTATAGCTAGAAAAGTTAAAATACACATTTCATTTGCCACAAAATATCTCAAACGTATGGCATTTTAATCAAGATCGTTAGAGCCATTTACGAGAAATTCAAAATTTTAGAAACTTTTTTCATGTAAAGGATAGTTTAGGGTGGAGGAATTTTCCTCAAAATCTTCGCGTCGTATCCTTCAAGGATATTAAATTTAATTACCCAATTGGCTTTTTAAGCGACTTTTCGTTTTTGAGTTATGCTATAGATAGGCAAACGTGCGCGAGCGCGGGCACGTAGTCACACACACACACACACACACACACACACACACACACACACACACACACACACACACACACACACACACACACATACACACACAGAGGGTCTTTTTCTAAAAACACTTATTTGATTCAGGGATCTCAAAACATATGTTTCCATTAAAGTCTGGAAATCGAATTTTTGAGTGGAATACAACAGTTCCTCTACTTACTATATGTAGTAGAGAAAGTAATATAATTGCTAAGCTAAAGTGGATGAGGCTGCAGCTATCATCCATGTTTCAGTTTTATCTTCGCATATTAATGAGCATGATGTTTTGTGTATACTTGCACACTTCAATGAATTGAGTGCAGCCATTTCCTAACAAATCTGATTCTGAAATCTCTATGAATTTTCATAGCCATTCCTTCACTAGCTGCACGTGATCCATCATCCCTCAGCGGGCGGATATCTAACTAGGGCGTCTTTTTCTCTCTGAAGTTAGTTCACAAACAGCCAGGTTTGCTCTGGGTCACCTCTGAACGTCATGGGTTTGTTGACACAAGAAACCGTTCTGGTTTTGTTCGAGTTATTTCAAATTCATCTTCATGCATTACGCAGGAAAGCTGAGCGAATTGATGCAGCTATGAGCTTATGTAAAGTCCATAAATTTCATTGTCCTCTCCGTTTGCGATGGAACAGTTTGCTTACCCTACTTCCAGCTCGTTTGCAAGTTGAGGGTCTGTACAAACGAAAGGCGTTTTATTCGGAAACGGCTCTCGTAATCCGCATGCCGCGCTGAAAATTTATGGCACACGTACTCTCTTGTTGAAAGGCATTGGAAATGCATTTTGGAACAGTTTTGTTTAAATTGAGTATCTCAACGACGGTCAAAGCCGTGTTAATACATTAATGAGCTAAAATGCACTCCACGACTGTTATTTCCTAATTTATTGGCAGGGGACGTTTCCCGATGTTTACAAACCTTGTAAATTAGAGAGTAAATATTTATTCTAATAATTCTAGCTATCCCTAGTGTGCATGGTTCTGAAGTTTTCGGATAATGCAAAAGCAGGGCCTCTCACGACCTCGCATTTTGCTTTATTTACTACGTATGGTACTGTATTTCACCCAAAAATTTGGAGATTTCACCGGAAATATATGTTTTGAGGAATAAAAAAAAAATTAAAAAAAAAAAAAAAAAGTAGGCAAAGATGTGTACCTATGTGTGTCAGTGAACAACGTAACTCAAACACGAAAACTCAGTTAAAAACCATAATTGATATTTAAGTTTAACATCTTTAAAAGATGTGATCTAAGATTATGAAGAAAATTTCTTGACCTCAATTACCTGTTACATGAAACATTTTTCCCAATTTTATTATTTTCTCGAAAATGGCTCTCACGATTTTCATTAAAATTATATATGTTTAAGATATTTTGATGGCAAATGGAATTTTGAATTTTCAGGCTATAGCCTATGTAATCCTGTTTACTTTTGATGAAGTTTGCATAACCGGTAAACCTTAAAAGATAGACCAAATCTTACTATATAAAAATGTAAATCTCGTTGAAACACACCATTTATGTAACATGAATTTTTTGTAGAGTGAACCATTTCGGAGATATTCCTTGTTATTTCTGTGAACATCTGGAACATCGTTGTTCATTTTTTATATGTTAAGCGTGCAAGGAGAACGGGATCTCAAAGCTGTAAAATATTTGACTATCGCTCAAGACCTACTGTATTATAATATTCCTCTTACATCTACAAGGAAATAAGCAATAAGATAATTTGTACAAATGTTTATCTCAACTAACACAAAGAAGATATAGTAATAAGAACTTGTAAGAATGGTTAGCACAAGAGTAGAGAAAGTTATGTGAGTGCAACACATCACATTTTTTTATCTGTTAACGCTGCAAAGGGAACGAAATTTGAAAGCTTTAAAAGATTTGACTATCGCTCAAGGTCTACTGTATTCCCATATCCCCCTTGTACCTAGAAGAAGTTAATGAGATAATTTCTGCAAATGTTTATCTCAGCTAAAACGAAGGAGATATATGAATAAGAGTTTGTAATAATGGTTAGTCCAAGAGTAGAGAAAGTCATTTCAGTGAAACAAATGAAATTTTTTCATTTTGTCACATAAATGTATTGTCACTGTATTCAATTATTGCGGCGCATATGTGCATTATTTTCTAGCAATACTAGTCTTAGGAAACTTGTGCTTTAGGATGCATTATTTTAATGCTTATCTTCATTTTTATCCTATTGTAAGGGTAACCTTCCTGGCTACACTAGTTTTTTTTAACCATCCATCAATTTAGCAAGCTGTTACATTTTCTCGGGTCTCAAATCTCATTACGCTTGGTATTTCCTGTTTTATATAAGAGAAAATGTCACTTAATAAGTAGTTGCATCGCCGTTGTCAAGAAGGGTGTTACAACCCCTTTCCCCGGCTGTCATTCACGCCATCCATAAACCTGTTAATGTTCTTCCTTTTTCCTTCACGGTTAGGCAAGGAGGGGGGGGGGGGGGGGCATGGCTGTCGCCACATTTTGTCTGCAGCTTAATAATGCATGCCGTTAGCCGAATGAAGTTGGGTGCTTCACAGACGGTAACATTATGCTGACTATTATAAAGTGCTGGTGTGCTCAAGTCAGGTTTCCTTAACAAACATTTATGGCCCTGCATTACGCAAAAAGGATTCCGCAATGTCCGCGTTCAAAGTGAGCGACAACGGAACTGTGCTGTGGTTTGAGCACTGGCCCTTATTTATATGACCGAAATTAGAATAAGAAGCAACTTAGACTGTCATCTACAGGGATCGGATATTTATGACCTAAAATGTTGCAAATATACAAGCACCTAGGACTGAAAAAATTAAAAAATATAACGACCTAACATTTTTGGGCGTATTTTCGAAAACTTCCAAGTTTTAAGGCTGCTTGAATTAACATTATATTGAAAATTTACTTTAGAAATCTAGCACAATCAATAGTAAATAAATAATTAACAATAATAATAATAATAATAATAATAATAATAATAATAATAATAATAATAATAATAATAATAATAATAATAATAATAATAATAATAATAATAATAATAATAATAATAATAATAATAATAATAATAATAATAATAATAATAATAATAATTTTATAGTTATATTTCTAATTTAATTGCTGAATTCAGAGATAAGCCGTAGCTCTGCACAGAATTAAATAAATGCCACACTTTGAAGGGCATAAATGGCAAAAGTAACAATAGACAAAAATAAACTTTTCTAAATTCTAATTCTAAATTCTAAATTCTAAATTTTCTAAATAAATAAAGTGGATCTCGTTAAATCACACAATTTATGTCAAATACCCTTAAAACATTTCACTATCGCTTAAACCCTACTGTATTCCCATATGTCCCTTATACTTACAAGAAAATTAGCATTAGGATAATTTCTGGAAATGCTTATGTCGATTAAAATGAAGTAGATCGAGAAAAAAACATTTGCAAGAGTAGTGCGTATAAGAGTGACTATAGTTCTACATATGTTTGTGAACAGAGTTTCTCCTAATTGAGCTATATTAAAAGTCTGTATTGCAATATGTATCTTCTAAGCCTATACACTTCGATTTTTCACCAAATATTGATAAACCTGCAGTACCAATCAAGTTAGTAATAACACATGTTTATCATATAAGATTTAGGAGTGCTTTCATAAATCAAACGCAACGTACATGTAACCAAACCGCCACTGTAACACATTTGAGTGTTTGTAGAAGGAAGTAAACCAAATTCTCCTCTTTCGCAAATGTTGAAAATTGCAGCCCTATAGGTAACAATGATACCTTGGCAAGTATATGCAGCCTCATCAGTAACAAGGTGCATGCTAGGAAATTCATGAGCATAGGACAATATGGTGGAAAGTTATTCTTGACTTCAACTGTTACACCCGCTGACAGTAGCTCAGTGCGCAGATGGTGCTGCATACAGAAATAACCGTATCTTATTTCACTTTGATGAAGGCTCTGTGTATAATAACAACAACAATATGTATGCAATATTCTTCTAAAAACTGCCGCTTCTTCGGATGCCACAATGCGAAACAATATTCAACATTTCAGGGTTGCTCATATTCTTCCAAGTGGGATATGAGAAACTATTTTTCACTTCTGTTCCGCTCATATAAGATGTGCTAAAAGGGACATGTAGGAAAAAAGACTAACTAATGGCAGTCATTTAGTCAGCTGGGGGCTTTAAGAGCAAGATAAGGGAACCAGTTGACTACAGCTTGCAGATCCTGACTTTTTCGCAGTCTCACATACAGTGCGTTTAAAAGATCCCTTGTGTTTGCCAAACTGAAGCCCAGTGCAACAGTCCATAAATAGCTAAGGCTTGCCGTCCGGCCCCTTGTCCCCCACCCCAGCCCGCTACAGGCGTCATGAGTGGGGTGCAATACTGGAGGGTGGGATGTGATCAGCACCCCGAGCCCTCCCGAACAGTTATGTGACCTTCACGACCTGAGATCGCTACTTTTCCATCAATTTCCTCCTCAATTGGCCCCTGTGGGGCATAATAAGGCTGAGTACATCCTGGGCCAGACCTCCCACGGACGTTAAAATCCCCACGCCGGTACTGAGGATCATCCGCGACAGAGGCTGGAGTGCTACCACTGCGCTTCGGAAGTGGTCCTTTATCTTATACTTTTTTCCCAACAGAAGCAAAGTATTCTTAATATTGTAAAGAAATCACAAAGTCCGTTACTTTTCTATCACTCTATTGTCTTCTAAAATTTTATCAACAATCCGCAGTTTTCTTGTCGTTAATACACTGCTTTCTTTCGTGCAACTCATTTTTACTTTCTCTACTAGTAAGTACAAGGAAGTACTGTATTCCACCCAAAAATTCGATTTCGAGATTTCACCGGAAACATGTGTTTTGAGACTCCCTGAATCCAAAAGAAAGTATTTTTAGAAAAATGTCCTGTGTGTATGTGTGTGTCAGTCTGTGGACAGCATAAGTCAAAAACCAAAAGTGGGCTAAAAACCAAATTTGGTATTCAAGTTTAATGTCTTTCAAGGATGCGACACGAAGATTTTAAATAAAATAACCCTACCTTAAGCTACCCTTTATGTGGAAAATTTTTCGTAAATTTTGATTTTATTGAAAATGACTCTAACGATTTTGATTAAAATGCCATATGTTTAAGATATCTGTTTGGCAAATGAAATGTAGATTTGAATTTTCTGGCTATAGCCTATAGGTATAGTCCTGTTTTCTCTGGGCGACTTTTGAATAACTCGTAAACCGTAAAAGAAAAAGAAAATCTTACTGCACAAAAAATTTGGATCTCGCTAAAACACACAATTTATGTCTGCATAATTGTTTTTGTAGAGTGAACCATTTCAGAGATATTCCTTGTTATTTGTGTCAGTTTCGGAAAACTTAAAACTTTGATGAAGTGGAACATCGTTGTTCATTTTTTTATATGTTAAGCGTGCAGAGGGAACAGAAACTGAAAGCTTTAAAAGATTTGGCTATCACTCAAAGCCATCTATATTGTAGTATTTACCTTGCACCTAGAAGGAAATAGGCAATAAGATAATTTGTACAAATGTGTACCTCAACTAACACGAAGAAGATATAGGAATAAGAGTTTGTAAGAATGGTTAATACAAGAGTAGAGAAAGTCATGTGAGTGCAAGACATCACATTTTTCTTTTCGTGACCTTGACTCGGTCCTTTCAGTGTCTTTCTTCACTTTCTGTGTCTCTCATACACTAACTACGACGTACGCAATCACCGACTAACTGACCGATTCATGTCTATAGCTGAACTCTATCACTGCTGTTTTCTCTTCCTCTTGTTCACCTGATTACCCTCCCCTTATGAACTTGCACCCCTAGGACTTACAAGGCAGTACCTAGGATGAGACACTTGTCGCGGACTAGAGTAACCTATTGGCCGGACAGACTGAAGACCTGGAAGCTGGTAGTCAGGCAAACACCAGGTATGGGAGTGACGAAGAGGATGACATGAAATGCAGGAGAAATCGATTAATGGAAAGGTGATAATGGAGCAATTGGTGGAATGAGTAGTGGTGAAACCGGAGAACCCGACGAAACCAGTCCAGATGCCCCTTCAGCTTCTTATATAGAGGGGATCACGTAACACGGATCTTTCTCGAACTACCTGAACGTGCCGGCGATGACGCCGACAGAATTTTCTCGAAGGCTTCCGAAACCCATTGTGTGGTTAGTCATATGTTCGCTCGTGTAATCGATGTGGGAAGCTTGAGCTTACGCCCTTGTGTGCTCGCCGAAATGGTATAATGTGTAAAGTAGATTGGCCCCTACAGGCCTTTGTTTTGTATACATTGAGTTAAAGATCTTACAGTCTACAGATGGCAGCAGATTAATCTAAGGACGAGATACTGGAGGCATAAGTGTCGCAGGCATGAAAGATGTTTATTCAGTTGTCATGGATGCATTTCTACACGGAGAAATAGAAAAAAACTAACTTTTTGGGCAGACTATAGAGAATACAGCAACGCTTTTGCCCTTCGCCAAAAAATAGCCTGTGAAGTAACACTTGTACATTCCGGAAGCGTCACTATACGACAAAAACAGCACGTGTTTTGTAAACTCTGGAATTATGTGTGGGCATTCTAAAAACACTGTGATGCAGCGGAGCGTGGGGGGACACCAAGCACACTTGCCGCGCGAATGTGTGCGTTCCTTTTTATGTTTCCCAGCCTGCGTCGTGAAGCTTACGGAAGTTACGAGCGTTTGATCTGCAATAAAAATATATTAGATGTGACATACTATATCGGGAGCAGTGCCACCGTTGTAGACATCAGCTCCCTTTGATGGAATCGCTTGCCGGCAAAATGCCAAAAACCAGAAAGTTTGTATCTCTCAAGAGCGAGAACTCCAGAACCCTGCAGTGTTTGAGCTCCAGGAATGTTTCTCAAGTACTCCTCTTCGTACAGAATGTTTGATAGAGCTCAGACATGCTACAAGCCATTTATGAAAAAGTGCAGTTACAACTTTTACCTTAATTAAAAATTTTGATGTGTTGCAGTCACATGACTTTCTCTACTCTTGTACTAACCATTCTTAAAAACTCTTATTCCTATATCTTCTTCGTGTTAATTGAGATAAACAGTTGTACAAATTATCTTATTGTTTATTTCCTTGTAGGTACAAGGGCTTTGTGCTATAGTAAAATATTTTAAAGCTTTGAGATTCCGTTATCTTTGCACACTTAACATATACAAAAATGAACAAAGATGTTCCATTTCTTGATAGGATTTATGCTTTTTGTCATAAAGATAGGGAAGATTTTGGAATAAAATAATCAATTTCTGATCGAATGAAAGTTTTCCGAAACTCACACACATAACAAGGAATATCTCCGATATGGTTCACCCTACAAGAGAATGTATTCATACATAAATTGTGTATTTTAGCAAGATCTACATTTTTGTATAGTAAGATTTGGCCTACGTCTAAGGGTTTACCAGTTATGCTAAAGTCTTCCAGAGTGAATACAACTACAGGTGCTATAGCCAGAAAATTCAAGATATACATTTCATTTGTCATAAAAATGTATCAAACATATGACACTTAAATCAAAATCGTTAGAGCCATTTTCAAGAAAATAAAAATGTTCCATGTGAAAGGTAGTTTAGGGTAGGGCTATTTTCGTGTGGCATCCTTGAAAGACATTTAGCTTAATCTTTGGTTTTTAACCGGCTTTTCGTTTTCGAGCTATGCTGTCCACAGACTGACAGACAGACACACACACACACACACACACACACACACACACACACACACACACACACACACACACACACACACATGCGCGCGCGAGAACGTTTTTCTGGAAATGTTTTTCTTTTTTTCAGGGGATCTCAAAACACAATTTCCGTTGACATTTCAACATTGATTTTTTTGGGTGCGGATACAGCACTTCCTCCACTTACTATACGTGGTAGAGAAAGCAAAAAAGGTTAAAATATGCTAGAATAAGCACAAATTTAATAAATATGACATAATTTATAAAGGAACAAATATTCATTTTCTATGCACAGCAAAAATCAGTGAGAACGTAACATTTGGAAAACATATAGATAATATATCAGTATATGAATAACAATATAAAAAGTATAGAGTTACTAACACCAATAATAACATTGTACGAGAAAGTGGCAATGCAGCATTTAACTCCGAGGTAAAAGGTTTGTGTGCTGTAGAGGTAAAGGAACACAACGCTAATGTTGAAAGAGTATTTTCACTAATAAGAGCACAGTGGACAGATAAAAGGAACAGATTATATGTTGAATCAGTTAGAGGTATTGTTTTAGTGAAGCACAATTTTAAAAGCTTCAGTTGTGTAAACTTTCTTGACTATCTTTCAAACAAGCTACATGTTTTGCGGAAGAGAAAAGTATATCTGACTGTTTATGATCACATATAACACTCTACAGTTCAGAATTTTAAGAAAATATAAGTGTACCTATGGCTATACACCGGATGAAAGGGAAGTCATTAAATTAATTTAAACCAGTGGTGCATCTTGCTATGTGGAACACATTTTGCATCTTGCGTTTTTCTCTCTGACCATTTCCTACAGAGATATTTCAGTTTTGTGGAAAACAACCTGACAACACTGCAGATTGTGTGGGTGTCATTTACCTAGTTCAGTATATAAACAAACAGTGTAACGGTGCGTCTTGAAATCAAACTGATACCCTGCCTCGTCCTTCCATGTTTACTGCGCGAGTGTAGGCCAATCATAAACCTTAGCTCCAAAAACATTGCACGAAGGCAAAAGCATTCGGCATTAACAAACCTGGTCAATTCCCTGACCAAGCTCAACGCAACGTTGTCGACTTACTTCACGTCTGAAAGAGCAGCTCGGAGTATTCCTTCACGTCTTTTAAGTGATTAATTATTTCGAAATTCTGTGTGGTGTCCCATAATTACTACCGAAGCTATGTGAGAAATAAGTTACTCCAAGAATCTTACAGGTAATAAACTTAATATCTTACATTCTTGTGGATTTACACATCCAAGTTGGATCAAAACTATTTATTTTTTCGAAATCGGCTGATAAAACAACGAAATGCCATTTGACTTCTTTGTTTGTAATGCATCTATGAAGCACATGTTAGAACAAATACAATGACCTCCCGTCCACCCTGTATAAATAACATTTACATTATAAATTTGCATTATTTTTGCATTAACCAAGAATATCTTCCAGATTTTGTGCAACATTTTTACTTTCTGTAATGGTAAGTAGAGGAATTATGTATTTCATCCAAAACTTCGATGTCAAGATTTCACCGGAAATATGTTGTGAGACCCCATGAATCCAAAAAAAGCAGCTTAAGAAAAAGGTCCGTGTGTTTGTCTGTCAGTCTGTGGACAGCATAACTCAAAAACGAAAGTTCGGTTAAAAACCAAAGTTGGTATTCAAGTTTAATGTCTTTGAAGCATGCGACACAAAGATTTTGAAGAAAATTGTTTCACCCTAAACTGCCCTTTACATGGAGAATTTTTCGAAAATTTTGATTTTCTTGAAAATGGTTCTAAGGATTTCGATTAAAATGACATGTTTGACATATTTTTATGACAAATAAAATGTATATCTTGAATTTTCTGGCTAATGCAAATGTAGTCGTATTTACTCTGGAAAATTGTTGAATAACTCCTAAACCGTAGGAGGTAGACAAAATCTTATTGTCCAAAAAATGTAGAACTTGCTAAAATACACAATTTATTTCTCAATGATTTTTTGTAGAGTGTACCATTTTGGGATATACCTCGTCATTTATGTGAGTTTTGGAGAACATATTTCTGTCAAATGGAACATCATTATTCATTTTTATATGTTAACCTGGTTAAGAGAATAGAATATTAAAGCTTTAGAACATTTGACTAGCGTTCAAGCCTACTATATTTCCATATTCCCTTTACAGCTATAAGGAAATAATTTCTGCAATTGTGTATCTCAACTAACACGAAGAATATTCAGGAATAAGCGTTTGTAAGAATGGTTAATACAAGAGTAGAGAAAGTGATATGAGTGCAACACATCAGATTTTTTACCATTGCGGCCTTCATTTTTGTGAAATGCCCTACATTTTTTACAATTGTGTCCTGCATTTTCTTAAAATAATCTGGCAACTCTATATTAAGTGGTCAATCGAGCATGCTACCTTTGCGACTCCGGAAAGCTATAAAGAAAAGAAACTGTAGATCGATTGATCGATCGGTGTTTGAACCCAGGACGCTCGGAATACGGGTCGCAGACACGTCTGTCTCAGCCAACCAACTCTATATAATATGTACTTTTATTATCCCATGGTATTACAGTATACAAAACCACATCAGATACCTTGCACTAATGCTTCTTTGGCTTCCATGATACTGAAATTAGTTTTCCATTTGCATCTCATCTGGATTGTTTCTTCAACCACTACACTTTAAGCTGTGTTAATGATCAAACAGGCAGCTTGTAGCTTGTAGCTCAGGAGTAATTAGTCGCAATGATAACAAGGGCTGCGGGGTGGGAGGGTGTGTGTCACCAGGGGTGAGTTGTGGAGCAGGCAGATAAAAATGAAACACCACCACATTGAATATGGACCGAGGCATCACGTGGAGATCTCTGATACAGTTTTCTCTTTGATACAAACCAAGAGTAAATATACCTGGCAAAGATTGAAAGCCACATATCGATTCCATCGCTCTGATGACACACACACACACACCACCAGAGTTGTTTCATTCGACTTGACAACATGCCAACTAAATAATTAAAATTCTCTGGTTAATTGAAATACATTTCTACAAAAAAGCCGCAGGGCTTGATATGCTGTCAGTGTCGGATTTGTTATATGAAGTGTCCCTTGTACCTTTTTAAAATAAAATCATTCCAGAATAATGTGATGGATATGGTTATAGCGTGTTAAAATAAAACAGTATTAAAAAAACTGCGCATTAACCCGGTAGTGAAGTGACATGGAATTGTAACATCAGTAATATATGATATTTATCAAATTCAGCTCAGTTTTTCACTACTGTCACTAATTTAAATAATACAATATATTGTGTAGCATTTATGCATTTATTATAGATAAATTTCCTTACATTATCCTTATAAATATTTTTAATACTTAAGCAATACAACAAATTGACCACTGTTCCCAAATTAAATTTTTTATTGATGATGCACAAAGTTTGAACTCTAATGTATGAGAAACGTACATTATGTTTACAAATAAAGTATAAAAACAACAAAATGTAATTCAGCAAATCCCACTACTGACACCATTCAAAATGACAAAAAACCAGTCCAGTTACATTTTTGTTACTTCAGTTCCTTCTGAGTGCACAACAACACAATTCTCCTTTACTG
The DNA here is from genome assembly GCA_030765045.1 of Tenodera sinensis. Classification (NCBI taxonomy): domain Eukaryota; kingdom Metazoa; phylum Arthropoda; class Insecta; order Mantodea; family Mantidae; genus Tenodera; species Tenodera sinensis. The sequence continues at coordinate 54,225,258 of CM060971.1, read as the reverse complement.
ACGCTGACACAGTCTGTGGTCCTTCAACTGACACGTGTTGTCTTCTCGTAACCTTGACTCATTCCTTTCTGTTTTTCTGCACTTTCTCTGTCCCTCTACTATCTGACTTTGACGGTGGAATTAGTTGACATTCTTTAACTGCGGTCGGCGTCATAGAGTTGAATATTGTTGTTACTGAGAATTCATATAGAATTACAAGTTGTGTACCTCAGCAATTTATTACCTATCCATGCAGCATAAGTATATTTTATCCTAGTTTGATCTATCTAGTAGGATCATAATGTCAATAGCAACCATGCATATTTATGCAAAATGAACCTGAATATGTGTATGAACACAAAAATACAGCGTGGGCCTACTAGACCCCACGCGAGTAACGATATTCTACCAGGGTGCGCGCCAGATAGAGGGTTAACACCTTGTACAATACCTAGAGGGGCATTGTATTTTGTGAATGCACAGGACGATAGATTTCGTAAATATGCTTCTTGTTTCGGATGCGGGTTTCAGTACCGACCGATTACCAAGGCAAGAGTAAACTCAAGCGCCATTGCAATACTCTGCTGCGCTCTGGCGAGAGGAAGAGGGGGAACCCCAGAGGAAACCATAGGACAAAAGGAGCGTCTCGGGAAGAACAAAGAGGGACCGGGAGCTGGTGCTGTGTTCCATAATTAGGGTGCATTAAAACTTAAAAACACTGGAAGGTTGGCAGAACCTGGGTCAACCGCATGTGATTAATATTATATAAAAATGAAGCAATTAAATCGGCACAGAGAAGCGTTTCTGGAATAAAAGATGTCCCTGGGAAAGAAGGGCTGCTAATTAGCTCATGCTTGACTTAGGACATCGAGAAGAAAGGCAGTTTACAAAAGAAGGAGCTAAGAATGACGTTAGCCATGCGAACTGGGTATTAAAGTTGGTACCTGCTTGAATTTCCCCATGCCACAGAGAACTGGGATAATCAAACCATTCAGCTGATGTCGAGAGGCTTAAATGTTATGTTTGAGGACTTCATTACCCGTCAGTGATACGAAGGAAAACTGATTATTAAATGAATAATTGGTGTAATATCAATTACCATCAGTAATGCCACGAGTGATTGACAAATTATCAATTATCGTCACGAGGTGACTCGACAATTTATCTATAGAATTTGACTATTACGAATTGCATTGATTATTTTGACTATTTCACGAATTAAAGGATGATATAAAACGTTATTTAAATGTTGTATTGCAATTACTAAACTCTTAGAAGAAACATGAAGCATGAATACATACGTCGGTGTCCATTGGCACGGCCTACAAGATTATCATATTATTGCTCCAATTTTTAAGATACTGGTAATATCAGAAGTTTGAGTATCTGTTGTTAATTTATAATTTCATTCAATATAAAATTTATCATACTGATTCCAAACATATTTCCTATTGTATTCAGTGTTCTGATGTATCCCTCTTCGAATTATTTCATCTATTTCAGCACCAAAGCAGCCCTGAACCATATTTGACATTTGAAAAGCGGCTCTATTTCGTGAAATTAGTCAGCTGTTGCGCATCGGTGGCATAGTGCAGCTAGATTCTCTAAGCTGATCATAATATAGGAAAAGCAAAGGAGACGATAACGAAATTCAGAGCTAATAATTAAATGTGATAAATTTTTGCCAATGCTGTTGAAATTTTAAATTGTTATGCAACTGATTGCTTAATTTCAACCAAGTTACCACTATCAGAAAATGGAGGACGTAATTACCATGGAAACAAGACACCAATGACGTCACTACTGCCACAGTATAACTTTCTCCAATGTGCCTGTAAGGAAACCTTAAATCGTCACTCTCGCTAGTACAGTAATATTCGACACAAGAATCACCTCATTAAATTTATTTTTATTATATTTTTCTCCATCAATAAAACTTTTCATATTTTTTTCGTAAACATTTTCGTATTTTTCGGGAATTAAACTCTCAAGACTCTTAGATTCGTTCAAAGTGTGTAGTGGAATACGATCCTTATCTTTAACAGTTTATCATTATTTTCCATTTTCCTCCATAAGTGTTGAAACAAATGAAGCATCTGCTTAGCAACCATATTACGTCATACATCTGTGATTTCTATTAAATTATAATTTTTCATTTAGCAAACTTATTAATTATTTTTACGTATTGTAATGCTACAATTGCATAAAACGTATGTACATTTGTATGATATTGTCATTGTGACAGCGGTAAAATTTAGCTTGTTCGCTTAGTAATTACACATTTAATTTTAATCATTTTGGGAAGAAATTTCAACCATATGTAATAAGTAGAGTAAATACTATGTTCCAGGCCAACATTCAATAAATGAATTTCGCCTGAAATATCTGTTTTGATATCCCTTGAATGCCAGAAATTTTAGAAAAAGTTGTGTGTGTGTGTGTGTGTGTGTGTGTGTGTGTGTGTGTGTGTGTGTGTGTGTGTGTGTGTGTATGTGTGTGTTCCTGTGCGTTTGTCTACTGTGAACATCCTAAGTCCAAAATGAAACGTTGGCTAAATACCAAACGTGGTTAAGTTCAGTATATTTGAAGCGTATAACACCAACATTTCTAAGAAAATCCCCCTCCACCAAAGTACCCATTACATGGAAATGTTTTCGAAAAATGTTATTTTTTAAAAAATGAATATAAGAATGTTGAAGATTATTTCACGAGTAATGACGCCCACATTCTAAACAGCCTCTGACTTCCTCTATTACCTACGAAAGAGACAAGCAAGATATAATTAAACAATATGCTTAGAACTCGCCGAAGCATTCAGTTTATGCCAAATACAATTTTGTGGAGTTAACTATTATTAGTGGTTTTTGGCTGAAATGTTCACATTCTTCTACTTTTCTTATATGTTTGAAAATAAATATAACGATGTTTTCATAGAAAGCCAGCATCCCTATGTATACATAATATTCCTCTTTTTACACAAGTGACAATGCCAAGCAGGGGTCTGCAGTTTTAAATCTCAACAGGTCAATAAAACAACCTGGCCTAAAACATTTTCTAAAAGAAAGATTTCGGAACAGGGGCACCTGCTTGCCAACAATGCACAGTTGGTGGTAATTTCCCTTTTTACTTTCACCAATTTTCCTTATTGTTATTTAGTTTAATTTAGGTTAATAACTTCTCAACATTCTATTGTGAACAAATTGTAATAAATAGGTTTAAATAAATGAAAATATCCGCACACTACGTCCAGATATAAGAAATTAGGGATCTGGACATACCTGGGAGATACTATTTTATTTTATATTATTTTATTTTATTTTTTTCTCTATTGGTAAGTAGGGGAAGTATTGTATTCCACCTAAAAATTGGTTGTCGAGATTTCACCGGAAATATATGTTTTGAGGCCCCCCGAATCCCAAAAAAAAAAAAAAAAAAAAAAAAAAAAAAAAAAAAAAAAAAAAAAAAAAAAAAGCATTTGTAGAAACAGGTCCCTGTGTCTGTGGGTCTGTGTACAGCATAACTAAAATAACGAAAAGTCGATGAAAAACCAAAATTGGTATTTAAGTTTAATGTCTTTCAAGGATGCGACATGAAGATTTTGAAGAAAATAGCCCCAACCTAAACTTCCCTTTAGACGGAAAGATTTTTTCGAAAATTCTGATTTTATTGAATGGCTTATGTTTGAGATATTTTATGACAAATGAAATTGATATATTGAATTTTCTGGCTATAGCCCCTGTAGTCGAATTTACTCTGGACGACTTTTGCATAACTCGTAAACCGTACTGGTAAATCACACTGCACAAAAATGTAGATCTTGCTAAAATACAAAATGTATGTCTGAATAAATTTTCTTGTAGGGTGAACTTTTTCAGAGATATTGCTCGTTATGTGTGTGCGTGTGAGTTTCGGAAAACTTTTAACGTTCGTGAAATGGAACATCGTTGTTCATTTTTTATATGTTAAGTGTGCAAAGAGAACGGTATCTGAAAGCTTTAAAAGATTTTACGATCGCTCAAAGTCCACTGTATTCCCATATTCCCTTTGCACCTACAAGGAAATAAGCAATAAGTTAATTTGTACAAATGTTTACCTCAACTAATACGAAGCAGATACAGGGATAAGAGTTTGTAAGAATGGTTAGTACAAGAGTAGAGAAAGTCATGTGAGTGCAGCACATCAGATTTTTACATGCAAGTTCCCTGTGACATGAAGTTTTTAGATCACGCAACACTTAAAAACAGCAGCTCACAAGAAAAATGCTGCTGGGAAAACCACGTCAAAAATTCAGACAACTTTAACATCAGCATTCTCTGCAAAAAACAGTGGAAATGATGTTGTTTCAACAGACCAGAGTAAAGCTTAGCTGTCGGCAAACATTCCTTTAAAGAAATTAAACAATGCAGAACTACGGGGGATTCTTGGATAAATATCACGAAAGAAACGTTTCTGATGAGTCTTCACTAAGGAAAAATTACATTGGCCCTCCTTATGAAGTGGTAAAGTTCGTTTAATTAATGAAGTTATGAAAACGAATAAACTTGACCGTACTTTTTATATGAGAGACATGGACGAGGTTTTTTCAAGTTCTCGTAGTAAAAATTAGCATTTCATGTGTTTAAAACACAAATTTCATGAATATTTATCGCAATATTTGGTTTACTGAGCGACCTAGTTGGATCACAGCGAAATGAAACACTTGCATTTGAAAAAGTATATTTAAAACCGGATATGACACACAATAAATAAATAATAATTCATTAATACTCGTTAACGACAGCTGGATAACAAAGCATGTAACCTCATTCAACACTTTTATTTGATATTTCGTTCACGTGACAATCTTTATATAATTTTTATTTTTAACACCAATATCTTGGGAAAATCGTATAGAAATTTAATTAGCTGTTGTTGCTTCATAAAAAATAAAATGATGTGAGGAAATAATGTATTTTACTATCAGAAAAATACATTTTTGTGCATATTTTTAAATTTTAAGAACATATTTTCAACCTTTTTGCTGCATAGTTGCATGCAGATCTTTATCCGCCCTCTAGTGATGACAACACGTAACGTTGTATGCACAATTCCTAAGTCTGAGCAATTTTTGTTTTGGTTTTCCACCTCTCGTATGAATTTTACTTTCTGATCTAGTGTGTACAATTTCCTTTTTCTGTTCTCCATGGCTGAATAAAAGCAACTGAGAACTGAAAGACAAAACCGCTGTTCAACAGTAAACACCAGATGACGAAAATGATTACGCTTACTTCTAGTTTGTTGGTACGACATTGTCGCGCCGCTCAGGTTGGGGCTTTGTCCATAGAGATAAGGAAAATATGCCTCGAGTTTCTTTTAAGATAACATATGCCGTATGCTCATTATAGTTACGTAAAACTCAGCTATATTTCACTAAATTTTATACGCTGTGAATTACAAATAAATGCATTATGTATAAATAAAGTTTTATTAATACGTTTCTAAATTACATTTTGCCGGGACCTACAAAAATGTACATATAAATGGGAATTACGTAGAATTGGGTTACGTATAAAGCAGGCTCAACTGTGTATGATGCAACTTCTTTCAAATCCTTGGGATACTGTAGATCATGCGTCTCTTTGAGAGAAGTAGTAACATACTACTTGCAACGACAAAGCGGTGTTACACAACTAAAGAGAAAAAATTATGTCAGTAATATGTAGTGAGAGTAGCTGCATAGAGTTGGTTGACCTTTGTGGCACGTAACTGCCAACTAGTCATTGTTGCAGCTAAAGAAATAAACAGATAAGATTGTTGCTTCACCAAACAGTCGATTAAGGTGTAATATTAGATGTGATAGTCAAGCGGTTTTAAATGTGTTTTCGTTCGAAAACTAGGACGTTCAAATAAACGTAGGGGTCTCCTAGACCCTTAGCGACTAACTTGTTAATGTACGAGACCTCAAGTAGCCTTCAACAATGATAATGATGGAATACCATTTATTCAACTCTGTTAACCGCAGTTAAAGAATGTCGAGTGATTGCACCGTCAAAGTCAGCTAGTAAAGAGAGAAAGTGAAGTAAAACAGAAAGGAGTGAGTCAAGGTTACGAGAAGACAACACTTGTGAGTTGAAGGACCACAGATTGTGTCAGCATCAGTAAAAGAGAACTGTTTTGTGTACACTCAGAAGAAAATTAAGTAACAAAAAAAGTAACTGGATTGGGTCATTTTGTCTATCTGGTGTCAGTAGTGGGATTTGTCGAATTGCATTTTGTTGGTTTTACATTTTAGTTGTAAACAAAATGTGCGTTTATCATACATTAGAGTAAAAGCTTTGAGCACCACCAATAAAACAAGTTTCATTTGAAAAGAATAGAAAATTTCTTTTATTTAACTTTTAAACTTGTTTATAAGGATAATATAAGGAAACTTATCTATAATAAATGCACAAACACTACATAATATATTGCGCTATTTAAATATGTATGTTCTTGAAGACTTCTGTATAGCTGTTAAGCCGTAAGAGATAGACCAAATCTTAGTATACAAAAATGTAGATCTCGTTAAAACACACAATTTATGTCTGAATGAATTTTGTTATGGAGGGAACCATTTCGGAGATATTTCTTGTTATTTTATGAGTTTTGGAATACTTAAACTTTCGTCAAATAGAAGATCGTTATTTTTATAACTTAACCGTGCAAAGAGAACGGAATCTCAAAGCTTAAAAAGATTTGACTATCGCTGAACGCCTACTGCATTCCCATATTTTCCTTGTACCTACAATTCGTACAAATGTTTAGGTCTAAACATGAAGTAGGAGTAAGAGTTTGTAAGAATTTTACTGTTAGTACAAGAGTAGAGAAAGTCATGTGAGTGCAGCGCATCAGATTTTTTTTTAGTTATTCTGTTCACTGACAGGTGCATTAAGCTTATTTCGTATTAGGGTGTGTTTCAGCTGTATAATGTCTGTTAATCTTGTTTTCAGCTCATTGTGTGCAGAAGATTGCTCCTAAAGCAGCTTGGCAGGAAGAAAGCCACCCCTCAGCGTTGTCCGTCGACCATTCCGTCCTTGAACAGGAAGCTGGGTAGAAGGGGTTTCTGTTCGTACAATTCGCAAAGCCCTTGTAGCAGAGCTGCTAAGTTTTCATCAAGTGCAAGCCGTGTCATCTTGTCCTGGCACTTCGCTAAGCACCTCCCCCCCCCCCCCTCCTCCATCTTCAAAGTTGGCCTTTCCTCATCCGACTCCATTATTCACCTATTTTACTCTGTACCGCTGTTGTAGATTGTGCCACTATATGGAGACTTCTCAACTTGAATCTTAATTAACGAATAGCCCTTATGGGGCCCAAGGACGGAAAGTGGAAACCTTTTCGGTTTCAATTAATTTTGTCAAAGTTTCTAGTTTACTTGGTGTCTTGTGCACCGACCAAAATCCACATTGTTTATCTCTTTGAAGTTATTGTGCACTGGCGGAACCTGCAGCTCTGCTCGCGTTGTTGCGAGAGGAAATTGTTCTATCCTTTTCTCTTCCTGTACCCCCTTCTACTCTCCACTTCAGTTTACCTCTTCCCTCTGCTTCCTCTCTCTTTCTCTCTCTTTTTCTCTCCTTCTCTCTTTCTCTATCCTTCTCTCTGTTTCCTTCTGTGTCTCTCTTTCTCTCTTTCCTCTCTTTTTCTTTCCTTATCCTTCTCTCTATTTCTATCCACTTTTCTTTCTCTCTTTCAACCTCGCTATTTCTCTCTTTCTCTGTCCTGTCTGTTTCTCAGTTTCTCTTTCTCTCCTTTTCTGTCTCCTTCTCTCTCTTCCTCTATTCTTCTCTCTGTTTCTATGTTTCTCTGTTTCTAAGTTTCTCTCTTTCATTCTCGCGCTCTTTCTCCCTCTCCTTCTCACTCTTTCTCTTTCTTTGTCTCTCTTTCCCTGTCTTTATCTTTGTATCTCTCTTTGTCTCTCCTCTGTTTCTCTCTTTTCCTCTCTCTTTCTCTATTTGTCACTCTTTCTCTCTCCATTTCTCTCTCTATTTTCTCTATTTCTCTCTTTCTTTCTCTTTGTCTCTCTTTCCCTCTCTTCCTCTCTCTCTTTTCTTCTTTCTTCATCTCTTTTCCTCTCTTTCTATCTGCCATCCTCCGTTGTCTAGGGGTAACATACCACCTGTGGTTTCCAAAGTCGAAGGTTAAAACCAGCTGGAAGGCGATGCACCTTTTCGGGCGTTAAAAAACTTTAGCATGGCTTCCTTCGGAAGAGAAGTAAAATCCGTGGTAAAGCCATTTTTTATAAAAAGTTCGTGTACGTAGCTCCATCTGGAACAACAGCTTAGAAACGAAGCGTGTGGTTAAAAACCAAACTTGGTATTTAAATTAAGAATCAAGTTTTGATTTCATAAAAAATGGAATCTAATAATTTTGTGGTTTATAACATTCCAAGAAAAAATGTACATTTTGAATTTTCTGGGAATGTTCTCAGACGTGTTAATCTTTCTGGGTGGCCTTTGCATAACTGGTAAACGGAAACAGATAGACAAAACCTTACCACATAAAAGCATTCACCTTGTTGAAGCATACTGCAAAAAATGACACAAATCCATCCGGTTACTTTTCTGTCGTTTATTATCTTCTAAAGTTTTACCACAACTACACATTTTCTTTTTGTGGTTAACACAGTCTATGCCCTTCCGGGCTATCTTAACTCACAATTTTTATTTCTTATAACCTTGCTAGTACTTTTAGTGAGTTTCTTCACTTACTCTATCTCTCATTCCCTAATTGCGACGTTACAAACACTCGCGAAGCTCCTTAAAATTTCTAACGACGTGGAAAACAACACACACGCGCAGCTGTCTCACGCTCCCTGACCCACTCCTGTCCGCAACTCACTCCTCTGGCCTCCTTATATACTGGGGATGGTGTCAAACGGATCTTTCTCAACTTCTACACACACGCGCACCGGAAATGATTGAGCTAGAAGTCTCAAGAACATTTTCCACATATATTTTGATTCTGCCGCCTCGAATTTTAGCAGTCACGTACACACAGCAGTCCCGCAAAGTAGCCCGGCCTTGACCGTCTTTGCACACTCGCCGGCATGGCACGAGATATAAAATAGCTTGCAACTGTCTGTCCTTTATTGAGTACAATATGATTTAATCTCATTCATATTTTCCCAGTGACCCATTTTGAAACTACTCCTTGTTATTTTCTTATACTTATGTTTTCTAAAATGCGAAATCGCTATTCATTGTATTGTATTCGACCCAAAATTTTGATGTCGAGATTTCACCGGAAATATATGTTTTGAGACCCTCTGAATAAAAAAGCAATTTAAAAAAAACTATGTGTATGTGTCAGTCTATGAAGAGCATAACTCAAAAACGAAAATTCGATTAAAAACAAGGATATCACGTGAATATTTTGATGAAATTTTCTCCACCCTAAACCACCCTTACATGGAAAATATTTCGAAAATATTGATTTTCTGAAAAAATGGCTCTAACAATTTTGCTTAAAATGCCATATGTTTGAGACATTTTTATGGCCAGTTAAATGTACATTTTGAATTTTCTTGCTTTAGCCTATTTAATTCCCTTTACTCTTGATGACTGTTGCATAACTAGTAAAGTAAGAGATAGGCAAGTCTTAGTACGCAGAAAATACAGACTCGTTGAAACATACAACTTATGTCCAAATGCAGTTTTTTTTTTTTTTTTTTTTTTGTTATTATTTTTTTAATGCGCCATTTCTGCGATATTCCTTGTTACTTATTTGAGTTTTGTATAGCTAAACTTTTTTCAAATGAAAGGTCGCTATTCACCTTTTTATCAGGATGGCCGCCAGAGAAAATGGAATTTTAAAGCTTTGTCACTCAAAGCCTACTGTATTCCCATATTCCTCTTGTATGTATAGAAATCGATAGTAACATAATTTCTGCAAATGCTTACCTCAACTAACATAAAGAAGATAGAGGAATAAGTTTATCAGAATAGTTGATCCAACAATAGAGAGTTATGTGGTTGCAACACCTGATATTTTTCTCTATTTACTCCCGTTGTGGAATGCAATAAGGTTCATACCAAAGTAAGTAAGTGATAAAAATCTGAGACGTACTTCTCCCAGGCTATCCTCAAACGCTCATACGTATGTGTTCAAGCTCCTTGGTTACACTGTAGGAGAGTTCTAGAAATGAACATATCGCTACATAGCCCAAGGCTAAAGTCTTAGAATGTCGTCTTAGAGCAGAACTTGCATCAAAGTGAACATATTTGTTTGGTTTTGCCTTTGCCTTACGTCTAAACAGCCATAGGCCTCAGGCGAAGAGTTGACTGTAGGTTAGGCATTTTGGGTGTTGAAGGCCACACCCAAACTGCGCATTAGTAACAGTATAGAGCAACCCGTTATATATTTTTCTGGTGCTCTTCTTAAGCACATTTGTACTTCGACAATTTCTTATATTAATTCAAATTTCAAGACAGAACTGTATTCTCTGGAATATCTTCCCAGCATACACCCATGAAGTATGTTTTTGTACACTTAAACCTGTATTCATTACTTCCCTAACCAGTGTTTCCCCTTTTTCCTCTCAAAAGAAGGGTACTTGACCTAATGGTGGTTGTGATGGCACCCAATGCTCCTTACACATCAGTTAAATGTGACAATCTTTCACAAACCACAACTGTTCCTCTCATAATCTTACTCTGTCCTATCAGAGTCCTTTGTCATTTTCTCTCTCTTTTATAATTAACTACGGGGTTATAATTACCCGCGACGACCGAGTATCTTCCGGGACGAAACACACATGCACGACAGTCCCACACATACGCTGACACGCTCACCGACTTCTTCTCGTGGCTCTACTCTCAAAGTCGCACACTCTGCCGCTGTCTCAGGTCCTTTTATGCTGGGGATGATGTCACACAGCCTTTCCGCTTTAGTACGTTTTAGTTGGCGCAATATATGTACATACACTAATACTGTTCACAGTTTCATTTATTCTTTCATTGCCACCATGTGCGACAAAACTTCTACTGTTTAACACTTTTTACTCACTTTGTACCGTTTTACTCCTAACAGTATTGTTAACCCTCTGTTGGTCGCTAAGGGTCTGGGAGACCCCCTACGTTTATTTAAACGCTCCAGTTTTCGAACGAACGCACCTATGAAACCGCCTGACTAAGACATATAATATTACACCTTACTCAACTGTAGTGCAGTAACAACTTAAAAAAAATTAAAAACTATCTTGCTTAACGATGCTGTCAATTGCCAGGATCACATCAGCGTCGCCGGTGTACCTGAGTTTCGTCCCGCAGGAGTACTTTTACATGCCAGTAAATCTACTGACATACAGCTGTCGTCTTTAAGCACACTTAAAACAATCTATTTGGGCTGGATTTGAACCCGTGACCTCGGAATCAGTGGGCAGGCATCTAACCAACTGAAGAGGATGAAAAAAAAACTTGTCACAATAACATGCATTTTGTCGGAAACATAAGCTTGGCAAAGATGATGATGATGATGATGATTATTATTATTATTATTATTATTATTATTATTATTATTATTATTATTATTATTATTATTATTATTATTATTATTATTATTATTATTATTATTATTATTATTATTATTATTATTATTATTATTATTATTATTATTATTATTATTATTATTATTATTATTATTATTATTATTATTATTATTATTATTATTATTATTATTATTATTATTATATTTACGCAAAATGAAGCTAAACATAGGATTAAAGGAATACACAAATTTAAAAATATGCTAGCATATGAGAACAAAAATATAGCAAGCACCTACCAGGTCCCGTGTTCTTTCAGGAGGCGCGCCTAAGGGAGGGTTAGTATATTTACAACGCACAACTGTCGCCTTTCTCCACATGCCACTCTTTGTGTCCCAGAGTGACGTGAACACAGGTCGAATGATTTTAATATTAGGGTAAACTAACAGTGTTCCTTATTGTATACGTTTTACTAACTTCGGATGAATGTTTCTGTGGTTTAATTTTTGCTGTGGATTTCAGTAAAAGCTTCCTCGTCTATAGATGGAAACATATCAATTGTTGTGTTTCATGAAATATAAACAAATTCTTCATAAGTAATATTCCTATACCCAATACACTGAAACATCTTCTTATTTCGAAATATTAGGCCTTAAGGCCTGTTACAACCTCACATTTGAAAGTCCACCGCTTCTTTGGACGACCTAAAGTCGTTGGATAACTGCCCATTACAGATCTTCACGAATCGTTTCATCCACGGAATTGACCAAATCTTCTGTGATCATTGATGGGCGGTTCATTATGGACATAGTCCCGTCTCGTCTTGAACGCTGTCACCCACTTACGCACTTTGCTGTTACTCATCGCCATAGCATTGGTGTTTTTGTTTTTTACCTTTGTATATTTTTCTTGTTGCTAGTATTTTTATTTTTTGACTGAAATTTATATCTGGCTATTGCCATGAATCTTTTAAGGGCGCTGATGACCTAGAATTTGAGCGCCCATAAATCAAACCAAACCAAAAAAAGCCACCGCATTGGGGTCATAAACTTCACTCTATCGAAGAATGTCCGCTGCTGAAACGCTCCTTGCTGCCCAAAACCGAATCACTGACCGTAGTTTGCAGTCGGTGGGTCCATCGATTAAATATTTTGAGCGACACTGTGAGCAGCACACTACAAGGCCACATCTGCAAATAGCGTCTGTTTGCATACAAGGGATGCTGGAAGTCGGTGCGCATGCGCGTTTCAATGTTGGTGCAAAATTCGATGACCTACGGCAGGCCTTGACGACTCGTGGTATGGTACATTATTTAGCGACCTTAGTTTTCTTTACATGCTAAACATAGAGTTATTACCAGAGAAGTTACGGACATAGATGAAAACCTGCTGTATTTTATGCTTTTCGGTTTCATTACACGTTTGCAGAAATGCCTGGACTGTGATGGAACCCATCTTAAAGATGTAATATTCAAGGAATAATTTCATAACATGAGGTAAATAAATGGCATGTTCCATATTTTCAATTGGTACATTTGCTATGTTCCTGTCCTGTCTGAGTAATTAGGTATAAGCCCCCAAAACTAGGGAACTTGCTATGGATCACCTCATATATTCCCGCCTCTTGGAGTTACTTGTATCTATAACTTCCCCTTGATATTTCACACCTTAAAATGGATGATTGTGTTAAACTTTCTTTTTTTTTCTGGAGCGAACCATTTCGGAGACCAATACCTACTAATAGTTTACTCTGGGAAGTAATTCGTTTTTATATCCTAAACATGCAAAGAGAATGAACTTTGAAAGCCATCACATGACAACCAGCCCTAAAAATAATCACTTAAAGCCCATTTTCTTGAATCTACAAGAAAATTACCAACAAGTTAGTTTCTGAAGATGTTTATCTCGACTAACATGAAGATGGAGGAATAGGTGCCTGTAACAAAGTTTTGCACACGAGTAGAGAAATTCATATGAGTCAAACACATCACATTCTTTTTTTAAAAAAAACTTGTTTTTCATTGTATTACTCTTTATAAAACCCTAAATGTATATTCAGCGTTGCTCCACTCTAAAAAACAGAATGTTTATGAGCTTTCATATTGTTTATTACCACATGCTCGTAAATTATGAAATGTTCATTAACAATAGCACAGTATTTGGAACTCTATTTGGTGTAATAATCGGCACCTGCATGCAAATTAAAGTTGTCAGCGCATGTCATGTAACTTAGTCATTGTTTGTGTCAATGAACAACACAAAATTGAAAACGGGCGGCAGCTTAAAAGCGCAAATTACTATTCAATCAAACTTTAACAAAGGCTGGAAACATGAAGAAGAGCGAAATAATCACCGGTGAAATTATTCGCTGCCCAGAGGGAATGTTGGTGTCAGGATTTGAATGGGTCATGCATGTAACTGTGACCTAGGGAGTAAACGTGGCACTGTAATTGTTGCAAACAAGCTAACAGCTTTCATTCATTAATGTGCAGTAACCTCGGTTAAGTTCCGTTCACACTAAACAGGAGTTACCTTTGCAATCCGTTCACACTCATTCTAAGCCGCAGCTCGCCTCGCCTGCTTTCGTTTTGTTTTCTAAGTCAGTAACTTGTATTTGTTGTTCTTTCTTAAGTCGGTCTTACCTCAGCTGCACTCCAAAATATCCCCCCCCCCCTTAAATCAGATTTGACTCGTCTCCGTATTCGGCCCTAAATCACCTCCGAAGTCCTTCGTATGTCAGACTTCACTAGCCTTTGTATTAGGCTCTAAATTACCTGCATAGTGCACTTTAAGTCAATATTGCCTCGTCTGCGTATGAGGCTTCAAATCACTTTCGTCATCTTCCTTACGTCAGAGTTGACTTGCCAGCTCATTGGGCACTAAATCAACTCCGTAGTCCTTAAATGGGACTTAACTATGTATTGGATTCTAAAACACCCCCGTCAGTCTTATCTTGCCTAACCAGCACCTATTATATAGCATGCTCCAAATCAATAAACAACAATCAACTGTAGACTCGGTTGTTATATCTCAAATAGCCCCTATTATATAGCGCGCTCCAAATCAACCACGTATCCACTCGGTTGCTCTGCCTCAACCAACCCCTATTATATAGCGCGCTCCAAATCAACCACGTATCCACTCGGTTGCTCTGCCTCAACCAACCCCTATTATATAGCGCGCTCCAAATCAACCACGTATCCACTCGGTTGCTCTGCCTCAACCAACCCCTATTATATAGCGCGCTCCAAATCAACCACGTATCCACTCGGTTGCTCTGCCTCAACCAACCCCTATTATATAGCGCGCTCCAAATCAACCACGTATCCACTCGGTTGCTCTGCCTCAACCAACCCCTATTATATAGCGCGCTCCAAATCAACCACGTATCCACTCCGTTGCTCTGCCTCAACCAACCCCTATTATATAGCGCGCTCCAAATCAACCACGTATCCACTCGGTTGCTCTGCCTCAACCAACCCCTATTATATAGCGCGCTCCAAATCAACCACGTATCCACTCGGTTGCTCTGCCTCAACCAACCCCTATTATATAGCGAGCTCCAAATTAACCACGTCTCCACTCGGTTGTTCGGTGTCAAACGGCCCCTATTTTATAGCGTGTTCTAAATGAATCACGTGTCGAATGGATTTCTTCGGCTATATAGTGCGCTCCAAATAAATCATATCGTGACTCGGTTGTTCTCTCTCAATCAGCCGCGGCCGAGTAGTTAGCGCGCTCACCTACCATCTAGGTGGCCCGGGTTCGATCCCAGGGACCCGCATGTGGTATTCGTGGTGGACGAAGCGGCGTCAGGGCAGGTTTTCTCCGGGTGCTCCGATTTCCCCCGCCATCTCATTCCATCTTCATTCCATGTATCATCAGTGTCACTACCTGCGGTGCCGTAGTAGTAAAAGCGGGCGTTAAAACACTACAAACAAACTCTCTCAATCAGCCGCGGCTATACTGGATGGAAGTGAAATGATCCGCCAGAGTTTAACAGCAAATTTCTCATGTTGTGAATAGCAAGAAAGAATAATACCAAAATGTTGTAAAGTTTATAGCTTTCTAGAAAAACATATTTTTATCAAAAAATGTATCATCACCTGACTGAAGGTTCTTGATTTATAGCTATATTCATAGAAAATTGAATAAACAACAACTTTTTCCTTTGGCGTATTTCAATACATTCAACAATTTTTGTGTAAATTAAATATAAAAGAACCCACAATTTGTTGCTTTTTTGTTGCCTTTTTGTACCAGTATAAAGAAACAGCTTAAATGGGAAAAGTGGTTACACCCGGGAAAAAAAGAAAGCGTGTTAAATACGCCTTGTAAGAATGTGACGATTTTGTTAAAAATGCAATTCGTGTAACTGCACTATTTCTTTTTTTTTTTTTTAATCAGCACCAACAATTGACAAAGTGCTACAACGGGTTTAGTTTGTTGTAACTATCAATCTTATCGCCTTTAACCTCTAGTTACATGTCAGTCATACATGGTTGTGTTGTGATAGAATTTCTGGCGCAAATGGCGGAAGGATACATTATAACTGTGCACTGACCACTTGGGTTTAGTTTCGCGCGGATCAACCTTAGAGTGAACACAGAGTAGGTCGAAGTGAGCGAGGTGTCCCCCTACGCGTCTGTACTTTTACCGTTTAGGACTACTACAAATAAACTTGCTTCATCCTTGCACTTTGTATACACTACTGGTGATCTATGTTGTAGTTGATCCTAGTTCCTTGTCAGTGCGCCATCTGCTGGAGGGCTTACATAGCGTGGCCATATTAGGAAGAGGGTTATATATGGGTTGTTTACTTTAAATTGTTCCTTGTAGATCAGTCTGTCACAATATTAATGCTCCTATGACAATGTAATCTCCAAAAACGTTATTCCGCCTTTGTTCTTTGAAGATTGACATTTTGCTAACAGATATGATACAAACATTATTTATTGTAGTGAAAGTTAGGTTGGTCACTTAGAATTAAAATGCCACGGTAAAAATTGGCAGTTTAGAGTTATCATGAAAAAGAAGCAAATGGAGGTACGATCGACTGCTACTTCTGTGGTTACTTTTATGAGAAGCACAATCTAATTGAGTTTCTGTAGCAAACAGATGTCACAAAAGCTGTCCATTTTGTAAAAACAACAAGGCTCGTAGCTTGGGTGTGTGCTACCGTGCTCGCTCTTGGAAGAAAGGGATGAATTGGAAACCTACTATTAAACCCTCCGTTGGTCGCTAGAGTCTTCAGAGTCCCCTATGTTTCTTTAAAGTTTAAAGTTTGCGAACGAACCCACCTGCTTAATTACCTAACTAAGAGATACATTACTTTTTACTCGATTGTTTCGGGGAGCAAAAATCTTATGTTTATTTTTTTAACTACAATAATGACTGATCGGCAGTTACGTGTCACACAGATCAACCACAGTCTGAACGCGAATACTCTCGTTTCATTTTACCCACATTTGTTTTTCCTCGTTAGTTGTACACTATTGGTTTGCTATTGCAAGTACCGTGCGTTCTTAGACCAACCGGACCGCCCCACGGGGCGAGGACCGAGGCGCTCTCCACCAGAGTTACGTGTAAAGGACCGGCAAGTCACGGATACCGAACACTTAATACAGAATACAACAGGAACTATGCTCCGAATCAATTTTACAGATTTTTTATTGAAAGAATTTATAGATTAACAGCAGTTACTCCAACTTTTAACATTCGAAATTAGTTTTGGATATTTGCTGCGCTTCTTATGTGTGCCAGAACTATCGTGTATCAGGGCCTAACAGTAGTCAAGTAGTTATGCTTGTTGCACATTGTCAATCAATCACTTAATTGATATCCCTGATAGCGTTGCTCCAATGTAGATAGGGTCTTATGAAATGTTTTCTCATGTTCGCCTGAGACTTATCGTAGAGCACCAGCAGGAAAACAATTCAAGAATGAGTAAAGAATGTCAGTTTTTAACCTATTACAATTGAGATTATGGTAAGACTGTAGCAGTTCCTTGACTAACACATCGCTATTGTGTGCTGTCCTGTTTCACAAGCAATGAGAGCAAGATTTTTTTTTAAAGAATTGCAGTAATCCAGTTCAAGAGAGTTCAAATATTTGTCCATTGCAAAAACGAAGGCCTGCATAAGTCCAAATTTTATGTGGAGTGATGGTAACAAAATGTCTTTCAATTTCCCCGTTTGCTACGTTCTTGCACCAAGGTTCCATTTGTGTACGGGCAGGCCAAATTCCTCTGTTGTAGTGACTCTGTTGTTGTTGTTGTAGTGTTTAACGCCCGCTTTTACTACTACGGCACCGCAGGCGGTGACACTGATGATACATGGAATGAAGATGGAGCACCGGTGGAATGAGATGGCGGAGGAAACCGGACCACCTGGAGAAAACCCGCCCTGACGCCGCTTCGTCCACCACGAATACCACATGCGGGTCCCTGGGATCAAACCCGGGCCGCCAAGGTGGTAGGCGAGCGCGCTAACCCCTCGGCCACGGCGCCGCCATTAGTGACTCCTCCGATCACGGTTTATGCCTTTCACAAAGAAAACAGCAATACTTTGGGTACCCAGATTGTAGTCCTTAGGTATCCCAATTACTTAGAAGTCAGCAAAGAGTTGCCATTTGTGTATGTTTTATTGAATTTTATTCAACAAAACTTCCATGCTTCTGCGTGTTTCTTCCATTTTAGTGGTATAAGCTATGGGAACATTGCTATTTTGAAGGATTACCACATTGATGCTAGTTTTGCAGCCATCAACGAATAGTTGTCATTCCAGTGGTCAAGGTTTCATTCCCATATGAACAAGAAAATACCACCTGTTATTGGGCTACCAGACATACCAATGAACCCAAAACCTTTGGGGAGCAAAGAGTGCAGAGCTGCTGATCTCACTTATGATGATATCGCAACTGTTCACCATCATGTTTAAACAAAACTGACCAGGACAAGTTATTACTAAAGTAGGTACATGGTAATCACATAACCAAAATGCAGGATCAAGAAAGAAGCAAAAAACAAGAATACTGTTTCAGTAAATATAGCATATGTGCCGTAACATTTCAGTCAACATCAGGGATGTCTAAAGACAGACTCACATTTGCCCACCAAATATCATGTAACGGAGAAGTTACCTGCTGAAAACCGAGGAGACCACAGCACCACCAAAGATAAAGAAGTTACACAGGCTGTAAAGAATGACATCAAAACACACAGATGTAGAGAGAGCCACTATTCAAGCAAAAACTCCAGAAGGGGATATATTTTACCAATCGGAACAGAATACAATCAAGATGTGGAGGAGTTTCTATAAAAAACCGAGAAGCAACAGGCCTTTCTACTTGCTCTTTGTCGAAATACAAACATATTTTCTATCACTACTTTAATTTGTCATTTAAAACACCTCATACAGATACATGTTCATCATGCAAGATTGGCCTGCTGAAACTGAAGAAGGAACAAGAACTGGGAAAAAAAAGAATAAATTACCTAAGAACAAGCCACAGGTTGCACAAACTCCGTGCAAAAAAGTTCTATACAATAATGAAGGAGGAAAATCTAAACGTGATTGAAGTATGTTTTGACATACAACAGAATCAGTCAATACCAAAGCTCTCCATAGGTAAAGTATTCTATTTAAGACCGGTTTGCCTTTATAATTTGTGCATTATGATTCATTCCCAAGCACATACAAAGGAAGGGATTACTCTTTATACTTGGCTTGAAATAGAAGGACCTAAAGGATGCCACCATTTGGCCTTTGTTCTGCTGGATTTCCTCAGATACCTTGAGGCATCCCAGCCAGAAAATGGTCCAAATTAAATTCATTTGTTTTCGGACTCCTGTAGCAGTCAAAACAAGACTACGGTAATGATCTGCATGCTGATGGCTTATATGGAAGAAAGCAGAAAATTTAATAAAGTGGTGCACTGTTTCCCTATACGTGGACACAGCTATATGCCTTCCGACAGAGTCTTTAGTAGAGTGGAAAAATACTAACGAAAAAAGGAGGATATTCTGTCACCTACCGAATATTATAAAGTGCATGGCATAGTTAAGATACTAAATAAAGATTAGGAAGCAAAGGATATCAAGTCCAGTGCACTAAAAGCCCTGCAATCTAAGAGGCCTTTCAAAATAAGTTTTCAGCGAGTGATGGCTTATGAAAAGTCTAAGAAGAAGGTATTGTTATCAGTATCAGCGGAAGTCCTGTAGAGGTTGAGGTAGGAAAATCCAGGAACTGTACCCAGGAACTGAGAAAATCAACCACCTTGGAAAATAAGAATGTGGTTAGCAAGGAAAAGAAATACGTTGTCTTAAAACTTATGAGGCATTTTAGCGTACCTGAAGGAGCAGAAGATTTGTATAAGGACACTGTTTAAAGTGATCCATAGGTTGCCAGTTTAGTACTGTTGTAGGCAGTATTTTATTTTTACGTTAATATTTATTTTGCACATCACCCTTCTGAGTTATTATAAAATGTCAGTTCATTGATCTCTATTTGTAGTCATCTCTCTTGATGCAATTATTTAGTATGTCCTGCTAAGAGCTTCATTACGATGTACAAGAAAGCGCAAAAGAAATAAAGTATACCTTTCTGACATGAACCTTATTAGAATCCTTTGGTATGCAAAAACGTTAATGCATAAATTCATAGAATGAGAATAAATTTACTGCGTGTTTCATCACTTACATATCTGTGTGTTTCATAAATTACATTTAAAGTTAAAGATAGTCCGTAATAGCCCTTGGGGCAAGGGTCTCCTACCAACATACGTCTGGCTGAATGGTACTCACAGGCTGAGCTAGTTTCTTGTAACTTCATTTTCCTCTAGGTTAAATTATATTTGCTTGCATCCTAGAGAACATTTAAAACGTTTCTTAGTTTTCCTTAGAATTCACTTATTAAATTTCATTTAATTCTAAGTGTTTAAAACTTACTTACCTAGAAACTAGAGATTAGCTTACATTTAACAGTTTGTTTCCAGCTCATTGTGTCTAATGCTAGCCTCGTCCAATGTTCTCCAACACCTCACTCACGTCAGTAAATACTTGGGACTATCTCTGCCTTGGACGTCCTCTGCTTCTTTCTCCAGGGCCTAGGATCCCATATCATTACGGTATAGGCCCATCTGCCTTGAGATCCTGGCCACGTGACAATTATAGAAATAAATATAGGATACCATCTATTAAGCGGCGCCGTGACCGAACGGTTAGAGCGTTCGCAAGCCAGCTAGGCGGCCCGGGTTTGATCCCAGCGACCCGCATATGGTATTCGCGGTAGCCGAAGCCGCATCAGGGCGGGTTTTCTTCGGGATCTCCGGTTTCCCCGCCACGAATTGCTCCATTACGAGTATCACTTTTCCATTTACCGATTTCGCCTGCATTTCATATCATTATCTTCCTCACTTTCATACGTGGTGCTTGGCTGACCACCCTCTTCCAGGTGTTCACTCTGTCCGGTCCATAAGTTCCTCTGCTCCCCAACAGGGGTCTGACCCTAGTCCTAGGGGGTGTTGAGTACTACATACGCAGACGGTAATCACATGAAAAACAAGTGAACCGTAAGGGATGTTGACTACACAAAAATGTAGATCTTGCTAAGACGCACAATTTATTTGTAATGCAATTAGTTTCTTTAAAATAAACCATTTCAGAGATATTACTTGAAATTTGTATGAAGTTTGCGTTACTCACACTTTTGTCAAACTGGAGGTCCTTATTAATTCTTCTACCTCCTGGACATGCAGAGAGAACGGAAATTCAGTCATCACATAACTACCAGCTCTTAAAGCATTTCACTATTGCTTAAACCCTGTTGTACTCCCGTATTCCCGTTCTATCTACAAGAAAATCAGCAGTACGAATATTTTTGGAAATTTTGATCTCGATTAACTTAAAATAAATTAGTTATGCTCTTCACAGACACACATGCGGACCTTTCTCTGTAAGTGTGTTTTTGTATATCAATGCTGTATTTCAGTTGAAAGGCTGATGGACTTTTTTGGCTCGAAATGTAATAATTCCTCTACTTGCTACATGCAACAAGTAGAGAAAATATAAGGTTAGTGCACACACAACAGAGATTGTTATTTGCTGCAGTCCTTATCTTAGTGAAAAGCAATTCTACTCTGTAGAGGTAAAGTTATTTCTGCTTATGAAATAATCCGCTTGTTTGCATTACTTTTGGATACACATTTCCCTCGTAAGGTCTCAGGCCTTAAAAGCTTTTAGGATTATATACTCGCAATAAACAAACAGGTTCTAACTTGTTAATCTCTCAAATTATTTTTTTGATAACATTCACACGTATATATCCACACGTGCCATATTATATCTAACCTGCAGTGAGCTTCCAAGGCTGCCCTCACACCGATTATTTTTCTTGGGTCCTGCCCTTCCTTTACCATAGGAACATTTGATTGCAGTTGCTGGGATTTGAACTAGAAGTTTAAGTTTATTACAGCGGCTTTGATAACATGGAAGTGTGGCCTTGTGAGATAATATTTTATTATAAACCTCAACGATTGGAGTGTCGGGCAGCTTTCTCTGTCTAAGCCAATAATATGTATTTTCTAGTATTGCTGCAAGTTGATTTCAAAAAAAGCCGAGTTATTGAATTCCTAAGTATTAGATGTGAATTCTTTCATTATTATCAAATCAAAACTTAAGCACCAGTGACAATGAGTAAATGAATAAAAAACTTACTTTTCTAAACGAAACTTTAAAAAAGTAGATACTTCTCAAAACTCGATAAAAACACAATATTCTCGAAAATGTGAAAAATTTTTAAACATTCGCGAATGAAATAATCGCATATATCACTTCTAAACAATGTCACGTGCATGCAAACCAACTTGTTCTGTAATTTAACCACTTTCTCGTTTATCGTTAAAAACAAAAACTCTTGCCTCTGGTCATCTGGAATGTCTGTGTCAGATTCTTCTTCACTGTGAACGTTACTGTGAGATTCATTTGGTCTTGTAACATCCTTAGCACCTCCCCAAATCATCTTCGTTGTTTAGATTAGGTATATCTTCTTTTTGGATCCATTATAAACCTGAGAAATAAGAAATTTCTCCATTATATTCCCGGCAATTTCACTGATCATCTTCTGTTTATATTACAAAAACAAGACAAGCTAGAAGTATATAATTGCATTGTTCTTATTTTACAGATAAAGTATTCCAAGAGATTTAATGAGCCAAGGGTTAAATTATACAAACATAACTTAATCGCGGCGATCTTTAAGATCTAAAGGTGTGATTCAACAAACGAAGTTAATAATAGCAACCTCTGACCTACACTAATATGTTGTAACTGTAGAGCTAGGAGACTAGCGGGAAGGTAAAAGCAGAACTGCCAATGTCGACCGAGACATAATTAAAAATGTCCCTCCAGGATCTCTCAGATCGGCCGTGGCTAACGTTGGGTTAAACTTCCGTTGCAATGCGTTTACATTAAATGGCACGTGTGCTATAACATCTAAAAATCTAATGCATTGCAGTCACATGATTTCTCTACTCTCGTACTAAGCATTCGTACAAACTTTTATTCTTTTATCTTCTTCGTGTTAGTTGAGATAAACATTTGCAGAAATTATCTTACTGCTTATTTCCTTGTAGATGCAAAGGGAATATGAGAATACAGTAGGCTTTGGGCGATAGTCAAATCTTTTAAAGCTTTCAAATTCCGTTCTCTTTGTACGGTTAACATATAAAAATTTAATAGCGATGTTCCATTTGGCAGAAGTATAACTTCACCAAAAATTACACAAATAACAAGGAATATCTCCGGAACGGTTCACTCTACAGAAACATTTATCCGGACATAACTTGTGTGTTTTAGCGAGATCTACTTTTTTTGTATACTAAGATTTGGTCTATCTATTATGGTTTACTAGTTATACAAAAGCGTTCCAGAGTAAATAGGACTTCATGAGCTATAGCTAGAAAATTCATGATATACATTTCATTTACCATAAAAATATCTCAAACATATAGCATTTTAAACAAATACAAAATTTTGGAAAAACTTTCCATGTAAAGGGTAGTTTAGGGTGGAGAAATTTTCTTCAAAATCTTCATCTCGTATTCTTGAAAGACATTAAACGTAATTACTAACCTTGGTTTTTAACTGACTTTTCGTTTTTGAGTTATGCTGTCAACAGACAGACACATAGATACACAAACATGAACCTTTTTTCTAAAATCCTTTTTTTTTGAATTCACGGGGCTTCAAAACGTATATTTCTGGTGAAATTTCGACATCGAATTTTTGGGTGGAATACAATACTTCCTCTACTTTAATAAACGTAGTAGAGAATGGAAAAACATCTATACAGAAACAAGCGACAGACGGTGGTTCAATATTGTTTTTCTTCGAATCAACAGGGAATAAATTCCAAAGCACATGAGCCACAGCACCAGCTCCTCACGAGAGAAGTGAAATTTAAAGTCTAAGTTACAAGCAATTTATTATTGTTATCTTAATGGAAACCCAAGCTTCTATGTGTGTTTAAAGAGTACTTTTTCTTCTCTGCACACAGTTACTGATAACTGTACTAACAAACCAACGTTCGACTGTACAACAAATCGCCAGGAAAATTTATACCCGGGAGTTGCGCGTAATGGTCATCAGGTGCGGTAGCTGTAGAAAAGAGTACATTAAGGATTAAAACATGTTGTTTAGATTGTTTCATTTATAGTACAGTAGAAGGAAGTATTGTATTCCACCCAAAAATTCGATGTCGAGGTTTCACCGAAAATATATGTTTTGAGGCCCCCTGAATAAAAAGTAGCATTTTCAGAAAAAGGTCCGCGTATGTGTGTCAGTCTGTCAGGCTTTGGAAAGCATAACTCAAAAACCAAAAGTCGGTTAAAAACCAAAGTTAGTATTTGAACTTATTGTCTTTCAAAGATGCGACACGGACATTTTGATGAAAATAGCCCCACCGTAAACTACCCTTTACATGAAAAAAATTTTCGAAAATTTTGGTTTTCTTGAAAATGGCTCTAACGATTTTGATTAAAATGTCATATGTTGGAGATATTTTTATGACAAATGAAATGTATATTTTGAATTTTCTGGCTATAGCCTATGTAGTCCTGTTTAATCTGGATGACTTTTGAGTAACTCGTAAACCGTAAGAGATAGACAAAATCTTAATCTAGAAAAAATGTAGATCTCCGTAAAACACACAATTTTTGTCTGAATAGCTTTTTTTTGTAGAGTGAACCATTCGAAGATGTTCCTTATTATGTGTGTCAGTTTCAGAAAACTTAAAACTTTCGTTAAATGGGACATCGTTGTTCATTTTTTATGCGTGCGTCGGGGGTGCTTGGTAGGAAAAATTGAACAGGGACAGGAAGGGGACTTTTTGGTGGCAACGCCTAACAAAACCTTAGTTCCTTGGTGCCCTTGGCCCATTCTTGGGGCTGGTGGGAGGAGTAATACAGGGATGGCATTCCAGAGGGGCCGTTAAAGACGGACCCCCAAACTCTCTTTTTTATTATCTCAATTATGGCGACAGATATAAATAAAGAAGTAGTTATTTCAATGCCCTTTGAGGAAAGTGGATGTGGATTGTGTTATGATATTAATGAGAGATACAATGTAGATGTCAAAACTTTGCTTAGGCATATGGAAATATATCATCATGAGTTCACTACGCAATTTAGGTTTCGGAAATATAATGTGAAATACTCTACTTATAGAGGTATACAAATTCGTATTAGTAGATGAAAATCGGATCAACCAGTCCAGTTAACGATTTTACCTTTCCATGCAGCATTTGTGAAAAATGTTTCAAGACAGTGAGTGGCCTAGGTCAGCATGAGAGACAGGCCCTTCCTGAGTAAGAAACTTTAAGTGAACAGAAATCTCTGATTAGACCATCCTTTTGAAATATGGATGATCTAGAGCGCCTTTAAGAATTACAAGATCCATTCAAAAATGAAACAATTTCAGGAAATAAATTGCAGATGAACTAGGCACAGTTACCCCAAAACAGATATCCGACAAAAGGACATTATGGTTGGAGAGCAACAAAGAATATACGCAAGTGTCAAATACATCAACGGAGATTTTGAATGATCAGGTGGTCAATGATGATACATATCTAATGCATTTATCCGATATGGATAATGACTTGGATAGATCTCCAAATCCCATACATAACTGAGAGATTATCGATTCATCCGCGTCCTCACTCGACGGATTCTTAGAAATGTCTAGAGTTGAGAACAAACAAATGAGGTGGCACAAGAGCGTGCAAATTTGAACCAGCAAATAATACCAACCGATTTGTCGGGGATTGAGCAGGGGGAGGTGAGCTTAGAAACTAGGGTAGACATAGAACAAACAGTTACACAATCCACTGCCACTAATGGAGTAGGTCAGGATGATAGGGTTACGCCAAATGACTGGAATGATGAGAGGGAAGGTTTGCCTATCGCTCAAATCCTACTGTATTCCCATGTTCCCCTTGTACCTACAAGGAAATAAGTAATACGATAATTTGCACATATGCTTATCTCAACTAACACAAAGAAGAGATGCTAATAAGAGTTTAAAAGAATGGTTAGCACAAGAGTAGAGAACGTCATGTGAGTGCAACACATCAGAATTTTATGCTTCCTTAATATATAAAACTGAATCTTTATTACTGCTTGGAATTATACATAATTTCAGTAACATTCACGCCTACCAGGCACAACATTTTGATTGGCGTAGATTTGCCCCATATAGTGGCTACCTGAGCGATGCGGTAAACGCACTGGATGAATGTTTTGTTTACATATGAGGGCAATGCTGGCCTCAAAGCATACGCCGGTTGGGTACAATACAGGTTGCTGGTATGTGCAAGGACTAATCCTATCAGTTCAGTGTTGCTCTTTATACTGCCGAAAAAATAAACACTTTTAGAAAATTAAATCTACCGATGCGAAATTTAGTATTTTATATTTCTTACACCTGCAGGTTATTCAGGTGAAAGCAGGATTTCCCCCCCCCCCTGTTTTTCAGTGTAAAGTTGACGGCACTTTAATAAAAATGGTTAGAGCCAATTTCAGAAAATGAGCATTTTCGAAAATTTTTCCTTATAAAGGGTAGTTTAGAATGGAGGCATGTTCTTCAAAATATTCGGCTAGCATCCTTGAAAGACATTAAGCTTAAATACCAACTTTGGTTTGTAACCGATTTTTCGTTTTTGAATTATGCTGTCCATAGGCTGGCAGACACACACACACACACACACACAAACACACACACACACACACACATACACACACAGACCTTTTTCTAATAATGAATTATTTTGGATTCAGGGGTCTTCAAAACATGTATTTCCGGTGAAATCTCCTCATCGAATTATTATACGTAGTATAGAAACTAAAAATAACAAGGCTGAATTAGAGCACTTCAGAATAACCGATAATATATCATATTTCCAGTTCAAATCTTTGATAAGGTATGATGAGAATGGGTATTTCTAATTGAGGCACTGTTCAGTAGAATTTAGACTGCCCGGTCCCGAGCCTTTGCTGTGTTGCCGCTGTCGTCGCCGGACCTCTCTATATTGTGACCATTGTTAAAATCTCTATGGAGAAAGCTTGCCATTTAGTGGATACTCTTTGGATTTCATTGTTGCCAGGGAAACAGAGAATAACAGTGTAGAGAGGTTAACTGCCAAGTTTATGTGAGAAAAGGAGTTTTGATTGTAGATGGGAATCTGTGTAAGTGAGGACACAACTATTTAAATCTTAAAGTAAAGAAAATAAACTAATGCCTAGGTAGTGATTAAACTTGGCGAGTTAAAAAAAAGGCCAAGTAAGAAAGCTTATGGAAAAGAAGTGAAGTGTTCGTGTGGTAATTTGAGTTGTGCGGGGCCATGGCTGAATGCAGAAGTTTGAGAAAATAAATAACCAAATAGTGATTACTCTTGGAATATTAAGTAATAAAGCTTGTAGTTTTGGAAATTTTATCTGAAACTGAAAGGGATCCCGGAACCACAGGGTATCAACATCGTGGCTTTTAACAGACCTTGTTGGGCGAAGAAGACGAAGAGATGACAATAAGTGCTTCCATTAGGAAACGACCTTCCCCTAAAGCCATAGCCACCATTAGCTAATGAGCAATATGCAGCGAATGGATATTTTAATTACAATGAGTAATTTAGTTTGTCAAGCTGTATTATTGCATTAAAAAGTTACCGCGGGAGGCTTTGCCCCAGGAAAGGCATTAACTATTGGATACAGTAGCCCGTTAATCGCATTACGGAAAAATACGTTTAGCAAAATAGTTGTAGAGGGCTGATTTTGTCTCGTCTGCTTGTGAGACAAAACCACCAGGATCAAGGCATTTTCATTCTTTAAACCAAATCCTCTTTGGCACAAGTGCTTTTATAACCTTCCTTCCCCTAGTTCAGCACTCAAGATATCAATGCTAGTTCCTAAGCCATATTACACCTTAGAATTTAGTTCTTCAAAGTGAAAATTTGTACCCAGATTTGCAAATCACACTACAAGACTGTTTAGGGCAACATTTATAATTCATTTTTACTTTCACTAGTAACATTTCGAGTAGAAAGAGACTTACGGAAACCCCGCCCAAAATACGATACCAACAACAAAATATAATAATAATAATAATAATAATAATAATAATAATAATAATAATAATAATAATAATAATAATAATAATAATAATAATAATAATAATAATAATAATAATAATAATAATAATAATAATAATAATAATAATAATAATAATAATAATAATAATAATAATAGTAATAGTAATAGTAATAGTAATAGTAATAGTAATAGTAATAGTAATAATAATAATCATAATGATAATGATAATGATAATAATGATAATAATGATAATAATGATAATAATGATAATAATGATAATAATGATAATAATGATAATAATGATAATAATGATAATAATGATAATAATGATAATAATGATAATAATGATAATACTGATAATAATGATAATAATGATAATAATGATAATAATGATGATGATGATGATGACGATGACGATGACGACGACGGCGACGACGGTATTAATAATAGTAGTAATAATAATAATAATAATAATAATAATAATAATAATAATAATAATAATAATAATAATAATAATAGTAATAGCAATAATAATAGTAATAGCAATAATAATAGTAATAGCAATAATAATAGTAATAGTAATAATAATGATACTGATAATAATGATGATAATAACAATACATATTTTGAAAGGGTAGAATCAGACTGAAAAGTTAAATGACATTGCCATTTCATTCGGTTTCATCGTACGGTTAGCTTTCAATGCGCCTTGTTCCCTTCATGTATTTCACCTGCACTTCATTTCATATCCTCTTCCTCACTATCATACCTGGTGCTTAGCTGACCACCCGCTTCCAGGTCTTCACTCTATCTTGTCCATAGGTTCCTCTGCTCCCCAACAATTTGTCCTCCTGTTTTAGACAATTGAGTCAGGAAGCGTGATTTTCCCTTATTTAATTCAAGACTGCAACAGCTCAGGCGGCCAATCTTTTGATAAGAAAAATTGAAAGTGTGTTTCAGGACAGAGTTCTTAGAGATTGGTGGGCCCCTCGGCCCCCAGAACTGACCCCTGGGATGTCTATCTTTAGGGTAACTTAAAACATTAAGTGTACAGGACAAACCCACACACTTTGGAAGAATTAAAACAAAATATCCGCCAGAAAATTGCTCGCATTTCCCAACGTGAACTATGGCAAGGTTGATGGTTAATTTCCTAAAAATGTGCCAGAAAGTATGGACAATTTCAGCATTTCTTTTCATAAAGATGTAAGTAAAGACTTTCGAAGTAGCTTTAAAATCTTATATGGTTTCTTCCGCGCCTTTCTCTGATAGTGGCAGACGACAAAGGTCACCAACGATGCAAACAGGAAAAACACCACACTGTCGATAAGTTTGTTGCTCTCCTGGAACCATCAGCTGAAACCTGCGCACTCATACCTTAACATCCTGTATAGAAACAAGTGGATAGAGGACCTTCACCATCACAGGCTAGAAGTAGGAGTAGGGAGGAACCCCCAAAAAGATGGCTTCAACAAATGTGACTGGAGCAGGGGGCTAAACGAGAAAGAGGAAGAAGAATAAGACCTAAGCGTCTCCTCTGTAGTGATTTCGCGGATGCACACATTTAAGCGTGTAATGCATTTTGAGATTATCATAATCACATGTCTTCCTAGGTTGGCATTAACATAAACACGTCACAAAAGAACGCATATTAACAAAGACAAATGCCTAGAATTCTACCAGTGAAACACGCAGACGCCCATTCATTGTGCCTGGCACATAATTGCAAGGGGAATAATATTCAATTAGCGACAGAAAAGGGGTGGGGAAGAGCGTGATGAAATCCGCTTCGCTTTTTTTTTTACTTCCGAAACAGGGAGCGACATACATGTCGCCGTTCCGTTACACGGCGACCATTAGCGCTAATCTAAGTATGAACAATTCTTTGTCATTTACATGCGTGGTTTTTGTAATCATTAGCGGAAGTTACTCTTAACGGTACTTGTATACTTCTAGTACAATTAGAATGTGTCATTACACTGAAGCCTTAAGCCATTTGAGTCACACAGCACCAAACAGGAGCGGATATTCATTGTTACTAACGTATCGACTTCATGATAGCACACGAGTGGCTAAGAATTCAAATCTAGGCGAACAAATTTCATTGTAGACACTCTACTTGTTCAACACAAAAATGTATGTATTATTTTGTATTATATCTGCTAATTATGCATGCATGGATTAAACTGGATAATTTAAGTTAATACTACAGAGTGCTATAGTTTATTTTGGAAAGAGTAGAATGAGACTGAAAAATTCAATGATATGACTGGGATTTGAACCACGGATCTACCAGTTACTGTCCGGTTGCTCTAACCACTAAGCTAATATGGCCAGCATGCCAACACATTAAATTTTCAAACTCACTCACATTATTCGACATAAATAATAATTACCATCTAAAGGTTAATTAATCCTGGGATATAAAGTACTTAGCTATGACATTAAATTTTACTTTCTCTACTGGTAAGTAGGGGAAGTATTGTGTTCCACCCAAAAATTCGATGATATATGTTTTGAGACCCCCTGAATCCCAAAAAGAAAAGCATTTTTAGAAAAAGGTCCCTGTGTGTGCCTGTGTGTCTGTCTGTGGACAGCATAACTCAAAAACGAAAAGTCGATTAAAAACCAAAATTGGTATTTAAGTTTAATGTCTTTCAAGGATGCGACACGAAGATTTTGAAGAAAATAGCCACACCCTAAACTAACCTTTACATGGAAAATTTTTCAAAAATTTTGATTTTCTTGAAAATGGCTCTAACGATTTTGATTAAAATGTCATATGTTTGAGATATTTTTATGGAAAATGAAATATATATCTTGAATTTTCTGGCTATAGCCCCTGTAGTCGTATTTACTCTGGACGGCTTTCGCATAACTGGTAAACCGTTAGAGATAGGCCAAATCATACTATACAAAAATGTAGATCTTGTAAAATCCACAAGTTATGTCTCAATCAATTTTCTTGTAGGGTTAACCATTTCGGAGCTATTCCTTGTTATGTGTGTGAGTTTCGGAAAACTTAAAACTTTCGTGAAATGGATCATCGTTGTTTCATGTTTTATGTGGTAAGTGTGTAAAGAGAAGACAATCTGAAAACTACAAAAGATGTGACTATTGCTCAAAGCCTTCTGTATTCTAACTTTCTCCTTGTACTTACAAGGAAATAAGCAATAAGATAATTTGTACAAATGTTTATCTCAACTAGGCGAAGAAGATATAGGAATAAGAATTTGTACAAATAGTTTGTACAAGAGTAGAGAAAATCACGTGAGTGCTGCATATCAGATTTTTTCAATTCCGATTCAACCTCTCATACTAGAGAAGTTACTTATAATTAGAATAAACCACCATATTAACACAAATAACCCCATGAATAGCAATCAGTTTGGCTTTATAGTTAAAAAATGTGCAATAGACACGGCTATCAAAGTCAAGGACTTTACAGAAGACAGCATAATCTCGGGACAATTCGCAGCCCCAGTAACTTTAGATGTAGAAGGAACTTTGACACCGCCTGGTGGCCTGACATCCTGCCATCATAAATGCCTTAAAAATGTTGACTACCTCAAAAGCCTCTACGACCTATATAAAAACTATTTCACGAACAGAACTGCTACGATAATGACAAACAGTGAAGAAATAGAAAGTATAGCCAGATGAAATTGCCCACAACGATTGTGCTGCGGCCATGGATTCTAGATCTTGCAATACAACTCCCTACTAAACATCAATTTTATCACGAGAACAATAGCACTAGCCTTTGCAGATGACTTGATCCTTACAGTAAGAGAAAACAGAGTAAATGAAATACAAAATTTCGCCAAATTGGAGATTTCAAAATTCTCGCATTGGGCTTAACAGTATGAAATAAAACTTAATGACCAAAAACCCAAAATTATGCTACTATCTAGAAGGAGGCCAAAGGACATAAAAGTCGACCTCAATAATCAATTGTTAAACCAAGTAGAGAAACTAAGGTACCTAGGCACAATCATAGACTACAAGCTGACATTTTCAGGCCATGTAATGTACGTCGCAGAGAAAAGGCTCGTCCATAGTATTTTGATGTCCGCAAAACTGACATATGGCCTTAAGCACGAAGCTCTGAAAACAATATATAAAGGCGCTACTCTCCTTCTGATGCTTTATGAGCACAAGTCTGGGGAGCACCTATGAACAAGGAGTTTAACAGGATCAAATTCAACAGGGTCCACAGACATAAATATCAACATAGCTAAAGGATTTGCGCCACTTACAACGAAGTCCTATGTATTTTGTAAGGAATTACTCCCATTAAATATGAAATCAGTGAAGCTGTTCTACTGTACAATATTTCCAAGGAAAGGCAACACTATCAGCTCGGCATTGGCATCCCAGAAACATCGGAATATTGGATTCATTCTACTGATATAGTTGAAATAAGAGACAGTATATCAAAACCAGCCTACTTGCAAATATTCACGGTGGTAGCAAGAACTAATATTGGGTGGGGATATCTCCGTTATACCAACATAATTTAATAATAAGCCAAAATCCCGTAATTTTAAACTGTATGCAGCCAACGGCACAGAAATTAGTACTTAAGGCTTCAAAGTATTAAACGTGAATCTAGGACTAAGGCGTTGCTTCGAATGCTCATTTATTATTGCTGATGTGTCTCATGGCATATCAGGTGCTGATTTCTTGCATCATTTTGGATAAATTAAAAATTTAAAGAACAAAAGATTGACAGATAATAGTAATATGTTGAAGGTATCTGCAGAAGTAATGGTATTCGAGGACATCGATTCCATGAGTTCACTTCACTCCACTTGTGAATTTTCTAAGCCTTTGGAATATTTTCCTGGCATAACTAAACCATCAGAAATAAGTTCTACGCATCTTACAAATAACACACTCTTATCATCGTACATTCTTGTGGAATTATGCTTCCAATTTGGATTAAAAAGCATTTATTTTTTCGAAATTTTCTGGTCAAAGAACAAAATGCCATTTGACTGTTTTGTTTGTAATGCTTCTATGAAGCACATATTAGAAGGAATGTAATGACTTCCCTCCCATCTTGTATGTAGGTGAAGAGGTACACACACACACACACACACACACACACACACACACACACACACATACACACACACGGACCTTTTTCTAAAAATGCTTTTTTTAGATTTAGGGGTCTGTACATTTGTCCCTAAAATATTGTTCTATAATGGGGAATAATGTTGCCTATTGAGCAAATTGAAATTGTTTTGACAATATTATGTGGAGGAGGACGGAATGGCAATAATAGCTGGCTATGAAGAGTCAGGAGATATGAACGATGTAGAAGAGCAGTTGTATGGTGTGACGTGACGTGGCGGGCGAGGCAAGGCTGCCAGCCTAACCTAACCGATGCGGACCTGGAGCCGTTGGCTTCGACTATGAATGATTAATGAAGTGTGAAATGGAGCCCGCCGCCGCATCACTCTTGGTCGCCAGCCCGTGTTACACCGCCAGCACGCTTCTCAAACCTTACCGGATAAAACACTTTAGCTCATTTCCAGCTGCGTGAGTTCCCTACCTGATGTATCTATACCACGTTTTCTTATGTATGAGCCATTCACATATTGACCACACACGTGCCCTTCTTCGATCGTCCTGCATCTTAAAGAAACCCAAGGTAAACTGCTTACCGCTCTGAATTCCTAAAAGAGCTAACACGACTTAAAATAAAATACATCTCATGTCCAACATTCAAGTGACTTGAGGTCGTGGGTTCGATCCCCGTGGCCAGGCTACCTGAGCCATAGGTCTCTTTGAGGGGTTTTCAGGGTTGCCAAGCGAATGCTGGGTAGGTTACTTTCATCCCCCAAACTTCCTTCCCCTCCATTTCACTTCGTTAAAACTCTGATGCCTTTGATAGAGTAAACAGAATCATCTTTGGACAATTCTCCACAAAAACCTCATGTATTGTTCTCATACGAATTTCTCTACTCTTGTACTAACCATTCTTACAAACTCTTCTTACTATATCTTCTTCGTGTTAGTTGAGATAATAACTTGTACAAATTATCTTATTGCTTATTTTGTTGTAGGTGTAAGGGGAATATTAGAATACAGTAGGCTTTGTGCAATAGTCAGATCTTTTAAAGCTTTGAGATTCCGTTTTCTTTGCATAGTCAAACAGCAATATCTAAATTTTCGTATAGCAAGAGGAGTATATGGGCCATAGCTAGAAACCTCAAAATATACATTTCACTTGTTATAAAACCATCTTAATCATATGGCATTTTAAACAAAATCGTTACAGCCATTTTTGAGAAAATCAAAATGTTCGAAGAATTTTCCATGTAAAGGGTACTTTAGGGCGGAGGAATTTCTTTCAGTATCTTGGAGCCGAAATTGTGAACGCCATAATTATGGAAGTAACACTGCTTCATATGGCAGAATTAAATAACCGGGAAATATTAAAATCGTCGAATGTATAAAAGGTACAGACCTGGGAACATCGAGACCACCTTCAAATATGCTCGGCCACTTCTAGTGCCCCATTCATCAGTGAAAAATATTGGAGAGCAAGAGGATTAATGAGTTCATTGTCAGTAATCCAGCATTAGCTAACAACAACTTCGTTCACGGTTAAAATTGTGTGAAGGGACATATAATGGCACAGACAAGACATTAGTGGCAAGTTCAAGGTAACCGGACTAAAACCCTGTAAGACTAGTTTTCCTGGAAATCGCTGTGGAGGTGTGTTGAGCAGGAAAACAAGGGATGGTCACATACGCTTCGGCGAAACCCCGTTGCTAGCGTAGAGGTAATTAAGAAGTGAAAGGCATTAAGGGGAATTTGAGGAGAAGTTGGAATGTGACTTGTCGCCCAGATCTCCAAGTGAGCAGGTCAGTCACATGACTTGCATTCCGGATCCTCGAGTACGAGGACACATCACATCTTACGGTAACAATCTTCGGTCTTAGTAAAGACACAGTAACGACGTAACGTTTTTAATAGCGATCGGCAAATCTCAAACATTTACTTTGATTGTGAATAAAAATGTTTCAGTGAGACTTCTGGCTTTTATGTGAAAATGCCCACGCACACCCAGAAATTAAGGTCCATGCAGAGCAGTCAGAGCAGAAACCACCTGAGAACAGCATGCAGCTTAGCATAGTGGAACAGAGGAAGTGGTAATCCAGCTTCAATCTTCGTGTCACATGCTTAAAATATATTACACTTAAACGCCACCTTTGGCTTTAAACCGAGTTTTCGTTTTTGGGTTATGCTGTTCACAGACAGACTCACAGACACACAAACACGCACATATAGACACACACAGACATGCACACATAGATACACACATGGACCTTTTTGTAAAAGTCCTTTCTTTGGATTCAGGGGGCCTCAAAACATATATTTCCAGTGAAATCTCGACGTCAAATATTTGGTTAGAATACAATACCTCCCCTACTTACTGTACGTGGAAAGTAAAAGCCGATAGAAAATACGAGAAAAGAAGATAAATTACTTCGCAGAACACAATGCATAATTTGTTGGAACAGATGTAACATTTCTAATTCGTTGTGACGAAGTTTTCCCATTGCTAGTGCAAAATCTCCGTTTTGATGTAGTAATTCCACTCCTGACACCAGCGTAACTTCTGCCGTTTTCAGTTGTTTTAATCACTACGCTTTTTTCTCTGCTCTAGCTCACTTTCCCTCTTGAGTGTGATTTTATGGAACACGGACAGAGCAAAACACTGTCTGAAATCTGTGACCTCTCCAACAGGTGGTTAATACTCGTAACAATATCAGTGCAACCACTTGCCTCAGCATCGCCTGTCCAAACAGTTGATTCGCCTGACGTCACCAACTAAGACACGCTGTGTGATCTTCTATTATACAGACGTAATAAAGAGCTATACTCGAATTCCGCAAGCTTGTTCCACCAGGTAATTAACTAAAAATTATGTCTTAACACCACTTGCTTTATTATTTTCTCTACTACGTATAGTAAGTAGAGGAAGTATTGTATTCGACCAAAAAACTAGCTGTCGAGATTTCGATGGAAATAGGTTTTGAAAAATAATCAGTTTTAGAAAAAGGTCCGTGTGCGTGCTCGTGCGTTTGTGAACACTGTATCTCAAAAATGAAAATTCGGTTAAAAATCAAAGCAGGTATTTAAATATTAATATTTTTCAATAATGCAATTCCTTTACATGGAAACTATTTTGATAATTTTAATTTTCTCAATAATGGCTCTAACGATTCAAATGCCATATATTTATGATTTTTATGGCAAACATAATGCATATTTTTACTTTGCTGGCCATACTCCACGTAGTCCTGTTTGCTCTTGATGACTTCTACATAACTGGTAAACTATAAGAGATAGATAAAATGTTACTGTACAAAAAATCTAGATCTCGTTAAAACAGGCAAGTTATGTCATTTCTCTGTGGAGTGAATCACTTCGCAGATCTTGCTTGTTATTTGTGTGAGTTTTGCAGTGCTTAAATGTTTCTCAAATGGAAGACAATGGAATTTGAATCTTTAAAAGTTTTGAATGTCACTCCTACTGTATTCCCTTGCACCTAGAAGAAAATAAAAATTTAGATAGTTTCTGCAATTGTTTATTTCGACTATCATGAAGTAGATAAATGAATAAGAGCTTGTAATATTAGTTACTACAAGAGTAGAGAAAGTTATGTAAGTGCAGCATATCACATTCCTTTTAATTTATCTACTACTTATATAGTTGACAGAGGAAGTATTGTATTCCGCCCCAAAATCATATTTTAGACAAGCGGTGTTTGTGTGCTCTGTAAGTTTGCGTGCGTGTATGTAAGCACGTGTGAGTGAACAGCAAAGCAAGTCGGATGAATATCAAAACTTCCATGGATGCAATATACACATTTTCAAAAAAATACCCCCCTCCCCGAACTTAGCATAAAAAATATATTAATTTGCCTTTAAAGGTGTAATTATTTTACTTATGATTGCAATTAATCTTTTAAACTATACTTCGTGATGCAATAGCCCCATTCTGGGGCAACCGCTACCAATTGTCTGCTGCGTCCCCCTCTGGACGTCACGAATGGGGTGCAGTACTGGAGGGTGTGACGAGATTAGCACCCCGATTGTCTTCCGGCCGATGAATGCAAGCTGGAGTCGCTATTGAAATAGCTTCCCAATAAAGCCCCCCACCCCCCACCCGCGGGCCCGCCCTCAGCCTCGCGAGACAGAGTGCACCCCGAATCAATTCTGCCCACGGGAGAAAATACGCACGCCAGTACTGGAAATCGAATACGCCCTTCCCCGCTAAGAAGACCTTACTTAAAATCTTTACATGGAAATTTTGTAAAAATTGTCACTAATAACTTATAATTTACATACATATAAATAACTGAGGTATGTATATGTATGTAACCGCTAACCTCCAACGCCACTTGACCGCAATATTCCGCATATGCAGGATGTTCCAAAATTAGACCGACAAATTTGGGAGCTGATAGATAACATTATTTTAAACACTTTTTGCTAAGGAAAGTTTTTGCTGCAGTGGTTCGTTTAAGCGCTAAACGAGTTAATGTCATAGATTACTACCTCCCACCCAGTTTAATTATTTACGGCAAAATCAACAATGTAAATTATTATTGCATTTATCTTAGTAAGGCTCACAATCTTAAACCAAGAAACACGGAACACCGAAACAAAGCACAGACATCCCATTGTCTACAGTTAATTACAGCCGTACTATTCAAAGTAAATTTTGGAACGCACGCCCATTGCAATTAACACAAAGAGTACATCGACGTGGCCTATTCTGCCATACTCTCGCAAAGACACTAGCCATTTCTCTCGTTTAAAAGTTTGTCGGTCTAATTTTGGGATACCTCTATATGTAGTTATCTTGGGGAAGGTTTCTCTGCTATCCAGTTTATTATGCAACGTATTAAATTCACGTGACTTTCTTTATTCTCTTTTATTTAACGTAACACATTCACTTATCATCTACACGCCCTTCAAGCTACAATACACAAAATTGTATATTATTGACTGAAGTAGAAGTGTAACTTGTTATCCTCGCAGTTTTCTCCACTCGCTTTTCTTTTACGTTACACAACTACACTTGTTTTTCTACTCGCCCTTCAACATACAATAAAATTAATACAATTTTATAATGATTGATATACAAATGCGACGTATTACATCCACATTGTTTTCTCCATTAGCTTTTCTTTTGCGTAATACATTCCCATATCCTTCTCTACTCGCTCCTCAGCATACATTTTTATACAATTTTCAATATAAATGAAATACAAATGCAACATTTCACATTCACACATGGTTTTTCCTACTCACTTTTCTCTTACTAAGACATTCATGTCTTTATCTGCTCTCTCTCTTCTGTAAATAATTTATACAATTGTTATATAACTAAATAGAAATGAAACGTACGACATTCACATGGCTCTCTCTACTCACGTTTCTTTCTGTGGTATTTGTGCTTATTCAGCAGCACAGTATCTTCCAGAAATATTTGTTTCCTTATTTTGTTCATTTTTTATTTACAATATCCTGGGAGTTTTAATTATCCGTTTGTTTAAGCTTGTTAAGTAATATTCTTTTAAATGTCTCCAAAGAAACAGAAGAAGGTTGGGCACTTGCAACCTAAGTCTAAACGTTGTAGGGGTAAATTTTCAGTGTTTCAGCTTATCCCGAATCTTCTATATGTAGTCCTTGAATACTTGAGTGAATACATATTTTATATTTTTCTCTAGCTGGTAAGGGATATAGAAAAATAGACAAAGCATATTAAGATTAGCAAACACTGTGTTTTAACAAGTGGTATTAACAATCTTCAAGAAATGCGATTTCGTTAGTGTTCAGAGATTCTTTTTTGTAATCTTCTAGGTTCCTTTACTTAACTCAGCTGTCTTGGACAGTTCTCAACTACTGTACGGTAAGCTAGATGTCCGGCGGCCCCACCTAGGTTATAGGTAGTCTTCCCGGTTGGTTTGACGCGTATCCATTTCCGTCCCTTGTGTGATAGCAGGGGAGGGGGACTTTTTAGGAAACAAGGTATTAGCCCTAAAGGAAAGACCTAGAAAGAGTGACACTCTGATGCTTCCTCCCCTGGTTTTAGGGGGGAACAGCTTCGGCTGTCTTGGTAGATGCTTCGCCGCATCAGTCGTCCACTACGCCGGATGAAGTCTGATTGAAGTGTTCTAAGCACATATAAGCACTGACCGCCGACAGCACACAACGGGGAATAGTATGTCAACAACGTGACGGCTGGAAAAAAAAATTATTTTGTTATTAAATAAAGTAAACATTGTTTCATTAACCGATCAATAAATACATGTTTAGGAAGTTTAACAAAATGGGATAACCAACTATAGGTCGAAAATATGTGTATACCTTATTCATAATCTTTTGAGACAGTGGAAGGGGAGATAGGGATACTCCATGGCTGGCGCGGGTATAGGAACCAAAACAACCCAGGCAGGTTTTCAAGATGTATGCAGTCATTCAGATACAAGAAGTGGCGCAAAATAGATCGTATTTATAAACCTGGGGAAACAGCTAATTCACCTGCTACTTATAAAACAAATTCCTCATCTATGGTACGTGGATATCCAGCACATAAGCAGACGGCACACATTCAAATGTGTACAATTATTTTAAAGAAGGGGATGGTAAGTCTGACCCAGCGATTGTACAACTATGGCTGTAACTAGCGTTCCCATAAGTACAGAAATAAGAACTATTAAACTAGATATTCAAAACTATACAACTCCAACAAAGACGAGATGTGATGAAAACAAAACCCTTCGTGTAGCAGGGCTTGTGAGATTGTGGTTGGGCGGCGCCGTGGCCAGGCGGTTAGAGCGTTCGTCTACCACCTAGGTGGCCCGAGTTCGATCCCAGGGATCCATATATGGTATTCGTGGAGGACGAAGCGCCGTCAGGACGGGTTTTCTCCGGACTCTCAAGTTTCCCCCGCCACTAATTGCACCAATTGCTCCATTATCATCTTTCCAGTCATCGATTTCCCCTGCATTTCATACCATCATCTTCCTGACTATCATACCTAACCACCCACTTCCAGGTGTTCACTGTGTCCATACGTTTCTGTCCTACCCGACAGCGTATGACCCTCTGCACTGACTTGTAAGTCCTAGAGGGTGTAAGATCTACATAAGGGGAGGGTAGTCAGGTATAGAAAAAGAGATTGTGGTTTGTGTCTAACCTACCTCTAGACGGGCGATTATTCTACACTACAAACAGGGTCAAGTTGATGTTGTTTTGGCATGTCAGTGCTATCCTGTAAGTACTTCACTGAGAAACAACCACCTGTTCACAACAATAACAAATGAGCCATGTACAGGTCGCTAATTTCTTCTTGACGAATGACCTGCAATGGAGCAGTAAGCTAGCCTACCCTCGATAACATATCAGCAAAATAGTTCATTTCAGGGGTCCTCAACCGTAGGCAAGTTAGGGGAGGTTGAAATTAGCTTCTTCCACCCACTGGGGCAGAATGACGCATTTATCCGTGGTTACCGAGTCCCTATGGTGGCACTGCAGTGTCAATCTTACGTACAGGAATTCAAAGGCGTACATATTCATATTCTACTCCTGATTAACCAATGATGTTTCTAAAGATTACTTCTTTAGCACGATTTCCGTTTCAGGTCTTCAACATTTGGTGCAAAAGTTGAAGAACACAGTCTTTTGTTAGCAAGGTGATTACGGTCGTGGAATTCTTTTGTTTTATATTTTGTAGCTCGGTGACGCCTCACAACAAGGAAACTTCAAAGTAGTGCAAAATAATTGGATTTTGGTTTCAAATGTGTTTCGGTCTTCAAATTGTGAAGAGAATGTGCCGTACAACTGCTTCAAAAGTTCGTTGTAATTTTCCAGGAAAATAACATTTGTCGTGAATATGGAACGTAAGCGAGGGAAATGGTATAAATCTGCAACTACCAGTCTTACAAATCAAGCATTTAACTTTATCGTCTTCATCTCGAAAATAAACATCTGATGTGTTGCACTCACATGACTTTCTCTACTCTTGTACTAATCATTCTGACAAACTCTTATTCCTGTATCTTCTT
Source organism: Tenodera sinensis (assembly GCA_030765045.1). Lineage (NCBI taxonomy): Eukaryota > Metazoa > Arthropoda > Insecta > Mantodea > Mantidae > Tenodera > Tenodera sinensis. The sequence goes on along the minus strand of CM060971.1, from coordinate 54,184,040 downwards.
CGTGTTAGTTAACATAAACATTTGTACAAATTATCTTATTGCTTATTTCCTTGTAGGTACAAGGGGAATATTAGAATACAGTAGGCTTTCTGCGATAGTCAAATCTTTTAAAGCTTTGAGATTCTGTTCTCTTTGCACACTTAACATGTATAACAAAATGAACAACGATGATCCATTTCACGAAACTTTTCCGAAACTCACACCTAACAAGGAATATCTCCGAAATGGTTCACCCAACAAGAAAATTTATTTAGACATAAATTGTATATTTTAGCAAGATTTACATTACACACACACACACACACAAAAAAAAAAAAAATATATATATATATATAAAAAAAAAACACTACAGTGCAAATTGTAAAAAAATAATTTTCTAGAATTTAGAACATCTCAGATATATATATTTAATTGGTGACGAACAATTTAACAAGAATATAGAAAAAACCGCTAAAAGTACTACAAATGGGCAAAAAATGCTGATGTTCATTATAATCGACACCGAGACTGAAAGGGTTAACGTACACAACATTTGACTGCAGAGTGTACCTGTCTCTTAAAGTCCTTCTATTACTTTCTCTACTACGTATAGTAAAGTATAGGAAGTATTATACACCACCAAAAGTCGATGTCGAGATTTCAGCGGAAATGTATGTTTTGAGCCCTCCCCCCGAATCCAAAAAAGTAGTTTAATGAAAAAGGTACGCGTGCGCGCGTGTGTCTGTCTGTCAGACTGTGGAGACCATGGCTCAAAACCGAAAAGTCAGTTGGTATTTAAGTTTCATGTCTTTCAAGGATGCAACACAATGATTTTGAAGAAAATTACTCCAACCTAAACTACGCTTTATGTGGAAAATTTTTCGAAAATTTTGATTTTCTTGAAAATGGCTTTAACGCTTTTGATTAAAATTCCATATGTTTGAGCTATTTTAGTGGCAAATGAAATGTATATTTTGAATTTTCTGGCTATAGCCTATTTATTCCTATTTACTCTGTGTGACTTTTGCATAAACTGGAAAGAGAAAGACCAAATCTTACTCTACAAAAATTGTAGATCAATTTTTGTCACAACTACATTTTTTGTAGAGTGAACCATTTCGGAGATATTCCTTGTTATTTGTGTGAGTTTGGGAGAGCATATTTGTCAAATGAAACATATTTATTCATTTTTATATGCTAACCGTGTAGAGAGAACAGAATTTGAAAGCTTTAAAAATTTGACTACCGCTCAAATCCTACTATATTGCCATATTCTCCTTGTACTTACAAGAATATAAACAATAAGATAACTTCTGCAAAAGTTTATCTCGACTAACATTAAGCAGATATAGGAATAAGAGTTTGTGTGGGTACTTAGTAGAAGAGTAGAGAGAGCAATGTGAGTGCAACACATCAGATTTTTTCAGTTCGTCAACTTAAGGTTAAGATGAATTTGCGGAGTCTCTTATTTATTAAATTTTGTATGAGATATTAACATTAAATTTTGACTAAATTTATTGGAATGTTAAAAACATAATTTGCTTCGGACATATATCATGCAATTATACTATGTGCTAGACCTGCACTAAAAATGGAAATATTTACTTTGTGCCTTATTGTTAAGTATGCACATATTTGCGTATAAATGCATAAAATCGTCAACGACACAAGCACGATGATAATGTGAGAGTGGGCGGCTGTGGTATCATTAGCACTGGTGTATTTTAGTATGATAAATGGATCATAGAATACTACAAACTGTTTCTAATCGCTTCCGAGTACAGTGCAGTGGATGTAACTTTGACCTTCTGTATCTAACCAGCCATTAACGGCGATAAGCCACTTTGTTGCAAGAATGGTCACTGGGTGTCGTATTTAATCTTAGAACGACAAACGCCCACAAGTGCGATAGCAGGGCAGACTTTAGCTCTGGGTATTACTCATGTTGAAGGCTGGATTACAATGCAAATGGAATTAGAGGAGCTAAAATTACCATTTGTGTTTAGCTGTCACTAATAACCACAGAAGACTGTAAAACTAAACACCTCATTGTCTGCTCCAAAAAGTATTTTGCTATTAAAACCGCCAATAACGAGAAGATCAAGGTTACGATTTAAAGCCAGAGCTGATAAGTGGATGTTAAGTCTGAAAGCAAGAGCCTCATGCCAACAGATTTAGGGTAAACGCTGAGGAAATGGACAGGCTAAGGACATTTTTCAAACTGAAGGCCAAAATTAATTTTGCAACTTCACAAATTGTTTTTAAGACGAGAATATACCAAGTGAAAACGAGGGAAAATTGACCAAAACCAGCATTTTTACTTTCTCTACTACGGATAGTAAAGTAGAGGAAGTAGTGTATTCCACCCAAAACTTCGAGATTTCATATGTGTCTGTTGCCTCCTGAATCCAAACAAAATGCATTTCTAGAAAAAGGTGTGTGCCTGTGTTTATGTGCGTGTGTGTTTGTGTGTCTGAGCAGTAAAGCTCAAAAAACACAAGACATTTAAGTTTAATATAGGTACTTCAAGGATATGACACGAAGATTTTGAGAAAAATTCCTCCAACTTAAATTAACTCTTACATGGAAAATTTTTCGAAAATTTTAGTTTTCTCAAAAATGACCCTAACAATTTTGATTAAAATGCTACGTTTGAGATATTTTATGGCAAATGAAATGTATATTTTAAATTTTCTGCCTATAGCCTATAGCCTGTTTTACTCTTGATTACTTTTGAATAACTGGTAAATCATAAGAGATAGACCAAATTTTACCAAACAAAAGTTGCAGATCTTGCTAAAACACACAATTTATGTCCGAATAATGTTTTTTTGTAGAGTGAATCATTTCAGAGATATTCCTTGTTACTTGTGTGAGTTTTGGAGAACTTATATTTCTGTCAAATGGAACGTTGTCATTCAATTTTTTTATATGTTAACCGTGAAAAGAGAACGAAATTTGAAAGCTTTAAAAGATTTGACTGTTACCAAAAGTATACTGTATTCCCATATTTCTCTTGTACCTACAAGGAAATAAGCAACAAAATAATTTCTTTAAATGTTTATCTCGAATAACATGAAAAAGATAGAGGAACAAGAGTAGAGAAAGTCATATGAGTGTAACACATATTTTTCTTCTATCTCAATGCACAACGACACAGCTATCTTACTAACGTTAACTTAGTCTTCATGATATTAAAATCCACAATTGTTCTCTTCTCGTAAGCTTGAATCATTCCTTTCTTCAGTTTATCTCAAACAGCTGAATTTGACGATACAAACACTCGACACTCATTAACTGCCTCGCCGGTTCTTTCCCGTACGCACACAGCTGACACATACACGCGCACGCACACATACTGAAACTAAAACTAAATGCTGATTGACTCATGACCCTCGTTGTCTCGCCTCCTTAAACAGCGAAGATGAATAACATGTACCTTTCTCGAATTTCATCTTTTTCTGGTACTTGTACAAATACGCCAGCGGCCGGACACTTCTCGAATAATCTCGAAACCTTTGACGTGTCGCGCTCATTGTAGTCACGTGCTCACAGTCATGTGAGGCAGCCTGACCTTGAGGGTCTTTGATGCATGTTTGAGGCACCTTGGCCCTGATCGCCTTTTGTTGCGCGCTGAAGGCGGCGTCGCAATGTTTCAGTTAAACCCGCTATGTACCTTCCAAAAATAATAATAATGGTAAAAAAAAAAAAAAAAAAAAAAAAAAAAAAAAAAAAAAAACCTAGAAAAGCGTTAACGCAAACGCAAATTTGGGCGTGGTGATTTCCTTCAAAATCTTCCTGTCACATCTTTGGAAGATGTTTAACGGAAATACCAAGGTTAAAATATGCACACACACACACACACACACACACACACACACACACACACACACACACACACACACAGACACACACACACACACAAAGAAACATAACTTTTTCGAAAAATGTTTATATGGATATTTAAGTGGTTTCAATTAGTGTATTGTTCCAGTGGTATTCTACCCTTTTTCTTCGCGTACCCCCAAAGATAATTTTTCAGTTCAGCCTGTATCCGTAGGTGTAGCTCTAGAGTTATCCTCAATTCAAGTGTCGTTATGAACCGGTGCACCTTCGATTGTTGGATTAGCTGTGTCGTTATGAACTGGCGCACCTTTGATTGTTGTACAGAAGTGAGGTTATAAAGAGGTCCACTCCAATGACGTATAAGCGCTATATTATGGCATGGTCGAGCATAAAATAATTTAAAGCGCGTTCCTTTTAAATACGTATTGCATTCTAAGAAGCCTCTGAAAACTGGACCTTTTTACCTCTGCGTTTGGTGTAGAAGGTTCTTTACTTCTCGACCGACCAGCAGTGGTTTGGACCATGTCAGTAGAGTTGCTAATCCACAAATGAGTAAGGAAAGCAATAGAAGCAAAGAGGTGCATCTGGAAGGCAGACTTTCTCGAAGCCGTAATTACGTTAAGGGCAAAGTGGAGTCGGTGTAGCCACCTGTTTGATTTAAAATGAAAGAGATGTAGGTTGCCTTGAATTCTGGCAAGATAAAGACGCTAGCTTCATTCTCCCTTTGATTTCACAACACCAAAGGAAAATGAGAGCGTAGTTGTGTAACCGGCAAACAGAATACTGCCTCCCTCATATTCAAGGAAACTTTCGCTTTGGGCAGCTATAGCCTGTTTACCAACCAGACTGCTAAATCTGTTGTGCAGGGGTTTTGCTGTACACTTCCGCAGTGGGCGGTGTGAAATGATAAAAATTTAGATGCTGTGTATTTAAAGGAGAACATTCTGTAATTCTTTCTGCTTCAGAGTATACGTAGTCCATTGATCATAAAGTAAGGAAGAATATAAAGGGAAAGGTAACCAGGAGAAGAGTAGAAATAGTAGGGGTCGCGACACAGTTCTATAAGAAGATTTATAATAGTGACTTCACAATTGAAGAAAAATACTTGCTGTGACCAGAAGAAGAAGATGACCTACCAGAAGAGGTTACAGATGTCATAAAACATCTAAAAAGCAAAACATTCCCTAGAGAGGGTGGCATTACAAATAAATACCTGCAATGGGGCAGTCAAAGATTAACACAGAATCACTACGTTATTTAACAGGATATAAGAAACCGAGAAATACCTCAACAGTGGCATATCAAATTCCATAATGATACACAAAGAGGGAACCATGATGATCTAAACAACTATAGCCCCATAAGTTTGATGTCCAAATTATAAGGTATTTACAAAAACAAATTGACGAATAGTGGGTTTTTGGACACAAAACGGTACAATACACCATCTCCAAAGAATTAGCTAAGTAATAGGGGGGGAAAAAAAAACACTAATTCAACCAACAATTACCCATAGCACTAATAGACTAGAGCAAAGCCTAGAGCACAAAAAGTTAATAGAATCTATGCAACCAATAGGGTACATACATCGTATATCTTATCTTATATATTTAAACGAGCAATTCTTGTATATAAATATATTCCGCGTAACTTGGAAACGGCTATAACGATTTCGATCAAACTTTGTATTCAGATAGGGTTTTGCTCATTAAGTTTATCTACATTGGTGAAAAAAACCGCGATTTTACACGTAACAGTCACAGTTACTCTAAACCTTATTTTGGCCATAATTTCTCTGTTAAGGGACACTGGGAGTGAAATTTTGGTCAAAATTGTCAAAAAGTCGAAAATTGTTTTTTTATCTTAAAATGTTTCTGAAACACCTGTGCATTTGGATCAGCTAACATTTTTCATATCCCCCACTCCATGTGGTCATTACGGCCCTTTCAAATAGCACTCTTCCCTTAACGTATACAGGATGTTCCTATATAAAAGCCTGTTTTTCTCAAAACTACATTTCTGCACATTCCAAAAGAAGGTCGCGCCTGAGTTTTGCTTCAAATTCAATGAAAACTTCCAAAAGTATTAAAAAATAGCAGCTAAACAAAACTATGCTTCAATATTTATGTTATCATTAACATGAATTCCGAAAACATTTTTTTTTTTGTATGAAAAAAATTAATAATTTTTAAGATTAAATTTTCTTTGTTATTAAAAAATATGTACAGCATAATCAGCAAACGTATTTGAAATATATATTCATACAATTGTTACCCATGCTTTAGAGCACCAGTTCTGCCAATATAAATGAATTTTGAAAAGTCAATAGACGCGAGCTCTATTTTGAAAATGTGCCTACTAAATTCATAAAATAATGTATATATCCTAAACCAATTATCCAATTTTAATGAAATTTGGTTTACCACCTATTCTCATACAAAAACAAACACGGTAAAAATTTCAGAAAAATCTATCAAGAAATGTGGACCTTTCAAATTTCACTCCCAGTGTCCCTTCTGTTAATGGGCCAATTTCAGCAAACAAGCAAGGATATTAAAGATCTCGTCACGGAAACGGCTCGAACATTTAGGATGAAAATTTACATTTAGTTAACATTTTGCTTTTCAAGTTTATCTAAATAACTATCTTCTCCCAACCGCAAAAAAAAAAAAAAAAAAAAAAAAAAAAAAAACAATTAAAAAAGGGGAAAGAAAAGAAAAACCGACTGAAACTCTGTCGCCCAAATACTAAGAATAACAGGAAAAGTCTACAATAGCGGTAACGGTAAACTAAGAACGAAGATAGAAGGAAAATATTTAGGATTGGGAGAACAAGAAGATCCAATCTCACCAAAATTATTTACTTGTGTTCTAGAATTGATATTTAGGAAATTAGGGAGGAACAGGAAAAGATACGACATTAACATAAATGAGAAAAACTCAGATTATATAGTATTGGGCACAAAATTCGAGAAAGAACAACAAAAACTGAAAGCTGAACTAAACAGAGATAGCCAAAGGCTGATTTTAATAATGAACCCAATCAAAACAAAAATGATGACATACCAAGAGTAATTATTAGTGTTATTAGAAGGAAAACAATACAGTGGTGTAATGAATATATCTATTTTGAATAAACCATCAGCTTAAAGGGGACAGGAGAAACTGAAATATTAAGAATACGACTGGCATGGGGAACGTTTTGGAGCCTAGCATTCAGTTTTCTAGTCAAAAAAATTAGAGTGTAGCTAAGATTTGAAATGCTGCATTATTCGAGTTCTTTTACAGGATGCCAGACTTGGACATTTACAAAAGATCAAATAAGATACAAATATGTCAACGAAGAATGGAGAGAAAATTACTGGGCATAACTTTTAGAGACATGATCCTAATGAGGTGTTGAGGAAAAGCAGCGGTATGGAAGACGCAGCCACAACAGTCAGGAAAACCAAATGGGGCTGGGGGGATACGTAGTCAGGATGAACCAGTCAAGCTGAACATACAGTGTGGGATCCACGGCAGAGGAAGAGAAACGTAGAAAGACGAAGGCAAATATGGGCACAAGATTTCGGAACAGTAATAGGACCTCAGTGGACAAGATAAGCGTGTGAAGAGGAAGTAAATTATAGGACAAATAGCAATAGGAACACAGAGGATGTGAAAAGTGAGTGTTAACACAATGTTAGAGGAGGTGGAGCTCCCGGAGACTAGCTCACCCTGAGAGAGCATTAGAGTTAATGATAGGACACACTTGCCCTAATGACTTAGTTATTTATTAATCAATTAAGGAACCCTGGCACTGAAATTTAAATTTTCTGTATTTTTATAGGTACGAAATCAATGTCTTACACACTTAAGGGTGTTTATGTTATAAAGTACCTCACAAAGTTCCGAACATAATCTGCTTTATAGTTTTGAGGCAATTAATTATTCAGTTTTTTCACAATGCGAAAATGCCTAAATACTCAAAGTAGTCCATATGCATGAAAAACTAAAATATCACAATAGTTATATTGTTTAATAAATTATAATTTGTCATTAAACACCACCAATCTCTGGCAGGAAGAAAAATTGTTACTTTTAAGTATTTGATTTATTTGTTTCGATGGACACTGAAAATATTTGAATTTGCTAGTTTAGAACCCTTTAGGGCCATATTTTGTTCAAATACTGTCGAAAATTTAGGCAGAAAGTGGCCTTTAAATGTAGCGCACATCGTATTTATGAAGCATGCTCCAGATATTTAAAAATGGCAGAATCTAAAAAATTTCACTATAAACCCATGACTGGAGGTATGGAGAACATTTATATGCATAAATCTAAAAATCCTCAATTTGATAATTTTTTGGTCATTTTTACCTTCTGTACTGGTAAGTAAAGGAAGTATGGTATTACACTCAAAAATTCGATGTCGATATTTCACTAGAAGTATGTTTTGGGAACCCCTGGATCCAAAAAAAGCATTTTTAGAAAACGGTCCATGTGTGTGTGATTGTGTGTGTGTGTTTGTGTCTGTGTTTGTGTGCGCGCGCGCGCGTGCGTTTGTGTCTGTCAGTCTGTCAGTCTATGGACAGCATAACGCAAAAACGAAAAGTCGGTGAAATACCAAAGTTAAAATTTAAGTTTAATGTCTTTTAAGAATGCGACACGAAGATTTTGAAGAAAATAGCCCTACCCTAAACTACCCTTCACATGGAAAATTCTTCGAAAATTATTTTCTTGAAAATGGTTCTTACCATTTTGATTAACATGTCATATGTTTGAGACATTTTTATGCAAAATGAAACGTATATCTGGGATTTCCTGGCTATAGCCCCTGTAGTCTATTTACTCTGGATGAGATTTGCATAACTGGTAAACCGTTGGAGATAGACCAAATCATATAATACAAAAAATGGAGATCTTGCTAAAATACACAATTTATCTCTAAATAGATTTTTTGTGTAGGTGATCAATTTCAGAAATATTCCTTTTATGTGTGTGAGTTTCGGAAAAATTAAAAACTATCGTGAAATGGAACATCGTTGTTCATTTTTTTATGTTAAGTGTGCAAAGGAACAGAATCTCAAATCTTTAAAAGATTTGACTATCGCACAAAGTCTTCTGTATTCTAATATTCCCCTTGCACCTACAAAAAATAAGTAATAAGATAATTTGTACAACTGTTTATCTCAACTAACATGAAGATAGAACAATAAGAGTTGGTAAGAATGGTTAGTACAAGAGTAAAGAAAGTCTTGTGAGAGCAACACATCAGATTTTTAAAAACCTAGGGTCCCTTAAAAGACTTAATCCTTTAAATTAACATTTAAATTGACTGCATTTGTAAAGGTTACAATATCATCCCCGTTTTTGCTGAAACTTAATCCACTTTTTCCTAAATTACTTCGCTACATAAGCCGCTCTTCCTTTCATTTCTAAACAGGTTGATATATTCCACACACGGGCATGAGGTCGATTCACAGGCAATTGTAGTAAAGGATAGGAAGGACCCACGTAAAGATGACGTCACACGGACCTTTCTCGACTTCTACACACACAAGCCGGTGGTCCTGTGACCAGATGTTTCTCGAAAGCAGCGGAGAAAAATTCTTTTTCTGCACCCGCTTCCATTGTTTTATAGGCATGTACACATGTGCCGGCCTGACCTTGAACGTACTTGCCCATCTACAGGGCGTTACAATATATTCCAAGTCAATTGTTAGATTTATGTTATAATAACAACATGAATTTAATATATTACGCAACATAGTTAATACATCTGGGATATGTTCTCATTAATAAATAGATGGGAGGACCTTTCAGTTTAAAGCCAACTCTCAGGATAACAGAAGCACGTGCGTTTATAAAGATTGTGCGTTTAATCACTTTTAGCACCCAATTTTGTACTGCACACGGTTTGCTTGACATAATTTGAAGGTGTGCATTAGCGCATTATGGGGAAGCAGAAAAAAGCGCAACACGGAACACGTCAGCGAGGCAAAGTTATAGGAAACAGGTTACAGCATTCTGTAAGAGTGTGTTCTGTTTGTCTGACACGCCACAAACAGATTTAACATGACGCATGTAACTCAGTAGAAAAGCTTCTGTGACTGTGCTTGTTTCTGTCCTCCAAACGCTTATATTTATACTGCGTTTATAACAGAAAATACAACAATGTTGCAAAAATTTACAAATCAAAATTTAAGTTTATGCAATACAGCTAATTATAACGGCATAAGTCCTGCTAAATTATCCTCTTTCTGGCACCAGAATTACATGGCAACAAGAGGGCAATGACGTCATCGCCTCCACAACATAATCTTCTCCAGTATAAAGATAGTTCAACGTTTCCTAACGTGGTGAGCTGTTCCACCCACCCACACACACACACACACACACACACACACACACACACACACACACACACACACACACACACACACACACACACACACACACACGCACACGCACGCGCGCACATGCACACGCACACGCACAAAAAAAAGTAGCCCAACAGTCCATGAAGGGTCAAGACCTACCGCCCGGCCACTGAGTCCACCACTACAGGAGTCAGGAATGAGGTGCAGTACCGGAAGGTGGGGCGTGATGAGCGCCCCTGGCCCTCACGACCTGGTGTCGCTACTTCTTCAAGTAGCTCCACTTTTTTGTAGCATTTAACGCCCGCTTTTACTACTACGGCACCGCAGGCGGTGACACTAATGACACATGGAATGAAGATAGAGCACCGGTCGAATGAGAAGGTCGGGGAAGCCGGAGAACCTGGAGGAAACCCGTCCCATCGCCGCTTCGTCCACCACGAATCCCACAAGCGGTTGCCTGAGATCGAACCCGAGCCGCTTTGGTGAGAAGCGAATGGTCTAACCACTCGGCTACGGTGCGGCCGCAAGCAGCTCCTCAATTGGCCCCTCTGGGACCTAACGAGGCCAAGTGCACCCCGTTCCAGACCGCCCAGCGGGAGAAAAATCCCCACGCCGGTGCCGGGGATCGAACCTGGGACCTCCGCGCCTACCATTGCACTATGGAGGCGGTAACGTTAAGACATAACCTACTTAGAATTAATAACCGAGTTTCTTTAACTATGTTCTCACACCATCTTTCATCGTCATTAATGACTTTCACTGTCTTTCACATGTGGTGTGTTTAGTCCATATACAGCTGTCTCTGGAGGCATTTTCACTTTCTTCTGTCTCTTACAACCCTGGGTGGGCACGTGGCCGGCTACCAGATGAGAGATGGATCTGCAGAGTTACCGTGTGAGACCCCCATTTAGGCAGGAGGTTTCAAGGCAGGCCCAGACGCAGATAGGTCGACTGCTGCAAGGAGCAAGTAGCTCAACAATGATCCAGGGTTCTCCAATATGCCTGTAAGATAACCTGAAGATGCTAGTATTGTGGTTTTTATTAGTCAAACTGGCGCATTTTTCATTTCCATCCACAATACATTTCTTATTATATTTCGTAAATGTCTTTTGATTTTTCTGGAATTAACGAACTCCCAGCACTCTTGGCTTCGTTCAAAATGTCAAGTAGAACACAATCCATAGTTTCAATACCTTTCTCATAACTTTACATTTTTATTTTCTCCACTACGCATAGTAAGCACAGGCAGTATTGTATTCCACCTAAAAATTCCATGTCTAGATTACGAATAAAAAATTTTTTTTAGTAAAAGGTGTGTAGGTCTGTAGGTCTGTTAGGTTTTGGGCAGCATAACTCAAAAACGAAAAGTTGATTAGAAACTAAAGTTAGTATTATGCTTTCCTAAGAGTTTAGCAAATACTAGTATCACATTCTTAAGTTCAATACGGCAAAACGGTATGACTATCGCAAGAGGTGTTTCACGCAAGGGTGACATAACCTTTGGAATGTTCAACGCACATTGGGAACACAAACATCCAATGTAGGCAAAACCTAACCTCTAGCCATTAACTGCCAGCCTCGGCACGAATACTTCATACATACGTCTTACAGACGATACGAGAACTGCATGTGCTCACATGTGTGTAACAAACTGCCTTACTATTTATTGTGAATATGGACTTAGCGTGTATTCGTTTCATTTCAAGTGAATTTATGCATTTCTGACTCTTTAGAGCATATTTAAAGTTTATTTTTTAATATTTTTGTCATATTTGAGACTTCCTAATGGTTGTAATAGTGCAACTGCTGTCGAAAGCTAGTAAACACTTTTGCGTGGCGTTTAAAACAACAATCCAATTCCAAGTGAGCCCGTTATCCTATCATGGCATAAGCTCCTCAAATAGAGCAGGCTAGATATTCAAACCTTTAAACGTACCAAACAAAATATTTGTAATTAAGCGGAAATGTACGATTTGAGGTAATGCTTTCATACTTAGCCATAACCTTACTTTTTTGTCGCAATTTTGTGGTGTCTTGTGTAGCGCGACAAAACATCTAAATTTAACGCATGGCTAACGTTACTTAGGTTGTTTTCTACAGCATTAGAACAGTTCATTGATCCACCGATGAAGCTGAGTATCCGATCAACAGGTTGCGCCACGTTGCCACACACTCTCTCACCTTCAAACGCGATTATCTGTTAAACGGTGCATTTAATTAAGAAAAGAAACTTATTCCAATTTTTTGTTACGTCCAGTCTCTCACCTCCTTCAGTCTGACGGATTATTTCACTTCCATCCTGTATATCTATACCCAATTTTAAAATACTTTTTGTTTTTTAAATAGTTCTGACATTCTCTTACCAGAGGTGATCACAAAGTAGTCACTCCCTTGGTAATCTAAGTTCTGGAATAAGGAATGGAAATTCTAGGGTTAGTTTTGTGAGTAATAGTGTATGTATTCTTATTAGTATATGTTTTATTATATAACATATATGTGCTTTTACATAATTTTTATATATAAGGAAAGAGTGGTGAACCTTTCATAGAACCATCTTTATTGACCAAATGTATAAATTGATGTTTTAAAGCAAAAGTTTAAAATGGGTGAATAACAAAGGGTTAAGTACCACTCTGAAATGCTACTTAGTCGTGGTGTTTCTTTGAGGTTGTTATTTTGAAGCAGAAGTGAATTATTTGGAAGTAGTGAGTGAAATTAGTGAAAAACGTGCAGAAAAATTAGCGGTTTGGAATCGGTTTCCGGTGCCGACAGGAAGTGTATCACTGGAGGCCTGCCTCACTGACTCGCTGATAAGCCACAACGGGGCGCCTCTGATTTACTGCTGGCAATTTATCATAGGCTGAGTCGTTCCTCCAACTATCTATTCTCTTTTCTGCCAGAATTGCTGCTCTCCAAAAGTACATAAATATTTCGTTGCTCATCATAATCTCTAAACACTGATTTCTTCCAGCACGTCACTTTATTACCTATTTGCCAATCCAATCGTTAAATTTATGGCTAAAAATACGCCAAGAGCAAGAAAACTGAAAGAAGAATATGAGAAATGGGATACAATAATTCATTTTAACCAGCCATAAACAGGGAAGGGAAATACCTAAATTAGGAATAGAAACACAAACCATAACACTATAGCTATTCGTACGATTTTCTTTCTGTATATGAGGGTGTGTGTGTATATATCTGTTTATGCCTCTACGTGTACCTGTTTTTAATGAAATTATTAAGAGCGTGTTCCATTTTATAGTACATCCCACCCTTAGAAGACAGTACACGTTAAATGGAGCGCAGTATTGCAACGTGTACTAGTTGCGAATCTTTCTCCGCACGCGACCCCGAGATGGCCGGGATCCTGTACTTAGTCCTTCAATTGCTGCTTGATGGACACTTAACTTTGGTATCCCTCCACGCCTTTGTCACTGTATGGCCTAAATTTACAAATTACTCGTCTGTATAAACAATTGATTTCCACCTGGTCCCTAAACCTTTTTATGTCTTTTAGATATGTATGTCTCCATCTCATGATATCGTCTCTTTCTATTAATATGCACTTTTTACCCCTTCTTTGATATTCTAACCCCAAATCATATAAGCACGACTAAGAGTGGCCCTTGAGAAATTTGGTAGGGTCTCATCACTGTTGACCCGTGACAAAATTATATTCTGCATGGGTGGAATATTTGCAAACAACGCCGCACTTCACTTTGCACTATTCCATCATATTGCGTTAACCTAGCGTTTTTTTTTGTTGTTTTTTTTTTTTCACGCCCTTTTTGCTTAGTTTTTCGATGGCGTTCTTAGAGGTCCTTTCAATAGTTCCTTTTTAATCCTATACAGTACTGCTTCTGAACACCCAATAGCCTTGGCTGTTTCTTTTACTGCCTTACTAACACTCATTTTACTTGAAAAATAATTTAACACATTCATAATTATTTGGCGTTCCTTACTTCTTAATTTACCAACATATCGTCTCTTCCTAGCTTCCCCCTCCATAACTACAAATATTTACGGAAAATATTACACAAATAGCGCAATAACAGCTCATAGATTTCACACAATTACACACCGACTTCTTTCGAACTAATGCTGGTGCTGCTCCTTATACTATCTTCTGTGTCAGGCCTGGTGCGAGAATACGCTGAATAGATGAATACCTTTTGTTTGCCCTACTCGATGAAAGAAAGAAGTTACAGCCTTTTGGTTTATTTTTAAAACTTTCTCCAACTCTCGTCAACATTTGTTCTCACTGGTTCCCTGATGTAAACTCAATGACAAAAAAGTTTCACACTGTGTAACTTTGCAGTACACAGATATAAAATTTTCCGAAAACATTTAATTTAAAAAATTGTAACACTTAACTGAGTAAACATAGAGAATTCAAAGTAGGCAGGTAGTAGCACAATAGTTTACTCTAGCTAAGCAAAAATATAGACATATTCTAGCAGTTTGTTAGTTAGTGCGTGATGAGCATAGAAACAACAAATATCGAACTTTATTGAAAAAAAAACGTTTTTGGAAGAAATATTGGCCTATAGAAATGTGTAATAATTAGAGCGAGGACATATATCCACTGAAGAAGAAATCAGGTTGACTGCACGGCGAATTGCTTGCTTGACGTCATCGCTGCTACCTCGGGCTGAGGGCTGAACAGCGTGCTGTGGTTCAGCATAACAGCTGTACCGTACAGATAGGGAGTGTTATTTTCTGTGCGATCCGTGTTTACATACGAGGTGAATAATGTCTTCAGCTTTAGGTGATGGTAAATTAAATAAGTTATTGGAAGAATTTGGATGAAATAATTTCGTATTGAATGGCGATACGATACACTGTAAGTTATGTTATTCACAAATTAGAGATTCCAAGGAGAAACGGAAATTGTTGAAGCAACATTGTAATACCAAAAACATAAAGCACTTGTTGCAGCATCAAAGAATAAAGAACACGACCATTTGTCACTTCAATCGGAGTTTTTTTAAGACATGTGCAAAATAGATCGTGTAAAATCATGTAATGATCCTGGCTACGCTACAATGGTTCATATAAAAATTGGTTTACAACAGCTAGACAAAATGTCATCTACGTATGACGAACACAATGCAAAATATCTTACGTTTTCTCCCGTTACATCATGTGACGTTGAGAGAAGTTTCTCGCTGTATAAACATTGTTTAGATGACAAGTTTTACTTTTGAACAATTTAAAAATGTATTATTGTTCACTACAATGTTTTTGAGGAACGAATAGATGACGATATGAACTGATGTAAATGGACTAGAGCTTCTTACACAGCCCTGCCCTTTTGTTTACATGTTCTGAACTCCTGTGCTACGCCGTCTGCCAGTCACCACGGAGCGTGTATAGTACGAGCGCGCGAACATTGTAAGTGATGGGATATTTATCCTCGCTCTAATAATGACTAAAAAGGATATAACCTGATAGAGAAAAAAATTCTGCGTAGGATAATGTGCTCAAACCTGAAATTTATAGCAACTCTGTATTTACACCATGCTTTTAGGAACCTGGTAACAGCGCGAGGGTAGAAAAGGACGAGGCTAATGGTAACTGGTATGCGCTAGATAGAGACAAATATATCCCATTTAACTCCATACTGTCATCTAACGGTGAGACAAGGTATAGGTAGAATTCTACATGTCAGGATCTACATATTATGCATAACAATTACATAATACATAATCCATAAAGGATTGTGATATATCATCAAATGTTATATTATTTACAAATTTGCAAAAATATTTCAAATAGTTTTCCACTGGTACATAGTCTGTTGGGGGAAAGATTCTTCCTGTGTTTGTTACACTATTTACGAAATCTGCTATTTCTTTTTCAAGTTTCTTACACTGTAGTATTAAGTGCTCTGTTGTTTGTTCACCTTGTTTACAGGGGCTTGTTGCGTCCTTTATTATTCTGAAGCCTTTGTGGCAGTTTTTCAGTTCTCCGTGCCCAGTTGCCATGGTAGTTAAGTTCGGTGAAATTGATACGATCCTCTTAAGCCGCTTTATAACATCCGGGAAGTAGAGTCGAGTTTCCTTTACTTTGTTTGAAGTCTCCCATTCTTTTTCCCAGTCAGAGATATGTTAGCCTCTGATTTCTTTTTGTAGTATTGCTATAGGTATTCTTTGGCAAACTTGTTCAACTCCTGCCTGTCCATCATATCATTTCCTCAAATACCGGCATTTCGTTCTATCGATCCCACGTGTATTTTGCACCTGATTAGCTCAAGTGATCTTATTTGATTTCTGATTTGCTCTATTAGGAAATTATTTTGTAGGTTCTTCGGTGAGTCTATTTTTATTCTGTTGTCTGAGTAAACCGCAACTGTTCCGCATATTACATCTGTGATTTGATTAATATGTTCTAACGCCTTTAACATTGCTACCTGTTCTGCCTGATTGTTTGATGACCTTCCTTGGAGCTTGAACTTCAGTCTGTGCATAATTTCTCCTGTGGTGACGAGCATGCCAGAACCAAATCCTTGGTCCAATTTTGCTGCCACGTGTGCGTATGTGTGTGGGTGGTTGGATGTATGAACACCATAACAAAACAAAAATAAAAAATCGGATGTGTTGCACTCACATGACTTTCTCTACTCTTGTACTAATCATTCTTACAAACATTCCTTATTCCTATGTCTTCGTGTTAGATGAAATAAACATTTATAGAAATTATCTTCCTTGTAGATACAAGGAAAATTGGGAATACAGTAGGCTTTAAGCGATAGTTATATCTTTTAAAGCTGTCATACTTTCCTTCTCTTTGCACGGTTAACATATAAAAATGATGTTCCATTTGACAGAAGTATAAGTTCTACAAAACTCACAAATAACCTGAAATATCTCCGAAACGGCTCACTCTACATACAAATTTATTCAGACATAAATTATGTTTTACCAAAATCTGCATTTTTGTATAATAAGACATGGTCTATCTCTTACGGTTTACCAGTTATGCAAAAATTCAGTCAGAAAGAGAGGTCTTCTGAGGACATTCCCAGAAAATTCAAGGTGTGACTTAAAAACTGCCATGGAGTCGCCTGTTTGTGTCCGTCACTGGATACTGACTGTCCCTTGAACTGAAGGAGTGTAATGGCTTATACTCGCTCATTACGTAAGGTTCTCCAAAGAGCCACGGTTACACAACCCTGGTCTAGTGGGTCAATACATTAGAGATCAGTTTAGTGCAGTTTTTTGCGTGATGCACACATAACAATTGCTGCATCGGAGGCTACAAAATTGAATCACTATTTGACGTAGATCTTGTGAATGGGAATGGGAAATACAATTCTTATGCAAAGTTGTCGACACTAGTATCCAGTATGCAATCGATATATTGTTGAAAAAAAAAAATTCAAATAAATCTATGAATTGAAACGCCAGGGAGTTTAATTTCGTAGGAATTCACCTACCCCTATTACTAATCATGTTTTATGTTATTCCTGTTATTTGAAAACAATACAAGTACATATTCCCTTGGTTTTAATTCCAAATATCTAGAATTTCCACTTCAAGGATAATTGAATTTGAAAGGCACGTTTCCTGTGTATAGCTGTTACCACAAAAACCTCTATTGTTAATATTGTGTAGTTAGGTTTTATTAACTTAGGTATTTCAGTGTTCGATTCTGACCATTTAAGTCCCGGATCAAAAATTCATAAAATCCGTCTCTCTGTAACCGGTACAGAAATGTAAATTATTTTTTCTTCACAGTTTGAAAGCCGCTAACCTAAGGGTATATTTAATAACATATACAGCAAGATCAGTATAAACAACCAGAGCACAATTTAGATCCGAAACTTTTCACCTATTATTTAGTCACATTTGGAATATACATAGTCGTGCACATAAACTGTGCTTGGAACACTTCCTTAGGTAACATTCATAGTAAGTAAATATTTGTGGAAAATTACGTTTTTTTTTCAGAAAAATTGTTTGTGTGGGTAGAGAAAGGGATGCGAATGTGTTACTTAAAAGTGAGTAGAAAAACCAATTTGAATGTAATACGTTAAATTTCTATTTTGAACATAGTGAAAATTGTAAGACTTTTGTAGAAGAGGGAAGAAGGACATTTTTTTGAAATAGTTGGGGTCACTTCCGAAATACACCAAATATATACCATGTGGCCCACTCCAGCCTGCCCTCGGATAGGCAGATAACCCTTCGTGCCATAAAACAGTTGCAGAAATTGCAGGGGTAAACCCAGTCAGTGGCGTGTGTGAACGTTGTTCTGCTTGTAAGAGAAGCTCCGGCAGAGGAAATGTCCAGGCTTCAACTAGCGTGTGCAGCTTGTGATAATAGAGAGGAACAGTCTTAGAACATTTTCCACTTCACTTACAAGAGTTTATTTACCAAGGAATAAACTCATTCCTGTATATGCTGCCATTGTCTAACATTACGGATTACAGATTGTAAATTTGCTGTAATGAAATCCTTGCAAACATGAGGGCGCTTAGTGTTTCATTGGCATTTCTTTGTTTCTTATTAATGTTACTGTTACATATGCTAGCCTGGCATCTCGCGCGCCACTGACTGCAACTGTTTTAACGCATGAAGAGTTAGCTACTTATCCAATGCCGGCTGGAGTGGGTCACCTGGCAAGAATCACTCTGTAGAAGAGGGAATAAAATTTTTCAGTCTTACGCTACTGTTTCCAATCCTGTCCTACATACGGCATTGTGAGGAAAAACATTAATAACAGGGAATAAAAAGACACCTACGTAGATAACCTTAGAAAAGCAAAATCTTATCTGAATATAAAATGTTACTCTCTCTCTCTCTCTCGCTCGCTCTTTCTCACACAGGAATTGCTGGTTTAAAGATATTATGTATAATGTCAACAACAGATTTACAATACGAACCTTCTTTAAAACATAAAGTTTTCTCCTTTTGTGCCTATTGCATTTTTATTTTCAGTTATGACACACATAAGATTAAATGACTCAAACACTACAAGGTTTATTCGGTAGAAAAGCGCCATTCGTTTATGTTTGACATGAAAATGTAACACCTTCCTTTGCACAGAAATAATTATAAATTCTTAATGAGAAAGTTTACAAACTGCATGTAATGTACTTGGTTTTGCTAAGGAGCTCTTTACTGCTCATCTCCAAACTCTTGAGGACGTGCGAAAATACGCAGTGCAAAAATCCCCCCCCCCCCCCCCCTTCCCGTTCGTTACCTTGGCAACACGAATGTAAAGTAGGTCACTTGGGCTTGGAAGCATCACGCTGCCTGCGCGCCAACATATGCCGCCCTAAGACAGAACCTCGCATAATATGCGTAACCTAATTCAACAGAGAAAGAGCTAGTTCGATGTATTCAATATTATTTACGTGAGCTGGGACCTGAACATGGCATAGGTGGTTCATTTCAACAAGCACCAAGCTCAAGATGCAAGATGCTAGATGCTTCTCTTCGGCAACAGCGAGCATATACAGGGCGTTGCAATTCTGCTTTAACCCTTCGTTATTCGTCTGTATAAGGTGTTTACTCGCGTGGAGTACAGGTGTCACGCTTTAAGCATCCATTTTCAACACTTTGTTAATAAAGGCGGTTCTGTGGACTAGAACCAACAACTCTTTATTAATATATAAAGCAAAATGTGTGGGAAAAATATACCTATGCAGTAAAAAACACACCAATAACAATGTATACACATTTAGTCACACAACTGAGTATATTATCATGTTCTATTTGAAACTCTGCTTAGAAAATGTTCACATTAATGACACTTTCTTTAGAAATGTGCATGAAGAGGCCTATTTTTTACTCTCCCAGGCATCGTCTATTGTTGTTAGAATTACACACATATTTCACTAACTTTCAGTTTATTTCATCAGGAATTTATCAGATACAATACAGTAATTTACAGGCAATTCACGCACACAACTTTCAAATGGCTAGAGCAGCGGTGACCAACGTTTGCGAAAGAGGCAAGGTTGGATTTATCTCCTTCCAATATATGCGGACTTTGCCATTCTTTAACCCCCCAGCCATGCAATCTGTTGCAGTGGCACGCTGGTTATAGGTTGCCTTTGATTTAAGAAAGCACTTTAAAATTTTATGCGATAAACATCTGTTCATTAGTGACTTCTTTGGTACTACTTACGTTTAAGAAGTCTATCAATATTTGACGACAAAATCGAAGTGCATAGCCTTAGAAGATACACCAAGTGATCGTCGCATAATATATTGCGATACAGACTATTAATATAGTTCAATTAGGAGAAACACAGTGGATGTACACACACTCTTAAACACACCAGCCTTGCAAATGCTTACTTCTCTATGTACTATATTTTAATGGAGAAGAATTTTCATAAAGTAACTTATTGCTAATTTTCTTGCAAGGTACGAGGAGAATGTGGGAATACATAGGCTTTAAGCGATGGTAAAATGCAAGACCAAGAGATAAAAAGGAGTGACATATTCCTGTTTGAAAAGGTATAAGTATTGGCAAAATCAAACAAATAAGAAATAATATCTTGAAAATCGTTCACTCAAAAAAATGTATTTTAAATAAATGGTGTGCTTTAACAAGGTCCACATTTTTTATTTTGTAAGCTTTTTATGCAAAGATGATCTAGAATGAACAGGTCTCCTCGGAACATTCCCAGAAAATTCAAGGTATGACCTAGAAAGGACCATGAAATCGCCTGTTTGTGTCCGCCACTGGCTGTCTGTCGCTCGGATTGATGCATTAGAGTGGGATACAGCCGCTCATTACCTGAAGTTCTCCAAAGAGAGAAGGTTGGACCCCATTTAGAGCAACCCCATTTAGAGCACTTTATACACCATTCCCTGATGACTAGATACTTCCTTAAGCCACCTTTTTTCACCACCGTTTGCTAAATAACACCTTTTGCTGTGGAGATCTGCATTTGATTCCTCATCTTCAGACATTTCCTGTGCTGAACTGAAGGTGGTTCACTTTGAGTTACGTGGTCCACTTGAGTGTCAGATCATCAAACACCAATTCCTCATCTTCTCTAATCTCATCAAACCAATGTAGCCATATGTCAGAATCAGAGTGCCTCCTAATTTTGCTTTTCTTTTCTTACTAGCAGACATGTATGCAAGCAACATTTTATTATTATTATTATTATTATTATTATTATTATTATTATTATTATTATTATTATTATTATTATTATTATTATTATTATTATTATTATTATTATTATTACTACTGCTATTACTATTACTATTTGTGATGGTGGCGGTGGTAGCTATAGCTATCTAGAAAGTAGTGTAAATATAGATAACGGAATAAAATTCTTGTATTTTTTAAAACACTCATAATACATAATATAAGCATTGCATAAATATATAATATGGATAACAAAATGTATGGGGTATATTTATCAACACTGTAACATAAAAGGCTGTGTGGTTGTCACACAGGAGAACAAAACTTGATAAAGAAGAGTAACTATAAAACTGAAATACAGAAATGTTGTTGTTTATGCATTCCTTAGAGCCTTCATATCTGAAGAGAAAGTCATGTGAGTGTAACAAATCAGGTTTTCTGCTTTATTCTGTAGGGTGATGGGTTGGCTATTTGGCCATACCTTGGAACATTTAATGGGTATTAAACAAAAGGAGTAGTAAGTCAACAAAATGCTGATATTTCAATAGTTTCATCCGTTATGCTGTGAAAAGACCTGCAGAGTAACCATCCTTTGTTTTCCCCTTACGCATTATTGATCTAAGCCATGTGTTCAATTTGCTTCGGTTTCCTTTCATACGTACGACCACTGCTGGTAGAATTCAATGTGAAAGTTGGAGTTCCTTTCTTTCTCTGCTAGCTCTGCGCTGGTGTGCAGTTGTGGTAACGGCATTGTGGTTGAACTGTTGGTCAGGCATTAAAAAATGCCCTACCTTTCAGTTACAGGTACAGCCTCCTCCGTTAATGCTGTCATAACGCAAGCAATGACGCAGCGTTGTGCGAATGAGCATCTGTTTAGCTGCGTGACTCTTAAAACCAAGATCCCATGTAGATTTGTAGTACAGTTCGGTATTTATGTCGTCAGACAAGTAGAAGTTTGACTTCATTGAGTTTATATAATGATGGTGTCCAAAAAAGGAAGAAAACAACTAAAACAAAACGTTTATAGAGGATGCAAAATATCTTGTCGGGTCATAGATTAATGGATATCTAACTCTACTCTTAGCTTTAATGGGTAACTTATTAAACAAAGAAATAGGTAAAGATTTGCTGGGAGTAACCACTTCACTGTATCAGCTGTTTTGGCCTACTAATAGTGTGTTCCAAGCAATCTTAGCGTGTTATACTGTTAATTGTGAACGTAAAGAAGCATAAAAACAAATTTAAAGGAAAACACTGTTTTAGAATGTTCTATTTTTGGGATAAATAAGACGGAAATTCGTAAAGTGAAGTCCGAATCGACGTATCTCATCGAATTTCGCGCGAACATTGAAATACGCATGCGCACCGGCTCCCAGCGTGCCTTGTGCATAAAACGACGCCATTTGCATTGTTAGTCTTGCAATGAGCTGTTTACAGTGTACGTACAACATGTGATGGGATGGGACACTGTACATACTGAACAGCGGTCAAGAGGCTATCAGTGACTACAGAAGATCTGGTCAATATAGTGAATGAAAGTAACCGTGAAGAACGGTGATTGACAATTCCCAACTTCTGGTTATTCTCACAGACGGCATACGTTGGTATACAAAAGCTTGTAGAACTTAATGGCAAGTGTGTCAACAAATGTGGCAGCTATGTAGAAAAATAGATAAAGATGCAAATCATTAAATACAGCAACCGTTTTTGCAACCATCTATGCTGGCTTGATGCGTATAAAACATGGCACCTTAGATAATGAATTTCCGTCTTATGTAATTGAAAAGGAATTTCTTCTTCTTCTTCTTGTTGTTGTTATTATTATTATTATTATTATTATTATTATTATTATTATTATTATTATTATTATTATTATTATTATTATTATTATTATTATTATTATTATTATTATTATTATTATTATTATTATTACCCTCCCCTTATGTAGGACTAGGATTTACAAGCCAGTGTCTAGGGTCAGACAGCTGTCGGGGAGCACAGAAACCTATGACCGGACAGAGTGAAGACCTGGAAGTGGGTGGTCAGCCAAGCACCAGGTATGATAGTGAGGAAGAGGATGATATGAAATGCAGGCGAAATGGGTGATTGTAAAGGTGATAACGGAGCAATTGGTGGAATGAGTAGCGGGGGAAATCGGAGCTCCCGAATTTACATTCCCAAATTCAAATTTGAAATCCGAATTTCAACATTAGGGATATTTTTGCAGTATTCTAAAAGCATACATTTTATGCGCATCCTTACATGCGGATCGTAAATTTATGTAGAAGAAAAACTGACGTGCTGCACTCACATGAATTTCTCTACTCTTGTACCAACAATTCAAGAATGACACTTACATAGACAAACTTAAAAAGCAAAACGTTATCTAAATATACAATTTGATCCATATCGTTAGAGCCATTTCCGAAATATGCTAAATATTTATACGAGAATTGCTCTGAAGAAGTGCAAAACCTTATCTGAATAGAACATTTGACCCAAATCGTTAGAGCCCTTTGGAAGATTTTATATATATATATATATATTTTATATATATATATATATATATATATATATATATATATATGTATGTATGTATGAATTGATCGTTTAAAGAAATTGCATAGATTTAGAACTTTTAAATAATTGCTATTTACACAACAGTGTATTGTTAATTTAGAATTTCTTTTCATATATTTCTCTTCATATATCTAATTCAATTCAAATTAATCCCTATAAATGCGCTTGAAAGGTAACCATAAAGAGCGCTTGCCCCTTGCCTCGAAAATATTCCATTACCACAACAGCCAATCACAGCCAAAGGAGCGGAGGCTCGACTGTCTACTGGGCGGAGAAATCTGGCTATAGGGAAACATTGTAGTTCATAAACCGGTGTCAGATGGCGCGCTTGTTTCTCCCATGCTTTAAAACGTGGCAAAATACACAGATCTGCAAACGTGTACAACAGGAAGTCCGGTACTACATCTCCGTAGCGGAGTCGCGCAAACTGTGGTATAGGTTGCGCGTTCGTTCTTGACGAATGACCTTGAGCAGAAATCCAATGAGTGAGCCTACCCTTAATAAACAGGTCAGCAAATGTTTATGCTACGATAACAGACACCTCTGTTTT
The DNA here is from genome assembly GCA_030765045.1 of Tenodera sinensis. Taxonomy (NCBI): domain Eukaryota; kingdom Metazoa; phylum Arthropoda; class Insecta; order Mantodea; family Mantidae; genus Tenodera; species Tenodera sinensis. The sequence continues at coordinate 54,159,603 of CM060971.1, read as the reverse complement.
CCTCTGTCGCGTTTGTGTATACAGTCGACTGCAGAAGTTTTGTGCGGTACGGATGTATGTATGCATGCAACGAAAATAGCAATTCAGACGAGGGAGAGATGTCGGGAATAGAATAAATGCAAGAAAGTTAAGTGGAAACAGTTATAGAGGTATAGTGTATAATACGTGTGGCTGATATTACTGCAAGTGTCATAAATTGATTTGTAGTGTTGTACTACTTCAGCTCAGAAGCATGCGCGTCATCTCACTGCAGACTGTACCTCCTCTCTCTCGTTCCCGCAAAAGCTGAGTAGAGACTCGCATTCAACCTTTCATTTAAAATTTTCATTCGTCAAGAAGTAACGCGCGACCTATACAGAGACGTAAGTTCCTAAGCCGGAAATACAAATACCTGCTCCATGCAAAAGTTGAAGAAATTCTCTTTCGTAGGGTTTCTAGGTCTACCCTGTCTCCCCTGAAGCTTCGCCCTGGAAGGAATACTGTACGCTTTGACCGACGGTCAAATCTTTTAAATCCTTGACATCCCGTTCTCTTTGCACGTTTAAGATTAAGAAGATGAACAATGATGTTCCATTGCACGAAAGTTTCAAGTTTTCCGAAACTGATACAAATAATAAGGAATATCTCCGAAATGGCTAACTCTACAAAAAAAAAAAAAAAAAAAAAAAAAAAAAAAATTTAGACATAAATTGTGTTTTAGCGAATCTACGTTTTTTGTATAGTGACATTTTGTATATCTCTTACGGTTTACGAGCTACTCAAAAGTCATCCAGAGTATATATGACTACATGGGCTATAGCCAGAAAAGTCAAAATATACATTTCATTTGTCTTAGAAATATCTTTAACATATGGTATTTTAATCAAAATAGTTAGAGCCATTTTCTAGAAAATAAAATTTTTCGAACTTTTTCCATGTAAAGGGTAGTTTAGGGTGGAGCTATTTTCTTCAAAATCTTCGTGTCACTTCCTTGAAAGACATTAAACTTAAATACAAACTTTGGTTTTTAACCGACTTTTCGTTTTTGAGTTATGCTGTCCACACACCGATAGACACACAGACACACACGGACCTTTTTCTAAGAATGCTGCTTTTTAGCATTCAGGGGGTCTCAAAACATATATTTCCGGGAAATCTCGACGCGAAATTTTCAGTGGAATACAATACTTCCTCTACTTACTATATAATAGAGAAAGTAAAAAGGATGCTCAGTATAAAAGGAAGACAAAACACATTAAACCTTGTGGTGGCAAATTTCTGTACATATTTTACGCTTTTTGAATGGCTGTTGAAGAGTGAGAACGTTTTATGAACACTTCAAATATCACCTAGGGCAGACAGTTTTTAAATCAGTCAGTGTGTCAGTGAATGCAAGACATCTGTGAAGGATACGTCGTGTCGAATTGAAGAAGATTTAAGGAGTGTTGGGTGACTGTAGTTCCGGACTTAGTGTTTGAGAGACAGAGGAAGTGGAGAGAGTGAGCGCAAGGATGAGTCAAGGTTACCAGAAGACAACAGTAGTGAGTTGGGACTGTCTTAACGTCAATAGAAGAGAACTGCGTTTATGTGCAAATGTTTGGAAGACAAATAAAGGGACAAAACAAATATAAACTGAACTGGCCTTTTTGTCGTTTTGTTACAATAAATTAAAATCTGATTACCTCTAAACTATCCGCGATGAATGAAAACCAACAACAGATTTGAATTTTGTGTCAAAATGTGTATGAGAATCACAATATGAAGCAAAAGCACTGTTGACCAGTAAAATGGAAGATATAAGGTTTCCTAAGCTGGACTGTTTATATAACTTAAAAGGAAGAAGATGTTTGGAAGACCAGGAAAGAAATTAAGAGAGATGCTGTAAGCCGGTAGAGGTAAAAACCTAAATCTCGATATCTATGATAATGATGATAATAATAGTAACAATAATAATAGTTTATGTCGGTATTAGAATCAAATACAGTATTTTGTGTTTTGTGTTAGAAGGAGAGTTCAACATTATATGGTAAAGTAAATGCAGGACCTCGTAGGGAGAATCTTCGACTCGGATCAGTTCAGGTTTCGTGGTAAACGTGTGAGACAGGTGAAGGAAGAAGTAAAGAGGGTGCTCTTGCTCTGAGTCTTGTTAAGCTCTTAACCTTTCCTTCCTCCACACGTCAACATCGATCAGATTAGAATTACCGTCTTGTCTGGGGTCCAAAAGCATTTGACAAAATGCTGCACTTTGCTCAAGGAAAGCCTGCAGAGCACTCCTTGTAAATAACTTAAGACCCCGCAGGGCGAGTCTCCACCAATAAGGAAAACATCCAAAGGAGAGTCAACAAACATACCTACATCAAGAAAAATTAGGAGGAGATACAGAAAACAGAGAATGTCTTGGAGGGGTTGGTTTGTTAAATGTACAGTGACGAAATGATTACATATCCACTCTATTCAAAGCAGAATTTGTGGGTGTACATGTATGTAGGGGGGGGGGGGTTACCCCTTTACTTTCTCCAAGGTCTACCAATGACTCAGTGACCACTTGCAGAGGGCACTCACCCCGACACCTATTCCTTCCCCCCTTCCTGCATCCAAACTTAGGTATGCAGGAAGAAACCATGCCCACAGACAAAAAAGCCTGATTTTTTTTTTTTTTTTTTAAACCGTGGAGGAGAAAAACCCGTTACAGGCGGAGGCCGACATGCTGAGGCCAACAGTGTGAGGGTCCCTGCGCCCTGAAGGGGGAGGGTTACTCACTAAAAAACCCCTCCACGTGTTAGTTCGTACAATGCTAAAGTTTTCGTGCATCATCGTGCGTTAGTCGGGTCCCGCATAGCACCCCGGCTAGTAATTGAGAGCTTTAAACTGGCATGAATTTCATGCGAGCGAGTCAAATGTTGCTTTTTGGTAATGCCCATGAAACCTGGACATGACCAAGAGAGATAAATGCATTGTTAAATTTGTGTTGATATGAGACGCAATTACGCTTACTTATGATTAGGTTGCACAGGCATAGGCCTGTTAGTCATGATGTAATTTGTGCAATGCCTAAGTCTAGGGTTGCACAGGTGTTTACCTGCAAGTCGTTATGATATCTGCTAATGTTAGTGCTAGCATACCTGAGGTTACTCGTGCAATTTGAGCTTATTTCTAGTGTTGCACAGGTATTTCCCTGCCAGTCGTTATACTATCTGCTAATGTTAGTGTTTGCATACCTGAGCCTGAAAAAATTAGAACACCTTATATACTGTGGCTAGGTGCTGTGCAGATAAACATACCGTACAGGAGAACCTGTACATCCTGTTCTCGAATGCTGGAATGCTAGGCGGACCTTCATCATTATTATTACTACTACCACTAGCATTATTATTAATATTAATATTATTATGATTATTATTATTATTATTATTATTATTATTATTATTATTATTATTATTATTATTATTATTATTATTATTATTATTATTATTATTATTATTATTATTATTATTATTATTATTATTATTATTATTATTATTATTATTATTATTATTATTATTATTATTATTATTATTATTATTATTATTATTATTATTATTATGATTATGATTATGATTATGATTATGATTATGATTATGATTATGATTATGATTACTATTACTATTACTATTATTATTATTATTATTATTATTATTATTATTATTATTATTATTATTATTATTATTATTATTATTATTATTATTATTATTATTATTATTATTATTATTATTATTATTATTATTATTATTATTATTTGGAATAAAAACACACATGAGGTAAATTATACCGGTTTCCTAGTAGCTACTTTCTTCATATAGAAAGCATTGGCGACGTCACTGAAGTCGATCTGACGAATACGTCAGACTCGATGCAAAGAATTCACATAGTGTTCAGTTTCTCTTGGCGTGTTGTTGAACGAATATAACTTCTAACTCTCTTGAGCACTGAAAATGATGTATGGAACAATTTGCTACAGGTTTACAAGGCTGGTGTCTTTCCTTTCACGCTCGCCGTGAACCTGCGCGATGCGATAAAACAACAATATTCAACTTCCACAGATTGCCCAAGATCAAACTTTAGAAAAGATTTGCTGACGTTTTTTAAAAAATATATTTTACAGTACAAAACCTTATGTGTTGTACTCGCATCACTTTCCCTACTCTTATACCTACCATTCTTAAAAACTCTATTTTCTATATCTTCGTGTTGTTTGAGATAAATATTTGCAGAAATTATCTTATTTTCGTTTTCTGGCACGTCAAAGGGGAATATGGGAATGAACGATAAATTCTGTTCTCTTTGCGTGGTTAATATATAAACAAAGGAATAGCGATGTTCCATTTGATAGAAGCTAAGTTCCCCAAAACTCACACAAATAACGAGAAATATCTCCGAAATGGTTCACTTTACAAACAAATTTATTTCGACATAAATTGCGTGTTTTAGCAGGATCGTCATTTTTTGTATACTAAGATTTGCTCTATCTCTTACGGTTTACCAGTTATGCAAAAGTCATCCAGAGTAAATAGGACTTCATGGGTTATAGCCAGAAAATTCAAGATATACATTTCAATGTCATAAAAATATCTCAACAATTTCATTTTAAACAAAATCGTTAGAGCCATTTTGAAGAAAATAAAAATTTTCGAACAATTTTCTATGTAAAGGGTAGTTTAGGGTGGAGCAATTTTCTTCAAAATCTTCGCGTCGCATTAAATACCAACTTTGGTTGCCTAGGACTAAATCGGGCACTGGATATCCTGAGGGCATTTATTTCCGCCAATAGAGGGACAGAAAATTCGGCGGGTATAGACATCCTTCCCAGCAGTCGCCCAGCGACCCAGGGAAACCTTCGAAAAATATGCATGGTTCAAAAAGGTAGGCCTTGGTTGCTTCTATTGCCAATGTTTCGCCCCACTATGTAGGGCTTCCTGAGGGCTACTCTTGTTAACAGCACCACAGGAACAACCAAGACGTGGCCTTCCCCGGAAGACTTTGTTACTCTGTGAAGTTATTTAGGTTTTTGGAAATCTACAGGTCACTCCTCTTATGGGGGTAGGTATAGCACAACGAACATAAATACTAACCATAATAATCATTAATTCCTCTATGTATAACAACCATACAATGTTGAAGTCTTAGCATAATACTTTTCGTACCAGATGAATCTAATGTCAATTTCACAACATTAACTTGCATATTTCGAAATGGCGTCAGTTTTGTCTGAATATAATGGCTATTTTTTAAAAATATTTAAATGTTGTTGATTTTATTTTAAATCTTTTATTTTATTTGTCTAGAAAAATGGTCGAACAAGGCTTCTATCTGCATAAAAAATATTATACATTTATTATCAAATTAGCAAAGCAATTTTTCTAGATTATGTTATCATTTTTTCCAGTAACTCTAGGGGTATAATCCCAGATAATGCATACAGTAATAAGCGCAACACTCTTCAAATAAAAAAAAAAAACCTCTTGAGTATTTTTTCTTTTTCTACTACTTATGGTAGTAGATTATGTTGAGATTTCACCGCAATATTTGTTTTGAGGCCCTCTGAATCCAGAAAAAGAGCATTTTCAGAAACCAACTCCTTCTGTGTGTCTGTCTGTCAGTCTGTGTGTCTGTCGGTCAGTCTTTGGACAACATACCCAGAAAATAAAATTCGGTAAAGACAAATTTTGTATTTAAGTTTAGTGCCTTTAAGAAAGAATGCCATGAAGAAGCTTGCTTCACACTAAACTATCCTTTACATGGAAAATTTTTCGATAATTTTGATTTTCTTAAAAATGACTCTAACGATTTTGAGTGCAATTATGTTTCAGATATTTTTATAGTAAATGAAATATATATCTTTCTGGCCATAGCTCTGTAGTCGTATTTACCCTGGATGGCTTTTGCATAACTTTTAAACCGTAAGAGATAAACCAAATCTTACTATACCAAAATGTTGTTGTTGTTGTTAGCTAATGCTGGATTTCTGACAATGAAGTCATTAATCCTCTTGCTCTCCAATATTTTTCACTGATGGATGGGGCACTAGAAGTGGCCGGGCATATTTGAAGATGCTATACCAAAATGTAGATCTTGTTAAAACACGCAATTTATGTCTAAATAAATCTTTTTGTAGATACATACAATACATACACGTCCTGGTAACAAAGACATTTGTCTGATTTGAGCTAGTGCAGTGAGGCCACTTCAAAGTACCAGCATCCACCAAAGAACCACATTCTCTCTCTCTCTATCTCTCTCTCTCTCTCTCTCTCTCTCTCTCTCTCTCTCTCTCTGAACCTAAATACCGTAAAACAAACAAGCATGCAAAGAAAACTAAAACTTTATGTTTCGCAACTGCTAAGATAAAAAAAAAGTTTTCTCTTCAGATACTTTTCTTACAATCCTCGGAAGTTGAAGCTCTGCATTCTGTAGATATTCCTTTCATGAGAGAATGTCTTCAAGTTCTCGAAAACCAAGTCTGTGGATACTCAGCAATGCTAATCGCTTGGCAAAAGTAACCGTTGCTTCTGTTTTGATCTCCTTTTCCCCTTTCTTCCGCCAAGCCAGAGGAAAAATCGAAACAAAAAAAGAAAAGAAAATACAGCAAAGATTCAGGTCAAAGGATATGAGATCTGTGAGCACACAGCAGGTGATAATGAATTCAGCAGAAACACCGTTCTTGTTGCGGTGATGGTGTTTATATGGAGTACCTATATAAAATGTGATTCATGTCATCAGCTCAAAACTTGAAATGCTTATGGGACCTCTAAACAATTTGAAAATATATATTACATTTACAGTTTTTAAACAGTAGATTGATGTACAAAAGGTCTGATGTGTTATACTCATATGACTCTATCCTGTTATTATAAACACATGGTGCATTCTATACACCAAAAAACAAGTGTCCAAAGACTGAAAAGCATTGGGAAAATTGGTAACTAACCATTTTAAATGTATCAGACATTTGCAGTAAACAGAAGCTGTTTTAGGTCTTAATAATGTAACAGAAATTTAAAAATACAGTATATGAAGGTAGGCTCTTGAAATCAGCTCTTTCTGTAACCTCTGGCTTCATCAAAGATACAGATAACTTATTCTGTATTCATGACCTAAATTGATGCATTATATGGAATATTACTGACTTTATCTGCTAAATCTAGTAGTTGGAAAAATATAGCCAAAGGCCATCTCACTGTTTTGTACACCATGTATAAATATTGCATAAATTTATCCACAGACTCAGGGAAGGATGAGGAATAATCTTGGCTGGAGAAAAATTCTTATCCCCCTGCCGGAAATCGAACACAGGACCCCTTGCACACCAGGCAGGGGTCTACCAACTGCGCTATATGTCCAGCCTTATCCACCTTTGTAGCTATTATAATCCATTAGTGTGCCAAGCTTTTCGGTTTCAGGAACAATTGCGGAAACACTGTGCATAGTAGAAAGCAAAACTGTGAACCCGTTTTTACTATCTCTACTGGTAGGTAGAAGGAAGTTGTACTCCACCCAAAAAATTCGATATCGAGATTTCACCCGAAATATGTTTTGAAACCCCCTGAATCCAAAAAAAGCATTTTTAGAAAAAGGTCCGCGTGCGCGTGCGCCTCTCTCTCTCTCTCTGTGTGTGTGTCTGTGTGTGTGTGTGTGTGTGTGTGTGTGTGTGTGTGTGTGTCAGTCTGTGGACAACATAACTCAAGAACGAAAAGTCGGTTGAAAACCAAAGTTTGTACTTAAGTTTAATGTCTTTCAAGGATGCAACACGAAGATTTTTAAGAATATAGCCCCACCCTAAACTACCCTTTACGTGGAAAAATTTTTGAAAATTTTGATTTTCTTGAAAATGGCTCTAACGATTTTGATTAAAATGTTATGTGTTTAAGATATTTGTATGACAAATGAATTGCATATTTTGAATTAGCTGGCTATAGCCTATGTAGTCCTGTTTACTCTGGATGACTTTTGAAAAACCTATAAAACGTAAGATAGACAAAATCGTACGGTACAAAAGATGTAGATATCGCTAAAACACACAATTTATGTCTCAATAAACTTTTTTGTAGAGTGAACCATTTCGGAGATATTCCTTGTTGTTTGTGTCAGTTTCGGAAAACAAAACTTTAGTGAAATGAAACATAGTCATTCATTTTTACTTTCTCTACTGGTAAGTAGGGCAAGTATTGTATTCCACCCAAAAATTCCATGTCGAGATTTCACCGGAAATATATGTTTTGACACTCACTGAACCCAAAATAAAAGCATTTTTAGAAAAATGCCCGTGTGTGTGTCTGTCTGTCTGTGTGTCTGTCTGTCTGTGTGTCTGTGGACAGCACAACTCAAAAACGAAAAGTAGGTTAAAAACCAAAGTTGGTAGTTAAATTTAATGTCTTTCAAGGATGCGACACGAAGATCTTGAGGAGAGTTCCTCCCCCCCCCCCCTAAACTACCCTTTACATGGAAAATTGTTCGAGAATTTTGATTTTCTTGAAAATAGTTCTAACGATTAAAATGCATTAAGTATGAGATATTTTTACGGCAAATGAGATGTATATTTTATTTTTTCTATGGCTTATGTATTCCTGTTTACTCTCAATGGTATTTGCATAACTGGTAAAGCGCAAGAGATAGACCAAGTTTTACTGTACAAAATACGTATATCTTACTGAAACATACAATTTATGCCTTAATAGGTTTTTTAGGAATGAACCATTTCGGAGATGTTCCTTTTTATTTTCTGTTAGTTTTAGAGTAGTTATGCTTTCCACAAATATGACAGTTTTCTTTTTATGTTGACATCTTAGCCGTGCAAGTAGAACGGAACGTAAAATCTTTAAAAGATGTGACTATCGCTCAAACCCTAGTATTCCCACATTCCCCTTGTACCTACATAAGCAGTAAGAGAGTTTCTGCAAATGTTTTTCTTGACGAGCATAAAGATAAAGGCCTTGTAGGTATAGTTGATACAGGGTTAGATAAAGTCATGCGAGTGCAACGTATCAGATTTTTCTATCCTATGTTAATCGAGATAGACATTTTTATACTGTTTCATTACTAGGCTTGTAAAGTTTGTACACGGAACGAAGAAACCCGTTACGGCTAACATGAGCGTAGTATGACGTAACAGTATTTGGGCAGTCACTTACTTCATCTCACAAGAACACGCGACTCTAGTTTACTAATGTATGTCAAGTGTGCCCATTACTTCGGATACTGTTAATTTGTTTTGGTTACGTTCTTGGAATGCTGGGGACAGCAATGCGTTCTCTAATTTTAACTTATTTGTTTGTTTCAAAACATTCAATATGACCAAGGCAATACCACAGTTGGTGTTCTCAGATATGCAAATAACAGCCGGTGTCGTTCTTGTTGAAAAAATATCCAGAAGGTGTTACCTAGGTCATCAGAATAAAATTCGGTAAGGTAAAGGACCCTTATTGCCCACTTCCTAATATGGCCACCCTATGTAAACCCCCAGCAAGTGGCATGCTGACAAAAAACTAGCATGAACTACAACAGAGGTCGCTGGTAGTGTATACACAATGCGAGGAAGAAGTAGAAATTCTAAATGATGTACTTAATTTTGAGTATAAAGGTGAGTTTTGGACACGTTTTTTTGTTACAAAGCATATTTTACCTTGAAATATCTTATATATTTAAACGAGCAATTCTTGTATATATTATTATTTATTTATGCCAGCAAACTTACTGTTGGCATAAATGCGAACTGGCTTGAGAATGCCATTCTGGTAGTTTGTCACAATAGCTCAGTGGTTAGAGCGTCCGCCCGGCAAGCGGAAGGTCTGTGGTTCAAATCCCAGTTGTGGCATTGAATTTTTAAGTTCCAGTTCTACCTCTTAAATCTTGTATATATATATTTATTCCGCGCAACTTGGAAACGGCTCTAATGATTTCCACCAAATTTTGTATTCAGATAGGGTTTTGCTTTTTAAGTTCATCTATATAGGTGTGATTCCCGAAAAAACGCGATTTTACATAAAAAATAACATTTTTTATTCCCACTTCCACAGTGCAATTCTTGTATATAGATTCCCGGTGTTTCAGAAACGGCTCTTAAGGTTTGGTTAAATTTTGTACACATGCATATTACTTTCACAGTGTTTTCTCTGCTCACTTTTAGGTAACACATTTACATCTCTTTCTCTACCCACTCCTCTATAAACAATTTTCCATAAAAAACCTGATTTTACACCAAAAAAACATTTTTATCTCCGCTTTTATAATAAGTCATACCATGTTCTGTGTGTTTGAAATAGAAATACTGTTACATTCACACTGTTTTCTCTTCTCACTTTTAAGTAACACAATTCACAGTGGTTTCTCTACTCACTCTTCCACAAAGAAATCATACAAATTTCTGTATGTTTGGAGTAAAGATGCTGCATATTACATTCATAGTGGTTTCTGTACTTACTTTTAGGTAACACATTCACATCGCTTTCTGTACTCACTCTTCTATAAACAATTTTACATAAAAAAACGTGATTTTACACCAAAAACATTTTATCTCCACTTTTAAATTTAGTAATACAACTTTCTGTATGTTTGAAACAGAAATGCTACATATTATATTCATACTGTTTTCCCTTCTCACTTTTAGGTAACACATTCACATCTTTCACATCTCTTTATCTACTCACTCTTCTATAAACAATTTTCCATAAAAAAACATGATTTTACACAAAAAAAAAAAAAAAATTTTGTTATCCTCGCTTTTAAAATAAATCATACCATATTCTGTATGTTTGAAATGGAAACACTATTACATTCACCCTGTTTTCCCCTCTCAATTTTAGGTAACACATTCACATCTTTCTCTACTCACTTTTCTTTAAACAATTCATGTCATATCACCGCGAAATTCGACACGTATATGTATTTTTCCTTGAAGAAAGTGTTTATGATAACAGTTTTACTACACAATATATTACTTTCAAATGGCTTTGTACTCGCTTTTCTTTTACGTAGCACATTTATATATCCCCTGTTTGCCCTTCAACATATAATTCATATAATTTTCTATGATTGAAATATAAATGCAACGTATTACAAAAAGAAAAAAAAAATACAAAAACAGAGGCAAAAATCACCGAGCGAAGCTCGGTCACCCAGGCACTAACTGTTATAAACCAGCATTACGGAAGCTGAGGATTGTTTGCCTTACCGTAGAACAGTTTACTAGCTGACATAAGAAACATAACCTCAACAAACAAGGGCCATATTTAAAGCAAGCTCTTCTCCTGATATGTGGTCCATACCAAATATGGACGTAAAATGCATTTATTTTCACTCTTTGTTTGAAAAAGCAACTGTTAATATTAAAATATTTTCCAAAGTTAATTCATGTTTGCAAAGTTATGTGTGTTTAACCATTTACATGCTTACTCTCACCTTTGCATACGTGTTTTGTGATAGAGACCATGTGTGGTACACTTTTGTCATGAACAAAAGAATGCCAATTTTTGTTTCATTCTTATTTCCTAACCTCTAAATCATGTTATTATTGCAGTGATCTTATATTTAGTTGTAAGCATAAAGCATACATTGCCTTTTATGCAACCTATGTGAGAGAATTATAAACTATAATAAAAAGGGGGCCATATTTGTGGACGTTATCCATACTTTCTTAGAAACAACAGCGGATATTCTCTGATTACAACGAAGAAGGTCAATTGTCGTTATTATGAATATTCCCCTACAACTTCAGGAGACGTTGAAAGAAGCTTCTGCGGTTACAATATATGTTTATAAATGAGAACAGGAGGAAACTGGCCTATCCTGTAGTACTACGGCCCTTTGAGTGTAGGCTAGCTGTACCTGCGGGCCGCTGGATGCTTCACCTCTGCCAGCTACAGGCGTCATGAACGGGGTCCAGTGGTGAACAGTGGGACGTGATCAGCGCCCCAAACCCTCCCGGTGGTCTTCATAACCAGAGTTGATGATACAGATGAACCAGGATGGGTGATCAGCCCGAAGTATGGTGTGAGAGCGAGGAAGTGGATGATTTGAAGTGAAGGTGAAAGGTGATAATTCCGCCGGAACATTCGGCCACGGCGCCGCCTAGGAGGAGACTGACTTTCAGGAGTTTGTGAATGAATCATTTAGTGTAGCTATAGCTGATTTTGAATACAAGAACACAAGTCAATGTGTACCATATCATAATAAAATGGTATAACATGTGTTCTCTTTTTATTTCCACCGGACTATAAGCGTAACCTTGCTGACATTATTCACACTCTCTTCTCTGCCTCCTCCCCGTTTCCTGTACAAACATTGCAAGCCTAATTGTTACATAGCTTACGTTTTAAGAGCTGGTTGCTATGCGATGACCTTTAAATTAGGTTCTTTTTCCATGATCAGCAGAAAGAAAGCGAATAACGACTTGCTATTTGAGGAAAATATAGAATAGTTGACATAAATTGTGATCTTCAACGTGGTCTATATTTTTTCTGCACTAAGCTTTTGTCTATTTCCTATGGTTTACAAAGTGAGCAAAAGTTAGGTTAAGGAGGAAATCAGTATACAACAGTTATAGCCACGGTCCGGATATTTATGGCATGTCATAATAGGTTTGTGCTTTTTTCATGAAAAATATAAACAAAGCACGATTTTGTCAATGGTGATTAAAATTATGCAATTCTTATGGGTCATACAAAGCCATAGTTCCGTTTTTTAAGGTTTCTTCACGTTTTGCCATTTTTCATATTATAGTCATATTTTATCTTACATTTTCCTATTCTTGTCATATTTTTATATTTCTACTCAAGTTTCACGTGAATGTGCTTGCAGTCGTTTTCACATCTCCTAATTCTTGTCTGTAATACTTCTTAGAGTTATCTTTCTTAGAAATATATCTTTCCACGAATTTGGAGGGTAAGCTGCATGTAATTTTGTTTGCAATTCTTCTTTCTAATCGCCCTTTAAAATGTGACATTTATTTCATTCTGTCCGACGCTGAGGGTTAGATTTGTACTGAGCAGTTAAATAAATTCAAAATGTAGAAATAAAATTAATATTATTTACTTATCGTTGAGTGCGCTTGTTTATTTTCAATATATTGTAAATTTAATCAGAATCAAATTTTTGAAAATTTGAAAAACGCACAAAAAATTGGATCATATCTTATAATTTGTTTGGCCATAACTGCTTGCATATTTGTAACATTTTTAGGTCATAAACATGTGATCTCTGATTGTCGCTATGCACTGTGAAGGCATGTTCGATAAAGGCAATGTTGGCGAAGGCAGCTTTATTATACTGATCTACACCTGGTATAAGAATGAGGGTTTCTACGCTGTGTACTAACGAAGTCTGCTCCATGTTCTAGCAGTAACAGCATCTGGGAGAATGTAAACGGCCTTTATGTGACACGAGCAGCTTTCAGTTTAATTATCAAATTACCTTGGACCGGTTAATTCTAGGAAAACTTGGAATATCCGCCCTGCCTAGCTTCTCGCCCTTTGCCAACGTATATTTTCTATCACGTCCTCGGAGCAGGAATCTGATTTCTTCCCCAAAGGAAAGGGAGGTAGGTAATGGAAGGATCTTGGAGAAGGCAGCACAAGTAGGTAAGGAAAGAGGGTCTCAGGGCTGAGTGGAGGGACTTCAAAGGCCAAGAGTTGATAGTGTAACAGAAATAACGACAAACTAAGCTCTTAGTCACGGTGCAAACAGCTTGTTTGAACCTCCATTATGTCTCCAAGTTTCCCTCACTTCAATTGCCTCATGTAGACATGCTATGTTACGTATTCACAGTGGAGAAAACTGCCTACCAAATTTTCTCGTTATCCAGATTATTGCTCCGATTTATTTTCGTTGAAGTGTGTTCGGCGTTGTTTATTTCATTTATTTTATTTTTACTTTCTGCACTACGCTTAGTTAAGTAGAGGAAGTATTGTATTCCACCCAAAGATTCCATGCCGAGATTTCACCGAAAATATATGTTTTGAGGCACCATGAATAAAAATCTGATGTGCTGCACTCACATGTCTTTCTCTACTCTTGTATTAACCATTCTTACAAACCCTTATTCCTATATCTTCTTCGTGCTAGTTGAGATAAACATTTGTACAAATTATCTTATTGCTTATTTCCTTGTAGGTGCAAGGGGAATGTTAGAATACAGTAGGCTTTGTGCGATAGTCAAATGTTTTAAAGCTGTTTTCTTTGCACAGTTAACATATAAAATGAACAACGATGACCCATTTCACGAAAGTTCCGAGTTTTCCGAAACTCACACACATAACAAGGAATATCTCCGAAATGGTTCGCCCCACAATAAAATTTATTGAGATATAAACTGTGTATTTTAGCAAGATCTACATTTTTTGTATAGTATGATTTGGTCTATATCTAACGGTTTACCAGTTATGCAAAAGTCGTCCAGAGTAAATACGACTACAGGGGCCAGAAAATTCAAGATATAAATTTCATTTGTCATCAAAATATCTCAAATATATGACATTTTAATCAAAATCGTTAGAGCCATTTTCAAGAAAATCAAAATTTTCGAAAAATTTTCCATGTAAAGGGTAGTTTAGGGTGGGGCTATTTTCTTCAAAATCTTCGTGTCACATCCTTTAGCGACATTAAACTTAAATACTAACTTTGGTTTTTAACCTACTTTTCGTTTTTGAGCTATGCTGTCCACAGACTGACAGACTGACAGACACACAGACACACAGACACACACACGGACCTTTTTCTAAAAATGCTTTTTTTGGATTCAGGGGGCCTCAAAACATGTATTTCCGGTGAAATCTCGACTTCGAATTTTTGGGTGGAATACAATACTTCCCCTACTTACCAGTAGAGAAAGTAAAAAGACACTCTCTCAGTCTGTGGACAGCATAACTCAAAACGAAAAGTCATTTAAAAACCAAAGTTGGTATTTAAATTTAATTTCTTTTAAGGATGCGACACGAACTTTTTGAAGAAATTTCCTCCACCCTAAACTACCCTTTACATGGACAATTTTTCGAAACTTTTGATTTTCTTGAAAATGGCTGTAATGATTTTGATTAAGATGCCATATGTTTGAGATATTTTTATGACAAATGAAATGTATATCTTGAATTTTCTGACTATAGCCCAGAAAGTCCTATTTACTCTGGATGACTTTCGTTTAACCGGTAAACCGTAAGAGATTCGACAAATCTTATAGAAAAAATGTAGATATTGCTAAAATACACAATTTATGTCCAAACAATATTTTGTAGAGTCAACTATTTCGGATATATGCCTTGTTATTTTGTGTGAATGTTGGAGAATATACTTCTGCCAAATATAACATCGTTATTCACTTTTTATATGTTAACCGTGCATAGAGAACGGAATCTCAAAACTTTAAAGGATTTGAGTATCGCTCAAAGGCTACTGTATTCTAATATTCCTCTTGATCCTGAAAGGAAATAAAAAATAAGATAGTTACTGTAATAGTTCATATCAACTAACACGAAGAAAATATACGAATAAGAGTTTGTAAGAATGGTTAGGACAAAAGTAGAGAAGGTCATGTGAGTAGAACACATCAGATTTTATCAATTGCAACGGAGATTCAGAGACAGCGTTTTCGTGCAATGATTTTGTCCGACTTCAAATGTGAGGTAAATAAGAGGCATTCAGTTGAATGTTCGAGGGGGCTGTTGGGGATTATTCTCCGTCACGTGCCACTATGTTCCACTGTTGTGAAGAATTTAAGAGTGTGTGGCACTCCCTTAAAGATGAAGAGAAGAGTGGCAGAACAGCAAGAGTAGTTACTGGCAAAAGGAATATTGCGATGGAAACAATGATTTAGAGAGATCCAAGATTAACCTAAAAGGACATTAAGCTGGCATTAGGAGTGTTTCAATTATCTTTTTTGAACACCTCGTGTAAGGGGCACGCGCTAATGTGACAATGGAGTTTCTAGAAGGAAAAGAGGCAGAACTATTGACTCACCCATCCTATCGTCCCGATCTGGCACCATGTGATTTCTTCCTGTCTTCTTCGAGGTCACTGAATTTCTAGCCCTGAAGAAGCAATTTATGCCTACGAATACGAGTACCGGAAACTGAGTGGCGTGGATGCTTCCGGAACTGGTTGCGGAGGATGAAGTACGGCATATAGCGCCAGGGAGAATACTTTGTGCAAGTGGGATAAATAAAAAGTTTTGGTGACTATTAATATTTTGTGTCTCAATACAGATCAAAAGTATTGCCAAAATAAACAACCCACTTGAAATACACCAACGCTAGTAGCAATTATAAACACGTGATCACAGTGAAGGCTCTGATTGGTTCTTGACCGGAGCACTCTGAGAGACAAATGCAAATAGATCCAAGACTTTTTAATGTTACTACTGTTTAAACCCTGCTTGTAGTTATGAGTAATGTTTCCCTCCTGTTTTATTTGAGAACAGGAAAAGCTCCACTAAGTATTTGATTGTTTTTAAATTGTAAATAAGCGAACAGAGTATACCCCAACCAGTAATGTGTGAGTTGTATTAATATGACCGCTTAAAAATGAGTGATGGGAATTACAAAAAACACCTAAAGAAAACTCTTAAAAAATGGTGGAAAACAAATCGTGTTAAATGTATTTCACAAGCTACTGGGTCCCATAATCACTACCGAGGCAATGTCAGAAATGTTACTTTGCGTGTCTTACAAGTAACAAACTGTGATTTTCGTACATTCTTGTAGAATTACCTATCCAATTGGGAGCAAACACTATCTATTTTTTTCGAAATCGACTAATCAAAGACCAAAATTCTATTACAATTTCTTTTGTAATGCTTCTATGAAGCACATATTAGAAGAAATTAATAACTTTGGTTCCATTCTGTATAATTTCATCATAAAGTATTTTCTGGCTTTATTTTTCAAAGTTCTATTTCGTGTTCCTGTTATTGATAAACTTATTTAGTTAATTATTTATATCTATTTCCATCGTATATGGTATTTTGTGGCCTAGAAAACTAAATATCACAAAATATAACTCGTAATTTTATACTGGTTAAAGGTCAAATTAAAACCACTGGTACTTAGGAGCACACTGTGTGAAATAATGTGTAATTTTCAGCAAAGTCGTAAAATGCATGCTGCAGTTTAATTTAGTAGCTGTAGGATATAGTAAGACTATGTGATGTCACGTTTACAACCCTCGCAAGTGGTGTCTTTCATTTTGAGCCCATACTCGTGTAACTTAACCACTAACACACGTTACGTGACAGCAAATGTAGTTATACACACATAGCCAAGCACTGTGTATATAGCTACAACATATTTACATTAAACTTGTATGTTTTAAGTTTTTCCTTTTACAATGCACTTGCGACTGATGTGGCCAGCGTTCTGACTTCTCAACTCAGGTTCGGGGTTCGATTCTCGGATGGTTCATTATACAAAAAATTTATTTGGACATAAATTATATGTTCTAGCGAGAGGTATAGTTTTTGTATAGTTAGATTTTCTCTATCTCTTACGGTTTACCAGTTATGTAAAAGTCAACCAGAGAAAATAAAAAATTTCCACGTAAAGGGTAGTTTCGGGTATAGAATTTTGCTTCAAAATCTTCGCGTCGCAGCCTTGCAAGACGTTAACCTTAAATACCAATTTTGGTTTTTAACCGACTCTTCGTTTTTTAATTATGCTGCCCACAGGCCGACACACACACACACACACACACACACACACACACACACACACACACACACACACACACACACTTTGTACTCATCATCATCATCATCACGGTATAAGCCTTGTGGCTCGTTCCGACTTCAAGGAAATTGATCGAACCATCTCATTCGTGGCCTGCCAACATTTCTTCTACCTACAGGTTTATACTTGTGCACTATTTGCGGTGTACGGTCTTCGGTCATTCTCTGCACATGATCTTGCCATTTTTGCCTGTATGGAATGATTGTTTCATTTATACTCTGAATTTCCAATTCTCTTCTAATATCCTCGTTTCTTTTCTTGTCTATGAGTCTATAACCTGCCACCTGTCTCAGAAATTTCATCTCAGCAGCCTCCACTTTGTACTCTGTTTTACATATTATTTGCAAAGCCAGTCTAATTTTCAATTATAATCTAATTAACGTAATTAACGTCTGTACTCACCATGCCTTCCAGTGAATTAGTAAGAATTAAACAAATTAACAATAAATTGAATAAGGCTTAAACAAGTGAGTAGACTTAAACATGAGCAGATGTTCCATCTTACAAGGATTCTACAAAAATAAATAAATAAATAACTAAATAAAATAAAATAAATCTCTCCATCCCAAAGTAAACTTTAGCTCTAATATTTTTCGAAAAATATTACTGCCCAAATATTACCTATGCTTCAATTCAAGTATTACACTATCTTCCAAAAGTTCTTCTCACAAAATCTGTTGCTCTGTTGAACTTTAATTATTTTAGCACTCTTATTAATACTGAAGGTAATGTTTAATTCAGTTCTTCTTGTATTCTTCTTGCGTTTGTCATTCTGCACCATTAACATTTTCTATAGTTAAAATACCATATATTGTTACAAAAATGCCATGTCTTTGTCTACCCATTCCTCGACAAACATATTTACAAAGCTTACTCCTCTATCTACTTCAACTTATTGCAGAAATGGTTTTATTGCAGCTCTCCTTATAGGTACAACGGGAATAAGAAAATATAGCAGACATGTGATAGTCAAAGCTAGAAAAGGTGGTCTTTATGTGATGGCTTTGAAATTCCATTGTCTTTGTATGACAAGGAGGAAAACAAGGAAGACCTACCACACACACACACACACACACACACACACACACACACACACACACACACACACACACACACACACACACACACACACACACACACACAAAACACGGACCTGTTTCTTAAAATGCATTTCTGGGTTCATTGGGCTCCAAAACATGTATTTATGGTGAAATCTCAAAGTCGAATTTTTATATGAAACACAACACTCCTACTCACCAGCGTAGTAGGAAAAGTAAAAGAAAAACCGCGCGAGTTCATTCAAAACCTGAGGCAGATTATATACTCTTTGCAGCAGATAATGAACCTGAGAACATAATTATGCAGGAGAGTGTCTCTAATGATGCGCATGCGCCATTGAGTACTTTACAGCAGCAGCAGCAGCCTAATATCGCCTCTCTCTCTCAACAAGGGAAGAAGAAAGTTGCGGTAATCGATAAACCTTAAGACGGCCATAAGTGTTTGTGACACTCGGCACTTTGTCAGCGGAATGTGGCACTGAAAAAGAGGGTAAGTCGAAACGAGCTCTGACACGTGGCGCCCCTATATTATACCAAAGGTTAACTTCGTTTGAAATCTTCGTATAGCGGTGTAGTACAAAGAACGCCTCTCCTCGCATCTACGTCATTGAAAATGAAATGAAATAGCCCAGAATGTCCCATTTATAATAAGTCGGAGCCTTGATGATTTCATTGGTTGCTTTACTCCACAATGCAGTGGAGTTGCTAAATAACTTTAATTACTTAAAACATTTATTTCCAGTGAAATCTTGACAACGAATTTTTGGGTGGAACACAATACTTCCTCTAGTATACATAGTAGAGAAAGTAAAAATAAATACCGATGTTCCATTTGAAAGTATAAGCTCCAAAACTTCACAAATAACGACGAATATCTCCGAAATGGTTCACTCTACAAAAAAATGTATTGAGACATGAATTGTGTGTTTTAGCAATATCTACATTTTTTGTATAGTTAGATTTGCTCTATCTCCTACGGTTGACCAGTTATTCAAAAGTTGTCCAGAGTAAATAGGACCCCATGGGCTATAGCCAGAAAATTGAAGATATATATTTCATTTGTCATAAAAACATTTCAAACATATGCCATTTTAATCAAAATCGTTGGAGCCATTTTCAAGAAACTCAAAATTTTCGAAAAATTTCCCACGTAAAGGGTAGTTTAAGGTGGAGCAATTCTGTTCAAAATCTTCCTGTCGCATCCTTGAAATACATTAAATTTAAATACCAACTTTGGTTTTTCGCCGACTTTTCGTTTTTGATTTGTGCTGTCTAACACATACACATACATACACGGACGTTTTTCTAAAAATGGTCTTTTTTGGTTCGGAGAGGCCTCAAAACCTATAGGTATTTCCGGTAAAATTTCGAAACGTTCTCTAATACGTAGTAGAGAAAGTAGATAATAACAACTTTATTGCTACATGGATGTCATATTCACGTAAACCATACACATAAATATATTTATATCTAGTTTCTAAACTTGATTAGTCAATTATAACAAAAAAGCGTAATTTATTTAATCATAGAGACCTTTATTCTCAGTAATATATGACATAAATATTAAAACCACTATATAATCGGTATATAAACCTATATAATATAATATATTCCTTTGGTTCTAATTATATTACTGGTTTGAATTGGCGCTTTAAGCACCTGTATAGTACAGATTTCCCTGGCATATTTGTTTACAACAAAGCACAACTAACCATTCTGCTTCAAAATATTCCTTGTTTTATTTTGATTGGTTTGGTATATAAAGTAGAGGCTCTCTTAAGTTTTATAATGCTATTTTTTATTTTGAATATCACAAAATGCAGAAATTTTTAGTTTTGAGAAAAAGAGGAATTAAAGTTTATCTTGTAACTGACGTTCTGTACTCACAGTCTAATCAACTAGAACTCCCTAAGACACTCTCGTTTAATGTTTTGCACTCTTTAAGTTTCCTTCGGCCTTCTGATAAAGCCACAATAAAAATAACTTCCTCAAAGAAAAAGCACAACTTCACAACAAGACGGTTATCATATTTGTTTACAAACAAATAAAATATATCTACAGAGCCATCTGTGAAGGAGCAACACTACGATCAAGCTATAATTTCAAGCAAGAGATATTAGCCACCGAAAGAAGAAAAAAGACTAAAAGAGCACTGGGTGCCAAACCTTTTAGTGAAACAGCATCACAGGATTCCCTTTAAATCCCCCTAAATACAAAACTATTTATCAGATTCAAATAAATATTATACCATTCGAAGGCAGAAGAACAGAGCCTATAAATGACTTAACAGATCAAAACACAACAATTTGGTCCAAATAAACAATTTCAAACATATATATGTACCTTAATCTACGTAGACACATAGGCAGGAAAAGTAAAATAAGAGCTAGTGCATCCTATAAATTTGATCCATTTTTTCTTCTGAAGGTTATATTAGCGCTCATGTTCATATCATCATGAAATATTACAACGGTTATGTTACGTTTAAATGTGTAGTGTGTGTAACTTGTGTAGAAGTTTCTCATTTCCTCTCAGGGAATACTTCAGAGACCACGGTTAAAGCAGCAGCGAATTTCAAGTATGTTGAAGCAGGTATGGTGGAGAAGGAACTTCAATTTTATACTCACGTGGTTTCTTATAGTGTCTTTTAAATAAATGTAAACAGAGGATAAAAAAATCTACGTAAATAGTCACACAATTTTTCAGTCTTTTGCCTATGAACAAATATCCCTTAGAACATAGTGTTACATGCTTAAAAATCTGACGTGTTGCACTTACGTGCCTTTCTCTTATCTTGTACTAACCATTCTTGCAAAGCCTTATTCCTCTATCTTCTTCATCTTATTGCTTATTTCCTTGTAAGTGCAAGGGGAGTATGTGAATACAGTAGACTTTGACCGATAGTCAAATCTTCTAAAGCTGGTTGCTATATGGAGACTTTGAAATCCCGTTCTGCTTAAACGGGCAGGAGATAAAAAGGCAAATAACCACCTTCCATTTGAGAAAAGTGTAATTACAAAACTCACACAAACAGCGAGAAATATCCCCGAAATGGTCCACTCCAAAATTTTAAAAAAATCAATTAAATAATATTAAAAAATACATTTGGACATGAATTGTGTGCTATGACGAAACCTGTATTTATAGTAAGTACAGTATAGTATAATAAGATTTGATTTACCTCTTACGGTTTACCATTTATGCAGAAGTCATTAAGAGTAAACAGGAATACATGGGCTATAGCCAGAAAATTGAAAGTATACATTTCATTAGACTAAAATAAATATTGTATGTAAAGGTTAGTTTAGGGTAGAGGTATTTAGTATAAAATGTTCGTGTTGCATTCTTGTAAGGTATTAAACCTAAATACCAACTTTGGCTTTTAACCGACTTTTCGCTTTTAAGTTATGCTGTTCAGAGGCGCCGCCATGGCCGAGCGGCTAGAGCGTTCACCTACCACCTAGGTGGCCTTTCTTCGATCCTAGGGACCCGTATGTGGCATTTATGATGGACGAAGCAGCGTCTGGGCGGGTTTTCTCCGGGTTCTCCGGTTTCCACCACCATTCTTTGCACCAACTACTCCATTATCACCTTTCCAATCATCCACTTCGCCTGTATTTCAGATCATCCTCTTCCTCACTATCATACCTGGTGCTTGGTTGACCACCTGCTTCCAGGTCTTCACTGTCATAGGGTGTAAATCCTACATAAGCGGGAGGGTAATTAGGAAAATAGAAAGAAGTAATGCAGAGACAGACAGACGGACGGACGGAAGAACAGACACATACACGCACACACACAGACACATACACGTACATACATGGGTCTTTTTCTAAAAGTATATTTCAGGTGAAATCTGGACTTCGAGGTTTTGGGTCGAATACAAAACTTCCCCTACTTATAAGTAGCAGAGAAAGTAAACAGCGAATAAATTCTTCAACAATACGACTTAGGCCATTTGACCTGTTTGGGCTACAAAGTCTTGTTCCTTGCACCTTCTCCTCGGTCGTCCTATGTTCCTTTGTCCTTGTGGTTGGGTAGTAACTTGCTATTTTGGGAATTATATTTTCTTCCATTCTATTTAAGTGCTGTTTTCAATTGGTTCTGTATTCTTTTATTGTTGTGTTTAATTGTTCTACTCTTAATTGTTGTATTTTATGCTTATATATTTTTTGTTAATAGTCTTGTATATGCAAGGCTGTGTGGCTCTAAGAAATTTCATTTCTGCTCTTTGCATATTTATTTTATTGTTGTGCCATCATTATCCATGGCTCTGGACCGTGTGTTAAAATTGAGACAACCATTGTTTTATACTTGGTAGCCGCAAAATTTAAAGGTGGCTAATACTATCACTATTACATTTTTTTATCGTGCATATAAATTCTGTGGGTGCAAATGATATTTATGTCACCGACTTTGCAACCTGATTTCACAGCGCAACACTGCAACACGTGGCAAGCCTATCAAGCCTACCATCAGCTATAATTTTAAAAGGAATGTTTCCATCTTAAGGTTCTTTTTACTCTTCCTGCTGTGTAACTGAATTTATATAACTTATATGTCATTTTACATCCGAGGAAGTTACATTTTGAGACCTGTTCAATTATTTTATTTTATAAAAGGCATTTTAAACCGAACTGGATGAATGCATTCAAATGTCATTGTTTTTGTCTTATTGTTATTTCTAATTTATATACTTTTTCTATTCAATTTGCCTTATATGTCATTCATGTCACTCTTATAACCAATTTAATTTGCTATTTCTATGCCATTATCTCGTCTATATATAAATTATGAACAGTCATTGACATTGGGAAACTATATCTAACCTCTTTTTAAATCGGTATTGGTTCTGGATTATTTATCTTGATTTTTGTGTCTGTAAATAAATTGTTTATTATATTTATTAAATGTTTTAGGATTCCATTTTGGTAGTTTATAAAGAGGACTGCTTCTAAATTAAATTCTTCCCTTGTCAATTATTTGCTCGAGAGAGATGATACTCTGCTTTGAAAAAAGTATAAAAAATTTAAACGAATAACAATAAATTAGTTTCAAAATGTCTAGCTACAAAAACAGAAAAAAAAGGATCATGTCCGTTAACGAGATCTACATTTTGGTGTGGTAAGACTTTGTCCGTCTCTTACGGTTTACTATCTATGCAAAAGTCATCCGGAATGAAGAAACCTTGAGGCTATTCCCAGAACTTCCATTTATCAACAATATCTTAAGCATGTGGTATTTTAATCAAAGTCGATAGAGCCGCTTTTGAGAAAATCAGAATTATGAAACACTTTCCGTATGAAGGGTAGTTTAGGATGGGAGATTGACATGAAAATCGTTGTATGACATCCTTAAAAGGTGCTAAGTATAATTACTATGTTTAGTGCTTAACGGCGTTTTCGTTTTAGGGTTATGACGTTCACAGACACACACAAAGACTTTTTCTATAAATTGCTTTTTAGATTGACTGACCTCCAAAATATGTATTTTAGTGACACCTTGGTATAGAATATTTGGGTAGTGTGCAATAGCTCCTATACTTAGTTTACGTAGGTTCTAATAGAGAAAGTAACTTAATCATACTATCAGAGTTAATGTATGAGACAGAGAAAGTGAAAGGACTGAGTCAAGGTTACGAGAAGAACCTAGCGGTTATGAGTTGTAATTGACGAAAGACTGTAGATCACAGATGTCCAACCTTCTTTCTTTGGAGAACTTTATGTGATGAGCGGGCGTTTGCCAGTCGGAGGGACAGGCAGTCAATGTACAATGACGGACGGAAACAAACAATTCCATTGCAATTTCTAAGTAATCCCTTGCATTTTCTGGGAATATCCTCAGAAGACTTCGTTCTGGGTGATTTTTGTATATATCCTTTGTTATTATTTGCTTGAATTTGCCAGTACTTATACACCTTTTCATCTCTTGGCCTTGCAAAGAGAACGGAATTTCAAAAGCATCGCATAGTGACTAGTTCTTACAACATTTCACTATCGCTTAAAGGCTACCCTATTCCCACATTCCTCTTGTACCTAAGAAATAGCAATACGATAATTTCTGAAAATGTAATTTGTATAAGAGTGAGTATATCTCTGCATACCTAATTTTGGAAACAAAGTTTCTCCTAATTGAACTATATTAAAAGTCTGTATCGCAAGATGTTACGCGACGATCACTTGGTGTATCTTCTAAGGCTACGCACTTCGACTTTGCTGCCAAATATTGACAGACTTCTTAAACGTAAGCAGTACCAAAGAAGTCACTAATGAACAGAAGTTTATCTTATGAGACTTAAAAGTACTTAAGATGGATTTCTAAGGAAGGGGAGTATAGGGGGTGTGTCTCCTGTCGTGGATTTGTGACATATAAAGGAACCTAAGCCTGATAAAGAGGCTTCTGAGCAAAATTAAGTGGTTTTAACGTCTGATATAAAACGGGACGCTGAGGACCACTTTAAAACTACAGTGACGCCCAAGTTAAGCCTTTTAATAAATGATTCCTGTGAGCCATTCGTTCTCTTTTTGTTAATCAAGATTAACTCATTTTACCAGGTGGAAAGGAACTCATTACATTAATTAAAATAAGTGATGGATCCCGATATTTCGAACGCATTTTGTACATTATGTTTTTGTATCTGACCATTGCTTACGGACATATTTTAGTTTTCTCGAAAACAGGCTAGCAACAATGCAGATTGTGTGTGTGTCACTTTCCCTAGCTCAGTATATAAACAAATACAGTAACGGTGCTTCTTGAAAACGCAAACACAAACCCTACTGCTCTAGAGTAGGCCAATCACAAGCGTTAGCTCCCAAAACATTAAAGCGAAAGTGTCAGACCTGCTTACATACACAAACCACCTCAATTCCCTGACCAACCTCATCGCAGCGTTGTCGACTTACTGCACGTGTGAAAAAGCTGCTTGAAGAATTCCTTCACATGTTTTAAGTATTATTTCGAAACCCTGTGTGATGTCGCATAATTACTACCAAAGCTATGTCACAAATAAGTTACTCTACGCATCTTAAAAGTAACAACTGTTATTGTTGTCTTCGTATATTAGGTGGAATTACCCATCCAACTTCGAACAAAAGCCATTTATTTTTTCGAAATCGGCTGATTAAAGAACAAAATGCCATTAGACTTTTTGTTTGTAATGCTTCTATGAAGCACATATTAGAAGCAATGTAATGACTTCCCTTCCACCCTGTATAATTGTTCAGTTCACTGTAGATATAAGAAAGGTATTTAGAAATGTGATTCGTGGCTTTGAAATTAGCTACTTGCAAGATCTCGAGGAAAAAAAAGAAAACTTATGAACGAAATAGCCAGTTAAAGAAAGTATAAGCATTTGAAAATTGAAAGAACTGAAGAAAACATACATTCTGAAATGGTTAAAGTTTGATAAATATCTTAGGTTGCTTAAATTATTTGCTTTGTGAGATCTGAATCCTTCTTGGGGGGAGGGGGGGTACCTTTATCAGTTGTCGAAAAGTAAATAAAAGTGAGGAGAACTTCATGGACCTATGCATCTTAGTCAAGAAAATATACTAAACACGTGGTATGTTAATAAAAATCATTAGAGCTATTTTTGAGGAAATGAAATAAGGAACATCAGTAATACTTAGGAACGGGGGATTTTGTTCAAAATATTTTTTTGAGGTCTGCTGTTCTCAAATACTGCTGCACATTGACTCGCATACGCACACAGAACACTGTTTACATTAAATTTTCCGCGGTTTTGCCGTACGCCAGCACGCAACTTGAGCCCTAGGTTACCAATGGCGGCGACTTCTGCCGTAGTTTATTATAACCTAGACCAGGGTGGATGGGCGCGCGCAGAGTTGGCAAGTCGTGGCTGTTCTATAAAATTTTAATTCTCGCATGTTTGCGGTGTTCCGGCTCGCCTTTGCCAATATTGGATATTGCAGAGCTCTGATGTCTCTTAATGTGCACCCATAAGGAAAAGGCTCTTCTCAATACTACTTCTTGGATAGTTGATAGGTTGGTTTCTTGGTGAAGGATATGGTTGGAAGTGTGGAAGGGAGTGCAGAAGATTTTACGGAGAGGAAGGTTTTAGATGGTTTGTATTTGTTTCATAGCGGTGGTGATGGGGGCGTTGACACACACCATACAAGCGTACAGCAGCACCAAAGGAATGACAAATTTGTACAGAATATATTTTGATTTTGTTTGCTGCGGAAGATGAGAGATGCACAACTTTAATCGCTGTCTGCCTTTGTTGGTGGTATCTTTTAGGTGTTGGACCAACACATGATGATGCCTAGGTATTTGACTTGCAATATTTGACCACCGGGGTATGAGGTAGCTAACACAATCTTCCCTTTGTCCGGCGGCCGCCGGTCGGCCTCACAATATGCTTTGGTACTCCTTCAATAAAGAGAGCTTTTAGAAACAGATCTGTTTGTATGTGAATAGTATAACTCTGAAACGAATCGTCGGTGAAGTAATTTTTTATTATATCGAAAAGGTCTTTAGATATTTTGATTAAAATAATGTGTGAAATATGTTTATGCCTTGTGAAATGTATATCTTGAGCTTTTTAGGCATAGCCTCTTCACCATGGATCATTTTTGCATGATTGGTAAACCATAAGACAAAATCTTAGTACACGAAATCTTTCAAAAGCATGTATGTAAATGTGTATGAATGGATAAATGATTGAGTGTTTGTTTGTCCTCTATGCACTCCTAAACCCTTGAGCGATCACCTCGAAATTCGGCACGTGTATGTATTGTTTCATGGAGAAGGTTTCTATGCTATCCATTTTACTAAGCAACGTTTTCTCTACTTGTTTTTCTTTTATGTAATACATTCACATATTCTTCACTACTCGCCCCTCGGCATACAATTATACAATTTTCTATGACAAATAGAAGTGCCATAATTATTACGTTCGCAGGGTTTTCTCTACTCACTTTTCTTTTACGAAACACAATCATATTTCTTTATTACCCTTCAACATACAAGTTACACAATTATTTGTGATTGGAATAGAAATGCAACACAATACATTCACATGATTTCGTCTACACAAATTTATTTTATGGAGCAATCACATTTCTTTCTCCTCTCCCTTTTTTGACAACTCATACAATATTCTGTATGTCTAAAATTGAAGTGCAACCCATTATATTCACACGGTTATTTTTACTCACATTTCTTTTACGAAATGTAATCGCATTTCTTTCTTTAGCTCCTGTTCTACAAATAAAGTATCATTTTCTACATGATTGACATAAAAATTTAGCGTGTTACATTCACACAGTTTTCTCTACTTGCTTTTCTTCCTGCGGTATCTGGGTTGTTCAAGGGTGTTTTGCATCGTGTTTTGCCGGTGCCTTTATTTATTTGGGGTTTGTTATAGTAACGTAAATTACTAAAGATGTAGAGATAAAATCGTGAAACTAAGGGCTTATTTTAGCTAAACATAATTCACACTAAAATTTGGGATTGTTTAAACATTACTTAGGAAGGTAAAGAACGCCGTATAGTGTTACACTGTACTGAAGCAGGCGATGATAATGAAGATGTGAGGCTGCAGTTTGGGAAACCGATCTCTGCATAAGTAAGGAAACTTGGTTAACATCTGCCAAAGTTTGGAATAAAGGTATATGCATATTAGTTTCAGGGAAAGATGAAGGTGGGTGAATATGCCTTGAGCCTGTACTATCTCTTCGATATTCATATCCACCCAAAGTCTTGAAGCTTCGTAATCTAGCCGCCGGGAGCAATATTCTGAACCGCATTCAGGAATTCGAACACTGCGAGCTGGTAAATAACCCGCGGTGCTTGAATAACTTCACAATGTCAGCACAAAACTGCCCTGATATTTCTTTTAATGTATACGCCAGTGTTTAATCACGGGAGCTTGCAAATTCATCTTTCTCTGCTGACGTTATTTAGTTCATCTTTGCTCACGTCAAAGACTATTTAATCCTTGACTTTATCTTTCCCTTTTCCATCCATTTCTCTATTGATGGGATACAATTAATTCTATAAGAAAAGTTTAAAGTACCTTTTCTGAATTTGATTTGCTGGCTCTCAGAAGTTATTATACGTACTTTTTCAGGTGCGTTCGCTAATGTAACTTTTTTATAATCGGAAGTATTGAAAGGCGTGTCGCACAACAAAGGACAGTCGGGGCCAAGCTACTTTACGTCACAGACCAGGCGCGGCACGTCAAACAAAGAGCTTTCCAGATGTTTCGCTGGGCATCCTGTGACCGGGTGTTTGTGGAAGTCGATAAAGTTCCATGTGAGATAATTCCCACTATATAAGGAGGCGAGGAAACATCAGAAGAGAGAGTTATAAAGCTGACTCGGTCAGTGTGTCAGGAGTGTGAGATACGTCGCGTCGAAGTGAAGAAACTTTAACGAGCGCCGAGTGATTGTATCGTCGAAGTTAGTGTCTGACAGACAAGGAAAGCGAAGAAAAACAATGAAAGGACTGAGTCAAGGTTACGAGAAGAAAAAAGTTGTGAGCTGTAATACAAGGCAGGACTGACTTAAAGTCAGTAAAAGAGAGCTGTATTTTTTTTCAACTTTGGGCGCTGTTTCCAAGTATTTTAGTCGTGTAAAGACGTAGCTCTGCATATCAGAACATACACCAACCACGGTGCCCACAATAAATATCCTTAAAATATTAAAATCTTACCTTGACCTTGTGGGAGATTTCAGGATACTGTTGCGCGCGCACAGTATATTACGAGTTGTGCTGCTAGGTGGTGTTAGTGTTGGGTCTCCCGCATCCATTAGTACAGGCATCGGCAAACATGTACTCAATGAGGCCTCTCAACTATGACGTGTCAGGGGCAGCGCTTACTCTGTCTCCCCCTCCCCGTCCCCCTCCCTCGCAGCCTTAACTGGCACTGCATACACACCGATCACGGGCGGACTGTCCTGTCGTATTTACCTGTACTTCTAAAAGTGTAATTAGATAAACTTCTTTATTTATAACTTTGAAGGATATTAGTTTATTTAACTTAAAGTCTTAGTATATCCATAGAATTAAAGTGCATCTAATTATTCCTGGTCTATTAAATTTAAAATCAAGAATAGCACTTTGATGATTTCTTCTCTCATCATGTAAGGAACGTAAGGTGTTTGTTGTACTCTAAAATTAAAAAAGGCACTCATCAATGGAACATCAAGCCGCATTATGATACATCTCATAAGATCACCATACAATTATAGTGTCCTTTATTCATTTCATTTTTTTCAGGTCTAGATTGGACTAACCAACTGCAACAGCTCAAACAGCAATATTCAGATAATACACCTAATATTAATTCAAATATTATAACTGATGGACAACTTCACGCCAGCTATGCTGTTGCTTTGGAGATTGCTCAGTCACTGAGGTGTTTTAGTGATGGCGATTTCATAAAAAAAATGTGAGAGTAAAGTTGCCAACATAATTTGCCTTGAACAATAAAATATTTTTAGTAGTATTGCATTTGCACCACGAACCATGCAGAGAAGGATACATACAATAGCAGAAATAACCAAAAAAAGACTACAAACCGAGGTCCATGAATTTATAGCCGTTTCTCTCGCGTTGGATGAAAGCACTGACAACGTTGATACAGCACAATTGGTATTATATTAGGACTATATTTTACAGCCCTTCAACTTTATGAATATTATGAAGCACCCTTACTTACAACTCTCGATACAAGAATATATGCTTGCAGTCATTCCACTTAGGGGACATACAACAAGGGCAGAATTATTTCAAGCATTTAACAAATGTGTAGAACAAAAGAAACTGAATCTGAAAGAATCTTGTATCGCGATTAACAGATGATGATTTGCGCATGCTATACTGAGAGTGGATTCTTGTGATATATCACTAGATCTTCATGGTACATTGCAAACAGAAGTGAATTGAAATATATTGCTCAAATATCTAGGCCTACCTAAAGCATCGTAGACCAAAATAGCTGGATTCAAGTATATGTACCATTCCTTATTGCAATCTGTAGCGAGTGAGTCCACCACTGACTCTGAACGAAGGTCAACGCCATCCCCTGTTCTACATTACGTCATGTGCATTGCGGGTTGCATGTAGAGACGTCATACTGACACCTCATTGAGTACATGTTTGCCGATGCCTGCGTTAGTAAGTACTAAGCTGGCGTTAGTCTGAGTTAAAAGATTTGTTTGTGGTGCTTTGCTTGCGTTCCTGTTTGAACCCTTTAAACTGCACTTTGTATTTTCATTTTCATAGTACCCTGTGTGTTTATATTGGAGAACAAGGAATTTATGTGTTTTTAAAGTTTATGTCTCTTGAATGAATATTAAGAGACGATTACCATGTTTAATTTTTAAAAAGATCTAAATATCGTAAAGACATGATTTTTCTACAGACATTATCAGAACATAAATTTCTGTCTGATTGTAACACTTACATGTATCGTTTTCTATTATTTCTCTGAGCGTATTTAATGAAGCTAATGCTCTTCGTTCAGGCGAGTAAAATGCGTGTGTTTGCACACTACAACGCTTATAAAAGGGGCAGGTATATGATTCACTAGAGTCTTGGTACGACTCAAGTTATAACTCTAAGGATACTTTTAAGGAAACAAATAAAAGGATAAAAATGTGGGTAAAAGATTGCAAAAACACTGTTAATCATTAATACTAAGGTTTATGATGGTTTCTCGATAATGCAGCTAATCCACTTCCACCCCATATAAAAAAAGACTCATCTATTGCACTCACATGAGTTTCTCTACTCTTTTACCAACCATGCTTACAAACTCTTATTCCCATATCTTTTTCGTATTAGTCGAGATAAACATTTGTACAAATTACCTTATTGCTTATTTCGTTGTAGGTACAAGGGAAATATGGGAATATAGTACGCTTTGAGCGATATTCACACCTTTTAAAGCTTTGGGATCCCGTTCCCTTTGCACGCTTAACGTATAAAAATGGATCGATTTTCCATTTCAGCACAAAAAGGCAACAAATTGTGGGTTCTTTTAAATTTAATTTACACAAAAACCGTTAAATCTATTGAAATACGCTATAGGAAAAAAGTTGTGGTTCAGTCAATTTTCTATGAATATTGCCATAAATCAAGAACCTTCAGGAGTAATAATTCAGCCAGGGAATGATAATTTTTTTTTGATAAACATGTTTTTGCTAGAAAACCATAAACTTTTCAACATTTTAGTATTAGACTTTCTTGTTATTCACAACATGAGAAATTTGCTGTTAAAGTCTGGCGGATCATTTCACTTCCATCCTGAACAGTGCCAATTATTAAACAATTTACCGCAATTTATGCATCTACCCCCCCCCCTTTCTATCCTTATCATGCCACCTAGTTTCATTACCCCCACCCTAGTCCATTCCGACCTCTTTATTGCATATTTCGATAAATTTCTCTCTCCCCCATTCCATTTTTAAGAATCTATAATCTATTAATGACTTTTTGTCGTTAAAGCTACTGAGAATTTCTTGTTTTTCGATATTCTCCAC
Organism: Tenodera sinensis; assembly: GCA_030765045.1. Lineage (NCBI taxonomy): Eukaryota > Metazoa > Arthropoda > Insecta > Mantodea > Mantidae > Tenodera > Tenodera sinensis. The sequence continues at coordinate 54,127,311 of CM060971.1, read as the reverse complement.
TCTTGTTGCAATTTCTGTCCAGAAACCCTTACTATACGTAGAAGAGAAAGTAAAAAAAGCCTTCCTTTTTGTTTCAGGGGACCTCAAAAACTGGATTTCGGGTGAAATCTTCGTACCGCATTTTTTGCTGGAATATTTGTAATGCAACGTTCTGTTGCTACCAAATTCTTTAATGTGAAGGTTTATCTTCACTCTTTTGGCTTTTAGGTTTGAATTTTATCCGTTATTAATAAATCCGCAATTTCATTCCCATGTATCTTTTATCGATGGTTAAAATTGCCGTAGCGGAATAAATCTCGGTTTATTGACCTCACTGTTGCGTGGTTGGAGGTGTTACGGTTATTATTATTGTGGGGCGAAGCTGAGTGTGGAAAGTTTATTGCATGTTTTAATACACATTTTAACTCTCACAAAAGAGGATATGTAATAACTCATAAAGCTCTGCTCTGAGTGCCTAATGTCATTGCAGCTAATCTCCACGGAAATGTAAAAATTATTCTTTCATTTGCTAGAAAGAAATTGTGGGCAACAATTGTAGTAAAAGGTAACATAAAGTTTTTATCACACACTAATTAAATGAAGAAAAACATGTACAGGTTCTACCGAAAGTTTAAGGACACCAATTGGTAATTTGAAATTTTCTCTTCGAAGATCATGTAACTTATACATTATTATAAATTGATAGCATATTGCTTCAAACACACATGGCTGATGATTTGATACTTTACTGGGCTTCCTTTGGTTCCATGCACAGTAAATTTACTCTTTTGAGCTACTCTACACCATATTATTCCAAGATTCGGATAATGCTCTCGAAGTTCTCGGCGGTTTTTCAGCCTGAGGGCAGCTGCTCCTCTACCTTTAAATCTCATGTGGATATAACTACCATAGTTCTATACTTCCCGGGCGATGCAACTGTTGGCCTGCCACTTCGCTCCAGGTATGAAAATTTGCCGCTTTTCTTATATTGTTACTTTCTCTACTGGTAAGTAAGGGTAGTATTGTATTCCATCCAAAAATTCGAAATATATGTTTTGAGACCCCCTGAATCCCAAAAAAGTCATTTTTAGAAAAAGGTCCGTGTGTGTGTGTGTGTGTGTGTGTGTGTGTGTGTGTGTGTGTGTGTGTGTGTGTGTGTGTGTGTGTCAGTCTGTGGACAGCATAACTCAAAAACGAAAAGCCGGTTAAAAACCAAAGTAGGTATTTAAGTTTAATGTCTTTCAAGGATGCGACACGAAGATTTTGAAGAAAATAGCCCCACCCTAAACTACTCTTTTCATGGAACATTTTTCGAAAATATTTATTTTCTTGAAAATGACTAACGATTTTGATTTAAGTGTCATATTTTATTTTTGTGAGAAATTAAATGTATATCTTCAATATTCTGGCTATAGCACCTGCAGTCGTATTTACTCTGGACGACTTTTGCATAACTGGTAAACCGTTGGAGATGGGCCCAATCATACTATACAAAGTGGAGCTCTTGCTAAACTACACAATTTTTGTCGAAATAAATTTTCTTGTAGGGTGAACCATTTCGGAGATATTCCTTGTTATGTGTGTGAGTTTCGGAAAACAAAACAATTTAACATCGTTCTTCATATTTTATGTGTTAAGTGTGCAAAGAGAACGGAATCTCAAAGTTTCAAAATATTTGAGTATCGCTCAAAGGCTACTGTATTCTAATATTCCCCTTGCACCTACAAGGAAATAAACAATAAGATAGTTTTTGCAAATGATTATCTGTACTAACACGACGAAGATAATAATTGTTAGTATGATTAGTACAAGAGCAGAGAAAGTCACGTGAGTGCAATACATCAGAATTTTTTTTTTTTTTTTCGCAGAAACTTCTTAACATACCGAACAAAATAGAACATTACCATATTCGCGGAAAATATTTCTGCAAACTGTTGTTGTTGTTTTCTAGTGCCTTGCATCTGGCAATGAAGCCATTAGCATTCGTGCTTTTCAATACTTTTGAACTGTAGTTTCTTCTGATCTTAATGCTTCACAGGTTATTTCTGCAAACTCGTTTATGTAATTGTGTAGGAATGGTAACTGAGAGGTTTTTTTTGGGTGATATCTGGTAACAGTGAGCAATCGTGTACATTTTACTTACCGTCGCACAACTCGCTGCAGCTTGGGGAATCACCATCGTTGTCCATGACATCATTCCGATACCTCAGGCTATAACTGGCTGATGAGTTCACTTTCTGCCCAATCTCAGCAAGTTCTTTCTTATTGCAGTATTATTTCGCAACACCTGCCCCCAACTCTAACATTTCTTTCTTACGCATTTAGCCGAGATAATAAAGAATCACTGATAAATCAGGGACAACTATCACTTTTAAATGTACCGTTTTGGACAGAATATGCTGTTTTAACATCGTAAAATAGATAAGCAAACACATTTCCCTACGAAATGAGCATAAATAAGCGCAAAAAACAGCTAAAACTGCTGCTTTAGGTGTGTCTTCAGAGGTATAACATTTCTTCTTCTTCTTAAAAGTGGTGAAAAATGGATTTTGCTTAGAAATCTAGGCTTTACTCATTACAAACTACAACCTAAAGGGAAAAGAAATATTGGTAAACCAAAGATGGACTCAACAGCGTTAAAATGAGGCCGCAAAAAGTAACTTGAGGCTAAATGCTTGAAGTAGATGACGGTGATGATGATCAATAAGCGAACAGTTTGTTGAGCAATGTGCAGACAAAGGCTTGTGAAGACTTCTCTTTTTCACCGAAGCGAATAATGCAAACAGCATTTGGTCGGAAAGTTTCGGTTACAATTCATTGCCAACTGTGAAGTGTCCCGCGACACCGTGCGTGTAGGTAAGTCTGTTACATTAATTTGATTCTGTTTGGGAACGGCGTTATAGTAACTTTGTTCACAAGGTCCCTCCGCTAATTTGACAGGGGATATGAAAGGCGGCTGGGCTGGGCTCGACTCTAACTCACTGCAGGTGTAAAGCGTGTTTAAACATTGTGTGAATATATGGCTCCGCCCAAAGAAAGCTCAATTAAATAATCCACACATACACACAGGTGGGCTAACTAAAGGGGCAGTGCACTTCCACAGTTAAAGTCGAACCGTTATCCAAATGGTCGATTGCAGTGTTTCTGAATGAAGTTTGCTCGGCTTTGTGGTCAAGTGATTATCCATGCGGTATTTGAGCTCCAAATGTTATGTATGACTGAAAATTTAGATCATAGCTGTAACCTAATACAAAAACGTTACAACAGACAGCATGCATAAAATTAAGAACTTCGTGTAAAAAAGCGCCCAAATAAGCTAGATGTCGTCGGGCCCTTAAACATAGCTCAATTATTTACTCATTCATTGACTGGACTTTAAAAAACTTTTAAGTATCGCAAAATTCAAACTAATAACAACGAATATCTGTAATGTTCCGTCACAAAAAATTGCATTGCTGTGTTTTAACGATGTCAACACTTTATGTATCTCTTACGGTTTACCAGTTATACAAACTCACCCGAACTGCAGAGGCCTACTAAGGACATTCTTTAAAAATTCAAGATATGCATTTCATATTTCATAAAGATATCTTAAACAAACATTTGGTAATTTAATCGAAATCGTAAAAAAAAAAAAAAAGGAAAAAAAAAGAAAGAAAGAAAGGGAAGGGAAGGGTAGGGAAGGGAAGGGGAGAGGAGAAGAGAGGTGAAAAGAGGAGGAGAGAGGAGAAGAGAGGAGAAGAGAGGAGAAGGAAGGGGAAGAGAGCACAAGAGAAGAGAAAAGAAAGGGTGTGTCGTAAAGACACACGACAGAAGTGAAACTTTTGTATTACAGGCAAACATTTTAATTATTCGTAAATCACTTTTGAAAACCTTTTTCTCCCATGCCACGCTCCTCTTCTTTCTGCACCTAACTTAGACATATTCGTAACAAAATTGCATATTTTAATGAAGAAACTAGACTATAAACAACGAGAACACTAAACAATACTTGAATGCGTTGGTTATATACACGTGTTTCAACGGATGCTCTATCGACAACCAACAGTTGTACTCAGTGATCGCCACGCCGCCTGAACGCAACCACTTCTGAAAGAAAGTGAGAAGATCGTATGTCTCTCTTCTCCGATATCCGAAGGTTAGCGAGACACTGCTCCCACTCTACCCGGCACAGTGTTTACCCCCACCACTTTTCGTCACACCAAAAGGTTGCGGATCAGAATTTCAAAGCCATCCATTTCAAAGCCCATCAAAGCATTCACTTCAAAAATATTTTTCAAAATAAAAAATTTCAAAAACTTTTCCATGTAAAGGGTAGTGTGGGATGGGGAAACTTTCTTGAAGATCTTGGAGTCTACTAAACGTAAATACGAAGTTTGATATTTAATTAAAATTTTGTCTTTTAATTAAGCTATTCGCAGACGTAGACACACCGACACACAAACGGAGCTTGTCCCAAACATGTATTTCTGCTGAAATCTCGATATCGAATATTTGGCTGCAATGCGTTATTTCCCCTACTTATTATAAGTAATAAAAAAGAGGAAATAAAGCAGATCTGTGTAGAAATAACCACCTCAGCAGTTCAAATCTACAAAAAGAGATTGCTTCAGCAAGTTACCTACCTTGTAGAGTTATATACCTACCACATTCGAGAAGGACTTTACGACACGAAACTTAAGAGATAAACTTTACAGGCAGGAACATTAGGTCCCTGAACAACAGCTGCCAAACGCACCTTCATAAAAATGCACGAGATCGGCTCATTAACGACCTAGCAGTTGCTCTCTGCTTTCTCTTAACAAAGAAGACTGAATAAAGGACGATAAACTGACAGAGAAGAAAGAAATAAAGTGCTGTGGATGAGCCAACGGGGAATGAAAACGAGATGGATACTAAACAAGGGACTATTTCCTTCGTTTACGTAAAGAGAGCCACTCTCCTTCCGCAAAGTTGTGAAAAAACTCTGTCATAAACGTATCATCACTTTGTGAAACTACAGCACTGAGCACTCAGGGAAAAGAACTGTGGACATTTAATTCAAACTATTAGGGGTATAAACTGCATCTATAATTTTTTCTTTCTCTACTATATAAAGTAGAGGAAGTATTGTATTTAACCAAAAAATTTGATGTCGAAGATTTCACAGGAAATATATGTTTTGAGGCCCCCTGAACTACCCCAAAAATTGCATTTTAAGAAAAAGGTCCGCTCGCGCGTGTGTGTGTATGTATGTCAGTCTGTGGACAGCATAACTAAAAAATCTGATGTGTTGCACTCATATGACTCTCTCTACTCTTGTACTAACCATTCTTACAAACTCTTATTCCTATATATTCTTCATGTTAGTTGAGATAAACATTTACAGAAATTATCTTATTGCTTATTTCTTTGTAGGTGCAAGGGGAATATTTGAATACAGTAAGCTTTGAGCGATAGTCAAATCTTTTAAAGGTTTAAGATTCTGTTCTCTTTGCACCCCTCCGAAGGAGTGTCGCCTTGCCGTGGCGGAGGGGCTTAGTACCCGATCCAGACGGCCTACTAAGTGTGTCTTTGTGACCACTGGTAGGCAAGAGGTGAGGGGAAGCTAAGAACATTCCAACGGGTAGATGAGGCTCGTTAGTCTTGGTCGACAACTCATCTAGGAGAAGAGGACTCCGAAATCAAACTCCCCCAGTGGAACCTACCACGGTAGGTCCGGGTTTGGCGCACCCGGGGTCCCGAGCTGCTCACCATCATTTCACCGCTTCACATTCATTAACTGTGCCACGTGCAGCGTTTTATGTTGCTTTTTATATCACCCTCTTCCTCTTCTAGGTTTATTCTGATTATTAGTTTGTAAGTTCCTAGCTTTATAACTCCTGTCTCACCAGCAGGGATCTTTCCTATCTCCGTGGTCCTGTCCCACGGTTTTCGGCGCGGCCCCCGACTTGTGTGCTCTTCGGAGGTCTCAGGCGCGAAGGTTGTGCGGACCCTTCACACTGCCCCCATGTGTAGCCTTAGGTGCGGAGCCCGTCCACACGTCATGTACACCCACGTAGCTCCTTGAGGGCACGGCCGGTGTTAATCTCCCGACGGCCGCGTGCCGTCGGGTTAGTATCACCGGCCGGACGTGTTACCGCTGACGGAGCCCCGGTGTAATCAACCCGAAGTCCCCTGAATCCACGCTGACTCCGTTGAGGCAGCGTGTGCTAAAGCGGGGAGCCACAGGCGGTTATTCCTGTGGTGGGGGCATAAAACCGGGGTGTCACGTGGTGAACGGTTTACCAATGCGGACAAGCAGTGGAGATCGGAGGGTAGCTCCTCTGAAGTACGCCTTGAGGTCAGTCATGGAGGGGTCTCCATGGCGGCACAGACCGTGGAGATTTTGGTGTCTTTCTTTTCTTTGACCCCCGGATGGCAGGCTGACGCCGACGGTTCCGGATGGGGGTCCAAATAATCATGTCTCCGCGCAAACCCTCCCTCATTGACAGTTTTTTGGTGCTGACCTTGCAATGTGAAGGAAAGACGATGAAGGACATTAGCCCGTTCTATATCAAAAAGGAAGTCGATAGGATCTGTGGCCCGGTTAAAAACGCAACCAGACTTAGAGATGGCACGTTATTGATCGAGGTGATGAATGGAGATCAGTCGCAGAAGCTGTTGAAGGCGAGTTTGTTGGGCTCCTACCCTATCCGGGTAGCCCCACATAAGACCCTCAACTCGTGTAGAGGAGTAGTAACCACTTCCAGCCTCGACGATCTCTCCAACGAAGAAATTGTCACCTGCCTCTCTGATCAGCGAGTCTGCCAAGCATACCGATTAACTCGGAAACAGGATGGGAAAGAGTGTGCCTTACGTACAGTATTCCTTACGTTTAAGGGCACTCAGCTGCCAGAATACATCTACTGTGGCTACGAGCGTGCTGCAATACGACCGTATGTCCCGAATCCCATGCGCTGTTTTCAGTGTCAGAGATTCGGGCATACTAGGACCTCGTGTAACCATCCTGCAGCTTGTGAACGTTGCGGCTTACCGGCACACGAAGACACGGCTTGCACTCGAGACCCGTGCTGTGTGAACTGTGGGGGTAACCATCCATCTAGCTCACGTCAGTGTCCTAAGTTCTTGGACGAAAAGAGTATTAAGGAGTTGCGGGTAAAGGAGCGCCTGACATTTATAGAAGCGCGTCGGCGTTTCGAACAACTGAAGCCTGCCACCACCTTAGCTTATTCGTCGGCAGCTCGGCGCCCTCCTGTTGCTACTGTCGGCTTGCAACATATCACCGTTGCAAATGCCTCGACACAGACTGACCTTCCAGAGAGCACCCCAACAGTTAGTCGAAAAAGTGCAGTGTCTAAAACATCTTCCGCCGTGCAGACCACAGTTTCCAAGCCGTTAGGAAGCGGTAAGGATCCTATCGATGGAAGTCGTTCGCGACATAAAGTTCGCGCAAGTAGTCTCACGTCGTCTCAGAGATCCCGCTCTCGCTCTGCGAGTCGTAGGGGATCCTCTGCCTCGCACACCTCCGAGGAATCGCCAGAGGACGGCGACTTCCACATAGTTGGACCTAAGTCAGCCAAGGTGAAAAAGAAGAAAAAGATGAAGACTAGCCATTAATCCTTTTTCACTATGGAAATAATCCAGTGGAATGTTAATGGGTTCCGGGCACGTGTTCCGGACATACAGCATCTAATTTCTCAACGCTGTCCATCTATCGTCTGTCTACAGGAAACCCATCTGCAACCTCATCACGCACTCTATCTTCGTGGATTTGTGGCCTTTAGACATGATTCTGCAGCTGATCGACGGGCAAGCGGTGGTGTTGCTATTCTGGTGGCGAATACCATCCCTGCCACCAGCATACCACTAAACACGCCGCTCCAAGCTGTAGCGGTACGTGTACAGCTGCAGAGCCTTTCTTTCTCTATCTGTAATGTCTACCTGCCACCGGTCAGTGTCGTACACGAGAACGAACTTCGGGCTCTCTTGGCACAGATTCCGCCACCGTTTCTTCTTCTAGGCGATCTGAATGCCAAAAACACCTTGTAGGGCTCCGACACTGACGATGCTCGTGGTTGCCTTGTAGCAGACGTTTGTGATATGTCTGGCCTACTTCTATTAAACACTGGTGCCCCTACCTTTTTATCATCTGCCTACGGTACCTACTCCGCTTTAGACGTGAGCTTCTGTAGCCCGTCACTGGTGCCACTCCTTGATTGGTCGGTGCTCAGCGACCTCTTTGGCAGTGATCATTTTCCCATTAACATTCACATATCTATTCTCCATCCTGTGCCAACACGATATCCTCACTGGATTATTTCCAAGGCTGACTGGGGGAAATTTCGTTCCCTCATTCACCTTCACAACGATGTCTTCCCCACCATCGATGAACTGGTGGAATATTTTACTTTTTCTGTCCTGCTCGCAGCGAATTCCAGCATTCCTCGTGGTTCTACTACACCTCGTCACGTTCCTGTGCCTTGGTGGTCCAAGGAATGCAGTTTGGCTATTAAAGCAAGGAAGCGTGCTCTGCGTGTCTTCAGTTCACATCCTACGGAGGAGAACTTGATAGCTTTTAAGCGTTCTCGTGCCAGGGCTCGATTTGTCCTCCGCTGTGCAAAACGCACATCGTGGGAAACTTTTGTCTCTTCTCTGTCCCGTCGCACTCCGGCACAGAGGGTGTGGACTGCTGTTCGCCGCATGTATGACAAGTGTCGCCCGACTATCATTCCCGGCCTTGCCATAAGCGGATCGCATTACACCAGCGAACAGGATATCGCCGACGCCCTTGCTACTTCGTTTGCTGCTACTAGCCAAACGAATAGTTACGACAGAGCTTTTATACCTCTCAAGGAATCTGCCGAGCGGATAGTTCTTCCTTTTAGTAGTGACTGTACTGAACCGTACAACGCACCCTTTACCGTAGCGGAGTTAGAGCACTCTTTGTCACTTGCTAAAGATTCCTCTCCTGGTCCAGATGACATCCATCGACAAATGCTGCTTCACCTTCCACCTTCGGCTTCGTCTTTCCTGCTTGGTATTTATAATCGTATCTGGCACGAGCAGGTCTTTCCGTCCTCCTGGCGAGTGGGTATTGTCATCCCTATCCCTCGACCTGGAAAAGACAGGACACTTCCCTCTAGTTACCGCCCTATTTGCCTAACGAGTGTTGTTTGTAAGACCTTCGAACGGATGATTAACACTCGTTTAGTGTGGTGGCTAGAGACGCATAACCTGCTCACCAACATTCAGTGCGGTTTTCGTCGCCATCGCTCTAGCGTCGACCATCTGACACGCTTAGAGGCTTACATCCAGAATGCCTTTCTGCTGAAGCAGCATGTCGTGGGTGTCTTCTTTGATTTAGAGAAGGCCTACGACACCACCTGGCGCTATGGAATCCTTCGTGCTCTGCACGGTTACGGTTTACGCGGTCACTTAGCGCTGTTCATTTTAAACTTTTTACGACTTCGAAAATTTCGTGTCCGCATTGGTAATACCCTGTCACAGGAAAAGATTCAGGAGAATGGTGTGCCTCAGGGGTCCATCCTGAGTGTCACGCTCTTCGCCGTAGCAATCAACGGAATCGCTGATGTTGTTCGTAGCGGAATCCCGATGTCACTGTATGTTGACGACTTTGCAATTTACTATCGCTCTTATAATCTCGAGCACATTGAGCGTCAACTGCAGCTGACCATAACATCAATCGCAGACTGGGCCCTTCGCTCCGGCTTTCAGTTCTCACCTACGAAAACTCAGTGTATCCACTTCCATCGAGTTCGCGGCGTACACCCTCCTCCTGATTTTTATTTGCGTGGCACATGTCTACCGTTTGTCCCGCACCTCAAGTTCCTTGGCCTGCACTTCGACAGTAAGCTGACGTGGGAGTACCATATTCGCCAACTACGTGCTTCCTGCGATCGCTCACTTCGAGTACTCCGCCTTTTATCTGGAGTTTCTTGGGGCGGTGATCGTACAGTTATGCTACGATTGTATCGATCACTGGTGCGGTCAAAAATAGACTACGGTAGTTTTATCTATGGCGCGGCGTCCGCCTCTAAACTCCGTCTTTTAGATACTGTACACCATGCTGGTATCCGTGTTGCTACTGGGGCGTTCCGCACCAGTAGAGTTGAGTGTCTGTATGCTGAGTCTGGAGAACCACCACTGTCGGTCCGTCGTTCGATTTTATTGTGTTCGTATGTGGCAAGGTTGGCAGCCCATCCGGGTCATCCTTCTTTTAAATGTGTCCTGCGTCCCGACCTTGCTCACTGTTATCTACGCAACACAACTATATCGCGCCCAAGCGGTATTCGGTTCCGCGAACTACTTGACAAACACGATCTCCGCATGCCTGCTGTAGAGCGATTCTCTCTAGGACGCTCTGCTCCTTGGCAACTCCGACGCGCGCAATTCGACCTGGAGCTCTCAGGCTATGCTAAGCTTTCCACCCCGCAATCGGTGTATCGACAACTGTTCACCGAACTTTTGGGCCGCCACCGGACTTTCACCCCGGTTTTTACCGATGGGTCCCAGGTGGGTGGAGCTACGGGATGTAGTTTCGTGTGTAACGACGAGGCGCACCAGTACCGACTTCCGGACCATAGTTCGGTTTTTACTGCCGAGCTGTTCGCTATATTTTATTGTTTACTTTTTATTTCTAACTCAGCTCCCGGCAATTTTATCATTTGTTCAGACTCTCTGAGTGCCCTTCAGTCCTTGGACCAGTTTATCGGCACCTCAGCATTCGTTTTAAAAATACAGGCTCTCATTTCGCAACTGCTCTCGCGCGGATACCAGTTGCTTTTTACCTGGACCCCAGGCCATGTGGGTATACCCGGCAATGAGAAAGCGGATGCGGCTGCTAAAACTGCTTGCCGTTTGCCGGATGTTGCCACACACAGTCTGCCATATGTCGATGTGCAGCGCCATTTCCGTCGACATCTTTTATCGATCTGGCAGCAGTCATGGAAGGAATTCTCTGGCTCTCAATTGCGGACCATTAAAGACAACGTAAATCCCTGGATGACATCCTGCAGGGACTCCAGGCGGGCTGAAGTTATCCTCACCCGCCTGAGGATAGGTCACACACGGGCGACACATGGGTTCCATTTGCGTGGCGACCCTGCGCCTGTCTGCCCTACGTGCAACATCCAACTTTCTGTGGCCCATATCCTTATAGACTGTCCGCAATACGCTCGTGAGCGCCAGTCGGTTGGCCTGGGGTGTACGCTTGCCTCAATTTTGGGTGACGACCCTGTGTCTGCCTGTAAGGCGCTGCGGTTCGTTGCACAAATTGGGTTCGCAAAGCAAGTATAACGTGTTTTTAGTGTGCGAAATTTTTTTTAGCGTTTTAACATAGGTTTTGTGTTTTACGTTTTAGTGTTTTAAGTGCTTAGTTTTAATGTGTTTTAGCCTCGATCTTTTACACATTTTAATGAATGGTTTTACCAAGTTTTAACTTAGCGCACCAATATGCCGTTTGGTGATTTTATCTGTCTGCGTTTTAGTTGCCATTTTAAACTTCAGTTTTTAGGCGAGTTTTATATCTTTTATTTTCTGACCTAGGGCCCAAATGACCTAGTTGTCGACGGGCCCCTAAACTCCATTCATCCATCCATCCATGTTCTCTTTGCACGGTTAATAAAAACAAAAAATGAACAGCGATGTTGCATTTGACGTAAGTTTGTTTTCCAAGCTGACACAAATAACAAGGGCTATCTCCGAAATGGTTCAGTAAGACTTTGTCTATCTCTTACAGTTTACGAGTTATTCAAAAGTCACCCAGAGTAAACAAGACTACATAGGCAACAGCCAGAAAATTCAAAATATACATTTCATATTTTATCGTAAAAAGTCTTAAAATATATAATATATCATATTTTAAAATATGGCATTTTAATCAAAATTGTTAGACGTTTTGAATAAACTAAATTTTTCGAAAAATGTTCTATGTAAGGGATTGAAAGACATTAAACTAAAATACCAAGTTTGGTTTTTAACTGACTTTTCGTTTTTGAGTTATGCTCTCCACAGACTAATACACACACACACACACACACACACACACACACACACACACACACACACACACACACACACACACACACAGACCTTTCTCTAAAAATGCTTCTCTGCCCTCTCCTCTTCAGTCCCCAGGACCATGCGCTGGTGAACAGGTAGTATGGCTCACCCAGTACTATTGATCATATTTGGTTTGCTTTCGCTATAAAACTGCACCGATCCTGAAGGAGAGCAAATACACAAAATCCTCGCATACACTCATTTTTCGTGCATTAAACATACAGATATACACAAAGCCAGGCAGAGAATGAAGATCCAGCTTGTGAGAAGCAATAGAGGCAAGGAAACGGAACAAAATGCTCTACTTCTGCAGGAAATCGAAACGAATATATGTGCATATGTTTGCAGAAAAGGAAGATCGCAAAAAAGACGAGCCGAAGAAATTTCTATGAAGTAAAACGAAGAGCGGGTGGGAAAGTAAAAGGAGGCAAGGAAGTAGGTGAATCAGAAAGGGAAGCTTCAATTGACAAATCGGAACCACCTCTCGAGTGAGAAATATCATTCAAGTTACACCGTGGCACCAAACGAGGAAATGGAAAATACTTACTGCAAGACGAATGGCACAACCCAATCGGGCAAGACCATCTTTCTTCCGACCGTTCCTTTCACGGCCCATTCGTATAAACAGCCATCATCAGACACCCCAGTGTTGTTAATGAAACACTGGGTATTCACCTTTAACCTCCCGCTAGGCGTGCGCCCATGGGGATCGATAGTCGAGCGGCGTCTAATAGGCCCGCCTGAGTTTTTGAACATATGCTTGTACTCATTTATTACTTCCTCTTTTTTACTTTCATAGTAAAAAGGTAAAGAGTACAGAGAGGGAGGGGGATACCTCGCTCACTTCGACCTACACAGATCTATTGTGACTACTACCCCCAGGAGGCATGGATGAAATGAGGGAACCGAAGGTGCCACACAGAGTCGCACATAGAGGCCTCAGAGACGCGCGGAAGTCCGTAACAAGTGCTGAGATCTCTTCTCGGTGCCAGGCCCCACCAAGCAGCCAACACAGCACCCCCCCCCCCCCCCCGTCCGAATGAGGACAAGATCTGCCAAACGCCCCCTAACGCCGAGAACAGCAAATACCGTAGAAGAAGTATTGTATTCGACCCAAAATTTCGATGTCGAGATTTCCCGAAAGTATGTTTGAGGGCCTCTCAATCTAAAAACAACTTCAGGAACAGTCAGTGTGTCTGAGCGTTAAGTTGTGGCAGCTGTTATTTCTAAGAACAGATGATGTGTTTGTCGTCACTACATGTTAGGTTATTTTAAAATCAAATATTGAATTACTCTGTTTTAGAATATCTAAAAGAAAGGGTAATGCAAATAGATGAAGCAAATGAGATAGGGAAGGCAATGTATTTGCATAGACGTTGGTGGTGAAGTGTGTGACTAAACTTTAAATTAATTTTTCTCGGAAAGATTTTTGTATTATTTTCTCATATTCAAAGTCTATGTTCTCCCACAAAAATCTAGCTAGAGTTGTAAAGCTCTTTTGCCATGTAGTTCAGAGTATTGGTAGTAGAATGTGCTATTGGAATTTTAGTACCAGTATTAATTAAAAAAGTCTGATGTGTTGCAATCACATGACCTTCTCTACTCTTGTACTAACCATTCTTCAAACTCTTATACCCATATCTTCTTCGTGTTACTTGAGATACACATTTGTACAAATTATCTTATTGCTTATTCCTTGTAGGTGCAAGTAGAATATTAGAATACAGTAGGCTTTGAGCTATGGTCAAATACTTTAAAGCTTTGAGGTCTCATTCTCTTTGCACGCTTAACATATGAAAAAATTAACAACGATGTTCCATTTTACGAAAGTTTTGTTTTCCAAACCTTACAGAAATAACGAGGCATATCCCCGAACTGGTTCACGCCAAAAAAAAAACAAAAAAAAAAAAAAAAAAAAAAAAAAAAAAAAATTGTGTGTTTTAGCGAGATCTAAACAATTATTTTTGTATAGTAAGATTTTGCCTATCTCCTATGCTTTTGAGTTATTCAACAGCCATCCAGGGTTACATAGGCTATAGCCAGAAAATTCAAAATATACATTTCATTTTTCATACAAATCTCTTAAACATATGAGATTGTAGTCAAAAGCGTTAGCCATTTTCAAGAAAATCAAAATTTTCTAAACATTATCCATGTAAAGAGTACATAGTTTCAGGTGGGGCTGTTTTCCTCAAAATCTTCGTCTCACATCCTGGAAAGACATTAAACTTAAACACCAACTTTGGTTTTTAACAGACTTTTCTTTTTTGAGTTAGGCTGTCCACAGACTGACAGACTGTTAGATATACAGACTGACACACACACACACACACACACACACACACACACACACACACACACACACACACACACACACACACACACATACACACAGGGGCGGACGGGCGTTTTTCTAAAAATACTTTTTTTCAGGGTGTCTCAAAACATATTTCCGGTGAAATCTCGACATCGAATTTTTGGGTGGAATCCAATACTTCCTTCTACTTACCAGTAGAGAAAGTAAAACATTGTTAATGTAACAATGTGCTGCTTTATGACATTTCTACACCTTGCGGCATTAAATATGTTTAAAGCAAAACTATTCATTGTTTGAAGACGTCCATCCTTTAACTTGTTAAAAAAAATAAGAGATATACGTTTAAAAAGTCAACTGTTTAACGTAACATCTCTTGGAGGAGATAGATTTTGATTATACCCGATAAAATTGATTTTAAATTAATATAGCAAGAATGTTATTTGTTATTTAGGTAAAATTTAGCACACAAATTTTTTTAGTTGTTAACGCCTGTGCAAAAAGCTTGGGTCTCTAACTTCGATACTTTAGAAATTCACATTTTTTACTTCGGTGTACCATGATGCGTATCCATTATCCTATTTAATGACGTATTCTGTAACAGGGAGGGCTTTTTCGTACAAGAGTTCTCTACCATGAATACCGTGTTGCACTTCATCTATTATTAAATAATTAATGCCCCATAGCGGTAATTTTATAACACGTATACCGTGCTGAATTATTGAACAAACAATAAACAAACAATACCTATAACTTAATGCGTTCCATTAAGCCAAACAGTTAGAGGCATACTGAGTTTAGTAATGTTGAAAAAGCAATGGCATTGATTACTGCACGAAGTACATTTTCTTGCTTTCTAAATTAGACTTGCTTTAAATTTATTACTTAAGAGTCTGGGACTGAAAAATGTCGGTGCTGAGATCTCCACTAGGAAACTTCGACCTCGCCGCCACTGAAGATGTCTGCCGTAGTCGCAGACGAAACGTTTGGGAAGAAGGAACCCAATAGACCACGGCCCACAAGCCCGGTTAATATTATTGCATCTAGTATTGACACCGGCCGTGAAAGCCTTAGAATTTTGACTTTTGAATAACTCCTAAACCGTAAGAGATAGACAAATTCTTACTAACAAGTAATGTAGATCTTCCTAAAACGCACAATTTATTTGTAAATAAAATTGTTTGTAGAGTGAATCATTTTGGAGATATGCCTTGTTGTTTGTGTCAGTTTTGGAGAACTTACACTTCTGTCAAATGGAGCATCATTATTCATTTTTATATGTTAATCGTACAAAGAGAACGGCATCTCAAAGATTTAAAAGATTTAACTATCGTTCAAAGTCTACTGTATTTTCTTATTCCCCTTCCACCTACAAGGAAATAAGCAATAAGATAATTTCTGCAAATGTTTATCTCAACTAACACGAAGAAGATATAGGAATTAAAGTTTGGAAGAATGATTAGTAGAAAGTAGAAAAAGTCATGTGAGTGCAACACATCAGATTGTTTATTTAAGTTTACGTTAATTAACGGTTGCACCAAAGCACATTGGATTGGCTCGTGTGCGTCTCTTAACGATCCGTTTATTCTCTTGTTCTGGTGATGTGGATAGGACAACTGCTGTATTTAGAAAGTAAACTCGATGAGGCAATATTTTTCTCCTAAACTCTCTTGAATTTATTATAAGTAATTTTACGAGTGACTGTAAATTTATCTCGAGAATTTGAGTATCACGAGTTGCATTTATTATGATTACTTCACGAATTGAAGGATCATGTAGTCTTTAAGGCATTATTTAAATGTTCTTAAAAGAAACACGTAACATCAATACACGCATTGGCGTTCATTGGCACAGCCTAAAAGATTCTCATATCGATGCTGCAATTTTTAAGACATTGGCAATGTCAGAAGTTCCAGTATCTGCTGTTAACTTATAATTTCGTTCAATACAAAATTGTTCAAGCTGGTTCTAAGTATATTTCTTGTTGTATTCCATGTTCTGAGTTTTCCTTCTTTGAATTATTTCATCTATTTCAGCATTGAATACTTCACCAAAGCCAAAGTCAGTCATATTTGAAATTTGAATATCGGCTTTGTTACATCAAATTATGTCAGCTGTTGCGCATCTGTAACACAATACCGCTTGATTCTCGTTACATAAGAAAAGTCGAGAAGGTGATGATCAAAATTCAAAAGTAATAATAAAATGTGATAATTTTTTCACGAATGAAGACTGTCATTGATTGAAATTTTAAACTTTTATGAACATGATTAGCTGATTTCAACCAAGTCACGGATGTATGGAACAGTCAGATTTATTATAGAGCTACCCTATATCATATGTGTTTCTTACGTATATTATTTTGACATGAATTTTTCTTAAATTTGCAACAACATTAAACAATGTTCAAATTTTGCAAATTTTTATCCAAAAACCTGATGTGTTGCACTCACGTGACCTTCTCCATTCTTGTACAGATTATTCTCAAAGTTCTACCTACTTCATGTTAGTCGAGATAAATATTTGCAGGAGTTGTCTTATTTTCATTTTCTTGCACATGCAGCGAGAATATAGTCTCAAAACTATAAGAAACCTTTTAAGAGCTGGTCACTTCGTCAATGCTTTCAAATTCCATTCTATTTGCATATCCAATTAATAAAGAAATAGTATAACATTTCGCTAACTGAGAAAAGTAAAATTATTGGGAAAATCAAACAAACACAAGGAATATCTCGGGAATGGTCCACTGCAGATAAATATGTGCTTGACATAAATTGTGTTTCAACAAGATCTACATTTCGTGTGTAGACAGACTTTATATTTTACGGTTAACAAGTTATGCAGCATATTCAGAATTAACTGGATTTCTGAGCACATTTCTAAGAAACTCATTTGGCACAAAAATGTCTGGAATCTGTGTATTTTTATCAACATCTCAGTGCCATTTTTGAGAAAATGAAAATGTTCGAAAAGTGTTGAATATAAAGAATAGTCCGGTGTGGGCGGATTTTCTTGAAAATCTTCGTGCCGCATCCTTAGAAAATACTTAATTTTGGTATTAGAGCGACTTTTACTTTTGATTCATGCTGTTCATTCACACGGACTTCAGGAAGCGTCAAAACATCTACTTCCGGTGAAATCTCACAATATCGAATATTTGGGTGTAATGCAATATTTTTTCTATTTACTTTACGTAAAAACTGAAATTTCATATTCAAACTTTACATTCTCGCGCAATATTAGGATCATTAAAACTCCTCTATACAATGAATGTATTTTTGTCCCCTGTGCCGTCCTAAACCTATTGAAGTTCGGCGTGTATATGTATTTTTTCATGGGGAAGGTTTGTATGATATCCATTTTACTATAAAACATATTACATTCACATGGTTTTCACTACGCACCTTTCTTTTACATAATACATTCACATATACTTGCTTCCCAACTTGCCTTTCAACATACATTTCATACAATTTTCTATGTCTGAAATACAAATGCCACATGATACATTCACATGTTTCTCTAGTCGCTTTAAGAAATGAAAAATACTGGAAAAACATTTTTAGAAAACTACATTGAAAATTGGGAACTGAATTGCAGTACTATGAAAAGGTGTGTTTCAAAGACCTCACAGAGTGATAAATATTCTACTTTTTCTTCTTGTTCTTCTTCTCCTCTTCTGGCTTTACAGCCCTTGATAATCTTTGACCTCCTGTACAACCCTTTGCTACAAACCGCGATCTTCCGCTTTACTTCTCCACCCCCTAATTTCAAGCTTTCCTAAATCTTCTGTTATATTATCTACCCATCTTGTTTTTGGTGTTCCTTTTTTTTCTTCTAGAAAAGAACGTTCCTTTCAATATTCTTTTCTGGATTATATCTTCTTTTAATCTCTCAATATATCCTAGCCGTCTTTTTCTTCGTGGCTTTATAAACCTCACAATATCTTGCTTATTTATTAATTCATCTACCTTATATCTCATATTTAATTTTGGATACCCCCTTCAAATGTTTTTTTTCTCCAACTACTAGAGTTTTAGTTGTTCGGTTGTTCTTATCTGCTGGCATTTCCGCATATTTGGCTTCTTTTCTCATTTACTTATAATCCTATTTGGTTAGGTTCCTTTCGAGTTACTTATAAACTTGCTCTAGTGTTCTTTTGTCTCTTGTCACTACATGTTGTCATAGGCACATATTTTGAGAAATATATTTCCTTTAGAGTCTCTTTCGTCTGTTACTCTATACAGGGTTAAATTAGAAAGCGTCGCAGATAGCCTAGCTCTTTCTCTTACTCCAGCGTTGAAGTTAAAATATGGGCTTTATTTATTCATTACCTTTACTTGGTCATTAAGAAATCATACGCGATAAATTACTAATATGCTACAAAAAATCATTTTTGAACTATTCGCCGATTTTCATCCGATATCACAAATACTTTGTTTTTAAGTTTCAAATGAATCAACCTAAATTTGTTTCTTTTCTCACTTCCACTACTACGTATACCAAAGTAGAGAAAGTATTATGTAATTTGACGTCGAGATTTCACCGGAAATATATGTTTTGAGGCCCCCTGAATCTAAAAAGAAGCATTTTTAGAAAAAGTCTGTCTGTGGACAGCATAACTCAAAAACGAAAAGTCGGTTAAAAATAAAGTTGGTTGAATGCGACACGAAGATTTTCAAGAAAATTGCTTCACCGTAAACTACCCTTTACATTGAAAATTTTGCGAAAATTTTGATTTTCTTAAAAGTGACCTTAACGATTTTGATTAAAATGCCATATATTTGTTATATTTTTATGACAAATGAAATGTATATCTTGCATTTTTTGGCTATGGCCCCTGTAGTCATATTTACTCTGGATGACTTTTGCATAACTGGTAAACCTTAAGAGATATAAATCTAATCTTACAAAAACAAAAAATTTAGATACACAATTTATGTCAGAATCAAATTTTTGTGGAGTGAACTATTTCAGAGATATTCCTCGTTATTTGTGTAAGTTTTGGAGCACTTTACTTTTGTTAAATGGAACATCGCTATTCATTTTTTATGTCTTAACCGTGCAAAGAGAACGGAATTTCAAGGCTTTAAAAGATTTGACTGTCCCTCAAAGCCTACTGTATTCCCGTATTTCCCTTGCTTCTGCAAGGAAATACGCAATAAGATAATTTCTGCAAATGTTTATCTCAACTGACACGAAGAAGATATAGGAAGATATAGACGAGTTTTTAAGAATGGTTAGTACAAAGGTAGAGATAGTCGTGTGAGTGCAACACATCAGATTTTTAATTTTACAGTTTGAAACACTTAATGCTAGAACAGATATAACTGTTACAGGAAAGTAACGAATTGGCGAGGTCACGTTGACTGAAAGAGGCAATAAAGTGTTTCATCTGAGGCAGCTGTATACCACCACTTCACAAATTGCGGTTTCGAAGGGGACTCTCGGTTTTCTGTGTCTTTGGAGGAAAACACTCATCAATCAAGATGAAGAGCTTCTTCTTCCTCTTCTTCTTCTTCTTCTTCTTCTTCTTCTGCTCCTCCCCATCTTTACGATGCCGCTAGTAGAGCCTTATGAAATAGGAGGCTGCTGTTGGTGAAAGTTCAAGAGTTCAGTTATAACAATGTCATCACTTGCGGACACCAAGGTGGGTAACATAACTAAGAGAAAGAGAGAATTGTGACCTAGATGTAGCAAAACGCGAGCCCTACATCGCTTAGCTACAGATTATTTCCACTTCGGGAAACCTGATGGGTCGCGACGGTTACATGCTCCAAGGAATAATGTAAAACTGCTTCTTTTCCTTACCGTGTCTTATGCCTCTTCATTACTTTCTTCTTTTTCTTTCAGGCTTTAAGCAACCACTACCTGTTGCATCTCACTGGCGCTGTCCATATTTAGCACCTCGTTTGTCTCCTTCAGACACAATTTCTTCTTTAACTTTTCTCGGAAATTCTTCTAACGGTGGACTTTGGATTTTGTTTTCAGTTGTGCCTTGTAGTTTTCACAGTTCCGTATCTGAAATGATAGCATCTGGATTACCAAAGTAGGTGGTGTGGATGATTAGCATTTGGAGGTCGTCAGTTCGATCCTAGTGACCGATATTCCTGACATGGATTTTGCGGGGGTTTCTATTAGTCACCACGCTAATGTGAGAAGGTTAATTAAACACCCGATTTTCCTCTCCATTTCACGTCACTTCTGATGGTGAAATTATAGATACACTGGTGGACCCGTCAGACGTTTTCCTATTCAAACGTTGTATATCCAAAAATTATACAATTTGTGTGAGTAAACTGACATGTGACTGAGAAAGAAACAAAATCAAAACGCCGCTAATATCACGAACTTCGCTTCTCCTGTGGGTTAGAGGTTGCCATTGCGTTTTCTCTGTAGCGGGAAGATGTCCATGTTTGTTGTAGTTACGTGATTATATTACTGTATAACAGAGCGTACTAAACAGGGTGGGTGGGTGGGTTCCAGGCTGTATCTACTTTTTCCTTCTAAATTTAACGTAGTGACATATCGGACGGTGAATGAATGTAACGGATGAAATGATACTCAAATGAGCCCGAGGTCCATGGAGCTTTAAGTTACCCGACATTCGTCTTCTCAGGAAAAGGGAAAACTTAAGAACGCACGCTCAAGTGATTTGTTATGATCAGTAGGTGCTAATTAAACGCGAGGGGACCATATCCAGATGAGGTTGTGTTTTACTTGGACGGGAAATGCTGCATTATGCAAGAAAACCTCTTATTTATCTACCTTTCTCATCTATCACCTTTGCTTTTATAATGGTTATCATCATTTGTTATGTAACGTTCCAATGGTTATTGGAACTAGCACAATTTGCACAATGTATATTGTTTAATTACACTTTAAAAGCGTACTTCAATAAATAATAATATATTAAACTTGTAGGCTAAGCGGATTTTTATACAATGACGTGTATACATAATTGGAATTCATGACAAATCATGTAATATTCATTTCAATACTGCACCTTACAGATTTGCACAATGTATAATGTTTAACTACACGTTTAATTACTTTTCCTCAATAAGCGCGCACTTTTAATGTAATATTAATACTAAGTTGCGACAAAAAAGTCCGATAATCCTATCGTGGAGCAAAATACCGCAAAGTCTAAAACGCGATCGCGGCAGTGCTTGAGAGATCCAATTGTGAACCGAACCTAAACCATGCAAAGATCAACAACACATAAATTAATCAATTAATTAAAAAGAACATGTCTATCGGGTCAAATTGTGAATCTAAACCATTCTTAAATCACCTGATTACACACAGAAAATGTCATAAATCACATACCCATTGAAAGAAGAAAAAAAAAAAAACATATATACATACACAATACAAACAACTTAAAATAATTTAATAAAATAATAGTAATAATAATAACAATAATCGTAATAATAATTAGAGTAGTTAATTTTCAGCAAAAACATGAATAGAGAAAACGAACGCAAAATGGGGATAGCCTCGCGAATTTAAACAGTTGAGTAGTTTCAATGGCTTTTTTTTTTTTTTTCTTTTTGTTAGCGTCACTTTTAGTCAGAGCAAACGGCCTCTATTTGCGTGGCTATCAATGTGAACATACGTAATTTTCTGGAGCGTCTAAGTGCGTAGAAACCAAAGGACACACAAATGACTGAATCAAAGGTAGTTCCAGGCATAATTAGGTGGCGTGAAGCTTTGTTGCTTCAAACAGTACTGTCACTCCTGTACAAACTATTCTTAGAAACTCCTATTCCTCTGTCTACTTCATGTTCTTCTTCTGATTACCCTCTCCGTATTGACCAGACGGAGTGAAGACCTGGAAGCGGGTAGTCAGCCAGCACCAGGTATGAGAGTTAGGAAGAGAATGATATGAAATGCAGGTGAAATGGATGATTATATCGGTAATATTGGAAGAATTGGTGGAATGAGTGGCGGGGGAAACTGGATAACTCCGAGAAAACCCGCCCAGATGCCGCTTCGTCCACACGAAATACCACATAGGGACCCGGGATTGAACCCGGGCCGCCCTGGTGATAGGCGAACGGTTTAAATCCAATGGATTGAGGTCAGGTGAACACGGAGGCCTTGCTACTGGACTACCTTGACCAAATCATCGTCCATTAAATTTTTATTTTAAGTATCAGGATCGCTTTGGTCCCAATGTGTGGATAGGAATTGAGGGTGACAGGACCATACATTTTACTGAACAGATCAATCGATTCCTGTGCCATGAGTTACCCGTAGTTTTAGAGGAGCTGTGCTTGCGGAAAGACGACGCATGGGGTTTATATATGACGGGGCATCACCCCGTTTTGTATGCATCACGAGGCAATACTTAAACCAAACATTTGATGGACGATGGATTGGTCCAGGAGGTCCAGTACCATGGCCTCCCATTTTGCTGAACCTCAATTCATTAGGTTTCTGGCTATGGGGACATTTAAAGACATTGTTGTATGCCAAAGCTATCGAAAATGTACATACATTGCACATTTTTCCAAAGTAGCTCATATCTCAACAACTATTTGATTGTGGACATATGTTTATAGGAACATTTATTCTAGTTTAGACTGTTGCAATATCGGATACTTTTTAAACACCATGTATAGAAAATGTTTACTGTAATCATTAATCTATCTCCGTCACTATTTTTATAAAATTATTAAGGTTATCATTCAATAATTCCGGTATCAACCAACACTAACTGAAATCTCGGTTAAGTTGAATTATCCGGATAGCGCTTTTTCCGAGATTTTCCCTTATGCTGAGAAGATGAATGTCAGGTAACTTTAAGCTCTGTGGACTTCGGGCTCATTTGAGCATCATTTCACTAATCTAATTAATTTATTGTCCGATATGACATTACGTTGGAGGATGTTAATATAAAAAACAACACTGTGGTGACAGTCACACATAAAAGCAGGCTCAAGGTCAGCTACCTCATACCACTACGTTGCTAGGCAACGCACCCTAATGTCGGAAAAAAACAAAATTAATTTCCAGATAGTTTGAGAAGCGTCAGGTGCCGTAAAGCTCCGTGAAACGTCGATTTCTAGACAAATTGCCGGTGTCTAATTCTCGGCTAGATAAACGAGTCGCGGAGTCAGTTTTAGGAGTGGTTTGTCATCAGTCGACCGCCTCCATAGCGCAGTTGGTAGCGCGCTTGCCTCTGGCGCGGAGGACGCGGATTCGATAACCGGTACCAGCTTAAGGATTATTGGCCAATTGCGTAGTTACTTAATGGAGAAGTAGTGGGCCCAGGTCGAGAAAACCGCATAACTGACCGGGGCGCTAACCACGTCCCACCCTTCAGTACTGCACGCACCAATGACGCCTGTAGTGGGCAGAGGTGAGGGATGCAGCGGCTGGCGGAAAGCCTTGGTCCGTCATGGGCTCTTGTGCTGTGTTTTTTTATCGTCAGTCAGTGAGTGGGCGAGTGGAATTGTCACAGTGAGCTGTGAACAGTTAAACAGTATTTCTGTCAAGGTTAAACAGAATAGCATAAAACAGCTGTGAGATGTAAAGGTCACGAGGTGGTAGTTGTGATTCAATTTTAAGGAAAACAAAGTGGCAAAAAGCAACTGGAGTTATCATTTCTCACAATATAAAGGGACCTGGATATACGGTTGTAATTTTAGAACTCCAGAGAGCACAGAAAGCACCGCTGGTTGCGCGTTTCAAGCTACGGTTCTTCTTGTTCTTCCTCTTTTTTTAATTGATTACCTCCCCCGTAAGGAGAACTGACACTCCCAGGACTTATGTACAAGCCAGTGCCTAGGATCAGATATAAGGGAGCAGAGGAACCTATGGACCGCACCACCTGGAAGCGGGTGCTAAGCCAAGACCGGGTATGAGAGTGGGGAAGAGGATATGAAATACAGGCGAAATGGATGCATGGAAAGGTGATGATGGAGCAGTTGGTGGTGTGGGAAACCAAAGAATCCTGAGAAAACCCAGCTCGACGTCACTTAGTCTACCACAAATACCACATGCGGGTCCCTGGGAGTGATAGGCGAACGGTCTAACCGGCCCGCTACGGCCACACCGTCTCAAGCTAAAGTTAATGGCCAGTTTCACTAGAAATTCTGAGCAGCAAAAGTAATAGAATGAAATATTAACTAAATACAAAAGTTAGTGTTTTAACTTCAGCGTCCTTCTATGATGCGACACGAAGACTTTCAAGAAAATCACCCCATTCCAAATTAAGCTCCCCATGGAATATTTTAAAAAAAAGCTTGCTGTTATCAAAATTTGCCTATGATTTTGATTAAATTGCCGTGTGTTTAAGACGTTTTCATGACAAATTAAATGTATATCTTCAAGTATCTGCGAATCACTCGATGTCCTCTTTATTCTGAATGACTTTTGCGTAATTGGTAAAGCGTAAGAGATAAGTAACATTAAGGCAGTATTTCTCAGTAAGCCCTCTACAACAATTTATTTCTTTATTAAGTCCTCCGTATCTAGAATATATAGCATAGGTAGCGTAGAAAGCCTCCTGTAATAATTTGTTGTATGGCTGGCCTGTCTTGATTTTCTTTTGTTTTCTTACAATTAAGTAATGGAGGAAACAAATTTAATGTTTGAAACTGACTTTCGTCTTTAAATGCAAATAAGTGTATTTAAAAGTGTGATTATCGACTAATTAAGTGATATTCGTGAAGTTTGAACTACACTATGAACGTTCTACATAATGTATGAACATTAATCAGGAGGATTGATCAGATGTAAATTGATTTCTATAATAACGGCGAATCCGCCATAATTTAGCGGATTATTTAGCGACGTGAAAAGTGTGAAGATTACTGTTAGAGACGTGTTTACGAATATCAATAAAGAGTAATCAAAACAACTTCCAACTTTATATAAAAGTAGTTTATCCGTACCGCGCCCGGGATAGATAGAATTAAAGATTCTACACTCATCGATTGCAGCTAGGTCAGAAAGTAAAATAGCATAATATTACAACACCAAGTGACAGCAAGAAATATTAATTGATACAAATGTCACATCAACGTGTGCCTAGTGGGTAGAATGATTAATAGTTGCAACATGTATATATAAAACCATTCTACAAAATTATGTTTATTCATGTCTGCTTGAAGCAAATAGAACAACATGCATTTGTAAGAATATTTTGTACAAAAGTGAACAGAAAAGTACATGTGAGTGTAATACCTAAGACTTCTTCTCCCTTCCATTTCTACCATTTCTTCTTGACCGTCTCTTCCTGCAGTGTCTCCCTTTCTTGATATCCTTGCAATGTTCCTTCCAAACTCTGAGGCATCCTCTCTGACCTAATTAGGTTTGCATCCATTGGTTGAATGCCATGTCTCCTGACGTGTGAAGCTGTTCTTCTCTCATGTTGATAACGGTTCATTACTAATGTAGCAATTACTTCAGTCATTCGATCTAAATGTACGCAATCTTTCGTGACTTCCGACTCATCTTTATTTCTTCCATAGTAGCCAACGGCTTCTTATTATACACATAGTTGCGTTCACAGCCCACTTCTGACACCAGTGTGACAGAAATGACAAGGCCAGTCCAACTACTTTTTCTGTCACATTATTTTCCTTATACGCTTATTCACACACACACTTCTCTTTTACCATAGTTATGGCATCCTAGTTCACCGTAATATTACAACTATGCCTGTTGTGTTCTCGTAACCTTCACATCCAATTTTCTGTCTTTCTACACTCTATCTGCCCCACAAACAGCTAACTGACGATACAATCACTCAACACTCACTAAAACTGGCCTACTGTCTTCACACCGACGTGACAATTCGCTCACGATACACACATCCTAACAACTGTCTCGTTCAACAGTCAGAACACTGCCCGCTCTCAAGCTTTTATACCGGAAATGACGTACACGGATCTTTTTTCAATTTAACTGTGCGTACGCAGTTGACAAACACAAGCAACACACACACTAAAACTACAAGTTGAGCTGACTCACTCGCATCACCTCGCCTCCTTATATAGCGGGGTGACATAACACGGACCTTTCTCAAACTTCTACAAACGTGCCGGCCACCGGACACTTCTCGAATGATTAAGAAAAACTCTTTCGGTGCTGTAGCTCTGATGTCACGTGTTCACAGCAGTCACACGAGGTAGCCTGAGCTTAAGCGACTTTGATACACTACTGGGGTGCGGAAGCTCGGCCCCGACTGTCCTTTGTTGTCGTCTGCTGGCGTCACGCTATTTTGAGAACTCCATTTTGTTTCATTCTATTCAACTGTTTTATCCAATTGATTCCGCGTTCTGTTATTGTTTTGTTTAATTCATCTACTTTTAATTGATGTATTTGATCGTTGTGTTTTTTGTCTAATCTTGTATTTGTAGCTATGACTATGGAATTTTTTCTGTTGTTTTCATGTTTCTTTCCTGTTGTGCCAACATTGAGTGAATAAAAGTGACTATTCCACTCATATGTCACTTGGTTGAAATCAACCAATCATGTGCATAACAACGCCACATTTAAACCAATGACAGCCTTCATTCTCGAAAAAATGAATACATTTTAGACCTCCTCTGCTTTTCTTATGTTATGACCAGGTTAGAGAATTCAACTGCACTGTCCTACAGATGCGCAACAGCTGACGTAATTTGACGCAACAGAGCCGTTATTCAATTGACAAATATGGCTGACTCTGACATATCGGGATATGCTGAAATAAATTAAATAATTCAAAGAGGGACACCTCAGAACACTGAATACAACAGGAAATATATTTCTAATCAGTTTAACAAATTTTGTGTTGAACGATATTATAAATAAACAGCATATAGTCCAACTTCCCACATTGTCAACATCTTAAAAAATTGGAGCATCAATATGAATATTTTGTAGGCCATGCCAATGGACGCTAATGTATGTAAACCAGCTCCATGCTTCTTAAGGGAATTAATTATATTTTTATATATTTTATTTTATTTTAATTTTCTTATGTGAAAAATTGTTTGTAGATTTGTATATTTTTTTATAGTTTATTAATAAATGTATGGAATTTGGAAGGTACGCCCGGTGTAAGGAATTAGGTACCGGGATGGAAGTGTTCAGATTTTATTTTATTTTTTATTTATGTCATCCTTTCGTGAAATAGTCTCAATAAATGCAACTCGTTGGTCAAATTGTCTAGATAAATTGACGATCACTCATGGCATTACTTATGAAATTTGAGAACTAATTTTGCCAGAATATCTTCAAAGTTATTCTAATTCTTTTTCATCAGCTAATAACATGAAATCTGCATCTGATATTTAATGGAGCTCACTGTCGGCCGCAAATACAAAATAAACCATTTAGACTTTTACTAGGCATTAAAAGTGTCAGTTTGGAGCACAAATTCCCTCTCGCCATAATTCAAAAGGAGCGAATTCGAACTGTTGAAGTTTTACATGTAAGATAATGCCTTTGACCCTAGCCATGAATGTTTAATGATGGGTCTCCCAAGTGGGTCACACGCACCGCATTGCTGCAGAAAGTTTTGTCCGGGCTTCCCAAGGTGGGGCAGGGGGGTGTGAGGGGGGGTGCAAGGGGGTAGTGACAGGTAATTTCCGGGCAGATCGCTGGCCTTATCAACCCCTCGCCTGTCACCATTTTAATCTCTTTAAGAGTGCAAGAGTTATAACTAGAGAGAAGTCCAATAGCCAACGTTCTATTTCCCGCTTTTTACTCTTTCTCTTTTCACCATAACGTGCTTCGCCTGCCTTATTTCTTCATTCTCTTTGTCTAACCTGGTTTTACTTTCCGCTGTAGGAGCAACAATTGCAACAAATGGGGGGAAGGGGGTTCAACAGCTGCTATTGCACACAGATATACAAGTAAATATTAATTAACACTTCTGGAGTCACCAGCTGTGTAATGTCTATAAAATTGTCCATCGAACTTACGGTCACACTAAATTCCATGGCAATTATCAGCAAAGGATAACTAATAAATAAATAAATGGCCATCTCAACTCATGGCCTCCATTGAGAACTGCATAAAAATAAACGGCCACCTCAAAAAGCATGGCCTTCTCTGAAGTATTCTTGTCTATCCCCTGCTCAGTCGGGGCCCGTTGTCCCTATTAAAATTATTTGGCTCTAATTTAATTTCATTCGCCTCTTTTACGAGTCTGTCGCAATGTGGGTTACTGGGGTGTAAAACCACGACCTCAAATAAAATGGCATTGTTGAGACTATGTTGTGCTATTGCTGATTTTTCTGATTGTAGTAGGCGTAGTAGGTTGTGTTTTTTTGTTCTGTCCTATGTATGTCTTTCCAAGTTGACAAGGAATTTAGTAAACACCAGGTGTTTAAATAAAAAGTGGATTGTCCTCAACCAGTCTTATATACTGTCTTAGGTTTCTTGGTGACAGGAATAACGTTTCAATGTTGTGTTTTTTTAGTATTCGCGCAATTTTGAGAAGGGGATAAAAGCCTCTCCTTACGAATTTCCGTCTTCGTCTATGTTGTGATTGTGCATGGAGCGGTTTCTGTTATTATTAACCCCTAATTGGCACACCTAAAAATTATAACACATACGGAACTTCCGGGTCATTGGACCCATATCAATTAGCTTTTTTGTTTTGCTAAGAAAGAAAGCTATTTGGTGGAATGTAAATATAAAATATTTAGTAAGGATTTATTACTACTAATTTAAAATCAATTCATTGCTTCTCACCATCTGTTACAAAGGTTATACAACACGACAGTGAGGTACATAAGCACTGAATCTGAGAAACCTGTACATACAAAAATCCACTCCTCTACTATGAATATTTACCAATACAAATGAAACTTAAAATAGGCTGTTCTCATAAACCGTGAAGCCCCCAAGAAGTTTACATTGAACATAATATTTCTGCAGGGATAACTTATAGGGGATTCCTTTACAATATTTTCAGCCGAATGATACATCACCTGGTATATGAAAATCGTTAACAAACGCGGCAATTGAGATAAAATTTTATATCGAGAGATCGGTATTTTTACTTATCTAAAACGCTTCGGACAGACATTTCCGGAACATTCCAAACACAAAGGTGGTGCTCGACGTCTGGCATACGCTCTTGATGCTTTCCTGCCCTTAGATGGGCACATCCAGCATCTTTTCCTCTTTGATCCAGTAGTTTGGAGTATCTGTGATCTCTTCCCCACTCATTCTACACTCTGGTAGAGCAAATCCAAAATTATGAATGTGATATTAAGGGAAACAAAATCAACAATGGTACACCAGAGTCCTTGGGACGTAGGGTTGCCAACATTTATTTATCGTACGAGCCACTCAAAATTATAAATTTGGATTCAAGATTGATGACCTCAACCAGTATTACAACTTTAGCACTTATGTTTCTCGCAATATTCATCTGAAAGTTCATCTTCCTCAACTGTTGCAGCATTGTATAAACTTGTTCAGATAAACCTTAACATCTTCTCGGTGACTTGCAGATTTTCGGATCTACCACATAATTTCATAACCTGGAACGACAGAATAAGTTCGTTTACCGTATCTAGTGCCAATCTGTTTCTAACTTTGGTCTTTATTAAACTCTGTTTAGAAAAACTCTCACAAGAAGCTCTTCTGTGGGGCAACGAAATCATCGATAGTACAAAGGCCGCTAGTTCTTTGAAATCAGTATTTCCACCAAGGTGACACACGCGTTTAATAGCACTCCAGAAACTGCCAGGTTCAGGCATGTTCTTTATTTCACACGAAATATCACTTATTCCAAGTTTTCTGCACTGGTCATCAATTTTCTGAACAGTGCCTTCTTCATTGAGGTTAACAGATCTAGGCACACTGGCAATAAGAGGATAAAGGGTAGAAGACTTAGTAGGGTATGAAACGGTTGTTTTAGAGGGGTGGAGACAGGCCATGAGGGCAAAAGTGGTGTCGCTATTTGAAATTAGTTTCATTTCGCTGCTGTGACAAACCAGTGAAAATGATATTTCACCGGTATCAAACTACCATATATTCAAATTATCGTATGCCCCCAAAATTATCGTACTGGTTGACAACCATGTTGGGATCCGATCGCCTTTGTAGAAGCAAAACTACCGTACACACACCTGCAACAGTGCTGTGGGCTGATAGTCAACAGAAAGCTAGGAAAATACCAGGAGGGGCACGCCAATACTCCCACACATATTGATAAAAACAAATTTTCATCGGGTCCCTAGGTCCCAGATGTACCAGTTACGGGTTAAATCTCCTCTATATTTGTGTAACCATTCTTTTAAAGGTGTTTACCATACCATTTATTTCGTGGGATAAGCTGTCTTTGTCCGCATATGTAAATTTTGTGCCTTATAGTAACATCTTGTTTTTTACTTTCTCTACTACGTATACTAAGTAGAGAAAGTATTCTATTGCACCCAAAAGTTCGATGACGAAATTTCACCAGAAATACTCGTGTATGTTTTGACGCCCCTTGAATCCACAAAAAAGGCATTTTTAGACAAAGGTCCATGTGTGTGTGGGTCTATGTGTATGTCAGTCTGTGGACAGCATAACTCAAAAACGAATGAACCGAAGTTGGTACTTAGGTTTAATGTCTTTCAAGGATGCGGCACGAAGATTTTGAAAAAAATTTCTTCACCCTAAACTACCATTTACATGGAAAATTTTTCGAAAATGTTTATTTTCTTAAAAATAGCTGAACGATTTTGATTAAAATGTCATATGCTTGAGATATTTTTATGACAAATGAAATGTATATCTTGAATTTTCTGCCTATAGCCAATGGAGTCCTATTTACTCTGGATGACTTTTGCATGACTGGTAAACAGTTAGAGATAGACAAAAATGTACATCTTGCTAAAACACACAATTTATGTCTAAATAAAAATTTTTATAGAGTAAACCGTTTCGGAGATATGTCTTGTCTCTCCAGTTTTGGAGACTTTCTATCAAATGAAACATCGTTTTATATAAGTTAGCCGTGCAAAGAGAATGGAATTTCAAAGCTTTTAAAGATTTGACTATCGCTCAAAGCCTACCGTATTTCCATATTCCCCTTGCACCTACAAGGAAATAAGCAATAAGATAATTTCTGCAAATATTTATCTCAACTAATACAAATACGATATAGGAATAAGAGTTTGTAAGAATGGTTAGTACAAGAGTAAAGGAAGTCATGTGGGTACAGCACATCAGGATTTGATGGTTTTAATATTGCTTCAGTCTGCCTATGTTACACCTCAGTGCTAACGAGAACTTGGAGCCCCAGAGATAACGCTGTGTTCAATAAAGCTAATTTGAATATACTATTCTGGGAATTGGTGCTTCGCATTCTGGATATTCTATAGTACCAGTAAAATGTCCCTTAAGGCAATTTCACAAGAATTGAGGTCCATAGAGCGAGAGGCCATGTAATAGATCCCTGGCTGCCCATCCATCATTTAGGAATCTGATAATATCGAATGTTAACGAACTACTGGTCTACCTCATATTACACAAGGTATCGCAATCCACTCGCAAATTCGTTATCAAAATTTGTTCTCAAAATTCACGAGTGGAAAAGAAGCATTTTTACCTTCTGTACTATGTATAGTAAGTGGGGGAAGTACTGTATTAAACCCAAAATTTCGATGTCGAGATTTCACCAGAAATACGTCATTTGAGGCTACTTGAACCCCCAAATAATCTGATGTGTTGCACTCACATGACTTTCCCTACTCTTGTACTAACGAATCCTTGTGTTAGTTGAGATAAAAATTTGCAGAAATTATATTATTGTTTATTTCCTTGTAGGTACAAGGGGTATATGGGAACACAGTAGGCTTTGAGCGATAGTGAAATCTTTTAAAGCTTTCAAACTCCGTTCTCCTTGCACGGTTAACATAATATATGAGAACGAATAACGATCTTCCATTTGACAGAAGTATAAGTTCTGCAAAACACACAAATAACGCGTACTTCCGAAATGGTTCACTACACAAAAAGAAATATTTAGACATAAATTGTGTATTTCAGCAAGATCTACATGTTTTCTAGAGTAAGATTTCGTCTATCTCTTAGGGTTTACCAGCTATGCAAATGTCATGTAGAGCAAACACTATAGAATATAGCCAAAAAATTCAAGATATACAATTCATTTGTCATAAGGGGGCCTCAAAACATATATTTTTGGGTAGAATACAATAATTCCTCTACTTTACTATGCGTAGCAGAGAAAGCAAAGAGCAGTTTTAGAAAATGGTCTGTGCGTGTATTTTTGTGTACCTGTGGACAGCGTAACTTGAAAATGAAAGTTCGGTTGCAAACCGAAGTTGGTATTTCAGTTTGATAGTTTTCGCAACGATTTTAATGGGAATTCCTTCATCCTGAATTACCCTTCTTGTAGACAATTTTGGTTTTCTCAAAAATGGCTCTTACGATTTTGATTAAAATACCACATATTTATGGTGTTTTGATGGCAAATAAAATGTATATTTTGAATTTTCTGCCCATAGCCAGTGCAGTCATCTTTACCCTTAATGACCCTTGTATAACTGGTAAACCATAAGAGATCGAACAAATCATACTATACCAAAAATGTAGGTCTTGTTAAAACGTACAGGATATGTCCATGTGTGTTATTTCTTGTTATTTGTGTGAGTTTTGCAGTACTTCAACTTTTCTCAAATGGAATGTCGTTACTCACTTTTTATATATTAGCCGGGCAAAGAGAACGGAATTTGATATAGCGACCAGCTGTAAAATATTTGACTATCGCTCAGAGCCTACTGCAGCTAAAAGAAAATTCACCTCAACTAACCTGAAGAAGATAGAGGACTAAGAGTTTGTAAGAATAGTTAGTACAAGAATAGAGAAGCTCATGCGAGTGCAACACCAGATTTTTCAGTACCAACAAAGACCAATGAACCTGAAGGTCATGCTGCTGCTGCTGTACAATCTTTCTAAGAATGCGTATTTTTATTAGATATTTATGATTTATACTTAAGCCGATAAATATAAAGACTATATTGCAGCAGATTTATTTAGCACAATTTATTGTTTCGTATTAAGTGTGGATTAATAAAACAAAGATATGAAAACACACAAATTTACAAACAGCATGTACATTATCCAAAAATATTCTTTGTGATCAGCTATTATCCATATATTATTGTGTGCTAACATAAAGCATAAAGCTGTTGATAAATACAGGCTCTACGTAAATACCAATCAGCTCGAATAGCTGCGGTTTGATATACATCAATAGATGCAGAGCGCACTGATTTATCGGTTTGTTTAGATATATTTATAATTTTTCAATTAAAATGACTTCAATGGTGTTTTTAAAGGCACGTAAATTAACAGCAATGGAACTCCATTCACTTCTTGTGGATGCAAATATCATGCAAATGGCTTGTTATAATTGCTGTTTCAAACATGCATGGATATATTTATTTTACACAACGGGCCTTTCAACTCTTTATGTAATCAAAACTCAACGCATTGCTAAAAATACAAAGACAGAAAGAGATATTTTAATTATTCTTTTCACGAGTGTAAACTGTCTATATCTACTGACGCTCGTACACAAATTTAGATTCTGGATGTAGGTCAGGCATGTTGTTAGTTTAGTAGACTTTGTATTTTACAACACATAGTATTTAGTTACTGTTTTACAGGTTCCTTTTACTGCTTACTAATCCTGATACCAGAATTATTCACTGATAAGATTAAAAATTTTATAAACGTAGATAAATAATTATAATAAACTAGCTGTAATACTCGGCGTTGCCCATGGTTTGATGATTTATCGTTAAAACTTGGGACTTTGGTTGTATTTGCCCAATACACTTGTGTTTGGAAACACATAAAATATATTAACGCACCAAAATATTTAATTAAAATTCTGACGATACTATAAAGAATAAAAAATAAACTATATAAATAAAAGCACGGGAAACACCATGCAAGAGCACTGTTGAACAATCACGAATACCACAGGAAGAAAAGCGAGTAGAGAAAACCATGTGAATGTACTATGCTGCATTTCTACTTTGATAATATAGAAAAGTGTATGAATTGTTTGCAGAAAATTGAGAAGAGAGATACATGTGAATGTTATTTAAGAGAAAACCGTGTGAATATATTAGGTTGCATTTCTATTTCAGTTATATAATTGTTTTTGAAGGGCAGGTAGGGAAGGGCATGTGAATGTGGCACGTGAAAGAGAAAGCGAGAAGAGAAAATCGTGTGAATATAACGCGTTGCATTTCTACTTCAAACATAAAGCATTGAATATGAAAGAATAAAAGGTCATTGGCCAAGTTTCGTGTTAAGTCAGTGGTAAAGATGTCAAAACAGTATAGAAATTAGATATCTAAAGTTCCAAATCCCCAAGCTCATTTTACTTCGGTTTATGTGTTTTGAAAATTGTCTGTGGATATATGGCAGAGCATTTGCTATTACCATCTATTTTCATTGTTCCTATCGTTTTAGACTTAGTTGGAACTTGGGTCGTGTTATTAAATATCCAATCAGGTATTTACCTTGGCAACAGGGAAAATGCAGAAAAATGAACTAGATTGGTTGAATCACAAGGTTTGAGCTCAGGACCTACCGGGCGCGGCGAACAACAAGGACAGTCGGGGCTACGCTACTTCACTACTAGCACAACCTAGGCCGACGAGCAAACGAAGGAGCTCAAGGTCAGGGTGCCTCGTGCAACTGTTGCATATACGGGACTAACAACAATGAGCGTGTTGCTTAACAAAAAACTGATGGAACCTTCGAGAGGCATCCGGCGTCTGGCGTGTTTGTGGAAGTTCCAACAAGGACCTGTGACGTCATCTCCGCTTTATAATGAGATAAAACAACGACCTAAAGATTCGTCGAGTCGAAATGAAGAAGTCTTAATGTATATTGAGTGACTGTATCTTAGAGTTAGTGTATAAGAGACAAAGTGAAGAAAGACAAAGGACTGAGTCAAGGTTACGAGAAGAAAACATTTGTGAGTTGTAATATCATGAAAGACTGTGGACTGTGTCATCAGCAGAAGAGAACTGCGTTTTTGTGCAAATTTTTTAGAAGAAAAATAATAGGAAAATAACTGGACTTTTGTTGTCTTTGTCACTCTGGTGTCAGAAGTGGAACTGGACGAATTGGTAATTTTGTTACAATGTTCATGACAATTCGGGTCCTAATAATTACGGTGTTATACTTAGTTGCTAAGATGAAGTCATTTCCAGGCAAACATTTACTGTGATTATTGCAAGGTCAAAGAAACAATTAGTGTTTTAGGATTACTATAAAGGATATATGTGAACTGGTATAAGAGCAAGCCATGTGACTGTTACACCTAAGGTTTTTTCCCTTCCTTTTCGCTAACTGGCTTCAAAAACTGCTTTTGCAGCAGCTTCAGCAGACTGAAAGCAGTTTCTACTTTAAAAGGTTTTTACATCTACCTATACACTATGTATACATATACATGTAACTATTTACAGATCTTCTCTTTCCGAATTCCTGTGAGTAAAATAACTTCCAGTGGTGTAGTAAATACATAACATAAAAATCAGGCCATAGCCCAGTTCCAAATAAAAACAAAATAAAAAAGACTTGAATAGCGCAACTGGATGCAGACATACACGCTGCTATGGTTTATTCATCAGCTGATGAAAGATGTGCCCGCCGTACAAACACACTCCCTTATTGCCTCTTTCCAATCTCTTACAAACATCTCTATGTAGCAACATTCCGTTATTGCAACCCTGCGCACTCAATCCCATATTTAAACGAAAACCGTACCATAGTCTCCTGTAGGCACATTTTCCTCGATAGCATTAAGGATACCCATCTGTGAAAAAAGGCTAAAAATTTCCAAAATTGCCAAAAATGGATTTTTGTTTTATTAAATAGTATAAATCGTCTGCTTTATTTTGATATGCTTTCTACAGCCTTACGGCATTTTTATCTATGTCACATGGCCGTCTAACTGATTGCCTGTAAGTGGTCATGTCCATTTAAATCCATACAGTTCCATTATTCTTGCTATGACTTCAAACTTAGTTTTTCCACGTTTTTATTTTTAGCACTGTTTGCTCTTTAAAATGCTCCACACGATGCAATTTTCAGTACTTATGCATGAAATTTGGTGTAACTGCTTAGAAATAACATTAAAAAGAAATGATGAGATAATTTTCTCATAAAGTGAATAACTGCTGAGTAATTCAATATTAAAGTTTACATTTCAAAATTTAATAGCAGTTGATAGCTATTTCATGTTACATGTCCGCAACAATACGTAACTTCACAATAATGTACGGAAATATATTCAGTACTTTCCTTGAAGCATGTTATTTTCACTCAAAATAACTTTTTTCTTTCTCTACTATATATAGTTAAGTAGAAGTATTGTTTTCGACCCAAAATTTCGATGTCGGGGTTTCACCGGAGGCCCAAAAATCTTTTTTTAGAAAAATGTCCGTTTGAATGTGTGTGTGCGCCTGTGTGTGCGCTCGTACCTATCAACACCATAACCAAAAGGTGGTTAAAAATCAAAGTTAGCATTTAAGTTTAATGTCCTTGAAGATTGCAAGAAAAAGTTTTCCAAACTTTCGATTTTCTCAATAATGGCTTTAAAGATATTGATTAAAATGCCACAGGTTTAAGATATTTTCATAGCAAATGAAGTGTATATTTTAAGTTCTCTAGTTGTGCCCTACACAGTCCTATTTCTCTCGATGACTTTTCCATGTAGATTTCGTTAACACATACATAATTTGTGTCCAAATTAATTTTTTGTGGAGTGAACTATTTCGGAGATATTCCTTGTTATGTAGGTGAGTTTTGCAATACTTAAACTTTTCGCAAGTGGAAGGAAAATACAAAGATGTAAAAGATTTGACTATCGCTCAAAGCCTACTGTTGTTGTTGTTGTAGTGTTTAACGCCCGCTTTTACTACTACGGCACCGCAGGCGGTGACACTGATGATACATGAAGATGGAGCACCGGTGGAATGAGATGGCGGGGGAAACCGGAGTACCCGGAGAAAACCCGCCCTGACGCCGCTTCGTCCACCATGAATACCACATGCGGGTCCCTGGGATCGAACCCGGGCCGCCTAGGTGGTAGGCGAGCGCGCTAACCGCTCGGCCACGGCGCCGCCGAAAGCCTACTGTATTCCCCTAGCACCCACAAGAAAATTAGCAATAAGATAATTTCTACAAATGTTTACCTGTATTTACATGAAGTAAATACGGGAATAGGTGTTTATAACAATAGTTTATTAAAGAGTAGAGAAAGTCATGTGTCACTTCTTTTATACAAGATACAAATGCCTTAAAGACCACTTCTCAACGTTGGATTGAAACATGTAACAAAATAACAAAATCAGTCCGATTAGGTACCTTTCTATCACTCTGTTGTCTGAAAACTAACTTATGAACTCATCTTCATGCTTGTAGCTTGTAAACTTTGGGAGGGAGATTCACCTTACTATACAAAATATGTATATCTCATTAACGTGCGCAATTTATGTCATGTGAATGTTTATGGCATTGACTATGCCCAAGATATTGCTTGTTGTAGGTTTGAATTGCGAAATATAGCTTTTCAACTGCAAAATTTCTATGGGGTTATTTCTCGAGGTTATGAGAAAGAGAACAGGATTTCAAAGCCACTATATAGTGAATCATTCTTAAACATTGCACTATCGCTTTATGCTAAAACTTTGCTTATGTATGTGGCCATAAGATACATATTCCTATGGGAATGATAAATGTTATGTTGAACTTTGAACCTTAATTATTTGGTTACCAAGTATACAATCGACAAGTTTCATTTAGCTCATGGCTATATAATCAAAGGCTTCTGATAATTTGCGCCTTCCGGTCAGTGTTGCCAACACAAATTAAGTTGCCGGTTTCAATGTTAAAATTCAGAATTAAACATATCTCCGCACATAACTTGTTTGACCAAACTATCGATAGAGTATCAATCGTACGATTACTGTGTATAGGGACCCTGTAAAAATTGCAGCAACTCTGAAACAATTTAAGGAATCTTTACTTCAAGTAGGTGGAATAATACCAGGTAACAGCAAGAGAAACAGATAAAATGTGTGGAAGCAATTTTAATGACTGATGTAAGCACGAGAATATAAACTACTACCAGATACAGTAAAGTAAGTTCTGTTCCTTTAAAAATTTCTGAATATAATTCATTGACTTAATATTGTGACGTCAGGCTCGGCAAACAACAAAGGAGGGATGGGGCCAAGCTCCTTCACACCATTTGGCGTGCAGGTGAGCGGGCAAAGATGTTCAAGGCAAGGCTACCTGCTGTGTAAACGTGACTGTCAACAATAGAAAGGGGTTCGAGAACACTTGCGAGACTTCTAGCCACGTCATCGCCCGCGGAACTCGAAAAATATCCGTATGACGTCATCCTCAGTAGACGCGAGGCTGACGTGAATCTCAGGCTCTGGCCCGGGGTGATCAGCTGATAGCCGGGAACCGGGTATGCTAACAAACATGGCTACCAGTGTGGAATCTTATGGGGCAACATGTGTTAGTTTTGTTTAATTGAAAGTGAATTAGTGGCGGTATATGTTGTTTCAGTGATTGTGTTTATTCGTAAATATTGTAAATTAATCAAAATTAATTTTTCAGTAGTTTTCTTGTTGTAGTACGAGAATTATAACATATTTTTCGCTGCAATTTTTAACGGTTTCTTTTGAGCAACTGAACAGTTTTTCGCCTGGTTTTCGTAAGTTCTACTTGTTATAGTTGAACTATTAAACTAAAATGATTATTTTCATTTATAGTGTGTAATTTTAAGTGATTTAAGAAATGGTTAATTCTTCAGTGAGGTTATTCAAGAGTCCATAACCTATATTGTAACATGGTGATACCGGTACTGAAAGGTATGTAATTCTACTTTTGTTTAGATGTAGAATTGAACAATATGGGTCGACGTTGTAGTGTGTATCGATGTAAAACTAGTTAGGACAGTTTATATATATATAAATGAAACACTTTGGAAGGACAAATCTACACCCAAAAACTGTTGAACTAAAGATGGTATAGGTTGGTTTTTGTTAAACCATTCTGGCAACAGTTAAATGCTATGAATGTTATCAAAACATTTACCAAGTTAATCAATAAATTTAGAAAACAGGCAGTAGCTAGGTCATTTACATTTTTCCCACCTTCATCAAAAAGGGAAAACTATTATACTTGGGTGAAATTTTGTCCCGTCTTTACTCACACATGATGGAATTATGTAGGCAACGACACCCAGGTTAATGTGTACCTATATGAACAGGATGACAGAGACCTGTGTTATCAAAATTTAGCCTGTGTTATCACAGGTAGCATCCACACCTGCCATCAATAATAATATGCAATCCTAACCTAACTTTATAACATCATATCTCAACTCTTTCTCCACTTTTACAAATTAACACAGGTATCACAGCTTAGCCTATTGTTGATAATTGTTATTTAATGTGCAAATTTACCTAACCAGCATGGTAAATGTTGATAGACTGAGTTTAATTAGCATCTTGCTTCAATTTCTGGGATGCCTATCTAAAGGACAAATCCACACCCAAAAACTTCTTGGTATGGTCACCGTATGGGTTTTGTTAAACCCAAAAGCAGTAAACTTTGTAAATATTTATAATTATAAGTTAATGTTAATTTTATCCTGTAAGCCGGGTCCTTTGTAACGGCACCAGGCCAAACTTTCAATAAACAAAACTGAAACTGAGAAAACTATATATGCCCCGCTGATAATAAATTAATATTTATAGATTCCATCATTAATAAATATTATGTAAGGTAAGTGGATACATTGGTAAGTACTTTATACAAGTGCTATTGAAAAATAAGTCTTCCGGCTTCTCCGGGGTAGGCAACATATCAATATTACCATTATTTTGATATGATTGACTAGTTATAATAATATATCGGTTAGTCACAATGGGCCATTAAAAATCAAAATATTGAGGATGGAATATTTCCATTTACATGTATATATTCAGATTTAGTGGAATTAAGTTTGGCAATAATCACGTGCCTCATGCTTAAACTTTGATGATAATAACAGCAGCTATTGAGATAGATAATTAATCTTTATTATATTGCAATGTTATTTATTATTTATGTAACGTATTATAATATTGTGCAGGTATTTTTGTTACGTGTTTTTATTTTCAATAATGAGTGACAATTCAATGGATATCACTTCCTTACGCTGTTCCTCCAAACGGAGAAGTCACATTCACGTTCGGCTTCGGTCGGTTCCCTTCGATCAGCTGTTTCAAAGATGACGCAATCGGACCGTAGCCTGTATTTCGCGCGAGCCACGCAGTAGACGAGAGAAGAGTGGAGCAGGGAGTTTTAGAGTTCAGTAACGGACATGAGTCGGTCAGCGTGTCAGTGAGTGTGAGACAGCTGTGCGTGTCGTGTTGGAACGTAGTAAAAAGATTCAACGATCGTCGGGAATGATTATAACGGCGTAATTAGGGTATCAGAGACAGAAGTAGTGAAAAAAGACACCGAAGAACTGAGCAAGGTTATGGGAAGAGTAGTTGTGAGTTGTGATACCAGAAAAAAACTGTAGACTGTGTTAACGAGAAGAAAACTGTATTTGTGGTCAAATTTAAGAAGACAATAAAGTGATAGAAAAGTAACGACGTATTTTGTTTTGTCACAGTATATTCGTACAGTGTTCATTTTTAGAGTTTTATTAACCTATACTTTTGTATTATTTGCTAAAATAGTCAAATCAAATCTTACTGTGTTAGACAAAATCAGCCACCACTTGCAGTCGTTCCCAAAATTTTCAAAATGACAACCTTTAGTTAGATTACTGATCATAATGTTGGATGTTATATTAAATCTTGAACCTTTAAGTAGGTGGACAGTATAAAACCCAGAGCCCTATAAAAGGGCCCACTGAGGTTCTTGCTAAAGTTCTCTAGACTGATATTATTTCTCAGAAAACAAACTGTAGCATAACCGCTGGTTTACGAAGATAGCACTATAACTGCTTTCATCACATCTCAGGAAATATCTTTTATGGCCCATGGAAGCCCCGAAATTGCACCCGGAAGTCAGAGGCAATTAAATTAACTTCTCTTTCAGGTTCACAACCGTCAGCTAAAGCTGAGAGAGAATTTGCTGAAATAACAGCTCCCACTAAAGCTATCATTGTAACTACCTATTAATTTTAGACAGCAAAATAATCAGTTTATATCAATAATAGTTTATACAATATATGTTGACAAACCGGATCTTCAACCCTCTAACCCTCCATTCCAGTCCTTCACTCGGAGGGACAAACGGTCAGTATCCAGTGACGGACGCAAACAGGCGATTCCACGGCCGTTTCGAAACCATACCTTGAATTTTCTGGGAATGTGCTCAGAAGATCTCTTCGTTCTAGATGGTCTTTGAACAAATGGTAAACAATAAGAGACAGACAAAAGTTTACTAAACAGAAAATGTGGATCTCGTTAAAACACAGTTTATGCCAAATATTGCGTTTTTCCTTTGAGTGAACTATTTCCGAGATATTCTTCCTCATTTCTTTGAATTTTCCAATACTTATACCTTTTTAAATAGGAATATGTTATTCCTCTTCTTGTTTACTGGCCTTGCAAAGAAAACGGAATTCCAAAGTCATCGCACAGCAATCATCTCTTAACATATTTAACCATCACTTAAAGCCTACCATATTCCACAAGGTCTTTCATTCAAATTTTAAATGAAATGAAGCTGCTAATCATACCCAGGATGTTTTAAACTTGGATTTAATCGAAACTGACAATCTCAAATAGAGTATTAAACATTTTTAAACTTACTTTAGTGTTGGTATACTTGTGAACAAACTATAACTCTGCAACTGCAGAGACACCATCAATCTTAGTGTGTGTGCAGAACAGCCAGAACCTGCTTTCTGAATTTTTGCTGGAATTTCATATACAGATGGTGTATACTATTAGAAAAAAAGCCAGATGGGTTGCATCTACATGACTTTTTCTACTTGCTCTTACACAAAACGTTCTTATAAATGATTATTCGTTTATTTATTTCTTGTTCATAAGATAAACTTTCATTGTACGTATATATATATATATTTATTTATTTATTTATTTATTTAAGGTCGTTTTGACAGCACGGTCTTATCACGACCATACATAGTAATACATTGTGGATATTAATTTACAATTATATGTAGTTTTAATTCATCATGGGTTGGGAATTTTTCTCTGCCTAGAGGAAATATTGTATTCCATCCAAACATTTGATGTGGAGATTTCACCGTAAATATACGTTTTGAGACCCCTGAATCCAAAAGCACTTTTAGAAAATGGTATGCGCGCGCGTGTGTGTGTGTGTGTGCGCCAGTCTGTGGACAGCATAACTCAAGAACGAAAATTCGGTTAAAAACCGAAGTTGATATTTCTTTTGTTTATTACTTAAGGTTATTTATCAAAAGAACTGGCACATCCGTGCAGCTTGGTCTAATGCAACAAACGAATGGCCAAGCCTTCCTAAAACAATAAACAGTGACATAAAAGGGTAAAGGGCACAAACATATAGGGGACACCTCGCTCACTTCCATCTACACAGATCTATTGTGGCTACCATCCCCAGAAGGCAGGAATGAACTGAGGGAACCGACTGCACCCGAGTATTCACCTAAATTGCACAGGGAAACCACAGAAAAGCCCAAGTCAGAGTGTGTCATTGTCATATCATACTGTTCTTTAACGATAAAGTAAAGCTATTAATAGTTATTTATATCATAAATGTATCAGTCTATTTCAGTATTATTGTAGCTTTTCCTTTTTCCCAGTTATTCTTTTTCATAATCCATGCAATTTTGGTATAATATATTCCCATCATCATCTACGCGTACCGGTAATTTTAGGTGGGCTCTCCCCATGCTTTTACATTATTATTACTATTACAGTCGCTGGGATTAAACTCACGACGTTCGGCTTTGAATGCATAACAGTGCATTTCGTCTTGTCTGTAACAATCATGCCTATCCAATGTTGCCTGTGCCAAGTATACCTAAACCGGTTCAGGTTCAGGTACTAGAAGAGTAGCATTGTTACAAAACAATTCATGCAAAAGAGCGTTAAATATCAAGTTCGGTATTTTAACGAATTTTGTGTCTGGGATACATTGGAAACTGGATGATTCGAAGCTGAAGGGACAAGGAAAGGATTCAAATATCCAAAGAATCATATTATAAAGGTTACGCCTATAATCACTCTTTTTTTACTTTTTTCCATTTTCACTCGAGACAGTGCTTAAAATGTTCTCCTTATTGCTTTACCTACTATGTATAGTAAAGTAGAGGAAGTATTGTATTCCACCCAAAAATGCCATGTGAGATTTAACCAAAATATGTTTCGAGGCCCCCTGAATACAAAAAAGCATTTTTAGAGAAAGGTCCGTGTGTGTGTGTGTGTGTGTGTGTGTGTGTGTGTGTGTGTGTGTGTGTGTGTGTGTGTGTGTGTGTGTGTGTTGGTGTGTTTGCATGTATATCTGTCAATCTATGGACAGCATAACTCAAAAACGAAAAGTCGGTCAAAAACCAAAGTTTGTATTTAAGATTAATGCCTTTCAAGGATGCGACACAAAGATCTTGAAGAATCACAGATCTTTTTCTAAAAATGCCTTTTTTAATTATAGGGGGCCAAAAAATATACGTATATTTCCGGCGAAATCTTGGTATCGAATTTTTGGGTGGAATGCAATACTATACATAGTACAGAAAGCAAATGAGACCATCCCCTCAATATCAGTGAATAAAGGATGTAAACTTCCAGAATAATATAAGTTTGGGGTGACATTACCTCTTTGCCATATTGGTAAATCTGTGTAAACGCTTAAATGCTTGTAAAGTTCTTTGTTTAGGGTATGATAGTGGTAACAGATTCGCAGTGCATTGGTATAGAAAGAACAAACGCATTGCCAACTCATGAACGTTTTATTTCACCATGCATAAAGTGTAGGTGCGGTGCACTACCTACCTGCGTTGTTCTGGTGTGTAACACAATTTGTCACGCATGCTGTGAAGTCAGGTGATCGGTGTAGCGTTATGGACGATCAAAGGAATGAGGAGCCAGTTGTCATCCACTGATCTTCATGATTCTGCCGCTGTACCACTGCAGAGAGATATTCCTCAGTTCATGCGTTTCACAAATTCTTCCACGCCGAAACACGGCGTTCCAATCAACAAAGTGATGATCGCGGTTTTCCAAAATGCGCGTCTAGTTGCTTTCAGTGTAACAGATGGGAGATCTCAACTAGTGACTAACTTGGTTCTCGTTGGCTCTATACGGTCAACTGAGA
Source organism: Tenodera sinensis (assembly GCA_030765045.1). NCBI lineage: Eukaryota > Metazoa > Arthropoda > Insecta > Mantodea > Mantidae > Tenodera > Tenodera sinensis. The sequence continues at coordinate 54,082,619 of CM060971.1, read as the reverse complement.
AACAAAGAGTGAAACACATGGCGCTACTGTAGACAGCCATTTTTACCTTCTCTACTGCTTATAGTAAGTAGAGGAAGTATTGTATTCCATCCAAAAATTCGATGTCGAGATTTCATCGGAAATATACGATTTGAGGCCCCCTGAATCGAAATCCAAAGGTCCGTGCGGGTGTTGCAGACTTCACATTGTGGTGGCTGGCCTTTGCTGAGGAGGTATGAGTGGGTTAACCTTGTATGACCAATGCGAAGACGTGAGATAATCACCTGCTCTTTCCTGCTGAGAGAATAGACAGGGCAAGGATTAGTGTCTCCTTTCCTTACCATGTGTAGTTTTTCTGGAGGCGATTGATTCCAGGCCTGTTTCCATTTTGTTCTGATTAATCTGGAGAAGTATTTTGTAATATCACGATAAGGTACTGCTTGCTGTTCATCTGTGTCTGTTATCCGACTTGCTTCTTTAGCAGCTTTGTCCGCTCCTTCATTGCCCTTAATGCCGCAGTGTGAAGAGACCCAAATGAAAGTAACTATTTTCTTTTTATTCAGAGCAATGGAATAAAGTTTGTGGATATCTTGAAGTTGTTGAAGGTCAATTCGTCGGTCTCTGAGACCTTGGAGAGAGCTTAATGAATCAGAAATTATAAGAAATCTACTCTCACTAGATTGGATGATGTATGTAAAAGCTTGCTTCAGAAATTTTGCAGGAGAATATGGAATGATATTTCGGAAGTTTCAGCTGAAGTTTATTATCTGGGGTAATTACTGCACATCCATTGTCGCTGTCCGTTTTGGAACCATCAGTGTAGATAAAAAAGTATGGTTAGGGTAGACTTTTGTTATTTCTTGAAACAGCTGTTTATAGGAAGGTGCATCTGTATAGATTTATAGTAAGCTGTAATATTCAAATTTAGCTGAACAATCGGTACTCTCCAAGGTGGTAGACAATGAAACCTTGGCAGTATGGCAGGAACTACGATATTTGTAAACGTTGGTTGGATATTTCCGGGAGGACGTACTGGTATATCATTGATTGGTGTCTTGCTAAAGTTTTAAGAGCAAATTCTAGGCTCAGATCTGTTCTGCGGACATTCAATGGTCGCTCTGTGGGTGCTGCTGTTTGAATTGTATCTAGTTTCTTTAAAACTGAATATTTAGCTGTGTTGTAGATCTGGGCTCCATAGTCGAGTTTACTTTTAATGAAAGCTTGATACGTTTGTGTGAGGGTACTGAGATCAAAACCCCAGTTTTTGCAGCTTAGAGTTTTTAATACATTTAATCTTCTGAGGCATTCATTTCTCATATCATCTATGTGATGTTTCCAGCTTAGAGTTACATAAAACGTTAATCCTAAAATTTTATAGTCTTCACTGAGTCGATTATCTTGTTATCCACCTGATTTTGGGGTTTGATACTTTACATGGTGATCTGGAGAAGCATATGCATTTGTATTTATGATATGACAAGTTAAGATCAGCATGGTTATTCCAAATGTGCAGATTTTCCAGTTTTTCTTGAAGAAGAGTTACAGTAGTAAAGGGGTTTTTTTCCTTACAAAAGATAGGTCATCTGCACCTTTTACAGGTGGTGTAATACTGCTTACTATACTGTTGATAGCTATGAGAAATAGTGTGACACTGATTACTGATCCCTGTGGAACACCTCTATTAATGGATTCTTCTTTTGACATGGTTCCTTTGTAGCGAACTTTAATTTTACATTTCTGAAGGAAGTTGTCAATAAAGTGATGCAAATTACCACGGATACCGATGTTTTGTATTGTTTTGAGTATGTAAGCTCGTGAAATTTTATCATACGCTTTTTCTATATCTAGGCTTATTGCCATTAATTGTTGTTTCTGTGTAAATGCAGCTTTTATTTCTGAATCAAGTATTAAAAGATGGTTAGTGGTGGAGCGAAACTGGCGCAAACCATTTTGAAATTCGGTGAAGAACTGCATTTTCTCTAGTTTCCAACGCACTAGGTTATTTATAATTTTTTCAAGTATTTTACACATAGAGCAGGTGAGGGCTATAGGTCTGAAACTTTCAGGTGAAGTAAGATCTTTGTTTGGTTTGGGGATGGGTACTATAGATGGCTCTGCACCTCTGCTTAGGAAAAGTTCTTGAATTCCATTAGTAAGGTTTCTGTGCAAGTAAACTAGTCTATTTTGCGGTAAGGATTAACATCAGTAAGGTAGTATATTATCCGGCCCTGGGCTGGAACATTTACTCTTTTCAAGTGTTTCCATGAATTCTGTGAATGTATCGTTATAATTGTAGTTTTGTTGGTCGTTTTCATCAGGTTGGTAGTCGAGGGTCACCTTGCTTTCGCAAACTTCTTCTCTTGAGGCCTTTGCAAAAGTATGTGCCAGTATATTTGCTGTGGTTTGGGGGTGAGTATTTGTAGTGTTTGTTGTATAATTGTGGAAAGCTATATTATGTGTTCCATCGTAAGAACGTATTTCGCGTATTTTTTGCCATACCATCGTGACGGGGTTTTTCTGTTTACAGTGGACACGAATGTTAGCCAGAGTTTTTTTCTTGCTGTGCTTTACTACTTGACGTGCTTTAGCTCTTGCTATTTGGAACTCGATTTTGTGTGTGGGGGTAGGTTGCCTTTTTTATTTATAATAGGTTTTTATTTTTGATGCCATCGCTGTTTTATATTCTGCGTTCCACCAACTTATAGTCTTCCTAGAAACAGGGCATATCCTAGGAATACTGACTTCGGCGGAAATAAAAATCCCTTCTGCAAACGAATTTACTAGTTTCTTATATCTGATTGACTGAAATTCGTGGGTGATGTTAGATAGGATAAGTTGTCACATACGTGTGCTCTGAATTTTTCCCATTGTGGCTGAGAGTTAAAACTCAAAGGAATGTTATTTGCATCAGTTAATAAGCTTGAAAAATTGTCAATGCTGTGTAATTGTTTGGTGACTGTCCATTCAAATTTATGTTGGATATCAGGAGTGATTAACGCTACGTTGACTGCACTGGAAGTACCGTTGGATGTACTGAAGTATGTTTGTGAGGTATCATTAGGCTATTGATATTTTCGTTGTACCATAACTGTTCCACTATTTTCCCTCTTGCGTAGGTATACTTACTACCCCATATCGTATTCCGGCTATTAAAATCTACCCCTATAATAAATGGTTTAGGGAGTTGAGTTAACTCTTGCAGTGTATGTAAATAAAGTGGATTTTTATTTGGTAGATACATGTTGCAAATGAAAATAGGTGTAAGAAGGTTTACTCTAGTAGCAATTGCTTCAAGTTTAGTTGTAAGTGGTATTGCCTTATGTTTAATGCTGTTTTAATGTAGGTTAATACGCCGCCACTAGCAGTGCTTGTGGTTTTTTATGATATTGAGTATAATTTCGTAAGGATGCAACATAGTTTCCTTTGAAATTAATTTCTTAGTTTCTGAGTTCTTAGCACTCAGCCTCATTAGGTCCCTGAGCGGCAAATTGAGGGGCTACTTGGTTGAAACGTACCGGTCCCTTGTCAAGTAGACCGCATAACCAGCGGGGAGGAATCGGGGCGCTCCATCTCCAATACTGCACCCCACTCATGACGCCTTTGGTGGGTGGAGGTGGGGGACGCAGTGGTTGAGCTTAGGTCTTGGCCCGGATAGGGTAATGATGACACTATATCTAACATTTATCTCATATGTCTTACATTATATGTAGGTGTATATTTAGGAAGACAAGAGAACTGCCTTTAAAAGGAGCCATTTTCTGCTCTACACCTGAGAATGGGGTAAGTAGTACGTCTTTACAATGAGAGGTGGAAACAACTTTTGGGAAAGTGGAAGAAAACTTGCGTCTAGTAAGTTTCTGCAAAAAGGCGAGTGGGTTGAAGTAAAGAGAGGAGCAAAGGCGTGCGGAATCGTCTTCCAATACTTGAAGAATTCTTTGACATGATGGCTGAAGGATACAAAAGTTTCTATTCAAGACCTCATGTTTTGTAACTGCAATGCACTAAGTTATAGCACTCACTCTTCTCTTCGCAGATACCTACGCTCTGTTTTAAGTAAGGCTTTCCATAACTTGACAGTTTAAATTCAGCAGACATCCACTAGAAAATACATTCCTAAAAACAGATCCACATATACAGCTCCTATCAGAAGTTTAGGGACACCTGCATGTTTTACTGAAATAAACTCTGTCCTTGAACTAGTTTGTCCAGCGGCCTTATGTTTTGCGAAAGAGCCATCTTATTAAAGGGTCATTTAAAAAGGGAATCATTAAAAAATCATTTTTAAGGAATTTACAAAAACCGAAGAACATTGGATTTTTAAATATTTATGGAAATGTGACCATGAAAATATATGGAATGTCAATTTTATTTTTATCTGAAGGGAAAGTCATATATGTGAGGAATATTTACAAATATGGCATTGCTATTATATATTGTCAATCAACGATCGGCATGATGTTTATAACTTTAAAATGAATTGGAAAAAAAGAGTTTAAGTATTTTTTTTACCCCGGTGCACCAGCCCATGAAGGGCCAAGGCCTACCGCCCAGCCGCTGCGTCCTCCAGCTCTTCCTACTATAGGCGTCATTGGTGGGGTACAGTACTGGAGGGTGGGACGTGGTCAGCGCCCCGAGCCCTCCCAGCCCGTTATACGGTCTTCTCGACCTAGGGCCGCTACTTCTCCATCAAGTAGCTCCTCAATTGGTCCGCCGGTACCTAACGAGGCTGAGTGCACCCCGTGCCAGTCCTCCCTGTGGGGGATAATAATGCTTGAACATCATTACCACACAACACAGGAACCTACTCATCTTCAGCATATCTTGTTCTGCAATAACACTTTTGGATAAAATCGCTTCCGAACGTTAAACGTCGTAATATGCAGGGTGGAAGGAAAGTGACTGCATTGATTTAAACCAGTGATAGATCTTAGTATTTTGAACATATTTTGTATATGACATTTTTGTCTCTGACCATTTCCTAGGGAGATATTTTAGTTTTATCGAAAACAAGCTGGCAACACTGCAGGTTTCACTTTCACTAGGTCAGTACATAAACAAACACGCATCACGTAGCCGAGCGGTTCGTGAGTGTAAACATAAAGAAATACCATGCTGTGTCTGCTACGTCGTAATAAATAAGTACATCTGAATTCTCCAGTAACGCACACTAATCTAAACTCACAATCTGAGGATATTGTTTATCATTTCCTTCAATATCAAACTTAAATCGTTTCGTAGCTGATATTGCTATTATTTAATAAACCATCCAATTTCTCTGACTTGTAAACACATATTTGTAGGCTCTTACAAGGTGTACCAAATGATATTTTTAAGGTGACAGCAAAAGAATAAGCAATGAACCAAATGGTTCACCCACTTCACGGTATTGTTCAAAATGTCCGCCGCAATTTGCGCACCTGCAAGCCTGACAGTTTTTTAACCAATTACGTCGCACTCTAATAAAGCACCCTCAATGTTGCGTATTTCTTCTGTAGCCAAATAAATGCATTCTCTCAAAGATTCGAGGGCACTAGTTGCTGTTTTGTAGATCGTGCTTTTCACGTCTCCCCAGAAGAAAAAACCCAGAGGATTCATACCGAGTGGAAGGGAAGTCATTACATTAATTTAAACCAGTGGTAGATCTCGGTATTTGGAGTACATCTTGTATCTTACGTTTTTGTCTCTGAGCATTTCTTACGGAGATGGTTTTGTCGAAAACAAGTTGGTGACAGTACTGATTGTGTGTCACTTTCACTAATATAAACAAATACGTGTTACTACTGCTACCACGCGTCTCTTGAAGGTCATCTTCTATGTTTACTGTACGAACGTAGGCCAATCACAACCGTTACCTGCCAAAACATAGGCGGAAGGGAAAGTGTTTTCATCCGGAAACTAGGTCAATTCCCTGACCAACCTTAACGCAACATTATACCTCGCGTCTGAAAAAGGCGCTCGGAGTTTTCCTTCACGTCTTTTAAGTGACTAATTATTTCGAACCCCTGTGTGATGTCCCATAATTACTTCCAAAGCTATATCACAAATAACTCTACGCATCTTACAAGTAACAAACTCTTATCTTCGTACATTCTTGTGCAATCATGTATCCAATTTGGAACAAAAAACATTTATTTTTTCAAAATCGGCTGATCGGCCACAAGACTTTTTTGTTTGTAATGCTCCTGCGAAGCACATATTAGAAGGAATGTAATGACTTCTCTTCCATCCTGTATTTTTTTTTTTTTTTTTTTTTTTTTTTTTTACGCTACAAGGGCTTGTGTGGCAACGTAATAAATACAATAACCCAACTATGGTCGTAGCTTTACCATGGTTATATATTACGAACAGTTGGCGTTACTAATACAATGGAATATGACCAAATATAACCAGACCACGCCAAATTGGGGTAAAAAGTCACAGTTGGTTTTTGGGGTATTCCAATAAGCTCTATCCTCTTTATGAAGACGATTTGCCTCAACAACCGACGTCACTGCTGGTTTTACGGACGCTATAGTTAAACTTGGTTGTAAAATTACAAGATATTTTCGTTCCCGTGAAGGTCACTGAACCATGCTTGAATTTTTTTCAAGAAAAAACTATAATTTGTGAATATTGTGTTTTTGCAGTCACTTCATAGTGTTGTAGGTTTACAGTGATTTAAATTGCTTGATGCCATAATGTATTGCGCATTACTGTACTACTGTGCGTGTATATGTATAAGAATATGTGTTTTTCATCTAACACATTCTCCTTTTAAGACGAACTCTGGATTTCTCGGGCCCTTTGGATTTGTGTTAGCTTGTATATAATTTTGTTCTAATTTTCCTCATAGGCTGAACATTGAGGGGGATTTTAAGAAACTAAAGCTTCATTAACTTGGAGACTAAACCTTGAGCATTAAATGAACACAATTTTGCCTGCAGGCTAACAATCTTCACATCTGTGTACCTATTATCGGTCATGTCCTTATGCAACATCCCTTGTCCGATTGCTTCGAATTTAACACCTCCGTTTTAATTAGTGTACCCAATTTTTTACTTTCTGTACCAGTAAGTAGAGGAAGGATTGGGATTCCACCCAAAAATTGTGTGTCAATTTCACCGGAAATATACCCTTTGAGGCTCCCTGAATGTAAAAGGCATTTTTAGAAAAAGATCCGCGCGCGCGCGTGTGTCTATGTGTCAGTCTGTGGTCAGTCTTTGGTCAGCATAGCTCAAAAACAAAAAGTTGGCTAAAAACCAAAGTAGGTATTTCAGTTTGATGTCTTTCAAGGACACGAAGATTTTGAAGAAAATTCCTCCACCCTAAACTACCCTTTAGTTGGAAAATGTTTCAAACATTTTTATTTTCTTTAAAACAGTCTAACGATTTGGATTAAAATTACATATGTTTAAGATATTTTTGTGACAAGTGGAACGTATATTTTCAATTTTCTGTCTATAGCCCATGTAATCCTGTTTACTCTAGATGACTTGTGAATAACTCACAAACGGTAAGAGATACACAAAATCTTACTCTACACAAAACGTACATATTGCTAAAACACATAATTTAGTGTAAGTAATTTTTTAGTAGAGTGAACCATCTTGGACATTTGCCTTGTTATTTGTGTGAGTTTTGGACAATTACGTCTGTCAAATGGAACATCGTTATTCAATTTGTATATGTTATATGTGTAAAGAGAACTGAATTTCAAAGCTTTAAAAGATTTGACTATCACTCAAAACCTACTGTATTCCCATATTCCCCTTGCACCTGTAAGGAAATAAACAACAAGATTATTTCTGCAAATGTTTATCTCAACTAACACGAAGAAGAAATAGCAATAATAGTTTGTAGGAATGGTTAATACGAGAGTAGAGAATGTCATGCGAGTGCAACACATCAGATTTTTTTTCTATGCCATCACATTTTTGCAGTTACCCTAGTGAAATTTGAGCAATTGTTTGTGTTGTGTTTTCAGTGTTTGTAAGGAAATGAAGTGCATTGCCCTGCCCTCTGTGAACCGCCACAAAACTCATATAAATTCTAAAGAAATAGGACACTAACAAGAAGCCATGTAATAAATCCCAACGGAAAGTCGCATTTGTTTCGAAAATCCTGACTTACTGCCTCGGCGACCTCCCTCAGTGGGATATATTAGCGTGCTTCTTGGAAGAGACAGGCAGGCGCAGCATCTTAGGACTTGGCCCACCAACCATGTGATTGGCTTCCCCCCTTTAAACAGACAAGGAATTAAGGTCTTGGTATTGCGTGCTGCTGCTGCTGTTGCTGGCGTTTTATCTTCTTGACGTAGATTGACAGCTTTTTTGTCTTGCTGTCTTTTTTATTGTGGGTACGCAAGTGGGGGAGAAAGATGCACTCAGTTTATATCCTCTTTGATTTCTAAACCCATTGATTTCAGGAGCGAATCTCGTTGAGGAACCATGTGTGAAACAACTGACTTTATCACTTTTTTCCTTTCTCTATTACGTATTGTATTCGACCCAAAATTTCGATGTCGAGATTTCACAGGAAATATATGTTTTGAGACCCCCTGAATCCAAACAAATTAGTTTTAAAAAATGCCCGTGTGTATGTGTGTGTGTATGTGTGTGTGTGTGTGTGTGTGTGTGTGTGTGTGTGTCTGTCTGTCTGTCTGTGAACAGTAACTCAAAAACGAAAAGTTGGTTAAAAACTTAAGTTGTTGTTTTGAGTTTAATATCCTTCAAGGATGCAACACTACACCCTATGTAGTTTAAATGGTAAGCTTTATTTTCTAAAACATGACACTAAGGATTTTGATTAAACTGCCATATATTTGACCTTTCTATGACAAAATGTATATTTTGAATTTTCTAACTATAGCCTATGTGGTCCTGTTTACTGTGGATGATTTTTTCAAAACGGGAAAACCGTAAGAGATAGACAAAATCTTTCTTTCTCTCTTTCTTTCTTTTTCTGATTACCCTCCCCTTATGTAGGACTTACACGCCCTAGGACTTACAAACCAGTGCCTAGGATCAGACGCCTGTCGGGGAGCGGAGGAACCTCTGGACGGGACAGAGTGAAGACCTGGAAGCGAGTTGTCAGCCAAGTACCAGGTGTGAGAGTGGGGAAGAGGATGATATGAAATGCAGGTGAACTCGATGATTGGGAAGGTGATAATGGAGCAATTGGTGGAATGAGTGGAGGGGGAAACCGGAAAACCAGGAGAAACCCCGCCCAGACGCCGCTTCGTCCACTACGAATACCACATACGGGTCCCTGGTATCAAACCAGAGCTGCCTAGGTGGTAGGTGAGCGAGCAGACAAAATCTTCTTATAAAAAATGTAGATGTTGCCTAAAGGCATAATTCGTGTCTTGAGAGAATTTTCTTATTATTTGTGAGTTTTGGAATATATAAACATTCGTCATATGGAAGATCATTAGGTATTAATATTTTTATATCTTAGCCGTGCAAAGGGAGCAGAATCCCAAAGCTTTAAAAGATTTGACTATATCCCCATATTCCCCTTGCACCTATAAGGAAATAAAGAAGACAATTTCTGCAAATATTCATCTCAACTATTAGCGAAGAAAATAGAGCAATAAGAGTTTGTAAGAATGGTTAGTCCAAGAGTAGAGAAACTCATGTGACTACAGCACATCAGACTTTTTTTCAAATTCCCAATTTCATTTCCTTCCACAAAAATTCTTCTTAACCCTTTACTTGTGACTCGTAAAAATATTTTATTTATTTTTACAATACTACTTTTGAGCTACTTTTCTCTAATAAATTTTCTGTAATATTAATTTTTTTCTTTACTTGCCATCAAAGTGTGTACTCCATCTTCAGTTTCTCCACATGCTCCTTGCATAACATTTACTGTGAACCAGAGTACTAATTTAAACCTCCTTTCCCTTTATTGCCAACTTTTATGCTGGTTGTTTTCCTAATTCAGTCTATCAGTTTATAGAAAGCCAATGACCCCATTACATTAATAGCTGCCCTTGTTTATCCATATCCTCGTATCTTTCATTGGCAATTTTCCAAAATTCTTGTACCATTGCTTCCATACATCCTCTAAAACAACTCTTATTACGAGTTCTTTAATTTTACTCAACCAAAAATCATGGTTCAAGATCATTTCTTGTTATATTAAACAACTTTTCACAACTTTATCGTCTGAGAAATGGTTTGACGTATGCCAATATTTTACCATTTTTTCTATTACCACTCCCCTGATACTAACTTTGTCATTCCTGGTAATCACCCTACACTGGTTGTGTTCTAAAGCACCCCCAACATTAGTGACAAAATGTCCTTAAAATATTTCTCCCATGTTTCTTCAGCTCCCCATATTTCTGTTCAATTTTACTCCCAGATGTATAACATTCTCCATTATTTGAATTTCTTTGGCTACTGTAAGCTTGTGAGCTTTAATGCGTTTTCCTCATTTGTAGATAAACAAATTTTGTTTATCAGATCGACATGTCCATAATGCAAATCAGTAGAACCCAAAATACCGTGGATTTGGATTTAATGCGAGTGAAGGTATGTCCCACGTAAATAAGCCGTACTTTTTTTATTTATTTATTTATTTATTTATTTATTTATTTATTTATTTATTTATTTATTTATTTATTTATTTATTTATTTATTTATTTATTTATTTATTTATTTATTTATTTATTTATTTATTTATTTATTTATTTATTTATTTATTTATTTATTTATTTATTTAGTTATTTATTTATTTAGTTAGTTAGTTAGTTAGTTAGTTAGTTAGTTAGTTAGTTAGTTAGTTAGTTAGTTAGTTAGTTAGTTAGTTAGTTAGTTAGTTAGTTAGTTAGTTAGTTAGTTAGTTAGTTAGTTAGTTAGTTAGTTAGTTAGTTAGTTAGTTAGTTAGTTAGTTAGTTAGTTAGTTAGTTAGTTAGTTAGTTAGTTAGTTAGTTAGTTAGTTAGTTAGTTAGTTAGTTAGTTAGTTAGTTAGTTAGTTAGTTAGTTAGTTAGTTAGTTAGTTAGTTAGTTAGTTAGTTAGTTAGTTAGTTAGTTAGTTAGTTAGTTAGTTAGTTAGTTAGTTAGTTAGTTAGTTAGTTAGTTAGTTAGTTAGTTAGTTAGTTAGTTAGTTAGTTAGTTAGTTAGTTAGTTAGTTAGTTAGTTAGTTAGTTAGTTAGTTAGTTAGTTAGTTAGTTAGTTAGTTAGTTAGTTAGTTAGTTAGTTAGTTAGTTAGTTAGTTAGTTAGTTAGTTAGTTAGTTAGTTAGTTAGTTAGTTAGTTAGTTAGTTAGTTAGTTAGTTAGTTAGTTAGTTAGTTAGTTAGTTAGTTAGTTAGTTAGTTAGTTAGTTAGTTAGTTAGTTAGTTAGTTAGTTAGTTAGTTAGTTAGTTAGTTAGTTAGTTAGTTAGTTAGTTAGTTAGTTAGTTAGTTAGTTAGTTAGTTAGTTAGTTAGTTAGTTAGTTAGTTAGTTAGTTAGTTAGTTAGTTAGTTAGTTAGTTAGTTAGTTAGTTAGTTAGTTAGTTAGTTAGTTAGTTAGTTAGTTAGTTAGTTAGTTAGTTAGTTAGTTAGTTAGTTAGTTAGTTAGTTATGTGTGTGTGTGTTTGTATGTTTGTTTGATTGATTGTTTGATTTATTTATTTATTTATTTATTTATTTATTTATTTATTTATTTATTTATTTATTTATTTATTTATTTATTTATTTATTTATTTATTTATTTATTTATTTATTTATTTATTTATTTATTTATTTATTTATTTATTTATTTAATTTTTGTTTTAAAAAGTTAAGTTTAAAAGAATTTTCCTCCAATATTATTCACGCGATGTTTATTCGCTGCTAATTCTCTTAATTTCAATTTCAAAATCGTAGTTTGCTTAAAAGTAATGTAGAAATAGGTAAACCTGCGCCTAGGTGTGCAGTGAAATCTGCTATGATATTTTGTTGAAAACAAAGGGTTCAGATTGACGGTTCCATGCGTAAAACAGATCTTTGTAGGATGATTTAAACAAACAAACCTAAAGAGATTCTTAAAAGTTTTACTGCCCTTCTATTACTGCCATTTCCTGTACTTGTGGGAGCAATTACTGCACTATTGATAAGTACACTGCATTGATAAGTACCATAAACAGGACGATTCTGTGTATGGAGGAACAGTATTCAACTCCATCTTGCTACAATCAAACAATACGTGGAGAGAGAAAAGGGGAAAAAACAAACAAACGTTAGTTATACCGGAAAAGAAAAACTTACTGATTTCAAGACAATGAAAAATTAGGTTAGTATTGTAATTGCATTCTACTGTATAAATTAAGATCGGGTGCAGCACTGGAATACACAGTGAGACGGGAACTTCTATGTATATATATTTGTAATTTTAGAATCAGAATGTAAATATAAGACTTTTAGGTATAAGTATAATTGTGTACTATAAATTGTGTAAAGAAGCCGCGTCTTGAAAGTATGTTGACCTGAGTACATTTCTGAAGGCCAGAGGACAAACATCTTTTGTCATCTCGCGCCGAGGGACGGTTTGCCTAAAGTCCAAGGACACAGCTGGGGAAAATACACCCCTCCCCCATAACGGGACTAGAGAGAAAGTGCGGGGTGAGATACATAAATAGGAAAAATTGGAAGAGAACTGACCATGACTGTCTGTCTGTGGCGATGCTGCTACCAGGGTGAACCTGCATCGTGAATATTTATAGTTTCGCGCCAAAAACGTCGATATGTGAAAGGCGACAGCGATTAGTGTAAGGTGAAGTAAATAGCGATATTAAAACGCAATACCAGAAACTTGCTCAGGTCTGTACATCGAGGCAATGATGTAGTGGAGAATAAAATCAGAAAACGTCTGTGCTGTATTTGTCATCTAACCTCGCGCCTGAGAAATATCCTACTCATGTCTACCTAAGTCCTGGTATCTAATCCCAAACAAAATCAACGTAGCGGCGTACACCGCAGAGGCAGCTACTGCACCGGATGAGCTACCGAGTATTTCCTGTGACAGGAAAGAGACTGTCACAAAAGTGGCACCCAACGTACACTGTTACAAGTGGCTTCCCAATCTTGTTACAACAGTTAGCGTAACTGTGTGTAAGAATGGTGTATTTTACCAACATGTCAATTCTTGTAAAGTTAGTGGTTATATGAAGACATTGATATTCCGCTCTCCTTCATATTCCATTTCACGAACCTTAAGTTTTCCGAAACTGACACAAATAACAAGGAATACTTCCGAGATGGTTTACCCTACAAAAAACTTATGTCAGACATAAATTGTGTGTTTTAGGAGATCTGCATTTTTATAGTAAGATTTTGTCTACCTCTTACGGCTTACGAGTTATTTCGAAGTCATCTAGAGTAAACAGGCTACATAGGCTATAGCCAGAAAATGCATAATATACCTTTCATTTGTCGTACATATATTTTAAACATATGACATATTAATCAAAATCGTTAACCATTTTCAAGAAAATAAACATTTTCGAGAAATTTTCCATGTAAAGGGTAGTTTAGGGTGGGGCTATTTTCTTCAAAATATTCGTGTCGCATACTTAAAAGACATTAAATCATACTTCAAAGACATTAAAGCTTTAAATCTTGCATACTTAAAAGACATTAAAGTTAAATACCAACTTTGGGTTTTTAGCGACTTTTCGTTTTTGAGTTATGCTGACCACTGACACACACTCACACGGATCTTTTTCTAATGCTTCTTTGGATTCGGGGGTCTCAAAACCTATATTGCCGGTGAAATCTCGACATCGAATTTTTGGGTGGAATACTACTTTCTTCTACTTACCAGCAGAGAAAGTAAAAAAAATTCACTCACAAAAACTGACATTTCATAAACATCCAAGCACTGGTCATAAGGTTTTGTATGGATCGGAGGTAATCGTGTCCTAGCACATACCTTCATACTTTCAGGCTCAATAGAAGGTCGAGAATGATTCAAATTGTAGAAAATTCACATAGCCCTAGTCGGGAAGCCAATCAGAGACATTTATGATGAGAGTTCAATACACTGATCTTCGCCCACATAGGTGAGGTGATATTTCAACACATTACTGACACTATCAGTGAAAGTGCCCCAACCAATAAGCACGCTCCTTTGCAACTTTTCGTGCCTTCTCTTTGGGTTGCCGCAATAAATCTTCGCCAACAGTCCTCGGCTTTCGAGAGGTAAATGAAATGGATGGAAAGAGTCTAGACCATTAGTTTCTTCGTTACTCATTTTGAAAGTTAATGAACTACTCTGCAAAATATCACACCCGTTTATTTTCTGTATGCGTCCTTATAGTAACTAGGGCAATTGTTGCATTTCATCATTAACAAAAAACAATATATATATATATATATGTTGCACTCACATGACTTACTCTTGTACTAACTATTCTAACAAACTCCAATTTCTCTATCTTCATGTTAGTCGAGATAAAAACATGCAGAAATTATTTAGTTGCTTATTTCCTAGTAGGTGCAGCGGGAATATAGAAATACAGTAGGCTTTGAGCGATAGTCAAATATTTTAAACCTGGTCGCTATATGAAAGCTGTGTTAGTACATAATTCCTTTTTGTTGACGCGGCCAAGAGATTAACAAATGAATAATGACCTTCCATTTGAGAAAAGTTTAAGTATTGCAAAAGACAAATAACGAGCAATATCTTCGTCTAGTTCACTCCACAGAAAACGCATTTATAAGAATGGTGAGTACAAGAGTAGGGAAAGTCATGTGAGTGCAACATGTGTAGTAAGATTTGGTATATACCTTACGGTTTACCAGCTGTGCAAAAGTCATCAAAAGTCACGATTACCTGGGCTATAGTCACAAATCTGAAAATATATATTTCATTTGCCATACAAATACCTTAAACAACGTTTAATCAAAATCGGTAGAGCTATTTTCAAAATCTTTAAAATTGTTTGGATTCAGGGGCCTCAAAACATATACTTCCGGTGAAATGTCGACATCGAATTTTTGGGTGGAATGCAATACTTCCTCTAGTTACTATACATAGTAGAGAAAGTAATAAGCCATCAAAAGTGTGAATCTGTATTGAAAGTAGTTTCAGAAAAAAGTGTAGGATATAAATTCACATATTTTAACATTAAATTTTACCACTTTTCTTCTAGATGAAATAGTTTTATAAACTCAACCATTGAAGCTACTAATGCACGTAACCGCTTGAAATAATTTTCATAGTTTGTGGAATAGTTCAGGAAAAACTATTGAGAACCTTAAACAGTAGCGCTAATTTAACTCGCTAAAGTATAATTTCTGAATGTTTCTACCTTGTCCCTTTAAAGTTACACAAGAGTTTTCTTTATTAGGGATCAAAGAAGAGCCAGCAAATTGTCGTCCTGAATTCAAACCGGTGATTCGTCTGATTATAAACAAGGAAGCTGGAACTTTGGGGGCAGATGGAGTGGGAGATGGGGTAGAAGGACTGATTAGTCTCCAGAGACTATTATATGGCAGTTTGTACGCTTTGAAAATTTCCATATTCCCATAGCGACTTGTCATTACTCTCCGGAACAATGATTGCTAATTAGGTGGCTAAATGATGACCTTCTTATGATCAATACAACTTGTTAAATCTCAATTAAGATGTTCCTAGACGGGGTTAAAGTTACCATCACCCAATCCATCACTATATCATCTAGATTTGGATACTTCCATGAAAACAGTTCATACACGCTTCAACATTCATTAAACACTTTAAACCTACTTTACCTATATATGTATACCCAATTTGACTACGTACAGCACACAGGATGAAAGATACTTTTTAAAAACCAATAGGTAAAATAATAATAGTAATAGTAGTAATTAATAATAATAATAATAATAATAATAATAATAATAATAATAATAATAATAATAATAATAATAATAATAATAACAATAATAATAACAATAATAATAACAATAATAATAACAATAATAATAACAATAATAATAACAATAATAATAACAATAATAATAATAATAATAATAATAATAATAATAATAATAATAATAATAATAATAATAATAATAATAATAATAATAATAATAATAATAATAATAACAATAATAACAATAATAATAATAACAACAACAACTAGGTAGGCAGGCAGGCAGGGAGGGAGGCAGGTAGGTAGGTAGACAAACAAACAGACAAATAAAAATAAATAAATAAATTCCACGCACTGCAACCTTAGTTTCATAAACATCCGCGTAATCGTTGTTCTGCTGGTCATGTTGCCAACTTACGTCCAATATTATTCGGGCTATGTTTACTTGCTACTAGTTTCGCTTAATTTCAGTTGTAAAACTAGTGCTTCTGATTGCAGTTACATTAGGTGCAACCAGAAACAAAAGTCCAGCTACAGATATCACTGTGTACCTGGAATTATTTACTGATGTACTGTACTGTGTACCTGGAATTATTTACTGATGTACTGACTGGTTACATTCCTGCCAGGGACCTTGAGCTGGTGAACAGAGTGTATGTGTGGGCGCGAATTAGTGTTCGCGGCTACTGCAGGCCCTCTGCGACTGTACCGACGAGCGTTCTCCAGTTGATGTGCCATCCGCTAAGCGTGTTCTCCAGCAGACTGTTCAGCCAAGCTAGGGACAGTAACTATAAACCCGCGGGCTTTAGCCTCGCTTCACACAGAATTCTCAGAAACCAGCTAGCTAGCGCCTAGACATTTCCTGAAAACTGGCCTAGTGAGTTTAGGGGCGGCCGACAGGACTCTAATCACCTCAGGTAACAACACCAAAACATTAGCAGACTCCTTTTATAGGTAACATTTTAACCATCTGAACCAGAAGATTTACATTATATAACCCTGAACTAGAATATTTACTCGCATACTACTTACTGAATTTAAATACTGTTGCTTCATATCATAAAATTATCCATTCGTAATAATCATTATATTAAATACATTTACATCACTTTTTATTATAATTTAATTATCATTTAATACATTATTAAAATCCTATTTAATATACGGTTAATAATTACGGTATCAAGAGAAAGATTTGGTGTATCTCTTGCGGTTTACCAGTTATGCAAAAGCCATCCAGAGTAAATAAGACTATAGGGGCTATTGCCAGAAAATTAGATATACATTTCGTATGTAATAAAAATATCTCAAACATATGGTATTTGAACTAAAATCGTTAGATACATTTTCAAGGCAATTGGAGGAATTTTCTTTAAAATCTTCGAGTCGCATCCTTGAAAAACAATAAATTTGAATACCAACTTTGGTTTTTAACCAACTTTTCACTTCTGAGCTATGCTATCCACACACACACACACACACACACACACACACACACACACACACACACACACACACACACACACAAACACACACGCGCGCGCGCGGAACTTTCTCTAAAAATGCTTTTTTTGGATTCAGGGGATCTCCAAACATATACTTCCGGTGAAATTTCGACATCTAATTTTTGCGTGGGCTGCAATACTTCCTCTACTTTACTATATGTAGTAGATAAAGTAAAAATCAATACTTTCCTTTCAGGCTGACGTGTCATTTCTTATACCTATGTCCAGCTAGTAGCATGAATGCTGTTGTCATTGGAGAGGGGTAAAGAGAAGGAAAGAAGGGGAAGCTACGAAGTGCTCTGTAAGCAATCATGACACCCTTGCATTTTACTAAATCCGTTTTCTGTACAAACTTTCGCTAGGAGAGAATGCACGAACACGATAGCGATTGCCACACATTACGTTTGTATTACTGAGCAACGTTTATCGCACAGTTAAGAT
Organism: Tenodera sinensis; assembly: GCA_030765045.1. NCBI lineage: Eukaryota > Metazoa > Arthropoda > Insecta > Mantodea > Mantidae > Tenodera > Tenodera sinensis. The sequence goes on along the minus strand of CM060971.1, from coordinate 54,064,892 downwards.
ATTTCTTCCCTTTGTGTCCATTGGTGATTCCAAACAATAATGAACTTCAAGTGCTTCACCCTCTTTGAATCAAATATGTCCAGTCATTCTCATAAAAGCACAATAGAACTAGGTACTCGTAAATGATAATTATTCCAGAGAGATGACAACAATGACATTTTATGATTATTAGGGCGACAGTAAATGTAATGTAACAATAGCATCACATGAACTACATGATAAACTGTCGTATACATTCCTTTTCGGCTCTAATGAAGGGTTTGCGAGCCGTTGAAATCACCCCCACTTAGGTGGTTGGCAAACTGGAAATTCTAACGCCGAGGATTAAACATTGTTTTCGAACACTTTCATTTGAGGGAAGAGTTTACCGTATCGACGGGATGAGCATTAAATCTTTGACAGTTACGAAACCCATGAACATTTTGTTTGGGGAAAATGTTTTTTTTTTTTTCGTCAATTTTCCAATGTCTTTCATAGTTACTCTGCTATTCTGGACGGAGAGAAATACAACATATCAAAACCATGAACATCGGTGCAGTCGTTCTAGAGTTATAATGCTCGAACAAGCCCGACTTTTTTTTATATATTAAGATTAGAAATAATTCATTTTTGTTCCGTGTTGCGACACTTCTTGGCAGGTTTATAATTCCTTCGGGGCAAATTTTAGCTTTGCAAAGCTAAATTTATAAACTTGAGTAATTTGATTTCAGTATATGACATTTTCTTTAGCCTGTGTACTTTGCCTGGTTTTTTTTTTTTTTTTTTTTTTTTTTTTTTTTTTTTTTTTTTTTTGTGCGTGTTTGTTTTATCTCCCGTACCTATTTTCCCCAGTCCAGTTGGTAGTTTTTTGCAGCAGAGGATCTGGGTCTCCACTGTCTAATTTTGGGTGCAAGGCTTCTCTTTCTGGGCTGCTATTCTGGATCTGGGAAGCTGGTAGGTGTTTGAGTTCGCGTTTTTAAACACGTTGGTTAGTTTCCCGGCCAACCCACTTGTGTTCATTTTAAATGCTGCACATACCCAGTAGTAGTGTATCTGCACACTATTAAATGAATGCTTAGGTATGGGAAGAATTCCTTATTGTTGGAAAGAGGCGAATGTTTTCATTCAATATTGCATGTTAATTCAATATTCGCTAGTGGGATTCTACCAATCACGCTTTAAGTTTAATCGGCATATATTAATGTGAGGCTTTAAGGATTTCCAATATTTTCGTATGTTCGTTTCTAAAGCAATACATAATATTTAGTTATTAGATATTTTTTCAGTCCAATACTGTTATGATCTATGAGTTTGTATGTATTAATACGTTACATATTACATTTTGAGGGCATCTATGACTCGAGTCATTAATAGCTATTCCCGAACTTGAACCTCTGCTTCTGACTCGAGTTTGATATATGACCTGTTACAGTGACAGAGTTCTTATAGTGTCAGTTTCAAACGCCTAATTTATCAGAAGTGGCCCCCTCATCATGGAACCACCTCTGCTACCAGTGTGATTTTAGCATCATTAAGAGATAGACAAATTTCTACTACACAAAAAATGTTCCTACCTCTCCCTAAATTACACAGCTCATGCTAAATGCATTAGTTTTTGACGACTTAACACGACTTAACTCTTTGTTAGCTTTTCTCTGTTATTCTTCTTTAATGGGGATAATTTGAAGATATGGTTTTATTACAATAGCTTTTATGTACAATGAGAATGGGAAAATGCAGGAGAATTAAGGGACTATAATAGCATAGTCAGGATGGAAAAGAAAGTAATAACGAATTGTCGATTGGGAAAGGTAATAGAAAATTCAAACCCATAACAAGGAATATTTCAGAAGTGGTTAACTATATACACTACCGCTCTCTCTTTCTCTTTCTCTCTCTCACGCATAAACGCACCAAATATTGTGTTTGTTTTTGGAAAACTAAATTTTACCTAAAAGTAATTTCGCATATCTTAAGTAATTACCTCTGCAAGCGTCCTCAGAGACTATTACCAGACAATTCAAGATATAGATTTAATTTGTGATACAAATATCTTAAACATATGGCATTTAAATCCCAAACCATTGGAGCCATTTTTGAGAATGTTTTCGAAAAAAATGTCAAAGTAAAAAATAGTTTGCGGTGGCCAAATGTTTTTGAAAATCTTCACTTCGCATACTTAATTTTGGTTACTAAGCAACTTTACGTTTTTTAATTATGCTGTTCACATACACCCACACTAATTCATTTACACATGCACTCACTAACACACAACACACTCATTCACTCTCACACACACTCACTCATTCACTCGCTCACACATTCACTCACCTACACACTCACTGACTCACTCATTCTCACATACTCACACTGCCTCACACTTCCATACACTCACTCACACACTTATTCACTCTCTCATACTTTCACTCACTCTCACACACTCTCACTCACACACTCGCACATTCATTCACACACTCACTCATTCTCACACTCACTCACACACTCACATACTGGCAAATTCACACACACTCAGTCACTCTCACACACACTCACTCACCCACAAATTCACAAACTCACGTACTCACTCACACGAAAGATGTAAAATGTATTTCTGGTGAAGCCTCGATATCGAAATTTTTAATGTTATACAATATCTACAAAATGCAATAAACATGTAAAATAAATTTCAATGCATAGAGCAAGTCCTTTGTTACATTTTAAGACACAGTTACATATTTTCTTGCCTGTACTTTTAGTTGTCGATATACCTAGAGGGAGGCACATGATCTGAGAATTCCTCCTGAACGCTTTAGGAGCGAAAGGCTGTCGGTAAAACAAACTCAAAGCAATGTGTGCCTTTCAATATTCTCTTCACAGCGCTTGCCCAATATCGGAGCACATTATTGATTTGGACCTTGATATATTAGGTGTGCCCATAAAAATGGACTCAGATATTTCCCTGTCTTAAGCCCCTACATCATTCTTACATGCCAAGTTTCTGTATAAGCCTTCAACTGTTACTACCTGTTATAGAGGGGTTGTCATTTTTCAAAACTGTGATTTATTGTTGTATTTTGTGTTCATATACTACGAGAAATTAAATGAACTTGGCCTGAAGACATATTTCTTGCTTTTGACTTTTCCTACTGCTGACTTTCCGTTAGGAATTATAATGAAGTAGCTAGAACAACAGAAAAAGCATGTGGAATGTATGACTGCATTTCTATTTCATTCGCATAGAAAAATAGTATGTAGTTGCCTTTCAGTTTCAATTAATTGTATGAATTGTATGTTGAAAGGCTAGCAGAGGACATCTAAATCTGTTACGTAAAAGAGAGGTGACTACAGAAAACTATGTGAATGTAATACGCTGCATACTAAAATGGATAGCACAAAAATCGTCTACATGAAAAAAGCACATATGTGCTGAATTCCGCGGTGACCTGTCAAGCGCTTTAGGAGATTACCGATTATTTATACAAACACCCATTTATATGTAATGGGTGTCCTAAAAACATTTAAAACGCTTTCTTTTACTAATTTTACTTATAAATGAACCATTATATTAGAAAACATGGGGAATGATAAGAGAAAAGCGGGAAAGTGGTAGGAAGGTGATAAGAGAAAAGAGCAAATGAGGCTTTTTTTTGTGGTTGTAATGGAAAGGTCATATTTTAAATATCCAGGGCTTAAAGGGTGCTGTTCGCTGTTGTTGCATTTTCCATCTCTCCGCACGTAAAAATTGCTTTAACTGTGGCAGCACACATTCAGCTGACTGTTCCAATGTTTGTAACCACGTAAAGGTGCCCATTGTCAACCAGAGAAGACAATTTTGAAGTGTTGTACAGACCTTAGGTATATTTAAATGCAATATATCAGTCGGTGAAGCCGTTCAACCACCGGGTATCCACGCTCTATACTTTCCTAGAACCCAAGTCCATATCGTTGTTTTACCGGAACATTCCAGTACTCGATGTGGAAGCGAGTCTAGCCCTTGACAAATTGGACAGCTTTGAGAGCTAGCCATCCGGTGACAATACAGTTTGTCCAACGTAGGAAGGATTTCATTGACTATTTGATACCTAATCGCTATTCATTCCAGGGTTATCAGCGGGAGGCTAAAACACTTCCAAATACGCTTCCAGGGTAGCTGTGGATATTTCAGCTGCACATGAGGGTAACAGCAGCAGATCGACGAAGAAAGGTATAATTCCTCACCTTACAAGGGGTACCATCGGCCACTTTCTCTACTGCTAACTGGTCCAAAACAGAATAGTTGTTACGTGACATCGGAGGTAACTTCTCACGTTCACCGCGACTCCAAACGATTGCTAAGTGCGTTGTATCATTATATCCATAAGCTAATTCTTCAGGGCAAGCAGAATCATCTTCATCAGCAGGGCCTTCGACTGAAGGGCCACATCTATTAATCCCCAACGGCCTTGTCACTTAGGGCAGCTGAGCTCGCGCAACACGATATAGCTTCGCAGTCCAGAGAGAACAATCCAACAGCTGTTCTATTCTTTGGCTATGTTGTTTTGTCGGTGGGATCACTTGAGCAAGAAACCAAGTTCTGCTCAGCGCAATGCTGTTACAGAACCATATTCGTTGAACCAAATTCACCATCCTGATTTTCTGGGCATATATCACACCATGTAGGACATTAATACGAAAAGTCCAGTTGTATTCCCTCATATCCGCCTCGTTGTTACTGACGTAAATCTCCAGAATCTTCGTGCGTTGGACAATCATAATTCCTAAAACTGTTGTGTCTGGAGCTCGGATTTCCTCATGTTAAATGTCATCCCTGTACTGTCCTCGTATTGTTGTATACAATTTTTCAGACGGAGACAATCTTTGGGTAGAGTAACCACTACCGTAATATCATGGGTTAGGCTCTCACCGCAATTCGCTACCCATATACCTCAAGTCCAGTAAGGGTAGTCTGCTACTGTTGCAGCAGTGGATCAACATATAGGGCGAAGAAGATCATGGACATGGGGAACCTTGTCATACTGAGCGTTAATTACTATCCCCTCTGTTAGATACCCGTTAAAGAGGGTTTTAGATGTAGCAACATCATACAGGGCTTGGATAAGGTTGTGGAGCTTGTCAGACACTTTTACTGAGGCCAAATGTTTCCAAAGTCCTTCGTGAACAACACTTTCTCAAGGTCCAAGTTAAGTAAGGCAGCGGACGTGTGTTGTGTACAGTGCAAAATACAGCCTCCTAAGGCAGCCAACGCAATGGAAATACTCCTTTATGCACTGCAGTATGGAATTCACTAATCCTATAGGATAGCAGTTTCGTCATCTGAGCACTATTTTTAAAAGAAGATATACATTTCATTTATCATAAAAGTATCTCAAAAATATGTAACTTTAATCAAAATTGTCAGAGCCCCTTTCAAGAAAATCAAAATTTTCGAAATATTTTCCATTTAAAGGGTAGTTTAGGGTTGAGCAATGTTCTTTAAAATCTTGGTGTCGTATCCTTGAAAGATATTAAACTTAAATACCTGCTTTGGCTTTTAACCGACTTTTGGTTTTTGACTTATGTTTTTTTTTTTTTTTTTTTTTTTTTTTTTTTTTTTTTTTTTTTTAAATACACAGGGGGCCTCGAAGCATACAGGGGTGGAAGGGAAGTTATTACATTTCTTCTATTATGTGCTTCATGGAATCATTACAAGCAAAAAAGTCGAATGGCATTTTGTTCTTTGGTCAACCGATTTCGAAAGAATAAATGGTTTTTGATCCAAATTGGATGTGTGATTCCACAAGAATGTACGAAGATAAGAGTTCGTTACTTGTAAGATGTGTAAAGTAACTTCTTTCTGAAATACCTTCGGTATACCTTCGAATCACTTAAAAGACGTGAAGGAATAGTACGCTTAGCTCCTTCAGACGCGAGATATGTCGACAACGTTACGTAGAGGTTGGTCAGGGAATTGAGCTGGTTTGTGAACGTAAACAGATCGGGCACTTTTGCTTTCGCCCTATGTTTTGAAGCAAACGTTTGTGATTGGCCTGCACATGCAAAGTAAACAAAGAAGGACAAGGCAGGGTATCTGTTTATGTTTTCAAACCGCACCGTTAGGAAGTTTGTTTATGTACTGAGCTAGGGAAAGTGACTCCCACACAATCTGCTGTGTTGCCAGCTTGTTTTTGACAAAACAAGTATCTCCATAGCAAATGGTCAGAGACAAAAACGCAAGATACAAAATGTTTTCCAAATACTGAGATCTGCCGCTGGTTTAAATTAATCTAATGACTTCCCTTTCACCCGGTATATTGCTGGTGAAATATTGTTATCAAAATGTTGGATCAAATACAATACTGTACTCTGCTTTACTATACGTAGTAGAGGAAGTAAAAAAAAAAAAAACTGTGGATTTTTTAATTTTCATAGGTTACTTTGCCTTAAAAGTGAGTAGATGTGTCCTTTTGTCACGATACTAATAAACGATGGAGGGCAGAGAAAGGCCTGTGAACATAGCACATCAGATTCTTTCTTATAACAGGCGGCCACACTGTGTGAAGTTCAGGGTCCATAATATCTTTGCGACATTAAGGACGCAGAAGTTGGCAAGGAGTGTGAAAGATGAGTAAATGAGGTGAGATGGGATAATGCATTTTGGTAATGGTGACGCTCCACTTCATCGGAAGGGGTAACGTGAAGGATAATGCTGTGATTGACGTTTTTAATGAAAGCTATTAAAATGTCTGTAGATTTAAAAGCTCTGGATAAAGCCTTTAACCCCCGTTACACATAAAATTGCTTTGCTCTTATAACGGAGTGCTTCCTAGAATTGAACGTATGTTTTAAATTATCTTTTTTTATTTTGTGCATGTGGGTGTAATATACAGGGTGTTAGGGGTATGGTGCGCGGATTTTGCACGATGGCACATAAAAAATATCACGAATAAAATATCCAATAGCAAATTCATATATCGTAAATAATTAACTTTTATTAAATACATTTTCTGCACAGTCTGGTAACGCAGTAGGATTGAAGAACCAAATGCCTTGCTTACTAATACGACTATTGCTGCCAAGCATACCTTCACATCTACGACGAATGAAATTCTACACCAGGCCAGCCCTAGAACACTGGTTTCGTCATGTTCGTTTATCTGTCATTGTCAGTAATGAGGGCATGGCTCCTGTTCTATCAAGCTTTCCGAGCAGTATATACGAGACCTTAGCAGTGACAACATACCTGGCCTTTCGATTTGCGCACTTGCCAAACGTCTTCTTCTTTTCCTGACTACCCTACCCTACCTGACTTACACACTCTAGAGCTTACAAGCCTGTGCCTAGGGTCAGATGCCTTACGGGGAGTAGACGGAACTATGGGCCGGAGTGATCAGTTCGCCTTTCAGAGTGCAATCTCAGTGCATTCAAAAGCACTATTCTTTCGGAGGGACATAGTCTGTAATATGCTACATAGTTTGTACTACTCTAACACAATAATAAAAAAATGCTGTTGTTTCATCCACAAACTTTCTTTACTCACACTTCCTCGTGCTACTCTTGCAAGTTCTTGTTATCCCATCTGTATGTAGATGATCCGGATAATCTCTCAGTTTACAGTTTCACATTTAATTGCAGGATTCAGTAGGTAAAATAAGCATCAAAGTTTCACTTTTTCTACTATCTATACTAAGTACGAGGTCCTGCACCATGGCGTAGTTGGCTAGGGCGTCCTGCTTTGGTTCCCTACCACGGAATGCGGCCTGGGTTCGATCCTACCCCTGGGGGTGTCGATTTTAAGTAGCGGGTATAGGACTGGTGCCCACTCAGCATCGTGAGGAAATAGAGGAGCTTGCGATAGGTAAGTGGCCCTGGTCATGAAAGCCAGCTTTACGGCTGGGGATGTCACATATTTTAACTATTTTATTGTTTAACGACACTGTTAATTACCAGGATCACATCAGCGTCGCCAGTGTGTCGGAGTTTTGTCCCGCAGGAGTTCTTTACATGCCAGTAAATCTACTGACATGGATCTGTCGTTTTGAAGCACATTTAAAAAGCATCGGCCTGGGCCGGATTTGAACCCGTGACCTTTGTATCTGTAGGCCAGCGTCTAACCAACTGAGCCACCCACACCAACGAAAACACAGTTAAATACCTTGATATTTAAGTTCAGCATCTTCTTGGAATGCGACAAGATAATTTTTAAGAAAACCAACATACATCAGACTACCCATTATATGGAACACTTGTTGAAATGTTGGATTATATCAAAAGAAGTTTTCAAATTCCATTATCTTTGTACGGTTAACATAAAAAGATGAATAACCATGTTACATTTGACAGAAGTGTAAGTTCCTCAAAATCCACACAAATAACAAGGAATATCTCCGAAATGGCTCACTATACAAATAAATTTATTGGGACATAAATTGTGTGCTTTAGCAATTTCAACGCTTTTGCATAGTAAGATATGGTCCATCTCTTACGGTTTGCTAGTTGTGCAAAACTCATAGTATAGTATATAGGACTTAATAGGCTATAGCCATGTCGTACCTTGTCCTTAAAAGATATTAAACTTAGCTACCAACTTTGGTTTTTAGCCGACTTTTCACAAACACAAACGTGGTTCTTCATTTAAAAGTGTTTTTTTATTTGTGTGGGGGGGGGGGGATTCAGGGTGCCTCAAAATAAATGTTTCCGGTGAAATCTTGACATCGAATTTTTGAAAATTCTCTACTTTACGTAGTGGAGAAAGTAAAAATTGGAAATAGAAAAGGCGAATTTTATGCCCATCATTATCATCATCATCATCATCATTGATATATATCTTCTTCTGTTTCTACATCTCAGCTCATGTCTATTATCCTTTACTTTTGTCTCGTGCAAGCCTAAACCTTCTTTGCGAACATCGTATACGTTTCTCTCATCGGTTGCTGTGGGTAGTTGTCTATTCCTTGCTGTGGTAATTCTTAGTGATCCTTCACTCCTTATTTGATCATTTCATGTCAATGCATGTCCCTCTCATATATCACCTATCAAATTCCGAGGTGCTATATGCAATGTCTTATTTGACCATTTCATTCATAACTAAAAAACTCATGTTCTGGTGTAGCTGTTTTTCCATTTCGTCAAAGTGAAAAGAAAAAATTAAGCAATAAAAATCAAAATAAAATCTGCATATCTATAGTTCTGGCATCTAGAGTCTACACCAGGACATAGTATATAGCGATTTTATTTTTATTCAAATTATTTTCAGTTTTATACAAGCGTACATTTGCAGATTAAATAACTACGAGATTAGGAAAACAGTTAAACAAATCAAACAGTTAAATCTACATGATTATTGTTCATTTACATCAAGGTATGGGAATTCTTGAAATCAAACTCTTGTTGCTGCATTTAATCTTCCCATTCAAGACCAGTATTCTCTTGTTCCTGTTCATTCTAGATGTTCTATCTCCTTCTCGTGATTCCATTTCTTGTCTCACTTCTTGGTGCTGAACAACTGTCGTCGAGGATGGATGGTTCTATTTGATCTTCGAGGTATCGCTTCTTCAGACTCAATTCCTATTCTTCTCTTATTCCTTGGAGTTGTCGATATTCCTCCATAACTGCAGTAGGAGCGACCCTGGTCACCTCTTCTAGTACCAAGAGGTCTTTGTTTGTCCTCACTGTATCCAGACTCTTTTTCCTGCCATCTTGTAATTACGCGCTATATTTTTCACATTCAAATGTCACTTGCTCCGGCGTATCTGTGATATTACAGATCTCACAATAATCCACACTTTTGCTTCCCATCTTTGTGAAGTAAGTGTCGAAGGGACCATGGGCAGTTAAGTATTACACACCCTTCTTCGTAGGTTGAATCTTTTTGTAACTTAGACGTTCTCGTATATTCGGGAAAACTTCCTATGTTCTTCTACCCTGCTTGATATTCCATTCTGCATGCCTTTGATTTATTAGAAAGTCCTTCATTTCACGCTTCGAAGTACGTAATCTGTCTAATATATGTCTTATTCTTGAATATTCTTGTTTCTTCAGGCAGTCAAGTCTATAGACCATATAACTAAAGCTACCTGAATAGTCAGGGTTGATAAAGTGAAACGGGAAACTAGGGAAAACGCAAATTAGAGCGAAGGTTGCCGGGAATCGAACCCGGGACTCCTCGACTGTGATTCGAACAGGTTGTCATGGCGCCACCTCGCTCTCTTTATGCAGGTAGAAAGCAGTGAAAGCAAAATATGTAAAACATGTGAATAAGAATGAGTTTTGGGGGAAATATAAAAAGGTAATTTGAATGCGCACATTATGTTTCCAGAACATTCTGGCAAGCGTATGGTAGCAAATCCTCTGTAGTAGGTAGGGAATAGAAGAATCTGTATCGCAAAATGCGCCCAACAGGGACACAGTCATCCCGGAAGACCCATCAATATGAGGATGTGGAACTGGCTGAATTATTCAGTTACTTTCAGGCAATACGTGTGGGAATGTTTTCCGTGTGCAAATTAATGCAGTGTTCTTGTTCGCATGCAGCGTGTGTGTGTAAGGAATTTTAAATATTTGTTAATATTACACCCGAGGGAGGAAAGCAGACGTCCCTTGAACCCTCACACTCAGCGAATGTGTTTGTGTACGTGCCACACATCACAAACTGTGAACTTCATCAAGCATTAACATGCTTCCGAGCTTACTTTAATACTATCTGTATGCTTCAAGATCTTAATTGTACTTTAAAACCGTCTAATGTGCACCAACTAACGTTAAATTTACATATGTACCTGAATTCCTTATCAAGTCTTTATGACCCAAACACGTTAGAAATATGCAAGAACAATGACCCCAAAACTAATGACGATAAACAGGATTTAACTTTTGGGGGGTGCATTTTCGATATGCATTTTAATGCTGTTTAAAATAACACTTAATATAAAATGATTATCCGGGCTTGTGGGCCATGATCTATTGGAAAATATCCTTCTAGACGTTTAGTTCGAAGCTACGTCGAAAATCTTCAGTGCCGTGGTCAAAGTACTCAGTCGGCTCCAGTTCACCTCGAGACGTCGAGCTGTCAACATAAACGTGGGAAAGAATCGCGCAGACAAAAGGACTATATCGGCAGCTCCTGCTACACCCGTAGCCAAGAAGTCGAGAAACACCACCGACACCGCCGCCCAGCCGGCACGCACCGAGAACAGAGCACCTCCACCGCCTGTGACCGCCGCAACTATAGTCCTCGGCACTTTTAGTGCCGTAATTGTTGGCGTCCCTCAACACCTGACGAGCAGCCCTCTCCAGTGGTCTGGAGCTCCTCGGTGAATCCCTCCGTATAGAGCCCACCCGGAACGACTGGACTCCTCCGTGCCAACGCTGCTGCCTCTACGGCCACACGGTCGCAAGCTGCACCGCATCGCTGAGGTGCCACTACTGTGATGCCCCCAACGACACCACCAATTGCCTCCAGCACGACCTCAGACGAGGACGCCGCTTCTGCGCTTCTTGCTGGGTGCATGATGACTACACTGGGCAAGCTAGCTGCCCGATGCGTCCACGGCAACACAACGCACCACCTCCAAAATCTGGAGGGTTTACGGGCAGAATTAACTACCATCACTCTAAAGATCGCCGCCCTGGAGGAGGAGATGTCCAAATTCAGGAGAATTCTTGCTCACAACCACGAAGCACTACAATACCTAGAGCACTCCGCTCCAAACAAGTAGGACGTGAACCGCACCGAGAAGGCTCTGAGCAGAAGATGGAAGAATACCATCTGTCGCTCCTAAGGCTCATAAAGGCATAGATGGCAGCTCTCCCCTGCTGGATGTGCGGCTTCCATCGGACGACATGCCCTTACATCACGGGCACACTTCGGCACTTACATCAACACACAGTCGAGGACGACGGAAGCAGTACTGACACCAAGAACTTCGTCGACACCTGCACCATCTACTTCCTTTACTACCACCTTGAATTCTCAAGGGCGTAATCAGCGCCAACCTTAGGTCACCGAGATCAGTTTTTGCTAGTAGGGTGTTCTATTGTTTCTGTCTTTGAATGTGTTATATGTATATAACATATTTATACACATTCACTCCTGGGCATACCAGAACAGTATGTCCCATCACATGCACACACATACTTTCGCTGGGCACACCAAAAATATGCGTCCCAGTTCGCGTACTGAACTATTTACACTTCACTTCACATTTTATACTACTTATAGTTTTCCGCTGTTTTGCTGCGCGGACAAGTTGCAGCTCCTGGGTGGTTCCCGAGGTGCAGGCCTTTGCCGTATTGTGTGTGCGGCCTGGGGCCTGTGTTGCATGGGCGCGCATTAATCGGCGAGCCCTGCCGCGTCTATAACACTTTTATTTTAGTATGCTTGGGGTGCTTCGGTTCGCCTTTGCCAATGTTGGCAATCAAGTAGTTTTTGCGGTCCATGTTGCCTTGGCTCTTTCTGTTATTGCCTCTGGGATGGATGGGATCTGGGTTTCGAGGTGAAGGGTTTGATTAGTGGTAAGGAGTAGAACAGAGAGGATTTTTCTAAGGGAGAGGTTTTGGAGGGTTTGAGCTTGTTTGAAGGCGGTTTTGGACGCGTTGGCCCAGGCCACACATGCGTATAGGACCACCGAAAGTATAAATGACCTAGACAAAATCAGCTTGGATTTAACTTGCAGCTGCGGAAGATGGCAGCGCTTATCTTTATCCGCTGTCTGCCTTTGTTGGGGATACTTTTATGTAGGTGGACAGCACATCGTGAGACCCATGATGACGCCTAGGTATTTGACATCTTACGACAGTGCAATACTTGACCACCGACTGTTAGGTCCATTGCCAAAGGGCGATGCCGCTTTAAAAATGTATTATCTGTCATTTATTGGGGTTAATTTAAATTTTCCAATCATGGAGCCACGAGAAGAAGTTGTTTGTGTATCTTTGCATTTCTGCAGGGCCGAAACGAGGATTTTTGTGGTGATTGTATATTGCAGTGTCGTCTGCATACATGGTGACCTGGCATCTGGCGTCAATTTGGAAATAATTTATAAACAATATATACAAGAACGATGACGTGGTTGCCCCTTGTGGTACGCCAGTCCACATCACTCGCTCCCGAGAGGAGGTGTGGCCCACTTGGACATAGAATTTTCGATTTTCTAAGAAGCTGTGAGGCAAGTACAAATAATTTTGAACTGCCGGGAAATTGTGGTGCAGTTTGTGAATGAGGTCTTTGTGCCAGCACCGATCGAACGCGGTTTCTACGTCCGGAAATAATGCCAACGTTGAAGCCACATTGTTAAATTGCTCTGTTACGAGATCAGTTAGCCGCATAAGCTGTAATCCTGTTGAATGTCCTTTTGTAAAGTCAAACTGTGGATTTGAGTGTTCATGTGTTTCCGAAGCTTGCTTTTGAAGGCGAGAAAGTATAGGTTTTTCGAGAAATTACCAATAGCAGACAAGAGACTAAATGGGGCGGTAATTTTGTGACTGTCTGGTGCTTTTCCCTTGCTTTGTGAGCATAGTAACCTTGGCTCGCTTGCCAGTAGTGGGAAAATAGCTGTGCTGCAAACAGGTGTTAAATATCTTTGTCAGTTGCATCAGAGCTTTTCTTGGGAGATGCTTAAGTTCCTCATTAATCACTTTGTTTGGGCCGGCAGCATTCCCATTGGGTAATTTTCTAATGATCTTGTAAACTTCCTGCGGTGTTATAAGTGATAGTTGTTGCTCTTGTTTCTACACCACCCAGGTTTGTACCCATGTCTGGACCTCCCGTTCGATTTCACGGTTGGTCACTGGGTTTTTGGTGAATCTGTCTTGGAGACAATCAGTGAAGACCTCGACTTTTTCCTCTGCGGAGAAGCGCAGGCCGCCTTGAGTGCGCAGCGCCTCAGTTGTGGAGTTAACACTCGTGGATACTTTGAAAGCCTTTAATAATTTCCACAAAGAAGAGTCCGTATGGGTGGTACTCAGCATTTTGTGTCTCCACTGTTCAATTTTGTTGATTTTAATTTGTTGCCGAATGATGTTGCGTAGCCATTTTGCTAGTACTTTATATTCAGGCTGACGGGAGTGCTGCCACAGTCTTGTCAAGCGTTGTCTCCGCGCAATGAGTTGCTCTACCTTGGGGTACGTGCCAAAACCGTGTGTTCTTGTGGTATATGTGGTAGTATTTCTTTTGACCGTGCGTAGAGAGGCAGTAAAGTTTTCAGTGGCGACATCTATGTCTGCCTCGCTATAGTATGACAGCCTGGGTTGTGTAATCCTGTGTATTTCCACGGTAAATCTATCCCAGTCGGTGTCGACCCTTTTTTGAGGGCCAGGGGCAGCGGCCGTAATGGCAACTGGTATGTCGAAATGCACCGAAAGATGGTCCGAGTCCAGGTTGTGATGCACAGTGAGGTAATTTGAGAGTGTCGTATTATTTCTAAGTACGAGGTCCAATCAGCCTTTTAATTTCAAGGGTACATCTGGAAGAATTTTCTACTGTACCACGGTCCACAAGCCCGGAAAATAATTCTCTTTTAATGACACTGGCCGTGTCACAATTGATAAATTAACAAAGTATTGAAAATCTACTTAACATTCTAGAACACTCATTAATAAATAAATAATATTAATTTTGTTGTTGCATTTTTAACTTATTTAATTGCTCACTCCAGAACTGATAGTGTTCACGAGTGATACTATTTTGATCTTAGTGACCAAAGTCTTTATCACAGTTTTGGTATTTATTTTGTATGAATTCCTCATTAAATTTCTGAAGTTTCGTTGTAATTTGTATTGCGACTACCGAACCGTCGTTTTGGTAAAGCGCAACTCTAGTCATACCACACTTGGAAATGAACAGTTTTTGTTCCTTTGGAGTGAACCATTCCAAGATATTTTCATTTATTTGAATTTGCCAGTACTTACACTTTTCTGAAGTAATGATGTTTTACTCATATTTTTAATTTCTCTGCTACGTATAGTAAAATAGAGGAAGTATTGTATTCCACTCAAAAATTCCATGCCACGATTTCATCGGAGGGATGTTTTGAGCTCCCCTGAACCCCCAAAAATCATTTTTAGAAAAAGGTTCATGTGTGTGCCTGTCAGTGTTGTCAGTCTGTGGATAGCTTAACTCAAAAACGAAAAGTCGGTTAAAAACCAAAGTTTAATGTCTTTCAAGGATGCGTCACAAAGGTTTTAAAGAAAATTGTTCCACCTTAAACTACCCTTCACATACAAAATTTTTTGTAAATTTTGATTTTCTTGAAAGTTGCTCTAACGATTTTGTTTAAAATGCCACATGTTTGAGATATTTTTATGGTGAATGATATGTGCATCTTAAATGTCTGGCTATAGCCCAGATAGTCCGATTTACTCTGAATGGCATTTGAATAACTCGTAAACCCTAAGAGATATACAAAATCTTAGTACACAAGAAATGTAGATCTCGTTGTACCTAATTTTTTTTGTTTTTGTTTACCTTAAACCATTTCGGAGATATTCCTTGCTATTTGTGTCAGTTTAGGAAAACAAACCTTTTTTCAAATGCAACAACGTTGTTCATTTTTTTACATGTTAGTCGTGCAAAGAGAACGGAATCTCAAAGCTCTCAAAATTTTACTTGCTCAACGGATGCTGTATTCCTATGTTCCCCTTGCACCTACAAGAAAATAAACAATAAAATAATTTCTGCAAATGTATGTAGTGGAATAACAGTTTGTAAGAATGGTTAGCAGAAGAGTAGAGAAAGTCATGTGTATATAACACATCAGATTTTTTATCCGTGGCATTGCACTGAGAAAATAATTTCCGAAGAACCGCAAAGCCTACTGTATTCCCAGCAATAACTTCTGAAAATGCTTATATCGATTAAAATGAAGCAGATAGAGAAACAAGTATTTGCAAAAATACTGTGTGTAAGAGGGTGTGTGGCAATAGGTTACGCGACGATCACTTGGTGTATCTTCTAATGCTTCTAATGCACTTTGACTTTGTTGCCAAATATTAATAGATTTGTTTAACGTACCTGCATATAACGAAACCGCCAATGCAAAAAAAAAAAAAAAAAAGCACTACTGGGGGTAAACCAACCTTCCCTCTTTCGCAAACGTTGCACTTCGCTGATGTAGACTGAGTAGTTTACTTCACATTGCATGGGTAGTTTTTTAAATTTCGTATAAGGATTTTGATAATTTAATTCAAACCCCTTATTATGGATAGAAAGTGACTAGGCAAACGCGGAAAGTGTGAATGCTCTCTTGTACACAGCTTTTATCCGACGATCAAAGCGTCGTTCATTATAGATATAATAAAGGGCGGCATGTCAGATGCCTTCTTTACAACACAAGAATGGTTCCTCGCTTCGACGTCTCGTCTCTAACCAGTCCATAAAACATGAAATGTGCCGCTGGGGATGCGCAGGCATGAGTACCAGCAAAAGGGTGAACTTAACGCAGCGACGTATGGTTTATATTTCATACTTGTGATGTGGAGAAACTGGCTAAAGCCAGACAATAGTCGTCTTCAACAAGTAGCTAACAAATTTTCATATACAGTAGCGCAGTCCGAAAAACAATATAGGTATAGTTTCCATTGGAGTAACCTCAGCGTGGTTCCTTCCCGGACATCCGATCCAGAAACCTTTTTTATTTCTTTCTCTACTACATAAAGTAAAGTAGAGGATGCATTGTATTTCACCCAAAATTCGATGTTCAGATTTCACCGGAAATATGTTTTCAGATACCCTGAATACAAGAAAAGTAGTTTTACAAATAGGTCCCTGTGTGTGTGTGTGGGGGGGGGGGGTGCGTGCATGTGTGTGCGTGTGTGTGTGTATGTGTGTGTGTGTGTGTGTCTGCCTATCTGACAGTCTGTGGATAGCATAACTCAAAAACGAAGTTATTTAAAAGCTACAGTTGATATTTAGGTTTAATGTCTTTCAAGGATGCGAGACAAATATTTTGAAGCAAACTGCTTCACCCTAAACTACCCTTTATATGGAAACCTTTACGAATCTTTTGATTTTATCGAAAATAACTCTAACGATTTTGATTAAAATGCCGCATGTTTGAGATATTTTTAAAAGTGAAATGTATTTCCTGAAATTTCTAGCGTTAGCCCATGTAGGTCTATTTGATCTGGATGACCTTGGCATAACTGGTAAACCCTAAGAAGTACACCAAATCTTACTATTCAAGATATGTAGATATTGCTAAAGCACACAGTTATGTCTAAATATCTTTTTTGTAGAGCGCACCATTTCGGACAGAGAAAGTCACGTAAGTGCAACGCATCAGATTTTTTTAACCTTTATTCTACACATAGAAAATTCTCGGTGTGGATACGCTCTCCTTTCCCATTCACTTAATCAACAGAATTACTTTTATCCTAATATAAGAAAGAGCTTTTATTCGTTCTCAGACAGAATGTGTTTAGGTTTGCCAGACAAGTTCAGAAAGTAGGTCAACTGTATGTTGTACAACTTCAATAACAGTTGTCTTTCTAGAATAATCCAAAGAACTCACTGAGATACTTGCACTTAGCAAAATCATTGGCTTGTTGGTATCTGCGCATTTTCTTCTTGCACTTCTCCAAACGGTTCTTTTCGGCGATGTTCGTATACGCACCGAATGAAAGGCTTGCCTAAGCCTGAAGAGTATCAAAAACGTTGGTGAAGATCCTAGTTTCGATCCCTGCAATGTCCATTCTTCAAGACTTTCATCACAAGTTAAAGTTTTCTGCTCGAACGAGAATTTATCACCATTTTCTTCTAGGGTTTGTCTTTAATGCGTTTGCCTCACTCAGCTGTGTAATAATTGATTTGATAAATTTCGGCCGTGTCTCAAGGTTTTGTATATATGTATATATAAGTAGATGAATTATTGCATTCCACCCATCCGTGTGTGCATGTGTATCTCCTCTCACCTCTCTCACTCTCTCTCTCTCTCTGTGTGTGTGTGTGTGTGTGTGTGTGTGTGTGTGTGTGTGTGTGTGTGTGTATCAGTCTGTGGACAGCATAACTCAAAACCGACAAGTCGGTCAAAAACCAACATTGGTATTTAAGTTGAATTTCTTTCAAGGATGCGACACGAAGATTTGCTCTACCCTAAACTATCCTTTACATGGACATTTTTTCGAAAACTTTCATTTTCTTGAAGATGGCTCCAACGATTTTGATTAAAATATCATACGTTTA
Organism: Tenodera sinensis; assembly: GCA_030765045.1. Lineage (NCBI taxonomy): Eukaryota > Metazoa > Arthropoda > Insecta > Mantodea > Mantidae > Tenodera > Tenodera sinensis. The sequence continues at coordinate 54,046,759 of CM060971.1, read as the reverse complement.
AGATACCATTATAACAAATGAAATGTATATTTTGACTTCCTGACTATAGGCCATGCAGCCCTGTTTACTTGGGATGACTTGAATAACTCGTAAACCGTAAGAGATAGGCAAAATCTTACTATACAAACATGTAAATCTCGCCAAAACACACAATTTATGTCCCAATAAAATTTTTGGTACGGTGAACCATTTCGGAAATATGGCTTGCTATTTGTATAAGTCTTGGAGAACATGTACTTCTGTCAAATGGAACATAGCTGTACATGTTTTTATATGTTAGGCCTGCAAATAGAACGGAATTTGAAACCTTTAAACAATTTGACTATCGCTCAAAGCCTACTGTATTCTCACATTCTCATTGTACCTACAAGCAGATAAGCAATAATATAATTTCTGCAAATGATTATCTCAACTTAAGACGAAGAAGATATAGGAATAAGAGTTTGTAAGAATGGTTAGTACAAGAGTACAGAAAGTCATTTGAGTGCAACACATCCGATTTTTACTTAAAGTCTCTTTTTGCACCAGAACAAAGTGAAAGCTACAGCGTAACTTAATGTTGTGGCATCCTAACAATGTCAACACAGCAGCATTCGGAGGTACTATTTGCGGTATAAGCAATACACTACACACACACACACACACACACACACACACACACACACACACACACACACACACACACACACACACACACACACTCCGACTTCGCTGGCCCTGTCATTGTACGGTTGAATCCATTGCCAAATAGTGCTAATTTAACCTTTTCTTACCAAGTTGTTTTAAAGTTATAAACATCTTGTGAATTGTTGATAATCAGTATGTGATAGCAATGTCGTATTTGTAAATATTCATCACATATGTGTCCTCTTCAGATAAAAATACAGTTTTAATGGACACGTCTGCAAAAATATATAAAAATGAGATATTTTCAATTTTTCTAAGACTGAAAAAAATAACTTATTTAAAAAATGACATCGATATAATTGTTTCTTTAAAAATTGCCAATTAATATGATAATATGATAATCTTCTGCCGCGAGACACAATATTTTAAGACTGTGTATTTAAGAGAAATATGTAGGTGTCCTTAAACTTTTGGTAGGTATTGTATTAGTTTGGAGAGTTATTTGTATTCTTCATCTGTTCAATATCAGGCAGTGACGCAGTGCAACATTCGCATGCACCTATTACCTCTGGTGGCGATGAAAGGAGTTTCTCATGATTAGGACTAAGAAGTTCATGCATTTGCATGTTTTTTCTTAGGGGTTAAAAATGTATGCTTTTACGTTATGTGCACGAATTATGGAATTTTCAGTTGTTTGGACATGATTTTATGGTGCATATAAGTTCTGTATATTTTTTTGATTGTGATAAATGCATATTATTTCAATGTTATAGCCCCTATATTGCATATTTTAATGATTTTTATGCTTTTTTATTGTTTTTTCCATATGGATAATATTTTTCATACTGGTAGTATTGCACATGATGATACAACTCACGAAGATTTCAATATTATAGCCTCTATATTGGATATTTTAATGATTTTTATGTTTTTTTTATTATTATTTTTTTCCACCTGGATAATATTTTTCATGTTGGTAGCATTGCACATGATGATGCACTTCGTTAGGTGGCGATAACTAATTTTGAGTCATGTTCTTATCTAGTGAATCCCGTTTCCACCCTTTCATTATATGTATGTGCGTAAGGAATAATCAGTGCGTTATCTGAGAGGTTCATATTAACATAGATAAAGTGCAGGTCAACGTTTTGAGCAGCACGATTATAGCAACGGTTGCCTGTCCACCAGCAGTTGTATCGTGGTCTTCAAACGTAACAGTATTGTGAACTGGTTCCCACCGAATTAAATTAGGCATATAAAATGTTAAAAAGCTCTTCAAATGCTGAAAATAAAACCAACTTCGAGTGCTAGTTTGATTAATTTACAGAAAGAGTTTTCGGGTGACTTAATATCTACAGAATACAGATAATAGGGTACTGTTTTGTGAAGCGCGTGAGAAAAACGTAGGGAGTGAGAAAAGATTTTAAATAGTTCAGCACATAAACAGCAAAACATAAGGATAATTTAATCAGAAAACTCGCAAACAAATAACCTGTTCAAAAACAGCTAGTAGAGTGTTTAGGAAGCAGGATTACTGAATTTTCCTATGGCTTGTGCCAAGCATTTTTAGTTGCTGATACTCCCTTGTTCAAAATTAATAATCCGACATTTAAAAACGTTCTTACCAAGTACAGTCGACAGCATGTGCCTGAAGAAAGTACACTGCGTAAGACTTATGTAGGACATTGTTACAATAACGTATTGTCAAATATACAGCGGATCAGTTTTTGTGGTTGTTGATGAACCCCCTGATTCTGAGCGCCGTTCTATTGCTAATATAATCATGGGTGCTTTAAATGGCGAACAAAAGGCTACACTTCATCTTCTTAATTTGAGCGAATTGTCGGCCACTGACAATGTAACTGTGACCCAGTTTTTGATGGACTCTTTGCAATTACTATGGCCATGTGGAATCAAATACGACCGGTTACTTTTATTTGTTACTGATGCAGGTCCTTATATGGTAAAATCAGGACAAACTCTGAAATGTATTTTTCCTAACTTAATTCATATAACTTGTTTGTCACACGCTCTTCATCGTATTTCTGAGACAATACATGATTCTTTCCCATGGATCTCCCTTGCATGAATCACTTACTGTCTTTGAAAAAACAATATTTGATCTAAGTTCGGTTCCTGGTAGCATAGGACAAAAAGTGAAAGTGAATTATGTAATTTCAAACACTTCTGGTTATAAACAGATGTGCGATATTCGAGACATCCTGGAAAGAAAACCATCTGTCACACCAAGAGACTTGACTCTCTCTGTGAAGCAGTTATCATTTAAATATGCCCCGATAATATCTTGTGACGTAGAGAAAAGTTTTTCACGTTACAAAAGTGTTTTGCAGAGACAATAAACGATGTTTTACAATTGAAAATTTGTGCAAAGTGTTGGTTGTGAACTGCAATTTAGTAGTTAATACTAGCAGCAGGACCACTTCTGCTTCAACCTCTATGGAATAAGGTAACTTGATTTATTATTTATACTACTCGTCTTGTCTGCTGCAAAGAAACATTAATTGTTTTAATTAAATAGTGCATATTTCTTGGCATATTTTTAAGTTTTTAAGAGCATATTGGCATGCATATTTCAGTGTTTTTAGGGCATGAACTTCGGAGCCCTACTCATGATATAGCTTTTGTTTAAGTGAGTGGTGGAGAACGTTCGCTTTGACAACCTCTCACTTTCCACTGCAACCAATCGAATGTGTAATATTCACTTTACATATAAGTAAAAAGTAGCATTTAATAACGAAATTAAAACATTAGTAGTCATCATGCACAGCATAGTATATGTATTTCTGATACAACGTGTACGAGCACTGCAGGCACGCACCCATTGTTTAAATATGGACTCTCCCCCTCGCTCCTTCAACATAATAAAATCTATAGTACACGGTAATGTAACCTCACATTAACTTGACAGCTACGGTTCGTAAAAACTACATTGATACATTTTATTTTCGTTCACTAATACAGCTTGTTTGCGCATAAACATCCGATACTCTGAACAACTTCATTGCTATGCCCCAGTGTGCTCAGGGCATTTTAAGAATTTATATTTACCAGACTTCTGGAGGTCACGTGGTAAATATGACGAAGGTTTACCTATAGTGCAGCTTACTCCACTAGGAGTCAACGTAAGTTTGTTGCACTGGCTTATGTTGTTTTTTGTCCCTAAACTTAGCATCTTGGGTAATCGTTTATTACTGCATAAACGGTTGTTTGTTTTAGTTTAATTTATTTGACGTAATTAGTGGTCATGTCATGTGAGTGCAACACGTCACATTTTTATTAACAGTAACACACATTCTAATTTTACGCACAAAAAAACCAAGTAGTTTCCAGCACTTCTTAACTCTACGCATGAAAGATAAACGGTCGTAATCTTTACTACTTCATTTATCTTTAATAATACAAGAATATATAAAGCAAAATGTAACTATTTTTAATGTGGAAGCGTTATTTAAGAATCCTGCAGTGCATTTCACTATAGTCCGATAGCTAACTGCAAATGACACGTGTGATAGCCCGATGTTCCTTGCAGAATGCCTTTCTGCAACAGCTGCAATAGATGGTTGTCATTCTCGTCTGCTTTACAGCACACGTGTAGCAAACAATCCGCTTTCCTGGTGGTGGTAGTGGTAGTGATAGTGCTAATGGTAGTGGTAGCGGTGGTGGTGTTAGTCGTGACGGTGGGTGGTGCTAATGGATATTGACAATATTGGAAAACACAATGGCTATTTTAATCGCTTAGTCATATTATACTTTGCAGGACAATTTAGTATAATAACGATTTCCTATATAGCGAAAAAGAAGACCGATTATTCGTAAAAATGCAATAATTTTATCCTGAATACGAATATCTCAAACATGTGGCATTTTAATCAAAATCGTTAGAGCCATTTACAAGAAAATCATATTTTTCTAAAGAATTTGCATGTAAAGTGTAGTTTAGGGTGGAGCAATTTTCCTCAAAATCTTCATGTCGCATCCTTGAAAGACATTAAACTTAAATACAAATTCACACACACACACACACACACACACACACACACACACACACACACACACACACACACACACATACACACATACACACACAGACCTTTTTCTAAAAATGTGTTGTTTTTTTTTTATTTAGGGGGTCTCAAAACATATATTTCCGGTAAAATCTCGACATCGAATTTTTGGGTGAAATACAATACTTCATCTACTTTACTATACGTAGCAGAGAAGGTAAAAACCCAAAAATTAAGATATTCTTAACACTTCTTTACAAAATGAGAAGTGAAGAGTTTCTTTGATTTTCGCTCCAAATGAAGAAAGCTCCTAAAATTATTTGCTGAAACTCTTTTCTATTTCTTTATTTGTTTCTTTCTTTCCTTCTTTGTTTATTTGTTTCTTTGTTTCTTGCTCTCTTTCTTTCCTTCTTTCTTTCTCTCTTTCTTTCATTATTCCTTTCTTTTTTAATTTTCTTCTTCTTTCTTTCTTCAGAATAAGGAGTTAGAAAAGTTATCTAAAAGGTCCTGTAGGTATAAAGAAAAGTTTTGATTTCATGGTTAAAAAACCAAAAATTCCCAAGTGACATTCGTTGTCTCGAATGAAAATCTCTGAACACTTGATGACGGTAAACGTATCAGAGTAACGTTCTTTTGTCTTCTTTGTCGTGCTACATCCAACTTTTTCTCCTACCTCTATCATCTCTGGAGACGGATTTTTAAATATTTGAGAATGTTTTACAGATAGCAGCACAAAAAATGGAACCCATATAAATGTGGCAGCGAAGTTGAACAGTGCTCTTTCATCCCGACAAAGCCCTTTGTGCCAAGTACCTAATAATTCAAGTTCATAACAGTTCTTATGTACACTGTTTTATTATTAAAGTACTTACATCATCGCTGAATAGTCTTTCGAGTTGATTTATTTTTTCAAAAAAAGGAGGGTCCGTTCGTAAAACCTAGAGTTTTAGAGATTAATAACCCATAATCCATTAGGGGATTAAATGTTGGAGTCAATTACGGCGAGCAATTTCCTTTGTGATTCGACTGCCTGACAATGGAAGCTCGGCCTCCGGGGCTTTGATAACAGTAGTCACTTCAATTATTCAGGCCGACGTAACGAGATAATTGCCTGGAACACGTATGATGTTTTCGCCGGTGTATATACAGGGCCCCTCCCCTCTTTCTCTCAATTGTTTGCATTCATGAAATTCGCTCCCCTCTCAAGGTCAATCCTGAAGTAAAATATTCAGCAGGTCCCAACCTAATTCTGAGGAGATTACCTCAACTTGTGCCAGAAATTCAAACATTCCGTCAATTCCACACCCAAGTTCTACAGCGGAGTTGTGGGAAACTCAGGCACTGAAACATTCAATAAAATAACACAAACTTCGACTTCCACCACTCCTGCTCGGCTGCCACGACGTCATGATTAATGCATACAAACCTGCTACTCAGATTAAAGAGGTCAGATAAATGTACGTATATCTTATCGTTTTTATTATTACTTTCTCTAATAAGTATAGCAAGCAAACAAAGTATTCTATTCCAACCAAAAATTCTATGTCCAGATTTCACCAGAAATATGTTTTGAGGCCCCCTGAATAAACAGAAAACCTCGTGCGTCAGTTGTGTGTCAGTCAGTCTGTAGACAGCATTACTCAAAAAGAAAAAGTCGGTTAAAAACCGAAGTTGGTATTTAGTTTTAATGTCTTCGACACGAAGATTTTGAATAAAATTGCACCACCCTAACTACCCTTTACCTGGAAAATTATTCGAAAATTTTGATTTTCTCGAAAATACCTCTAACGATTTTGGTTAAAATGCCATATGTTTCATATATTTATTATGACAAATGAAATGTATATTTTGAATTTTCTGGTTATAACCCACGTAGTCATAATTATGCTGGATGACTTCTTCTTCTTTTTTTTTTTTTTTTTTTTTTTTTTTTTTTTGTTCACTGAAACATTTCTGAGGTATTCTTTGTTATTTATGTCAGTTTTGGAAAACTTAAACTTTCGTCAAACGCAACATCGTTATTCGTGTTTTTATATGATAGCCCTACAGAGGGAACGGGTTTTGAAACCTTTAAAAGATTTGACTATCGCTCAAGGTCTACTGTATTCCCATATTCCTGGTACCTACAAGAAGATAAGTTCTACAAATGTTTATCTCAACTAACACAAAGAAGATATAGGAATAAGTTTTGTAAGAATGGTTAGTACAAGAGTAGAGAAAGTCATGTAAGTTCAACAGATATTTTTAGAAAAAGCTCCGTGTACGTGTATGTGTGTCTGCGAACGGCACAAGTCAAAAACCAAAAGTCGGTTAAAACCATGGTTGGTATTTAAGTTTAATATCCTTCAAGGATGCGACACAACGATTTTGAAGAAAATTCCTCCACCCTAAACTACCCTATAAATAGAAAATATTTCGAAAAGTTTAATTTTCTCAAAAATGGCTCAAATGATTTTGATGAAAAAATGCGAGTAAAGTACTCAAATAGTTTCAGAGAAATTTTTAAAATATTTTTATACAAGGACCTTCTATATATAATTGTATTTATTTTAGTAAATTATAAAAATAATTGAAACTATGTATCAGAATTATTTAAAATTCAATACTATCTTACCTTTGACTGTTCTAATAAACTGTGAAAATATAGTGCAAATTGAATGAAAACCGTTAAATTCTCGAGTGACCAAAGACTTTATCCTAAAAGGTTAGACCGGCATGATTTTTTCTGCACTATTTCATAAATAATTAAAAAGAATTTAAATACCATATCGCAAAAATTTGACCAGTAAAATGCTAAATTAAATATTAAAATACCCTAAGACCTATTCATTTCGATTAGTATGATTCGATTTCCTCAGCGCTGCCAACTGAGAAAAACGAAATCCAAGAAGTACATGTGTTTCGATGTTCCGTTTTAGTTATAGCAGAAAACCAGGCCCTGATCTGAAGGAAATTTTACTTAATTTTTAACACTAACAATTAACTTTTCTTCTGTAAAAATGCATTAATAATTGAAAAAGCAATTGTTAAAAGCAGACGTCAAACTGAATTGGCGTGCTATTTTGATTGTTAATCGATTTTAATGTGTAATAAGATGTTTTCAGCAGTTTATGGAATATAGTTGGAAGCAATGACTAAACAAGAGAATGACCTAGTAATAACTTCCACAAAACAAAGATGATGATTCGTATAATAATTTAACGCTTGCAGGATAGGGTGTCAAAAAGTAACTGGAATTATTTATACTTTCTCTACTGGTAATAATGCTGTTTTTTGATTCAGGGGGCCTCAAATCATATATTTCCGGTGAAATCTCTACATTGAATTTTTGGGTGGAATACTATACTTCCTCTACTAAACATAGTAGAGAAAGTGAAACCAAAAGCCGGTTGGTTAAACACCAAAACGCGTATTTAAGTTCAGCACCTTTCAAGGAAGCGACACCGCGATCTTCAAGGAAAATAGTCCAACCGCAGAGTACACTCTACATGGAATATTTTTCAAAAATTTTGCTTTTTTCTCAAGACTGTAACGATGCGATTAAAACACCACATATTGATATTTTCGAAACAAATGTATATCTTGAATTTTATTTAATGTCCTCAGTGTCCTCAAAGGTACCTTTCTGGATAACCTTTCTATAACTGCTAAACTGTAAGAGATAATAAATCTTACTGCAAAACACATGTATCTCATTAAAACACAGTTTATGTTAAGGGGTCTAGGACGGTTTATATGATTTTCTACAATTTCCTTTCAATATTTTTAAATTTTTTGTATGTTGATGGGGTGGGCCAAAAGTCGCGATCGGGCAATGTTTGTATTGAAATAACTCACTTTCCGAAACCGAAAACTAATTCAGAAGTATTCCTAGGTTGTGAGGGATATTTTTCCGCTTCATATGCCTCTTGTTGCATTAGTTTGTCAATTTTACGATAGAGCAAGGGTATTGTTATGTTATAGTTCCAAGCTAGATTTTTCACGGGTTATTAGTTGATGTCACTGTGAAATGCTACTTGAGTTGTAAGCAATGGCTGATACAAGCAAATACATGATTGAGGAACGTGTCATTGTTAGTGTGTGGGTTCATGAGAAAGAATTGGCAAAACGTACGAAGAAATCAGTGAAAACTTCTTTCTTCATTTCAATAAAGCAGCTCCCAGTGAAACCAATCTCCGAAAATTGGAAAGGCAGACTTTGTCAACAGGCTCTGTATTGGATGCAAAACGCAGAGGAAGACCTAAAAAAAATGTTAGTAATCTTTTGTATGAATCATTGGAACGTTCGCCGAAGAAATCAACAAGGAAACCATTGGCAGAAATGCAGAACCCAAGAACCTCGTTGCGGCGTTGGATGAAAAATGAAGATTATCGTCCATACAGGCCCATCATCATAAATGAATTAAGTGACAGGGACGTGAAAACACGACGTGATGCATGTGAAATGTTACTTTCTGCTTTTGCCACCTTAGCGGTTCGTCGTAACGTCTTGGTGACTGGCGAATGCGCCATGTATCTCAACTCTCGTTCGCATAATGTTTACGTGTGGGCCAAACATAGCCTTCACTTCTTCGAAGAAATTCAACAACATCCTCCTCATGTCATGATTTGGGCGCTTTTACCTTATTTCTTTGAAACCTATGTGATTGGAGAGACGTACCTCAAAATATTGTCTCAATGGCTGGTTCCGGAACTTGACAAAGTTGGTATTCTTAACACCATTGTACTTCAACATGCTCCAGGGCATTTCTGGACTCCAGTTCGAAAATGGCTAAGTACCAGTTTTCCTATATGGATTGGGCGAGGTGGACCTATCATTTGGCCTCCAAGAAGCCCCGACCTAACAACGTGCGACAACTGGCTGATGTTCTGCTTAAAAGAAAATCTTGGAAAGATTCCGATGGTTTCCGTTGAACAACTGAAGAGAGATCATCCGCATCTTCAGAACGATCACTCCAAAATGTTTAAGCGGGTAAGCAGACGGACATGGCGGCGCGTTCAGCGGTGCACTGAAAATGATGGTGAACACAACGAAAACTTAGATGTTCAAGAATGACGTTGACTGGCCCAGATATGTTCATCTCTTCATACTTCCATTCCTTACTACAGCAGCAATCAATTCATAATGATTTACATCACTTGTGAAACTCTATTATTGCTACACAAACTTAGAAAATATTCGATCGCGACATTTGGCCCACCTCAGGGCCGTGTTTATGTCAATAAAACTGATGAAGCAGTTTTTCAGCTATGAGTTATTTACTATTTTTTATTTCACGATACTTGAAAAATATGACATACTCCTTCCAGTACTAATATATCTTTTCTGAGGGGTGGGGCATCAGTACCACATTGTCATATCAATATTTGAGCTTCTAAAAAGTGATTATATATTACTTTCTCTACTACGTATAGTAAAGTAGAGGAAGTATTGTATTGCACCCATAAATTCGATGTTGTTTATATGCTTTAAGGCCCCCTGAATCCAAAAAATAGGTATATTTTTAGAAAAAGGTTCATGTGTGTGCGTGTGTGCTTGTTTGTCTGTCGGTCGGTCTTTGGAAGGGAATATCTCAAAAATAAGAAGTCCGTTGACAAGCAAAGTTCGCATTTAAGTTTAATGTCCTTCAAGGATGTTTCACGAAGATTTTGAAGAAAATGTCTCCACCCTAAACTACCTTTCACATGGAAAATTTTTTGAAAATGATGATTCTTGAAAGTGGTTCTAACGAGTTTCATTAAAATGCCTTATGTTTAAGATATTTTTATAACAAATTAATTGTATATCTGAAATTGTCTGACTATAGTCCATGGAGTCCTATTTACTCTGGATGTCTTGCATAACTGGTAAACCGTAATTCATAGACCAAATCTTACTATAACAGAAAATGGAAACTTTGCTAAAACACGCAATTTATGTCTAAATAAACTTTTCTTTTTGTAGAGCGAACCATTTTGGAGATATTCCTCGTTATTTCTGTAAGTTTTTGGGAACTTACACTTCTGTCAAATGGAACGGCGCTATTCATTTGTTTATATGTTCAACGTGCAAAGAGAACAGAGTTTGAAAGCTTTAAAAGATTTGACTATCGCGCAAAGGCTACTTTATTCCCACTTCCCGGTTGCATGTGCAAGAAAACAAGCAATGAGATAATTTCTGCAAGTGTTTATCTCAACTAACAGGGAGAAGATAGAAGAATAAGGGTTTCTAAGAATGGTTAGTGCAAGAGTAGAGAAAGTCATATGAGTGCAATACATCAGATTTTCTTTCTTTATTTTATTTTTGTGTTGAATTGTAAAGTATTAATTATAACCAATAATGAAGGATTATGAAAAAGGATTTATTTGACCAATAGCATCACTGTGCCAAAGTTTTATACTGTAGCTAAGATTGACCCTACAATGTCTTTTGATAGTTGCTCTAGAGCAATTGCGCTGTCATGAGAAAGTAAAGAAAATTACACTGCATAGGTTATTTATCATATCGATAAATGTCGATCTGAGAAAACTAAAATGTTATATTCAAAACATTAATACAGACTGATGTACCTGTTGTAAAGGGTTAAGATTTTTCAGCCCTTAAAATGGTCTGGAACTTCACGAAAGGCACTTAAATGAGTTACTAATTTACTAACATTATAAGGGGGTCTGGCTAAAAAAGCTGTCCACTTATTTGGGAGTGAATTATTTTAGAGATATTCCTTGTTGTTTATTTGTATTTTATAGAACTTGGAGTAAGAATGGGGCAGATGGACACTTCCTAAAAGAAAAAAAGTTAGTGTGATTTTCTTACCAATGTTGGTATCGCTGTGTATTGAGAACTCGTGCATAAGTTAGTGTTGTGTCGACATATCTGTGAAATCCAGCAACAGACACGAAACTGAAGGAACATTTGTCTTTTAGTTACTTGAACCAAAGATTCCAACAAACTCCCTGGTTATTAAAGGTAAACAAACAATCAAGAACAAATCCAGAAAATCTGATTTTATGATAAATCCACAATTTATAGTTGTACTAAAAGTTAGGAAAACTTCCCGTGCTGAAAAGGAAAGGGTGGCAGCAATAGTGATAATCTGGAGTTGGAAAGAGCTTCCCTAGGAGAAAGAGAATATCTTCAAGGAATGCCAACTGTGTTACAAAGAAGGGATGGTCTGATACGATGTCAAGCGTGTGGAGACCGGAAATTACCCATGTTTTGTGTGTCGTAATTATATGAATAATGGCAATGACCAAAACTGTTAATGTAACATGATTCAACCAATTCTTTATTTATTTCCTTTCTTCTTGTATTTTGTTTCAGAAAAATAAATTATTGACAATATCAGTTACAATCATCATGTACAATTCCTGGGTAACGTTTCCACCCGGCATAGAAAATGTAAGGTTTCCTTAGGATAATGAATATCTTCATTTATTGATGAATGCAATGCTGAGTCGAGGTAGTTTTCCGGAAGGGGTGGTTACAAATTCAACCTCTCCCGGCTCCTGGGACTCACATCTCTCAAATTAACTGTTTCCCATGAGATAGACCACTAGGCAGCCCTTGGGAATGCACTTTAAACGTAAATCTTAAGTCTGGGATTATAATACATCTACATAGTTGTAGGAGGGAGATAAAACAGGAAACACATAATTTAATTTAGATTCATTGAGAAATAAAATTAAAAGTCAGACGTGTTGCACTCACATGACTTTTTCTCATATTGTACTAATCATTCTTACAAACTGTTAGTCCCATATCTTCTTGTTAGTTGACAAACATTTGCAGAAATTACTTTATTGCTTATTTCTTTGTAGGTTCAAAGGGAATATGAGAAAACAGTAGGCTTTGAGCGATAGTCAAATAATATAAACCTTTGAGATTATGTTTTCTTTACACACTTAAACTAAAAAAATTAATAAGGATGTTCCATTTCACGAAAGTTTTCCAAAACTCACACACATAATAAGGAATATCTCTGAAATGGTTCACCCTACAAGAAAATCTATTTAAACATAAATTGTGTATCTTAGGAAGACCTACATTTTTCAATATTATGTCTATTTCTAACAGTTTAACAGTTATATAAAAGTCGTCCAAAATAAATACGACTACAGGGGCTGTAGCCAGAAAATTCAAAATATACATTTGATTTGTCACACAAATATCTTAAACATATTGGCATTTTAAACAAAATTGTTAGAGCCATTTTCAAAGAATCAAAATTTTCGAAATATTTTCCATGCAAAGGGTAGCTTAGGGTAGCCCTATTTTCTTCAAAGTCTTCGTGTCACATCCTCTCTCTCCCTCTTTCTCTGTCTCTCACACACACACACAAACACGCACGGAGCTTTTTTTTTTTTTTTTTTTTTTTTTTTTTTTTTTTTTTTTTTTTTTTTTGGGATTCGGGTGGTCTCAAAACATATATTTCCGGAAAAATCTCGCCATAGAATTTTTGGGTAGAATACAATTCTTTCTTCTACTTACCAGTAGAGAAAGAAAAAAAAATGAAGAACGATGTTCCAATTGATAGAAGTATAAGTTCTCCAAAACTCACACAAATAACAACGCATATCTCTGAAATGGTTCACTCTACAAAAAAAAGTTACTCAGATATAAATTGTGTATCTTAGCAAGATCTACAGTTTTAATAGTAAGATTTGGTCTATCTCTTACGGTTTACCAGTTATGCATAAGTCATCCAGAGTCAACAGGGCTACATGGGCTATAGCCAACAGATTCCATTTTCAAGAAAATCAAAATGTTCGGAAAATTTTCCGTATAAAGGGTAATTTAGGGTGGAGCAATTTTCTTCAAAATCTTCGTGTCGCATCCTTGAAAGAAATCAAACTTTGGTTTTAACAAACTTTTCGTTTTTGGGTTATGCTGTCCACAGAATGACAGACACAGAGACTGATAGAGACACATGGAACTTTTTCTAAATATGCTTTCTTTTTTGGATTCAGGTGGCTTGAAAACATATTTCTGGTGAAACCTCGACATCGAATTTTTGCTTGGAATACAATACTTCCTCTACTTTACCAAACGTAATAGAGAAAGTAAAAAATAATCTATAGCAGCGCGTATGATATTTAACCCTATCAATGACTATCCTTGTTGCAGAACATATAATACCAAGGGATGGGGTATATTTTGCGACCACCACATGTAACAAAATGCTCCAAAAACATTTAACACAAATTTATTTTAAAACTAAATGACTACGTAGACTTCCACGGTCTTTGTCCATTACTTCTTTCTTGGTTTCCGGTATTGACCGCGTGTTGTTGGCTCTTATAATGAATTTAAAAAATAAAAAATTATGCCAACGTTTCACCGTAAACTATGTTCAGCTTCTTCAATGGGCGATTGCAAAACTCATCCAATTACTCACTGATTGATCTCGCTGTCTCGTCCCACTCGCAATCCTATTGGCTACTTCTTCTCCAATAGGAAGTTGACCTGCTAATAGGGTCTTCCATGTCGTATTGAGTGGTTTGCCTGTGTCACGGTTCAGACTTCTCTTTTCTTTAAATATTGCTATGCTTTCCCTCCCTACTACGGGTGTCCTCTATCAGCCTCCGTCGAGCCATGTCAGGAAAGAAGAGAATCATCACAGCAATTAGGGCTTCCTCGGAAGAAACTCAAAACACCAGAACCATCCTCATCTCACAGTCAACCATTTCGCCGATTGAACCACCTCCATCTTCACCAACAGAACATGGTGTTTCAGCCTGCGACACCACAACGAATCTAGCTACTGATCGCATACAGACAACACAACCAAAGGCCGAATACCGAACCCGAGTCGCCCAAACCTCACGAAGCTGCAGAAGTACAGCGTAGTAGTGGGCGGAGTATATCGGCAACTCCCAGACGTTCTCCTCCTCAACGCAGACCGATGTCGTTGACCTTTTTTGATGGCATCGTCACAGCCAGAGGACCGTCCTCACTGGTACGCCTAGAATTCTGGGATGGGGTGGATTACCGTGCCGACTTGACTGACGGGCTCTCTGCTCTTAACCAGGTGTTCCCAGTTGAGGCTAGCCGAGGTGTCCACCCTAGTCCTTGCCGACGCTGCTACCAATACGGCCACACCACCGACGCTACCGACTACTGTGGCGCTGGCAACATCACCACACCTTGCACCAGCCATAACCTGACACGAAGTCGCTGTACTGTGCCACGTGTAATTTCACTGGGCACTTCACGGGCCAAGCGGCGTACCCCAAGAATCCACGGCGTCAACCGACTGCTGCCCAAGTGCAGCTAACACAACAGCCAGTCTCCAACCACTGGACCAAAACAGCCATACGCCGACCCCACGCAGACACAGCCGACAAACCGCCGAGCTACAAGACACCACAAACAACGATCTCTACACTTCAGTACTCCACACCGCCACAGCACTTCCAAAACTGCATGAAGCAATTCAAACACTCGCCAACCGAGTTACGGCACAAGACCCCGAGACACAGACACCATCACTACAAGAAGAATACATGGGGGCACGACAACGAAGACAACGCCAACACACGAAATCATCAGGCCAAATTTTTTACAACCACCATGGATAACTGTGCAATAACCTCTGCACCTTACCATTCACATGTACTAACAAACCAAATCCTCAACATCAAGTAAGAGAATTATTGAATGAAAATAAAATAAACAAAAAGAAAAACACAAAATAACCCATATTAACCCCAATTAAATAAATAACTACCTCGAGGCTGAAGAGGGAACACCCCTGAAACAGCCATAGGGTGAAATAAGCCCGTAAATTCCCCTAAAAAACCTCACTACTCTTTGAGGGAAATTGTTACAGAATTTTAACATTTTTAAATAATTTTAGTGAGATTGGATCTTCTTGTTTCACCTCTCTGCCAATCCTAAACATTTTTCCTTCTATCTCTTTTCATACTTTAGCGTTACTGTTAGTGTTATACACTTTGTACGTATGCCTATTGTTTTCATAGCTTTCATTACTTTTTTGTGTTTTATTGTCTGGAAGGCTTTACTGTTATCTACTAGTGCTATGTATAATTGTTGATTGAATTCGTTTCTTTTTTTCTATGAAATGGTTAATTGTTTGGAGGTGATCTATTGTGCTGTACTGTGTCTGAAAATTCCCTTGTTTAGATGGTTATTTCCCATACATTAATATTGAGAGCTTAGTTGTCAATATTTTTTTGTGAATAACACACACACAGATATCAAACGTAGGAGTATTAGTATTATGAAACTTGTGTGGCATTGTTGAGGTATTTTGTCCTATTAAATAACGTAGAGATTCTCTCCATTAATCTTTGATTGCCCCATTGTAGGTATTCATTCGTGATGCTATTCTCTCCCGGGGAATTATTTATTTTTAGATGTGTTATGACATCTCTAACCTTATCTTTTAAAGTGTGTGGTATGTAATCTTTTGTCCACAGAAGGTATTTTTCTTCAATTGTGAATAAGAGCAAAATAAAATCCTGAAAGGGAGTTTTTCCTTCAAAGAGCATTTTATGCCGAATTCATTAGAACTCTGGTGGGTCTTAATAATTGGATGAGACTGTACGTAGAAAGGAGAAGAAGAGCAGAGGGATTCGGGAAGGATGAGGTCGATGTGGAGGATCCCAAGGACTTGCCAGCACTAAGCCCTTCACATTTGTATCAATGGACGATGAGTTTTCTTTTATGCATTGCATCTTCCCAAAACTGAGCCCCACAAAATACAGGGGCGCTCATGAAGCATACAAGAGTGGGCTATCTGTCATACAATATGGGGTTCTTTCCTTTAGATTTGACAAACTTCGTATTAGACAGACGTGAGCTGCCTAATCTCAGCATTCATACATTCTGCTTCACTTACTCTTCAAATTGCTTCTCTTCTTATTGGTCTATCTTAGTCGACAGCTTTTTACAACGGTCTAACTTGTTACCTATTTTATTAAATACTAGCTGAAATATTTGGCGTTGCTCGTGGTTTCACTTATCCCTACAAATGTTAGACTTAGGTTACGCTTGCGCAATAGTCTTGTGTTTCTTTGGAGAAACTACAAATACCACAAGAAAAGCGAGTAGAGAAAGTCATGTGTATGATTGCACGTTTCATGGTAAAATGTATAGCATAGAAACATTTTCCATAAAATGTACATATACACCGGGTGTCCCAAAAAGAACACAGACAACGCTTGATATGTTGTGCGGGATGGAAAACTGATCAGTTTTCAAACAGTAACCCCTGTTCGAAAATGCACGGTTT
Source organism: Tenodera sinensis (assembly GCA_030765045.1). Classification (NCBI taxonomy): domain Eukaryota; kingdom Metazoa; phylum Arthropoda; class Insecta; order Mantodea; family Mantidae; genus Tenodera; species Tenodera sinensis. The sequence continues at coordinate 54,029,875 of CM060971.1, read as the reverse complement.
GGACGCTGTAGTGCAATGAATTGTGAAATGGGTGTGCGGTACTGCTGCCGAATTTGAGGACATTGAGTTGCATGCAATAAATTATTTGAATAATTTTATAAAGTAAATTCAGTTAAATGTCGTTTTCATCAAAATATTTATATTGCTTCTTTGAAGGTTTTTCATACACATTATGCTATGTAAAGAAAAGTTGCTATGGTTAATATTGTCATAATTTTAATGATAGCATACATACGTACACACATACACACATGCATATGTATTATATGTCCTTAGCTCAGTGTGTGTGTGTGTGTGTGTGTGTGTGTGTGTGTGTGTGTGTGTGTGTGTGTGTGTGTGTGTGTGTGTGTGTGTGTGTGTGTGTGTGTGTCAGTGTCAGTGCGGGGCAACTTCTTGACAAGTCAAAACAAGATCCTGTACCATTTTCCTTTACACTACCTGGTTCCATAAATAAGAAATACTATCTTTCGAATGTTTGATTGCCAATATGTCACCACTTCTTTTTAGTTTACTTCCGCAATTAGATAGCGAGATAGAGGTACAAGAGATAGGCCCGCGCCGCAGCCGAGTGGTTAGACTATTCGCTTCTCACCAAAGCGGCCCGAGTTCGATCCCAGGCAACCGCATGTGGGATTCGTGGTGGACGAAGCGGCGCTGGGGCGGGTTTCCACCGGGTTCTCCGGTTTCTCCCGCCATCTCATTCCATCGGTGCTCCATCTTCATTCCATGTATCATTTGTGTAACCGACTGCGGTGCCGTAGTAGTAAAAGTGGGAGTTAAACACAAATATATATAAGAGGTGGCTGTTCTTATCTTTTCCATTTGCTTTTAAAATGGGGCACTCAGCACGAAATGGTATTAAAGAATGCAAATTCAGCGTGTTTATTGGAACAAGCTCGTGGACATACGCTTAGGAACATTGGCAAGTTATAGAACTGAAGGTCAGGGCTGTTGGCAGCAAAAACTACCTTTATAACTACTCCTTGAAAGACTTCAAATTAGCCACCCCTCCCCTAGTTACTTGCAGTAGTTAATAACAAACTGTTCGAACATGAGGCGAAGCCAATTTTGAAGGCTGGCCTAGTTTGAACTTTCACTCGTCGTAGCTGTGGGAAGTACCTGCGTTAATAAAGAAAACAGATGCTTCAACAGTTGCCAGAGAGTACAGATTATGTATTTAATAATGTTCAGTTAGCTACTCTATCTTTCACGAAAGATACATGCACCTTGCACCTACAAGGAAATAAACGATAAGATAATTTCTGCAAACGTTTATCTCAACAAACACGAAGAGGATATAGGAATAAGAGTTTGTAAAAATGGTTAGCACAAGAGTAGAGAAAGCCATGTGAGTACAACACAACAGATTTTTGATAACATAATCTACAACTTACTTGGTGACCTTACGGCTCACAGCTGTTCAGCCCTGTCGTAATTTTGACTCATACACACGTTCACACACACACACACACACACACACACACACACACACACACACACACACACACACACACACACACACACACACACAAACACACACACTTTTAACAGCTGCCTTCCATTATCTCAACTCACCGTCTCGCCTCCTAATACATATATCGCGAATGACGCAGCACGGATTTATTCTCGAAAATCACCTTTTTCTCGAACTTTCACAATCAAGCCGGCAGCTGGAAGACTCGCAAAGTGTTTACTCGCAGCTCTATGCTGTGACTTAGCTTGACCTTGAGCGCCTTTTTATGTGTGCCAGCATGTATGTATATATACATAAATATTTCAAGGAGTTCTAATTGTAACGCGTGGGGGATTTTGAATAGTAAAAGTGTTGCTTTGAAAAAATAAGTATTATATAGAATTTGTCAGCAGCATACATATGGATAATGGCAGCACCTACTAGATGACATTCTTTTCGTTCACTGACTACGCCGTGGACGGGTGGTTAGACCGCTCGGCTGTCACCCGCATATGGTATTGGTGAAGGACGAAGCGGCGTCTGGGCAGGTTTTCTCCTGGTTCTCCGGTTTCCCCCGCTACTCATTCCACCAATTGCTCCATAATCACCTTTCCATTCATCGATTTCACCTGCATTTTTCATAGCATCCTCTTCCTCAGTATCATACCTGATGCTTCACCCGTTTCCAGGTGTTCACTCTGTCCGGTCCATCGATTCCAGTGCTCCCCGACGGCCGTCTTAGGGAGTGTAAGTACTCTTTCCTTTCTTCCTTCCTCTCGCCCTCCCTTCCTCCCTTCGTTCCTTCCTTCCTTTCTTTCTTTCTTTCTTTCTTTCTTTCTTTCTTTCTTTCTTTCTTTCTTTCTTTCTTTCTTTCTTTCTTTCTTTCTTTCTTTCTTTCTTTCTTTCTTTCTTTCTTTCTTTCTTTCTTTCTTTCTTTATTTCTTTCTTTATTTCTTTCTTTATTTCTTTCTTTATTTCTTTCTTTATTTCTTTCTTTATTTCTTTCTTTCTTTATTTCTTTCTTTATTTCTTTCTTTCTTTATTTCTTTCTTTCTTTTTTTCTTTCTTTCTTTCCTTCTTTCCTTCTTTCCTTCTTTCCTTCTTTCCTTCTTTCCTACTTTCCTTCTTTCCTTCTTTCCTTCTTTCCTTCTTTCCTTCTTTCCTTCTTTCCTTCTTTCCTTCTTTCCTTCTTTCCTTCTTTCCTTCTTTCCTTCCATCCTTCTTTCCTTCCATCCTTCCTTCCTTCCTTCTTTCCTTCTTTCCTTCTTTCCTTCTTTCCTTCTTTCCTTCCTTCCTTCCTTTCTTTCTTTCTTTCTTTCTTTCTTTCTTTTTTATTTCTCTCTCTCAATGTTAATGATTTACACGAAAGTATGCAAATTCATTTACAATGAAAAGTGTTTCTCCAGTTATGCACAGAAAATTCCAGTCATACCTTTAATTTTCTTGGAGATATTTAGTTTAAATACCACGTTGGGTAATCTGAATGCTCGGTTTGCTGTTACTGCTGTCTCTCATGTCATTCACTCAGTCACGTAAACGCGCGCACGCGCGCACAGGAACCTTTTTGTAAAACTCCCTTCTTTTGGGGTATCAAAGAAGTACCGCAGAATTCTGGAATCCAGATTGTGAATTTAGTATAAAATTTCCACTGCCTATTACGGGAAAACGAAAAAGAGTAAAATTATTAAGCATTTATTTAATAATACATTGAAGCAGTAAGAAATTCAAATTAGCTTTGGCAGTTCGCTGGAAATCTGCGTACATAAAAGGGAATACCGCGAAAAGGAAAGCAGGTAAAAATCTGTAGAAATTTTTCCTCATTTGCTGGTTATTATTATTTTTATTTATTTGCTCAACGTCATTTATACGTCCGTTTCACAGTCGTCTCGACAGATGTTGCGGCAAATATTTCCAGGAATGATTGCTTATCTACTTTCAGTTTCGTGTCCAGGAGACATGAAGAATTCCAGCAGAGGATTTTTTCTCTTTCTTTTTTGAAATACAAAACTTCCGCTCATTATATTTCGTTTCAATACGTATCAGAATAGTTCTCCGTGATGTCATAGTATTTTTCGGAAAGTGAAATAAACCTTTCTGTATTTCAGGAAACGTTATACTGATGCTGTCACTACGTGATCAACAAAGACAAGTGAAGGTTCATTAGCACACAGTCCGACGTTATGTCGATCCATAGAACATGAAACCAAACCTCTCTATTGTTTATACCTATCTTATCAACAACCCAAACTGTGTCCTTTGCTATCTTTTGGAAAAGGTTTTGACATAAAAACCGTACACCTAACCTTTAAAATGAGAGTTACACCAGAGTTTATATCAGCAATGTCCAACGTTTGCGAAAAAGGGGAGGTTGGATTTACCTCATTCCGCTTTATGCGGACCATAGCATTCTATAATACTCAGACGTGGATGTGTTGCAGTGGCGGTTTGGTTAGATGTGCACTGACTTTGATTTACGAAAACACTTCTAAATCTTATGCAATAAACGTCTGTTCATCAGTGACTTCTTTGGTGATGCTTACGCTTTGGAACTTTATCAATATTTGGCGACAAAGTTGAAGTGATCGCCGTGTAACATATTGCAATACTGACTTTTACTATAGTTCAATTTTGAAAAACTCTGTTCACAAATATATGCAGAGCCATACTCACTGTTATACACACTATTCTTGCAAAGCTTATTTCTCTATCTACTACATTTAAATCGACATAAGCAAATTTAGAAATTATGTTATTGATAATTTTTTGTGGCTGGGGAATATTGAAATACAGTAAGCTTTAAGCGAAAGTGAAATGTTTTAAGAGCTGCTTGTTAAGCGATGCCTTTGAAATTCCATTCTCTTTGCAGGGGTAAGAGATAAAAAAGATGAATAAGGAATTACTATTTGAGAAAAGCATAGGTATTCGCAACTCAATCACGTAATAAGGAATATATCGGAAATGGTTCACACAAACTAGAAAATAAATATTTGACACAAATTCTGTGTTTTAACGAGATCTACATTTTTATTTAGTATGCTTTTGTGTGTGTCTTACTATTTACGATTTGTGCAAAAATTATCAGAATGAAGATGTCCTCTGAGAACATTAAATGAGATTTGAAGGTATGACTTAAAAACTGCCATGGAATCGCTTGGTTTATGTCCGTCACAAAGTTGTCCCGCTCAGTGACTGAAGGAGAGGGTGGGGAATAGCAGTTAATTATGTAAGCGTCTGCAAAGAGACAGTGTTGGACATTGCTTGTTTATACACTTGCATTAAAATTAGCAAAGGTTATCCCGTAATCCTGAAACCGATGTCCCAGGATCCAACTTTTTTGACCAAACTTTTTCTATCCAATGGAATTGCACAAGAAACAGGACACGGGCCGAGGTATATTCGGTCTAATGCAAAATAAATTGAGGTTAGAGGTCCCAGAAAACTATCGCAATTTGCTGTCAATTGACGAATGATTAGCGAAGAAGATACAGCTCTAACATATAAGGACATTGAGATGGTATTAGGGATTAGTTCGGCGAGTGTTTCAACAATCCTTCATGGACATTTTCATGTAAGCGACGCATTGTTGTGTCATGACAATGCATAAGCTCACATTTCTAATCTAACAATAGAGTTTTGCAAGGAACTGAGGCAAAAATATTGACTCATCCACCCTATAGTCCCAATGTGGCACCTTGTGATTTCTTCCTGTTCCCAATGGTGAAGAACCGACCTCGAGGTCACCGATTCTCTAGCCCTGAAGAAGCAGTTTCTGCACCTTTAGTGCCAGAAACTGACTGGTGTGGATGCTTTCAGAAGTGTTTCCGGAGGATGGAATTCTGCATAAAGTTCCAGGGAGAATATTTGTAGAAACTGGTATAAACCAAATGTTTCTGCAACTGTTCCTATTTTGTTGTCTCAATACATATCTAGTGACTCAATTTCTATCTTGCTTTTTCTATCCAACCTGATAGTATCCAGAGCGGTTGAGTGGCATATAAGTTTTACACGTAATGATATGAAAACGAACAGTCATCGATGTCTCACGATGCACTTTTGTTTGTACAATAGCTTTGAACCGTGGGACATTGTCATTATTAAATGGAATCAATTTTCTGTCACACAGTTGACCTCTTACAACCCCTGGTGTTATTATCTGCAATCAGGCAAATCTTTACAATCAGTATAGGATCAAACTGTGAAAGTGCCAAGAAAATGAAGTCATTGGAGGAATTGCAAATGGAATGGGAAATGATAGAAGATGGTAAAGGGGCATTTGAGATATTTTCCTAGATTGAGGAAAGGTTGAAAATATGGTATATTGGAACATGTAACGGCATGATACATTATACAATCGGACATGAACCATATCAAAATTAGCTCTACAGGATGGGAGAAAAGATCTGGAAGCTCCTATATGTGGTTTTTTTTTAATGTAACAAATGTGATGCAATTTTGGGACAGATGAGAGATTTCGAATGTTATAAGGAAAAAAGAGACATTTTAATTACGAATGAAATGGCCAAAAAATATAACGTACTTATATATAGCACTTCCGAATATGATAGATGACAGGAGAAACGGAAATGTGTTGATAAGAAATGACCAAATAAGGAATGAAGGACCACTAAGAATTAGCAGAGCAAGGAATAGACAACAACCAACAACAACCGATGAGGAAAAAGTAATGAGTGTAATGTAATGAGCGAAGATTTGCGTTTGCACGAAACAGGAGTGGAGCATAATAGGGATGAACCAAAATATAGAAACAGAAGAGGATGTTATGCGATATGGAGGCTGCGCAGAGAAGAAGGGCTGCAAGATTGGGAGCAGGAGTAGAAGACGAGAGGTAGAAGAAGACCGAAATGTGGGAGTTTAGGTGCAATAACTGGAAGTGATGAGGATAAAACAACTTTTCCGAGAGCAATACAAATTTGTAAACTACCGAATTAATTATTTTGAAGTGAAAACTTTGATTGAAACATTTTATTTGCATACAATGCGAAAAATATCACGTGTGAATTAATTGTTTAAAAATATAGTGATTCAGTTTGTAAGTTTTTAGTTTTCTTAGTTTTATTGTTGCAATAAATGAAGTTGGCAACTATGTTCTGAGTTAGGGAACTAGATGTCAGGGCAGAGGTGTCAGACTATCTAATGACTGATTTCACCAGTAAGCAGACATACCGACATATATTTACCCCATCTCAGATGCTGTCTGTTCACCGTATCGTAGTCTTAATGAAAAGAAAGAGTAGTGTAGCCCTAGTTGGGGTAAACTTCCGCGCAAACGTTCCCCTGCTGGTTACGTTGCCAACTTACCTCCAATGTTATTTGTGTTAGGCTTACTCACAACTAATTTCTCTTGGATTCAGTCGTAAAATAGTACGAGTCGTAGTATTATGTTGGAAGTAAAAAAACGTTTGGAATACAAGTAGATAAACAGTTCCATACGTAAAACAGATATTTTTGGGATAACTAAAACAAACAAACCTAAATAGGTTTTTAATGTATATACATTTTTGGTTTTATTGGATCACACTGTCGTTGGCTTTAGCCACATACATGTTTAACCTCAATCCCACAGAACTAGTTTGGGCCAAGGTAAACTGAATTTTATTTATACACCGAGTTTCAATGTTTACACATGTTTCTGTGCCTAAAAAAAAATCTTTCTCCACTCATTCATCCATTCCATTATTTCCATTCCTCTTTCTCTCATTCCAGCTCTTGTTACACACATCCATGAGTTTCGAAGTCTTCCTTTTCTTCTTGTTCTTCTGCTGCTACTGCTTCTTCCAGATGGACTCCATTCCAAAATACCCATACATTCTTTTAACATGTCCGTACCAATTCAGAAGCTCGTATCTTACATAGCCTAATTTTGAGTTCATATTATCTATTTTCTCTCCTATAAGATTATTTATTATTTTTTCTAATATATATGCCATTTATTTTTCCTACTTATATGTCTGTTTCACATGATCCTATTTAGTATTGACGTTATAACTTTACCTTTATTGATTCTGTTCTTAATGTTATATTCCTGTTTGTCTTCCTTATCTATTTTTACTCCTACATACTTAAATTCTTCACATCCTCAAATATGAACAACCTTTCTGTTCTTCCAGAATAATAATACATAAAAACTCGTGTTGCACTCACATGACTTTCTCTTCTCTTGTACTAACCATTCTTACAAACCCTTACTCCTATATCTTCTTCGTGTTAGATGAGATAAACATTTTCGGACATTATCGTATTGTTTATCTTCTTGTAGGTACACGGATAATAGAAGAACTGAGCGATAGTCAAATCCTTTAAAAGTTTGAGATTCTGTTCTCTTTGCAGGGTTAAGATATAAAATAACTATCTTCATTTAACGAAAGTTCAAATATTCCACAACTTATACGAGTGATTAGGAATATCTCGGAAATGGTTCACTCCACAGAAATACATTTTTTGTATAGTAAGATTTGGTCTTTGTCTTAAGATTTACCAGTTATGCAAAATTCGTCAAGAGTAAACATAACTATCTGCGCTATAACCAGAAAATTCATAATATGCATTTCATCTGCCATAAAAATATCTGAAACATGTGACATTTTAATTGAAAGAGCCATTTTCGAGGAAATGAAAATTTTCAGAAAAATGTCCATGTAAAGCGTAGTTTAAGGTGGAGAAATTTTCTTCAAAATTTTGTGTCGCATCCTTAAAATATGTTAAACTTATGGTGTATGGAACGCCCCACGTGTTAGACAAGTAGGTGCGTGTACTTAAAGGTGAAGAGCAAAGAAACAAAACTTCACAGCAAGCAGTAAAAGTTGACGAAGTGAAAGAAAGCCGTAAGCACTTATGTAAATACTGCACTAAATTTTTCAAGTTGTATTTTTATATCTCGGTATCTTCCCGGCTTTCTGGTTTTATTTATACTGCTGTAGAATCATAAAAAGCGTGCAGAGCATTTTGGTCCACAAGATGTAGCCGTAAGAGGGGAAGGGGGGGGGGGGGATGGACGTTTAACGAATACCAAATAGGAAAGGTTACGACTTCGATTATTTTGAACGACGTCAAGGGCGAGGGAAGGAATAAATTCGAGAAATGAGAGGGTTCTAGGTGCTTGTATCCCCTGGTTATCCCCTCGGAACAGAATCGTTTTGTCTTTCCGTACGTAAATTTGTCTGCGTGTTGTCCAACAATGTCATAACTCATCGACCATTTTCGTTTCTTCTACGGACTGGATTTCCAGGTTTGGCACAAAGCCCCAATGTGTCAAACCCTATTCCAAAAATTGAAAATTCTTCTCGTCCTGCTCTGTTTGGTGAGTTAGTATCTCGCCAGTTTCTTCCTTTGCACTCCATAAACATTTCCAAAAGCAGTTGAAGGCTTCTGCCAAAATATCCTTGAATCGTTGCTGCAGATAACTGTTCAAATATCGTACTAAAGTTGGCCAGTGATGTCCAAACTTGTCTCTTTGAAGACACTTCCCTACTTATCTGTTACTTTCCCACCTCAAACCTTCAGTCGGAGGGTGCGTTAACTAGTGTCTGTGACGGGTAATGCCCCCAACACGTGGCCCATTCCAGCCGGCCCTCGGGTAGGTATATAACCCTTCCTGCGTTAAGAGAGTTGCAGAAATAACAGGGGTAAATCCAGTCAGTGGCGTGTGTGAACTTTGTTTTGCTTGCAAGAGAGGAAGGTGCATAGGAAATGCCTAGGCTTCACCTGGCGTGTGCAGCACGTGATAATAGAGAAGAGCAGTCTTAGAATATTTTCCACTTCACTTACAAGACTTTATTTTCCACGAAGTAAACTCATTCCTATATATGCTACTATTGTCTAACATTACGGATTACAGATTACAAATTGCCGTAACAATTTCCATGCAAACACGAGGGCACGTGATATTTGATTGTTGTTGTTTCTTATTAGTGTAATTGTTGCACTTTATTAGTTATTACATTGTTATTTTTACTTATTATTTGTATAGCTATTATTATTACTATAATTTTATTACCATATAGTTATCACCTTTATTGTTTTATTCTCATTAGTGTATTATTATTGTTATTATTATAGTATTATTGATGTTATTGTTATTGTAACAGTAAGCTTCGATGATGATAATAACATGAAAACAAGCATAAGAATAAACCATAGCATTAACAAATATGTTAATATTAATGTAATAATGAAAACTATAATACTAACATTAATTAAAGTATAATTAATAATTATGATACTAATAATAGTGATTCTTATAATAGTCATAACTATAAAAAATAGCTAGCAATACTAATAGAACTACTGAAAATAATAACGGAGATACTAATGATAATGGTGATGATAATAATGATAATAACAACAATAATAATAAATATAATTACTTTAAAATAACAATAAGAATAACTAAAAGAATAATAAAATACACAATAACAGTAATGAGAAACAAAGAAATACGAATGAAGCATTACGTGCCCTCATGTTTACATGGATTTTGTTACGGCAATTAACAATCTGTAATCCGTAATGTTGGGCAATGGCGCATATACAGAAATGAGTTTATTCCCTGAAAGATAAAGTCTTGTAAGTGAAGAGGAAAATATTCTAAGACTATTTTTGTCTATTATCACGCGCCACAGACACTAGCCTGGCATCTCGCCCACTTCTCTTACAAGCAGAACAAAGTTCATGTATGCCACTGATTGGATTTACTCCCGTGATTTCTGCAACTATTTTTACACACGAAGGGTTATCTACGTTCCCTAATGCCGGTTGGAGTGGGCCACCCGATGTGATCTCAGTCCCATAGACTTAGCTTGTGAAATGAATACTAAAGAAAATGTAGGAGGTGACTAATTTTTAAAGGAATTGCACAATAGAACGTTCAAGAATATATCACTTAATACCAAAACCGCCTGGCTGAGTTGTTGGAACATATATAGAAAACGTAGAACATGATCAGTGGGGGAAAGATGGAGTAGTTGAAAACATTGTTTACGTTTAATGAATTAACTACACTCCATGAATATACTCCAATACAAATTTGAGCGGGTTCTTTGCTTTAATCCAGTGTGAATACACATTCCAAGGTTTGCACTACTATTGTAAGCGCAATAAGAAGCACGCCTCCTGTTCAGATATCGCTATGTACCTAGAACTGTTTACTGATGTACTGGCTGGCTGCAATCCTGCCAGAGACCGCCAGCTGGTGAACGAACTGTATATATGTGGTGTGCCTTTAATATTTTTGTCTGTTCTCCTGTGAACTTGACCTGGCTCGATAAGCTCTATCATGCAAAATTGCATCTGAATTACGCATGGCTCTTGTGTGACTTAGAAAGCCGACTTTTCTATCGGCTTTCTTCATGTGGCTTTCCCCCTATCCAGTTTGAATAAACAGTTATTTTGTTATCAAAATGTACTCATTTACTCCAAAGCGATTGGTGTCATTTCTGTGTACAGGTGCAGGTATGGGCACAAGAGGAAAGGTAGGATTGTCTTGATACCAGCGCAGTGGTGGTTTGGTTCAACCTGTAAATTAAATGTGTTATTTTGTTTTATACTCAATATTATGTTCAAACTTTGAGAAACCAAATACAATAGCTTATATAAAATAAACTAACAAGAAACTAAACCCTAAACAGTGGAACCATATCGTCCCTTTCATATATTAACAAACACGGATATTCCGAAAGTGCCTATTGAAAGTGTATTTAGATACCTGTAAGATCATAGAGGTTTGTTTTATACTTTTGAACAGTGTGGCATTGGATGCTGCAACGCATTATATTTGCAAATTGGAATCCTCATATCAAACAGCGAACTCTCCTGTTTTTGCAATTCTCTCTCCCACTCTTCATGAATCAGACATTCCGACAAAGCTATACTCGTCACAGAATGATTCTTATTTATATCCACAAAATGGTCCAATTCCCTGATCAACCTCAGCGCAACGTTGTCGAGTTACTTCACTTCTAACAGAGCTGCTCGGAGTATTCTTTCAATTATTTTAAGTTATTAATTATTTCGTAACCCGGTGTGATGTCCCATAATGACTACCGAAGCTAGGTGAGAAATAAATTACTCTACACATTTTACTAGTAACAACCTTTTGTTGTACATTATGGTGGAATTATGCATCCGATTTGGAGCAAAATTCATGTATTTTTTCGAAATCGCCTGATCAAAGAACGAAATGCTACTAGACTCAGTACTAAAACAAAACATTTACAGAGTATCCATAATACTGCCTAAGGTCATACAAATGATTATACAATAACCAACGTCTAATTATAGTTTTAATATAAGCTTTATATGGTAATTTATTAAACAAGTAAATAGTTAAATATCTATTACCACTTTACTGTACGCAATCGTATTAGCTGGTAATAGCTAGTTATCGTGTTTCAAGTAATCTTAACGTGTTATACTGTTAATTGCGAATGTGAAGAAATATAAATGAATTAAACCAAGGCATAACACGTACGTAAGGTTTGCAGTTACAGAATACAGGAGATACATTAATATGCCTTTTTCACTTACTACACATTTATAAAACCCTAATCATTGTTTTACACTCTTTAGTTTTGTTTCTCTATTCTTGCACAAATTATTGTTACAAAGACTTATTCCTCTATCTACTTCCTATTAACCGGGATAAACTTTCCCAGATATAGTTTTACTCCTAATGAAGGGGAATATGGGAATGCACCAGACGTTAAGCGATAGTGAAATGTTTTAAAGCTGATCACTATGTGATGGCTTGGAGATTACTTTCTCTTGACAAGTCTAGAGATAAAAATGAACAACGACCTTCCATTTTAAAAACATATAAGTAATGCAAAATTCATACTAACAACAATGAATATCTCCAAAATCGTTCACTCTACAAAGAGAAAAAATATCCAGTGGACCTAAAGTGTGTTTTAATGGGATCTGCGTTATGCTGTAAGATGTCTATCTCATACGGTTAGGTTACTACAGAATACTTCTGAGGCCATTCGCAAAACCTTCAAGGTATGCTTAAAGATATCTTGAATATGTTGTATTTTAATCAATTTCATTAGAACCACTTTTGATAAGATCAAAATTTTCCTAAAATGTAGTCTCGGGTGAAAGGATTTTGTTAAAACTCTTTCTGACTCATTCTGGGAAGAACTTGAACTTTTTGTTTTGGGGGTTAGGCTGTTCACACACACACACACACACACACACACACACACACACACACACACACACACACACACACACACACACACACACACACGCACACGCACACGCACACGCACACGCACACGCACACGCACACGCACACGCACACACGCACACGCACACACGCACACACGCACACACGCACACACGCACACACATATTCTGCATGTAAGTACTTTATTATAATAAAACTACAAAAGAATAAAGTTATACATTGGTATACCCTAAACTGAACTCTTTCATAAATACTTTACCTTCAGTTGGATATTTTCCATGGATTTTTTAAGACTTTCTAAAACAACGATCAGCACATTTTGGAACATTACAACTTTGTACATGTAAATGTTCATTTATCATGCACTTTGGTGGGGTAAAAGTGACAGCATCTGTGTAACCAAATTGGTATAAATTACTTTGCCTATAAGACCAGGAGCCACTACCACACCCCTTCAAGCTTATGCCATTTTATTTTCTCTTTGAAACATCGGAAACTTAACATTAGGACGCCTAGCCTTTCCCTAACCCCTATAGCACCCAAGGGCGTCAATGTAATCCCTAAGTATACATTTCGTATTCTTCATTTTTATTTTAAAAATAATACTTATCAATTACATTTTAATATTTTTCTTCATTATTCACATGTTGATCAAGTTTATATGAATATAAAAGAACACTATAGAAGGTAAAATAGCACAATCACATTATTTGAATAATGCCTATAAATCCTATCAATAAAGCTCATCGAACACAAACAGATATATTTCACTAGTTTGCTTAGTTTTAAATGAATATAGAAATTAAATCGTTTATTACAGTGTAAATTTTGACACATTTGTATTGAATTTTCTTTGTGCATTTTCAACAAATTGTTTTCTTAAAAACAGTGCATTTAGAGATAGTTTTATTATATGTAGAATTTAGGAATCTGACATTTCCTTCGTTCTGGCACCATTTTTCTTCAACTTAATGCACATGTCCTTCATTATCACCTGTTGCCATAGGAACTGGGCGACTCTTCAAGTATTCAGAGTGTAGTTCCTCTGTTGCTGAAGATACTCTCTTTTAATTTTTTCTTTCCAAGTAACGAATCTGTATAACACTTATATAATACTAGATTGTGAAAGTTCATTTTTAACATCTGAAGAATCTGTATCATTGCTATGTGATGACTCATTTCCTACTTCTCTAGTTCATTGCGATAAAAACTCGGTATCTGTGTTAACACAAAAAGGTTTGCAAGAATGTCATCTTCAAGTGAATAACGTTTCCCATACATTTTCACCTTCAATTCAGTGCCACATGTATAAAATGAGTTTCGGAAGTTAAGGACCCTCTTATTGCTCATTTTTGTTGATATTTGACGTCGATCTAAATAAAAGTTCATTGTTATTGTTTGTTGTTACATCATAAAATGACTTCAATATAAAATGTGTAAAATAGATGACAAAGGATAAAAAGATACCTACGAAACGAATAAAAGTCACAAAAGGAAATCTTCCTTGGACCGTGCTCTGAAAATCAGTTAAAACTTAAAAACGGAAAGGGTCATTTTGACCCCTGTGGGCATTCTGGTGTTAAGACGTATAAGGCAACTGTAGTTCATATGTTACTATCACTACCCACTTCTAAGGTTCTTCACTGATAAACCGTGGTTTTATCTTCAAGTTCACGTTTCTGCTCAGAACAGTTGAACTGGGCTGCATCACCATAGTTTTCATAAAACACGCTGCAAAAATTGGGGTTTGGTGGGCAATGAGTGTGACTAGACTTATTGGTCTCATATTTACGACACATTAGTTGACTCAAATGTTTATATAAATTCTATCTATATATAAAAATCAATTGCCGTGCGTTAATCTAACAAAAACTTGAAAATGGCAAGCAGTACTGGTAGTGTATGTTGGGTCACTCAGAAATACCAAATTGTAAAGAACATTGTTAAAAGACCACTATGATATAAAAACCATAAATCACTTGTTGCATCATAAGGTAGTAGAAAGACAGAACAAGAAAGTTCACCACTACAGTCGGAGTTCTTTCAAGATCTGTGTAAAATGATGATACCACATTTCATAAGTTACACCATCTTAAGTTTAGAAGCTTCATTAGGAAATATACTAAACTATTTGATAAACACAGAGACGAATGAGAAGATAGTACATCTAAAATTTAAAAAAAAAAATGTTTGTTTTTATGTAAAATCGCGTTTCTTTTTAAATGAAAGACGCCTATGTAGATGAACTTAAAATGCAAAACCTTATCCGAATACAAAATTTGATCCAAATCGATAGAGCCGTTTCCGAGATACGTGAAATATATTTACAAGATTTTCTCGCTTTAGACATATGGTGTTAAAATATTAAAATTGCAGACAGGTGCTCTACAAATTGACATTTATATTTAATTGAGTGAATGGAGGTTGGCCATCGTATTCTCCGCCAACGACTGTACATTTCGTTTGAAAGTTAGGTCACGTGCCGCGCCTCTCGACTTCAGCAAATGGAAGAAAAGCTTCTCCTACTGTTAATGAGATGAGAAGATAACCTGTGTCTCTCGGAGGTAACAACATTTCTGTCTTCGTCGGCTCTACGTGAAACAAGCAAATTGCTATCGATAATCTGTTTGCATCTTTTATGGCACTCCATTTGGCGTCTTAGAAACATAGGCCTTGTAAACAACCTGTATTCGGGTACACTTAATGAGATAGAAGTAGATGTTTCACTTTGCATTATAGTTATGTATTCAGTATGTATTTACTTATATATTTAGTTATTCCTATTTTCTCCACTACATATAGTAAAGTAAAGGAAGTATTGTATTCCACTTAAAAATTAGATGTCTAAATTCACTGGAAATATATGCTTTGAGGCTTCCTCATTCCCAGAAAAAAAGCGTTTTTAGAAAACGCTCCATGTGTCTGTCTGTGGACAGTATCACTCAAAAACGAAAAGTCGCTGAAAAACCAAAGTTGCTATTTAAGCTTAATGTATTTCAATTATGCGACACGAAGATTTTGAAGAAAATTCCTCCACACTAAACTACCATTTACATGGAACATTTTTAAAAAATTATGAAATTCTTGAAAATGGCTCCAACGAGTTTGATTAAAATGCATATATTGAATTTTCTGGCTATAGCCCATGTAGTCTTATTTACTCTCTTTACTGTAAGGGATAAACCAAATTTTACTGTACAAAATATGTAGATCTTGCTAAAACACACAACTTATGTCTAAATACATTTTTGTAGAGTAAACCACGTCTATTTGTGCAACTTTTGGAGAACTTATATTTATCTCAACTGAAACATTCTGCAAAGAGAAGGGAATTTGAATACTTTAAACATTTGACTATCGCTTAAAGCCATATTCGAGCAATAGTGAAATCTTTTAAAGCTTTGAGATGCTGTTCTCTTTGCACGGCTAAGGTATTAACAAATGAATAACCATCTTCCATTTGACGAAAGTATTGCAGAAAACACACAAATCACAAGGAACATCTCCAAAATGGTTCACTGCACAAAATATTTATTTGGACATAAGTGTTAGTAAGATTTTCATTTTTTGTATAGTAAGATCTGGTCTATGTCTTACAGTTTACCAGTTATACAAAAGTGAATTGCGAGAAAATTCAAAACATGGATTGCATTTGCCATAAAAATATCTCAAACATATGGCATTTTAATCCAAATCGTTACAGCCATTTTCGAGAAAGTCAAAATTTTAGAAAAATTTTCCTTGTAAAGGGTGGAGAAATAGTCTTCAAAATCTTAGTATCGCATACTTAAAATATATTAAACCTAAATACCAGGTTTTAACCGACTTTTAGTTTTTGAGCTATTCTGCTCATATACAGCCACACACAGAGAAACGCACACACACACACACACACACACACACACACACACACACACACACACACACACACACACACACACATACACACATACACATTCCTCCACCCTATACTATCCTTTACATGGAAAATTTTTCAAAAATGTTGATTTTCTCCAAAATGACTATAGTGATTTTGATCAAAATGCCAAATGTTTGAGATATTTTTATGGCAAATGAAATGTAGGTTTTGAATTTTCTGGCTATAGCCCATGTAGTCCTATTTATTCTGGATGACTTTCGCAGAACTGGTAAACCGTAAGGGATAGACCAAATCTTACTATATAAAATATGCAGATCTTGCTAAAATACCCAATTTATATCTAAATAATGTTATGGAGAATGAACCATTTTGGAGATATGTATGTTAATCGTTCAAAAAGAACGAAGCCTTAAAGCTTTGAATGGCTTGATTGCCGTTCAAAGCCTACTGTATTCCCATATTCCCCTTGCACCGATAAGGAAATAAACAGTAAGATACTTTCTGCAAATGTTTATCTCAACTAACATGAAGAAGATGAATGCCATGTGAGAGCAAGACGTCAGATTTTTACTAATATTTTTATTTTGTATTGAAATTTATCACTGGCTTTTGCCATGATCCGCTTTATAAGGACGCTGATGACCATGTAGTTGAGCGCCCTTAAACCATCATCATCATCATCATCGTCGTCATCATCGTCACTATTGTGGTAGTAAAAGCGGGCCGTAAACACTACAAAAAATCATCACCATTATCTTCATGTCACAGGTTAGACATGACGTCATAATAGTGGACCTGTGGCTAGCTAAAAGATAGGCTGCAGCGTGAATGGGAGAGGGGGATCTGGAAAATGAAGATCCTGTAAGTAAAGTGAGACCTTTTCGGTAGTTTGTACTGTTATTGTCTATTGTCACAGACTACACAGGCTAACTCAACTGGCTCTCAGCGCACGTCTCGCAGACAGGCGGGACACGCCACTGGCCTCTCTTGCGCCGTGGTGTTCTGCAAATGCTTCAACGCACGAAGGGTTATCTACTTACGGCGGTGCCGGCTCCAGTGGGCCACCTGGTACATTACGCGATCGTGGTTTTTCTACATTGAGTCTTGGCTGGAATAGTAGAATTACATCAGTGCATCTCGCGCAGTATCCTGTATTTTTTGTTACCCATGAGTAGACTATCTGCTGAGAATAGCTCAGCACCTTACCTGGGCTATTAGAAGAACTAAGATGCCATCCGCTATTCAGCCTGCTAAATGCTTCTTTGGAACAGAATTGACGTTTCTCTTAGTTCGTAGGCAATTGTCGATTTCTCTTCTATTTAAGTGGTACTGTTGCAGTTATAGATGAATGTTAGTCATTTATTCATCTATAACGTAATGTATCCATTAAGAACACATCGCCGACTCTTTAGTAACAAAGAGTTTAGCGTTGGGTGGGAAAATTCAGATAAATGAAATATACCAGATTTGAAAAGTGGAGCTGAATAATTGCGAAGCCTCTGCAGGTGAGGCCATTGTTTGCGGCTACGTATAGACATGTATCAACCCAACAGATCGGTCAGTTCCGGCGACTGAAACTTTTAACACGGTGCAGATCCTCTGGAATCCAGGACCATTATCTATTGTACGGTTTTCCCTGGTGGTTTGCATTCAACCCTCCAATGGGAAAATCAATATACGAACTTCCGACTTTGAAGACTGTTGGCTCAAATGCTCTTCTGCAGTAAACAGCGTAAACTGCTCTTGAGTTTGGCAACGCTTTGCTGTGTACATTGGCAGGACAGTGTTCCCAACTGATTGTGTCTAACTTCAGACAAAGGATCCGGACTAAGCGAAAATCTAGGGTAGGTACTTTAAACGCCGTGATTTAAACTGTTGAAGCAGTTTAACGTGGTAGACAGATCTGTAAACAGTAAAAATACTTAAATGTTTCAACGGGCATGACATTAATATTTGTGGTTATTAACGAAGTTAATTAATTAAAACTCATCCATAAAATACCTTAGTACAGTTAAATAAAAACATGCTTCATTCATTCGTGCTGAGTAACATTACTTATTTTGATTTTCAAAACATTGTAAGAAAATTTCACAATAATATTTGATTCTTTATTTACACTTTATACATGCGTTTGGTGGCCTCAAATACAAGTAACACATGCACGCACACGCTCGCACGCACGCGCACAATCATTCAACATTCACTAAAACTTCCTCACATCAAAAGTAACGTCGATGAAATATTAAATATCCCAAATATCTCTGTCGACACAAAGTTCTCTCACCGACGACTGTACACATGCGCGCACACACACACACACACACACACACATACACACACACACTGGTAACAGCTGTGTGGTTCAACACTCACTACTCCATCACAAAAACTACTACTTAACTCTCAGTCTCGCCTCCTCATATACGGGCAATAACGTAGCACGGACTTTCCTAGAAATTCACATTTTCATTACGCTTCTCATAAACACGCCGGCAGTCGAAACTGGCAAATTCTTTGTTCTGGCGCGCTCATTGTTGTCATTCACGCATCCACACGCAGTGCTGTGAGGTAGCTTGACCTTGAGCGCCTTTGATGTGCTGCCGTTACTGCCGCCGCTGAGGGATGGGGTCATATATATTTTAGTACACTGCTGATTTAGCAGCCACAAAAATTTGTGCTACAAGAAACGGACCAAAAAAGGAAAACTGGTCGGTAAAAACGTATTTCGCAACGATCATATGATATTTCTGTCTTGCAAACTGCTACAGCCAACGGTAGGTAATTTTGAGCGTCCCATCTTACATATATTGAGCGTGAACGACCACAGAATATCGCCCTGAGGCCTCTTTAGCAGACTTTAGTTTCTTTTACGTGCCCAAAATCTGCGACGCGGAACCACGACTTTACTTCCCTTCTGAAGGAAGCCATGCAATATATGTATATATTTAGGTCAGGTAGTGATAGTAATAAAAGAAGGGCCGTAATACAAACTGATCATACAAAAAGAGGAACTTGTGTGTGGATTATATAAAGTGGTTATATATTAAAACTCTCACCCAAAACAGAGAGACAGATACCGAGATACAATGGGGAGCGGGGGTGTACGGTAGCTGGGTGTAGGGAATCCCTCTACCCATTCGCTCTGCTGTGAAGCATAGAGAAAACTTTATCGTTCGATAATTCCAAGTTAAATGAAGTAAAGCTAGAGAGAAAGAGATATATAATTATGGTATTGACACTAGTATAAAATGACAGTTGAATCTATACCTTGTCCCACTCTTAGATGACAGTATGGAGTTAAATGGGATATATCTGTCTCTATCTAGCGCATACGAGTTGCCATTAGCCTCGTCCTTTTCTACCCCCGCGCTGTTGCCAGATTCCTAATAGCATGGTATAAATATTCAGTTGTTATAAATTTCAGGTTTGAACACATTATCCTACGCAGAATTTTTTTTCTCCATCAGGTTATATCCTTTTTAGAGTTATTATACATTTCTAAAGGCCCTTATTTCTTCAGAAAACGTTTTTTTCAATAGAAGTCCGATATGTTCTGTTTCTATACTCATCACGCACTAACAAACTGCTAGAATATGTCTATATTTTTTTTCTTAGCTAGAATAAACCATAGTGCTACTACCTGCCCACTTTGAATTCTCTATGTTTATTCAGTTAAGTGTTATAATTTTTTAAACTAAATTTTTTCGGAAAATTTTATATCTGTGCACTGCAAAAGTTACGCAGTGTGAAACCTTTTTGTTATCGAGTTTACATCAGGGAACCAGCGAGAAGAAATGTTGAGGTGGGATGGACAAAGTTTTTAAAATAAACCAATAGGCCGCAATCTCTTTCTTTTATCCAGTAAGGTAAACAAAAGGTATTCATCTATTCAGCGTATTCTCGCGCCAGGCCTGACACATAAGATAGTATAAGGAGCAGCACTAGCATTAGTTCGAAAGAAGCCGTGCGTGTAACTGTGAGCTGTTATTGCGTTATTTGTTTAATATTTTTGTAAATATTTGTACTTATGGAGAGGGAAGCTAGGAAGAGACGATATGTTGGCAAATTAAGAAGTAAGGAACGCCAAATAATTATGAATGTGTTAGATTGTTTTTGAAGTAAAATGCGTGTAACTAAGGCAGTAAAAGAAACAGCTAAGGCTATCGGGTGTCCAGAAGCAGTAGTGTGTAGGATTAAAAAGGAAGTAATTGAAGGACGTCTAAGAACGCCATCGAAAAAGAAAGCAAAAAGGACGGGACTACACAAAACGCTAGGTTAACGCAATATGATTGAATAGTGCAAGGTGGAGTGAGGCGAATTGTTCATTATTTACAGTTTGCAAATATTTCACCCGCGCTGGATATAATTTTGTCACGGGTCAACAGTGGTGAGACCCAACCAAATTTCTCAAGGGCCACTCTTAGTCGGTTCTTACATGATTTGGGGTTCGAATATGAAAGAAGGGGAAACAAGTGCATATTAATGGAAAGAAACGATATCGATATCATCATATGGCGACATAAATTTCTAAAAGACGTAAAAAGGGGAAATCAATTGTTTATACCGACGAGTTATTTGTAAATGTTGGCCATACAGTGTCAAAGGCGTGGAGGGATACCAAAGTTAAAAGCGCCCGTCAAGCAGCAATTGAAGGACGAGTACAGGACTCAGGCCACCTCGGGGTCGCGCGCGGAGAAAGATTCGCAACTAAAGCGCGTCTCACCCTTAAAAGACAGTACACCTTAAACGGAGCGCAGTGTTGCAACATGTACTAGTTGCGAATCTCTCTCCGCGAGCGACTCGAGGTGGCCTGAGTCCTGTACTTAGTCCTTCAATTGCTGCTTGACGGACACTTTTAACTTTGGTATCCCTCCACGCCTTTGTTACTGTATGACCTAAATTTACAAATGACTCGTCTGTATAAATAATTGATTTCCCCTGGTCCCTAAACCTTTTACGTCTTTTAGATATTTATGTCGCTATCTGATGATATCGATATCGTCTCTTTCTATTAATATGCACTTGTTACCCTTTCTTTCATATTCGAACCCCAAATCAGAGTGGCCCTTGAGAAATTTGGTAGGGTCTCATCACTGTTGAACTGTGACAAAATTATATTCAGCATGGGTGGAATATTTGCAAACTGTAAAGAATGAACAATTCGCCGCACTCCACCTTGCACTATTCAATCATATTGCGTTAACCTAGCGTTTTGTGTAGTCCCGCCCCTTTTGCTTTCTTTTTCGAAGGCGTTCTTAGAGGTCCTTCCATTAGTTCCTTTTTAATCATACACACTACTGCTTCTGAACACCCGATAGCCTTAGCTGATTCTTTTACTGCCTTTACTGCCAAGCATTTTGCTTCAAAAATAATCTAACACATTCATAATTATTTGGCGTTCCTTACTTCTTAATTTACCAACATATCGTCTCTTCCTAACTTCCCCCTCCATAACTACAAATATTTACAAAAATATTAAACAAATAACGCAATAACAGCTCACAGTTACACACACGGCTTCTTTCGAACTAACGTTAGTGCTGCTCCTTATACTATCTTCTGTGTCAGGCCTGACGCTGAATAGATGAATACCTTTTGTTTGCCTTATTGGATAAAAGAAAGAGGTTACTGCCTTTTGGTTTATTTTAAAAACTTTCTCCAACCTTCCTCAACATTTGTTCTCGCTGGTTCCCTGATGTAAACTCAATAACAAAAAAGTTTCACACTGCGTAACTTTTGCAGTGCACAGATATAAAATTTTCCGAAAACATTTAATTTAAAAAATTATAACCCTTAACTGGGTAAACATAGAGAATTCAAAGTAGGCAGGTAGTAGCACTATAGTTTACTCTACCTAAGAAAAAAATATAGATGCATTCTAGCAGGTAGTTTGTTAGTTAGTGCGTGATGAGTGTAGAAACAGCAAATATCGGACTTCTATTGAAAAAAACGTTTTCTGAAGAAATTTGGACCTATAGAAATGTATAATGACTCTGAAAAGGATATAACCTGATAGAGAAAAAAATTCTGCATAGGATAATGTGTTCAAACCTGAAATTTATAACAAATGAATATTTATACCATGCTATTAGGAATGTGGCAACAGAGCGAGGGTAGAAAAGGACGCGGCTAATGGCAACTTGTATGCGCTAGATAGAGACAGAGATGTCCCATTTAACTCCATACTGTCTTCTAAGAGTGAAACGCTATATAGTACATGTTGCAACACTGCGCTCCATTTAACGTATACTGTCATCTAAGGGTGGAATGCGCTTTAGTGTAATTTGAAGGAGCCTGTTGATTATTCTGAATTAAATCTATTTAACCATACCCGTTAATTTAAAGAAACATAATTACGAATATATGCGAATGTCTAATAATAATAATAATAATAATAATAATAATAATAATAATAATAATAATAATAATAATAATAATAATAATAATAATAATAATAATAATAATAATAATAATAATAATAATAATAATAATAATAATAATAATAATAATAATAATAATAATAATAATAATAATAATAATAATAATAATAATAATAATAATAATAATAATAATAATAATAATAATAATAATAATAATAATAATAATAATAATAATAATAATAATAATAATAATAATAATAATAATAATAATAATAATAATAATAATAATTATTATTATAATTATTATTATAATTATTATTATAATTATTATTATAATTATTATTATAATTATAATTATAATAATATTATAATAATATAATAATAATTATTATTATAATTATAATTATAATTATAATAATATTATAATAATATAATAATAATAATAATATAATAATAATAATATAATAATAATATAATAATAATAGTAATAATAGTAATAATAGTAATAATAATAATAATAATAATAATAATAATAATAATAATAATAAATTTAACACACCTGTCAATTGCTAGGATATTTACATTGTCTGTGTCCCAAAATTTCTTCCTGCAACAATTTTATTGCTTAGACACCAGGATATGTACTAACATGGGCTGTCGCTTTTAAGCTCACTTAAACACCATCAGTCTGGGCCGCATATGAACCCGCAACCATAGGATCAACATTCCATGATCTGCTCAACTGAGCCACAGGGTCAATATAAATCCTAATAATATGGCACGTCTTTTGAAATATATTATCCTATATTATAAGTGAAAGTTGCTTTCAAATCTCCTGCAGGAGTTTTAGCGTTTTCTTTTCGACGTACATCGCGTAGCTTTTAATTCCTTTTCAATTTCCAGGAATAGGCCTGAAGTCAAAGGGGCTTTCATCGATGCCTTTTTCTTCCAAGAAGTGGAACATCGCTTTTGTAACCCTTAAGCGAAGAAATGCGTTATCCAGATACGGCAACAATTCTTTAATTTTCCTTTGCGGAAGTTTCGGTTGATACCTAGATGATTCCTTTGTCATTGGGGAAGATAACACTAGGGCGAATCTTACTTCAGAATTTCTCAGTGATGAACTGGTCGCTATCAGCTGTGAACTGTGCGGTTAACTTAACGCACCCCAGTTTTATGTAATAAACCGCAGTTTAAAAAAGCTGATGTATTGCATCATGACTTTCTCTACTCTTGTACAAAGTATTCTTATGGAGCTTATTCCTGTTTATGTTCATTGAAATAAGGAATTTTATAAATTATCCTATTGCCAATTTTCTAGTAGGTACTAGGGGAACATGGGAATACAGCAATATGCCTTTGAAATTCCCTTCTCTTTGCATCGCCAGGAGATAAAACAACGAATAACGTACTTCTATTTGAGAAAATTGTAATTTAGACAAACAACCAGGAATAACTAGAAAATTTCCATTTCATAAACAAAATATCGGACATAGTTTGTTTATTAAGTTTAGGTATAAAACCAACATGTTGCTCTTTGACTTCTCTTCACTGGGGAATACACACACAGACACACATGCACACACACATGCGCGGATACGCATACACACGCGGGCACACACATACGGACAAATAAAAGAAATCCCACGTGTTGCACTCACATAACTTTCTCGACTCTTGTACTAACCATTCTTACAAACTCTTATTTCCTTGTAGGTGCAAGGGGAATATTAGAATGGAGTAGGCTTTGAGCGATAGTCAAATCTTTTAAAGCTTTGATATCCCGTTCTCTTTGCACGCTCACATATAAAAAAATGAACAATGATCCATTTCAGGAAAGTTTAAAGTTTTCCGAAAGTGGCACAAATAACAAAATGGTCCACTCTACAAAAAATTTATTTAGACACAAATTATGTGTTTTAGCAAGATCTACATTTGTTGTATAGTAAGATTTTGTCTATCTCTTACGGTTTATGAGTTATTCAAAGGTCATCCAAAGTAAACGGAACTACATAGGTTATAGCCAGAAAATTAAAAATATACATTTTATTTGTTATACAAATATCTTAAACGTATGGCATTTAATCAAAGAGTCACTTCCGAGAAAATCAACATTTTCGAAAAATTTTCCATGTAAAGGGTAGTTTGGGTTGGACAATTTTCTCCAAAATCTTCCTGTCGCATCCTTGAAAGATATTAAACTTAATTACCAACTTTGGTTTTTAACTGACGTTTTGTTTTTAAATTATGCTGTCCACTGTCTGCTGACTGGCAGACAGACCCACAGACAGACGGACACACACGCGCGCGTAATTTTTTCTAAAAATGCCTTCTTTGATTCAGGAGGTCTCAAAATGTATATTTCCGGTGAAATCTCGATATCGAATTTTTGGCTGGAGTATAATACTTCCTTCTACTGATCAGTAGAGAAATTAAAATCTAAAAATTCGCAAAAAGTGCCTGACTGATACAGTTAAAGCTAAAATAGAATGAAAAGTTAAATCAGTTAAAAGGTTAAAGGCGAAAGTTAAAAGATTGAGTGGGTGGTGAGTAGGGTTTAAGGGCTTGCCGACGACTAGATTATTAGGACCCGTCACACAAGGAAGAAAACACTAACAGCCCAATCCCTGGAATGAAGAAGACTTCACAGTTGGGTAATCTTAAGTAACTGCAAAACCATCAGCAGCCCGTTGTAATTCTTACGGTGTATTTATTAGTGAATTACATTTTCACTCGTGGACATAACTGCACTGCAGATGGACCACTTCTTGCTTGCTAATGAGAGGCGCGAGAGAGTACTGCAATATTATCTGTTTACTGATACCTACCGTCGAGAAAGGTAATCAACAAAGGTTACTCTCGGCGGAAACAAAAAGAAAAAAAGTTGATTCTAGATTCTCAGCACACTTGAAAGAAAGAAGAAACAGAAAAGATTGTAGAGCGGCAGTGAATTAAAACAAGTGAAAAAAGAAAGAAATAAATGCAAGGAAATTTGTTACCTCACACAGAGGAATAAAGAAAGACGGGGAAAAAATGAAAATGGATACCCAGATAGTACTTCAACAAATCTCATGTGTTGCACTCATATGACTTTCTCTACTCATGTATATCTCCTATTCCTCTATCTTCTTAATGTTAGTCGAGATAAACTTTTTGCGAAATAATCTAATTTACTTTTAAGAGATAGTCAAATCTTTTTAAGCTCGTCTCTAAATGAAGGCATTGAAATTCCGTTCACTTTAACGAACAGATAAAAAAATAATAACAACCTTCCATTTCAGAAAAATATTGTAAATCTCACGCAAATAACAAAGAATATCACCGAAATGGTTCACTGCACAAAAGATTCATTTGGACATAAATTGTGAATTTTAACGATATTTACATTTTATAGATACCTACTAAGACTTGGTCTATCTCTTACAGTTATGCAAAAGTCATCAAGAGTAAACAGACCTACAAAGCTACAGCCAGAAAATTCAAAACATACAGTTCATATGCCATAAAAAGATCTTAAACATATGGCATTTTAATCGAAAGCTCAAGTAGTTGATTATTTCAGTTTCAGGTTTTGCAACCTAAATTAGCCTGATTTAAATGAAATCTGAGGTGTTTAGAGAACAAATGTTGCAACATTTAATAAGTTTATAATATTTAGGTTAAACTTGAAAGGTTTTGTGCAAAAGGGGATTCTTTTTATATTTTACTTTTAGTTGCATTAAACTTAATATTTTAAAACTAGGCTAGTTCAGTACTAGTGAAAGTAGATGACCATATAGGTACAGTAAAAATTTCAAGTCTAATGCACAAGAAGTGTTAAAAAATGAAGGTACAGGAAATTGAGGTTAAAGTGGGGAAAATGGGGGCGTGTCCATGGGCCGCCATATATAAATGACCAAATTAAAGGGCTTACTCCCCTGTAACATACCATATCATTTTGAAGCTAAGGATTTTTACTATTTTTTAAAATACAGAACAAAAAAATCAATATTTTCACTGAAATTCACTTCCCGGTGTCCTTATATACCAACTTGTGTTTTTAACCGATTTTTCGTATTTGAGTTATGCTGTTCAGACACACACACGCACCGACATTTTTCTAAAAAAGGGTTTTCTTATTCAGGGGGCCTCAAAACATAATTTCCGGTGAAATCTCGAAATGAAATTTTTGGTGTAAATGCAATGTTCCCCTACTTACTATCCGTAGTAAAGAAAGGAAAAGGAGGTGCAATCAAATGATGCACATATTGAATAGGATATTTTGTCGACATAGTCTTGGCACGCAGTAACAGAATGCTCAAGGCAAACGTATTTCTTGCCAGTTGCTTGTTTGTGATTTTTCAGTCTACACACCATCCTCATGAGCTCTCAGTTACTTTCATTTCAGAATTTTTCAGACCCCAAGGTTACTTTTTTGCCAAAGCTTTTAACATTGCCCTTTGCTGACATTGGTCCTGCAAAAGTGCAACAGAAAGCTGCCAGAGAAATTTCCTTTTTCTTAGTTGCTTCTAGTTATTTGTGTTGGAAATAACAGAGGCATTTGTCGCAGCTGTCTTAATGATGCTGTAAAATGTAACTAGGTAGGCCATCTTACTTGTATTTCTAGTTGTATTATACGTTGCACTTAAAATAGGGTAAAAAGTGACAAAAGGTGTGTTCTAACCGAGCGGGATGGCTAAGGTGGTAACGTTTCACTTGAAATTCCAATGGCCACCACTGCACTACACACCCCCTTTTTGTTTACCTGCCATATAGAAGGAAACAATGAGGGATGGTCGTAGGGGTAAACCATTTCACACTTCCATCTTCCCAGTCTGCATTAGAGGGTTAATATAAAAATAATTGGTAGTGGTTCCAGGACTTGTATATAATCATGGAGAAATAAACGTTTCGACTGGTGCGATTTAAAATAATTTCTAGTCAAATATTTTTCTACGGATTAAGATTTGTATACTTTTCTACTAGCTACTATTAGAAACTCTTATTCCTATATCTTCCTCATGTTGATAGAGATAAATATTTACAGAAATGTATCGTATTGCTAATGTTCTTGTAGGTGCAAGGGAATATGGGAATACAATAGGCTTTGAGCGATAATCAAATCGTTTAAATCTGGTCGCTACGGCCAAGAAATAAAGTGAGTAAGTACGTGAGAAAAGTGTAAAACCCACACAAACAAGGAATGTGTCCGAAAGGTTCACTCCACAAACAATGCATTTGTATATAGTTTGTGCATTTTATCGAGATCTACATTTTTTATACAGCAAGATTTGGTCTCTTACAGTTTACCCGTTATGCAGATCATCAGGAGTAAACATGACTATATGGGCTATTATCAGAAAATTCAAAGTATACATCTCATTTACCATGACAATAGCATAAGCATATGGCATTTTAATCAAAATTGTCAGAGCCAATTTTTGAGAAAATTATTCCCTGTAAACTTTAGTTTAGGAAGGAACAATTTTCTTCACAATCTTTGTGTCGTATCCTTAAATATTATCATACTTAAATTGGGGTTGTTTACTGACTTTTCACAGACAGATACACAGACACTGCACACACACACACAAGCACGCACAGGCACAGGCACACATATACACACACGCGCGTGAGCGCGGTCCTTTTTCTAAATCTGCATTTTCGGTGTGAGGGGGGGGGGGGCCTCAAAACATAAATTTCTGGAGAAATCTCGACATCGAATGTTTGGGTCGGATACAATACTTGCACTAAATATACATAGTAGGGAAAGTAAAAATAGAGGAAGCGGTGGTCAAGTGTGTGGAATCACTTTCAGATGTTTTGCAATGAAAGAGGTTTGAAAGTCACAGCGAAAACACCAACTGAACGGAGTCGTTGATTTATATTCATAATGTGCAATTCATCAATCAATATAATTAGTAAGACAGGAATACATAACGCTTAAAAAACTAAGTTGTGAACTAGGTTTTGTTTGTATTCATGGGTAACATTGGTAATGAACTTGCTGATCAACTCGCAAAGCAAGGCGCTATGAGCCAAGAAGATAAAATGTAACATAAAATACAAAAAATCGGACTGAAAAGGGAGTTACATAAAGAGAGAATAACCAAATGGCTGGGCGACTGGGATAACGCTGCAAACGAGTCCTTCACTAGAGAATTCATCCCGAGTGTCGAAAAACGGCTGCAAATGAAAATAACCAACACTGCAAATTTCATAGCAATAATCAGTGAACTCGGAAAAACAAGGCCCTACTGTCACAGATTTAAGATTCTAAATAATCCAAGCATAGAAGGAAAAACTATAAATCACCTAATGTACACGTGCCCAGTGTTAAACAAAGAAAGACAAACATTTATTAATAGAACTCGCAATGAATGGCCAGTGATTAAAAGTGCATTAATCATTTCAACATACTTCAAATCGTTTATTAATTCCATTGGTTTCGTCAAATAGTGAAAGACCAATACGTATTACAATATCAAATACCCTCTGTTTAAAGTTGCAGAAGTGTATACTGACAGCCATGTTTTGCAAGTGATTTATATTTAGCATGTGGTGTTGGAGCATCCTTCATTAATAAAATTAATAAACAAATAATCAATTCTAATTCCCCATTCCGTTACTTAAAGGTTAAAGTTCTTGTTCTTGTTTTGACAGCCTACTCGATTAGTTGTAGTGCCAACTGTGAAAATAAATTGATTAAATTTATGAATATTATTCTAGGTTGTAAATTCTTTACATTTAAATCAGTGTTAATATTATATAACATTAACTAAATGAATTGTTAATTATTTTGCGGAATATTCTAAAGAAATAGCACTGCAGTTTTTCATATTTGTGTGTTTCTCGCGCGTTTACAAAATTATCCTCGTGTGAAACTGTCGTGGTTTTAGAACAGGTCATTCTTGCTCTTCACACAGTTCCTGAGAGGCGAACAGTTGAATGCAGCCGAGCATGTTGCTGACCACAGTACCTTTGTACCGTAACCAATGAAACTGATGTCTGTAGTAGGGAAGAACTTAATTAAATTTATGAAATACACTGGCAAAGAGTATTTTGGTGCAAGAAAGAACACTTTACTGACTATTCAGAGTATTTTTTTAGCTTGTGTTATTCTATCTATTAAGGGGTGCATTCCAGCCTAAAAAGATCCGCCTGTGTGTACACACATAGTAATATACATGTAATTTCCGATAGTCTGCAGGGGCATTTATAGGGTGTGTATTCTGATATCAGTCTCCACCAGCTTGAAAGGGGACGTGTTACCCCCTCCCTTCCAGTTAAGGGAGGTGGCTATACTGATTCGTAATTAGCCCACAAGATGACAATGCTAGTGTGGGTATGCTCTACTGGTTCGACACAGAACACAAAACTGGATAGGGTGACAATATCAGCTAAGAAAAAATGAAAATGTGACGTAATAAGGTACCCTACAAGCGGTAAGGAATGACGTGACCTCAGGAAGGCAGTGTTGATTTCTTTCTGTGTTGCCTCTACAACAGAAAACTTAATATTTAAGTTCAGCATCTTCCCGGGATGCGATACGAAGATTTTCTATAGTAATACCAGTACAAGGTTTCATATGACGATAATTTTGAGAACGTCAAGAGCGAGAAAAATCACCCAGGTATAAAAACCTCCGCTTTTATTTGTTTAGAGCATTATGTGAAATAATTAATAATTCATTGAATACTATATTAATAGTAATTTAAAAGCAATCATTTTACAACTTGCAATAACATTCAAACATTTTAATGTTGATTTATTTTCACATTTGGTAGCACAACTGTAGGCCAGTGTACAAAACCAGATACATGAATCCGTGTGATTCGTGAACATTTCCCCTTGTAACCATGCAACACAACGGTACAGATCTCCTTCCCTAGCTGATCTCAGGGATCCACAGGTCACTTCGGGAGTTTCGGAACCGCTATCAGTGCAGGGAATATGTTAACCAGGTGGCCCACTCCAGCCGGCTTTCGTGTGTTAAAAGAGTTGCAGAAATCACCGGTGTAAATCCAGTCAGTGGTGTGTGTGTGCGCGCGCGCGCGCGCGCGTGTGTGTGTGTGTGTGTGTGTGTCAGTCTGTGGACAGCATAACTCAAAATCGAAAAGTAGGTTAAAAACCAAAGTTGGTGTTTCAGTTAAATGTCTTTCAAGGATGCGACACCAAGTTTTTGAAGAACATAGCCCCACCCTAAACTACCCTTTATATGGACAATTTTTCGAAAATTTTTATTTTCTTGAAAATGGTTCTAATGATTTTGATTGAAATGTCATATGTTTGAGATATGTTTATGACAAATGAAATGTACATCTTAATTTTCGGGCTATAGCCCCTGTAGTCGTATTTACTGTGGACGATAGTCAGGAAAATATACCCATCCCGGATTGCCCTTTACATGGAGCATTTTTCGAAAATGTTAATTTTTTTTCAAAAATAGCCTTAATGATTTTGACCACAAGTTCTATGAGAAGTAAAATATGCCTTGACTTTTTTTTGGAGTTTTCTCAGAAGTCCCTATATTATGGACGACTTCTAAATAACTCGTAAACAGTTAAGAGATAGAATCTTACTAATAAAATGTAGATATTACTGGAACACACACTTTCCAAAGAAGTTTTAGTGAAGTGAATCATTATAGCAATTTTCCCTTATTGCTTGAATTTTCCAATACTTTACCTTTCTCAAACAGCAATAAGTTCTTTTTTTTTCTTTCTTTTATTTGTTTCCCTTTTAAGTACAGGAAGTTGGGAAAATATTGTATTGTACCCAAAAATATGATACTAAAATTCCACCCTGAGTAAGAAGAAAGCATCAAAAAGTGTGTGTGTGTGTTTGTGTGTGTGTGTGTGTGTGTGTGTGCGCGCGCACGTCCGTGCGTGTCTAAAATGCATAAGTCAAAAAAAAAGGTTCTATAACGTCAAATGTGGTAAATATTTTGAATATTTTGGTATCTTGGCCTGACCCTAGGACTTAAATTTGAATTTTTTATGTTTTTATAGGTGTGAAACCAATTCTTTGGTTACTTAAGGATGTTGATGTTATAAACCAACACACAAAGTTCCAGCGTTGTATGTTTTATGGTTTTGAGGGAATTAATTATTCAATTTATTCACAATGTGAAAACACCTTAATATTCGAACTATTCTATGCGCATGGAAAACTAAAATATTAAAACAGTTTTTTTTTTTAATTTTATAAATTCTAATTGCCCAAAAGACACCATCAGTATTTGGCAGGAAGAAAAATAGTTTACTTTTAAAGTATTTAATATCTTTACTCTGATGGACGTTGAAAAGGTTTTTAAAAGTTTTTGTGTATTTAGTTTATTTAAAACTCAAAAGAATTCAGACTCAACTGAAGTTGAAGTCACATGAATGGAGCACATGCTGGAGTAATTGTAGCCGCATACTAGAAATTTTGATGCGTATTGAGCACAGAGTGTGTTTAAAATGTAAAGTCGAGAAAAACCAATTTTTCTACACACATGCATCATGCTCAAGAGGTAAATTACCTGTTTGTCACACCTTCCCTCTTAAGTCTGGTAGTCTCACGCCTGAGATTCATAAATTGTCCCTTACTGCGAGATGCCACTAACCACATCTTTTCACTTAATTTGGTTCATATTTTCCAAATACTACCAAAAGTTCAAGCATAAAGGGGGAGTTTAAATGTAGCGCACATGGCACTGAAAGCCTGCGCTAGACCTCGAAAAACGGCGTATTCTAAAATGTTTGCTTCCGATCAATAATAGAAGGTTTGGGGAACATTTACATACATAAACCTAATATTGTCAATTTGATAATTCTTCGGAGAGTTTTGAGTCCCAGGATTCCTTAAGTAACTTTCAAGTATGCAACCCGAAAATGACCTCACCCAGTGCTATACTAGGCACAGCTTATTGAGATACCTACCCCAAAAAACAACCTTGGCAATTTCCCCCACTATGGTGCAGTCTGGTTATAGTTGGTGATATTCCATCCGTTAAGTTGCAGTAGTGCCACCAACTGTTCCTAACAGTTGCCACAGAAACCATTGTGAATTAAGGGGTTGCAGAGAAGCCAACCGATAGATTTTAATACAAGAAGCTGTTTAGACTGTGTATTAATTAATTAATCTGTGGACTTGCTACTCGTGTTTGCATGATTTTGTCCTGAATTCTTTTAGAGCAGTATATGCAGTTATAGTTACTGTTATTTTTGTATTCGCAACACAGTAGTGCATTAAATGCTCGTATATATTGTGATGTTTAGCTCTCGCAAGTGATTTCATGGAAAAGTGTTACTGTAGAACAAGACTTGCCGAAGTTGAGTACGTTCTTTGTTCTCATTACAATGTTCAAGCATTATTATCGTTTGAAAGCATGATATTCTAACCCTGTGATATTTGAAGTTAGGAATGCCTTTATTATATACGTTGGCAGAACTGCTTTTTCGGATACTTTCATCTTCTGTTTAATGTAATGTCGGCTATGTTGAACTCTTGGGAACTGTCGATAAACTGCGTCCACTATACCTTTATCGTGGAACATTTTTCAAATATGTTTATTTTCTCAAAACTGACTCTAACAATTTGATTAGCATATCATACCTTTAAGATGTTTTCATGGCAAATAAATTGCATATATTGAATTCTCCCGAAATGCCCTTAGAAGTCCTCTTTAGCGACATTGAAATTGAACAGAGGTTACATATTCTAAACACTCCCTTTTGAAGTTTTTGAATATTTCTTTCTTTTGTCTCCGTCTGTCTATATATATATATATATATATATATATATATATATATATATATATATATATATCCCTCCATCCACCCGCTCACCCACCCGTCCGACCGCCCATCCATCCGTCCGTCCATCCGTCCATCCGCCTATCCGTCCATCCATCCTCCCATCCACCCACCCGTCCGTCCGTGCGTGCATCCGTCCGTCTATCCATCCATCACAATCAAATCACTTTTAGTGATACAAGTTTCACTGGGCCATCTAGTATTTAATATAATTGAAATATTTATTTACGAGACATGCCCAGACTTGTCACAAATATTCTCTGATGTGATGAAGTTTGAATCCTTGAAGATATGCTTTCTCCTATACATTTGCTCCAAACGCATGAAAATTCCCTTAGTTTATCAAAGGAAATATAAGTGTAATGCGGGCGCACAAAATTTTAGCAAAGACCCTCATGTTTCCACGGCATGCCTGCGCTGTCTTGAGGGACCCATATTTACATCACGGAAGTCGTTCTTCGTGCAAGTTCTTGGGAGAAAAGTTGTAAACTCATTCCAGACTTTACAAAGATCTTCAGTCCTGAATTCTTAGACATGAAGGATTACGAACAAACAAATGGATCCTCCAAAAACTGCCAACCAACAAATTTTAATTTGGTTAGGGGGGCATTTTCCTCCAGCAAAAATTCAGTTGTGACATTTCCACATAAAATCAAGTTTTGACATTCTATCAACCTCACAAACATCCGTGTCTGCTCTGTGGACCGATTAACAGGGAGCAAAGCATTGGCTGCCCTATGTTATGGACCACCAGGGTTGTCCGTGGTTTGATGATTTATGTCTAAAATTTTCGGACTTAAGTTGCACTTGCCCAATAGTCTTGTTTTTCTTTGGAGGCATTTGAAAATATCATTGAGCATTCTAATTATAAATCTTATGATACTATAAAGAACATAAATTACATTAAGTAAATGTAAACACCAGGAAGACACTATTCCAAAATACTGTTGAATAACCAAAAATACCACAGGAAGAAAAGGAAGGAAAGAGAATCATGTGAAGGTAATGTCTTCTATCTCACACACACACACACACACACACACACACACACACACACACACACACACACACACACACACACACACACACACACACACAAAACTTCTTTCGAACTGTTACTGCTGCTCCTTATATTGTCTTCTGTGTCTAGGCTTGCGCGTAAATACGCTGAATAGACGAATACCTTTCACGATGAAAGCAAGAGGTTATAGGCCTCTTGTTTATTTTTAAAACGGTCTCCAACCCACCTCAACATATTTTGTGATCGCTTAGCCCCCGATGTAAACTCAGATATAAAATATTCCGAAAACACTTAATTTAAAAAATTGTAACACTTAACTGAGTAAACATAGAGAATTCAAAGTAGGCAGGTAACAGCACTATACTGTACTCTATCTAATAAAAGAATATAGAATATAGCGGTTAGATTATTAATTAGTGTGCAATGAGTATAGAAACGGCAAATATCGGACTTTTGTGAGAAAAAACTTTTCCTGTAGAAATATGGGCCTCTAGCTATGTATAATGACTCTAAAGAGCATATAACCTGATAGAGAAAAACATTCTGCATAGGATAATGTGTTAAAACAGTGAACAAGTGAATATTTACACCATGCTATTAGAAACCTAGCAACAATGCGAGAGTAGGAAAGGACGAAGCTAATGGCAACTGGCAACTTGTATGCGCTAGATAGATGCATTGTAATCAACTAACAACACTGTTCTGAAGTGTAATTGTTGTCGCAGGACTGATACCGAGCATCGTTATGAACCCTTGAAGGATAAAAATATATAATTTTGGGAATAAAATGCGGGATAGGAGGAAAAAAAAAATGTTTTGAAGAAGTACAATGAGGTGCTGATATTAATAAAGGTGCAAAATGGTGATGGGATTGGAAAAAGGTACAAAAAGGTGCAACCAAAAGTCAAAGGGGTGTGTTCATTTAAGGTTTTCTTTTCAACTAACGTATATTTGGGCATTATAAAAGCAAAAAAATCTAAGGTGTAGCACCTAAAATTCCTTGCATTACTGATAAGGTCACATGCCTTTTTATCAAAGCCACCGCAATAATGCATAGCTGAAATTACTCAAAATGATTGGATAGAAGCATGCAAACACATGAAAACAAATTGAGGAATATTTTAAGTGCAGAGATGGGTTAATGGAGGATGCAATTGGAGATAGACGTGCAGTGATGATGAAGATTGTGATCATGATGAGCATTATTCCGAGAATATGGATATTGAAGCAGCTTACAAAGGACGCATTTGATGAAGGACGCAGTGACACGGATACAGCAGACGAAGGACCTGAAACCAACCTCTCTGCTGCTTCAGAGAACTAATGTGAAGATATCAGCAGGTGAGTAGTACTGTTTTCATTGTGCGACTGTACATTCCGAGTATCGCCTTTCCCTCGCTCCCTGCAGATCCCTAGATTTAAGATTATAAACAAACCTGTGGCGCCCTCCTTCAAGTGCGCTCACATCGTGGCCGAGTAGTAAAATAAACGGAAATAAAACTGTTTGGGCGGAAGAGTAAACATTAGTAATGACTAATGAGAGTTTACGAGGCTATAACAGATTTATAAATGTTTGGCTTAAATAATAAACATTGTGAGAGGTTATTAGGGGGACAACTGATAAGAATGCTGCCGGCGGCTAGAGTGCACAAAAATGTACCTTTGATTCTTAAAAATACTTTTATTGTAAAATAAAATTGTATATATCTAACGAACGTTTCGATGGAGATCCTGCCAATATGACTTCAAAAATTTAACATAAATATAAATAGTAAAACGAGAATATTAGGAGTATAATTTCCACAGCTATAACATTAAATGCGTCTTAGTAACTTTCCTCCTCAGTGGTGCGGGATTTATTCTAACACTAAGTGTGGGCGATTGGCCCACGGCTGTAAAGATTAACTTTTTTCCATGCTGTGAAAAGGAATTCCGTTCTGAAAGTTTCTGGACTTCTGAAATGACTAACTCATCCGAGGATATATTTGTATAAACATTAATTGGGTTAAGTTCTGAAAACCGTTTTGAAGAAACCAATAGCTAATAATATTACTAGGAAAGCACAGTAAGGAGCATTTTAACCAATTACAATAAAGAGCGTTTCTTCATATTTAATTTGCAACAAACATAATGCAATTTGGATAACTACAACCAAAGGTATAGTCGATCAAATTGTGTGGCACACGTCACTTTTGGAGAAATTCGGTATTTAATGCTAGCCGAAATATTTTTTCCCTGGGAAAAGCAAAACAATACGGGTAGAACGTGTAAAATAAATTTCATAAAAATAGGAGGGGTAAAGGTAAATTTGTTGTACGACTTGACTAGAATGAATCATTTTCATGTTAGTCGAGATAAACTTTTGAAGATAGTATCTTACTGGTAATTTTCTTGTAGGCGGTCGCCTTTGAGCAACAGTCAAATATTTTAAAGTTGGTTGTTGTATGAAGACTGAAATTCCGTTCTTTTTGCACGACCAAGAAATAAAAAGGTGAATAAGGACCTTCCATTTGAGTAAAGTATAGGTGTTGCAAGTCTCACACAAAATAATAACAACGAATATTTTCCAAATGGTTCACTCTACAACAATTTCTATTTAGAGATAAATAATTGTGTGTGGTCACGAGATCTACATGTTTGTGTAGTGGGCTTGATCTCATGAGCGTCGATAGACTTTTTTTCCAGTGGAGGGGGGCGGGGAGTTTGCAATCAGATATTCATTCATTATTTTATTGTCCAAATTTATAATATTTGCTGCAGATAACCGTATTGATTTGTGATAAATAACAATTGTTCTTAATTAAAATAATAGTTTAATAGTCACTAATTGATTGCACATTAAGTTCACCAACTTCCAAGGGAGCCGCGGCCCTTGTCCCCCGTTCGTGACGCCCGTGTTTGGTCTATCTCTTAAGGTTTACCAGCTAGGCAAAAATCATCAAGAGCAAACAGCACTACGTGGGGTATATCGAAAAATTCAGCATATACAGCTCATTTGTCATACAATATCTTAAGCATATGGCATTTTAATGAAAATCTTTAGATATTTTTGAGAAAATGAAAATTCTCGAAAAATTGTCCATGCAAAGGTTAGTTTAGGATGGAGGAGTTTACTTCAAAGTCTTTGTGTCACATCACTGAAAGATATTAAATACCAACTTTGGTTTTTAGCGGACTTTTCGTTTTAGTTATGCTGTTCACACATACACACACACATACATACACACACACACACCACACCACACACAGACACACACACATACACACACACACACACACACACACGGACCTTTCTCGACATCGAATTTATTCTTTCTACTTACTATACATGGTAGAGAAACTAAACATATTTAACCTGGCATTGCAATCTTAATTTCTGTCTAAACTCCTAGACAAAAGATTAAGGTACATCTCGGAAGCAATATTAGAAGAAGAACAAAATGGCTTTCATAGAGGAAGGTCTACCATATTGAAAATACATCAGATATTCGGGAAAAAGAAGAGAATATAACTTACCAACTTAGACATTCTTTATAGATTTTCAAAAACCGTTTGATAATGTAAATAGAGAAAAACTTTGAAAAATAATAGAAGAATGTGGATACCCCAGGCATTTGATTAAAGTAGTGAAAAGCCTATATGGAAATATCAATATATTATAATTATAAACACAGATGAAGGTAAACGGCAAGCCATTTCATTGAATAAAGGAGTACGACAAGAGTGTGCATTATCACTCGCTTTGTTTAATATATATATTAATGACATTTTTCTAAAATGGTTTTATTATTTGCAGATGATGTAGTATTGATACAGAAAGGTGAAGATGATTTACAACGTGCTATATCTAACTAAGCTTAATATGTAATGAGTATAATTTTAACATTTCTAAAACAAAAACAAAGATAATGACTTTTTGGGGTAAACAATAAATAAAATCTAAAATTCTTTTAGATGATCAACCTTTAGAATTATCAAGATTTCAAGCTGGAATATTACACAACACTTTAAGATATAAAGCAAGAAAATATACAAGAATTAAATATGTTTGTCTTTCGGGCTTGTAGACCGTGGTTTAGAAGGCATTGTAGATACGAACGTTTCGCCAGGTACTGCGCTTGGCATCTTCACGGTAAGCGATCCTTTGCACTGGTAAGAGTTCGAATGTGGAAGCAGAGAGAGAGAGAGAGAGAGGGGGGGGGGATATGGAGAAAACGACCGTTAATGACCGTTGGCACTGTAATAAGGGGTGGGCGGGGCCGAGATAGCGCAACAATGTCCCACCCAACCCTACCAGGACATTAGCCGAAATTCGTTCTGAAAATATTTACGTTATCGTTTCTGCAGCAATCTTATTGCACAGAATGGATTTAGATTTAGCATATCTGTAATAGGAATAGTTGAAGATATTTATTTAACCAAAGTGCGCAGGTGTGTCTGTAAAGTGAGAAATGTGTTTTTGCAGATGTTTCCGATTTTCCATCTCATTTCTGCGACAAAGTCTTAACGGCTCTGAGGTTAAAATGCATATAAATTAAACAAGACAGGGCACAGATCCCACTCCCAAAATCTTATTTAGATAGGAGATTTCCAGGGAAAGCCAAAACAAAGATTGCATTAAATATGTATGGTAGTTCAACACATAAGCTCATACAGAAGGTTCGATGAAAGGTTTTTGTTTTTTGTTTCGTTTTGGATGGTGGCGGAGCGTGACGAAAAGAGGTGGGGAACGGAAACTGATGAGATCCCTATCGACCCTCCACAGCACGAATTAAGTCAAGACAAAAACCTGCATCACTCCCTCCAACACTATCAAAACCTCCCAGGGCTCCGACTTGAGCTGCGAAATTAATTCGGTCGGTAATTTAGTTAGGGTTAACCCTCCCTTTCTCTCTCTCCCTTCCATGTTGAAGTGCTTCTTAGAGAGCGGAGATCAAGCTTCTTATGGCCAGCTACTCTTGGGTGTTTGTCGAACAACAAGAAATACAGTTGCCTGTTAACTTTCAGATTTTCTGTTCCTTTTCTTTTCTCGCAAATGCTTTCCTTTACGGAAGAAATAGATTTGTTTACATCGCCTTGTTATGCAAATATCCGACAGGAGGTCGCTGTTGCTATGATTTG
This sequence comes from Tenodera sinensis, assembly GCA_030765045.1. NCBI lineage: Eukaryota > Metazoa > Arthropoda > Insecta > Mantodea > Mantidae > Tenodera > Tenodera sinensis. The sequence goes on along the minus strand of CM060971.1, from coordinate 53,990,036 downwards.
CGTTCCTCTTGAATGGATTATGAATTTGCCTCACGTTTGCCAACAGAGTAAAAGCTACTTTGGTTTAAAGAGCATTATTTGCAGAATGGTTCTGATAGAAATGCCTGAGAATCATATTCAAGAGACCCAGTTCAAATCCCAAGAAGTTAAATTAATTGGGATTTATTTATGGACGCTTTTTCACCACTACGGTTCTCAAAATCCCATTCTATTCTACGCAAGACAGACTGCTTAACTCTAGCACCACCAACTCTAGCACCACCAACTCCAGCACCACCAACTCCAGCACCACCAACTCCAGCACCACCAAGCACTAACAACTCTAGCACTAACAACTCTAGCACTAACAACTCTAGCACTAACAACTATAGCAATGCCAGCTCTAGCACAACTTTATACCCACATTCTGTAACTTTTGCTTACCCTTCTATGTATAGTAGGTAGAGGAAGTATTGCATTCCACTCAAAAATTCGATGTGGAGATTTCAGCGGAAATACATGTTTTGGGGCCTATTAAATAAAAAAATTTCTAGAAAGAGTTCCGTGTGTGTGTGTGTGTGTGTGTGTGTGTGTGTGTGTGTGTGTGTGTGTGTGTGTGTGTTGTGTGTGTGTGTGTGTGTGTGTGTGTGTGTGTGTGTCTGAACAGTATAACAAGAACTAAAAGTCGGCTAGTAGCTAAAGTTCGTATTTAAGTTTAGTGTCTTTCAAGTATCCGACATGAAGATATTGAGGAAAATTCCTCCACCCTAAAGCAGCCTTTAAATGGAAAATTTTTTGATGATTTTGATTTTCTTCAAAAATCCTCTAACGATTTGTACATTTGAGATATTTTTAGGACAAACGAAATGTATATTTTGAATTTTCTGGCCTTGGCCCATGTAGTCCTGTTTACTCTGGATGACTTGCATAACTGGTAAACCGCAAGAGATAGCCCAAATCTTACAATACAGAAATGTAGATCTTGCTAAAACACATAATTTATGTCTGAATTGAATTTTTTATAGAGTGAGCCATTTCGGAGATATTCCTTGTTATATGTGTGAGTTTCGGAGAATTTCTACTTTGGTCAAATGGGCCATTGTTAATTAATTTTTTATATGTTAACCGTGCAAAGGAAACGGAATTTGAAAGGTTTAAAATATACGACTATTACACAAACCCTACTGCATTCCCATATTTCCCTTGCACCTACATGGAAACAAGCAATAAGATAATTTCTGCAAATGTTTATCTCAACTAACACGAAGAGGATAGAAGCATAAGCGTTTGTAAGAATGGTTAGTAGAAAAATAGAGAACGTCATGTGAGTGCAACACAACAGATTTTTATTTTCACCTCCACAAAGCATTGCACGTGTAATATAATAATGCTGTACTTAATAATGCTGTTTTCATTTGATTTCAAAGTGCTCAAAATACCTAATTGGATAGATTTGTATATTGGGATTTATGATTTATAATATCTGACTATCGCTTAAGGCCTACTGTATTCCCCTTGCACCTACAAGAAAATTAGCAATAATTTCTAATAACTTGTATTATATAGGTGCATTGTATGTTGTGATTTATGATGTATATGATATACCAGATGAGTCAATGCCCCGCATTTTATGCTCTAACACGAAAACACCGGCCCTTATGCTAGGTTCCACCCAAGTATTCAATATGGATGTATTTATCTTCGGCCATCCCTGAAGTTACTAGATGGCTCAGTAGGATTCATAAGAAATCTATGTGCTGTAAAGGTGGTTCGAATCACCTGCTTAAACTAGCTTTTTCAACTGCGTAATATTTCAAAATAACGTTAATTGAACAATTATTATGTGTAAAGCCGTTATTATTTGAATTCGAAATTGGTTTATTTCTACTTTACGGTATTGTTGCATAGGAAGATATATCTCCCGGTATAGATTTTGAGTTGCTTGCACTTTGGCTGTTGCTTTTCCGTAGATCAAAGGCATATCAACGTACTTGTCTACATGGTGAAGGAATGGCTCAAAATATCATGCAACAGTATGCACGTGGAGAATGAACGGAGCTGGCATTCATAATAACACACTGCATCTTGCCAGTCCAATGGGGCAGAAGTCATTATACCTATTCTATTGCAAAATGTAGACAATCAAAAACGTTTTAAATTATATCCTAATTGCTCAGAGACATTAAAATTACATTATTGTGAATTCGGTTTCCAAGTTTAAAAGAACAGACAAAAATGTACAATCCCGAGACGCGAACCCGTTTCTCGCGGGTTAGCGCACAGTTATAATTCTATAATTAACGGGTTATAATTCTATCCGGGTATTTCGAGTCCCAACCCAAGAGCAAGTACGCCAGGTGCTATGCCATTGCCACTTCGCGACTTTTAGAGCGTAATTTAGCCCTTTAAGACAATTTTAAACCTTTCCTGGGCTTTGTGTTATTATTACTTAAATGGCGAAAGGTATTAGGTGGGTTATTTGACTTGTACGACACGTAGTTTACGCTAAAATTTGAATAAAACATCATGATTAAATAACTGAATCTTGTGTAATAATTGACTAATCATGTTTAGAAACTAGAGACAAATATATTTATGTATGTGGTTTACGTGAATATGACAAACATATTATGGCAATAAAACTGTTCTACTTTTGGCTACATCCATGTTTTATTCCTGTGATCACTAATAGGTTAGTAAAGGTAAATTAACAAATCATAATTCGAGTTACTGAAAAAGCATGCTACTTTGTTCATATTTGCTTGTATCCAGCAACCGGGATTGATATCACTGCGAGAATAGTGTTGTATTCTGCCTTGTCATGAATTTAATGATTACCATTCAAGCTTTAATTTGCATCCTCTGAAAATCCCACGCACACACACATTATACATTTCGCTAACCTGGGCCCTCATCAAGTCTTCACATTAGACTTTAACCCCTTCAAAGCCGTGCACTAGCCGATAAAGTATGGCTACCAATCATCTGTAAGATGAACTGCATGCACCCACATTATCTGTTCCTCTTTCAGACAATAGGATGAAAACCGTTAACATGTATTTTTTACGCCTCTTTGCATCGTTTGTTTTAGTTATTCGTTAAGGTAGTTTAGCAAAGAGAGTGGCACATCCTTGCACGATGGACTAAAGCAACCAATGAAACGGTCAAGACTTCACAAATTAGACGTGAGGGGCAATGATATTTTCTTTGGCGCACTTTGTGCGTCCAAGTTTCATGTTGCAGCACTTGCAAAATTCCCATGCTGAGTTCACTGTATCGACAGTAGCACTGCAGACTCCTGGAAATCCGAGTTCCTGTTTTAGCTGTTTTACTTGAACGATTTCCAAATATTTATACAACTTTGGATACTTTAGCAACAAAATGTAATAAGCTTTTATAAGCCTTATAAATATTCAGGCGCATGGCTAAGGAAAACCGTAAACCCGTCACTCATTCCCACCACCAACGTAACATCACTATATGAAAAGACGCAAACATTCCAAAGTGGAATTAATACTTCGCTCTATAAACTTTCTCTTTTGCTTTTGTGGTCTGTGTTTCCCGGGGTTTTCCAGAAGTTCTCCTTTACCCGTATTCCCTAAGGCGGTTTCACTAAAATGAAAATATCTCCTACAGAACCAAGTTCGTGGCAGCAACAATTGTCTTTTTATTTTCTTCTTCTTCTTCTCAGAATTTCTGCAACTATACGTTAAGAGGGTTGCGAAATGTTGCCTGTCATTTTATATTAGGAATTCAAGTAGCGGTGATGAATAAATAAATTGCATCATTTGTCTTAACTTAAATGTGAAAAACTACCTATTAGTAAATTTGATTAACTATTTCGAGATAATAGGTTACAGATTGTCTCACTTAGGGAATATTCATACGTACATAGATAGGGTGAGTGAGAATAACATCGAATAATTTTAAGGTGTGATTTAAGGGTTATATTTGAGTATGTTCCGTAAACGCCTTGTTATCGAGCTAGAGGGCATTACATTTTTGGAACACCACATCGGGTTAGACGAAGTTCTGTGACGCAGAGTTTTGTTCTCAATTTTGTATTGTAATATCGTCTGATTTGTTTTCTTTGTATTATGGAATATCGCTTGTGTTCTGCTTTTAACATTGTTTTTGAAATACTTGATATGTAAGTTAATCATTGTTAACACATGTGGTACTGTGAGTTACATTTACAGTTCATTTATCAATTCCCGTGGCAAAAAGGCTAAAGCTGGTCATTATTACTTACGGTACCAGTAGAAAAAGACGTAACACCCAAGAGTAAACCTAAAAAGGGCTAATTAATGAATCCTTAGCAATATATGCAACCGTATGTACATTTATTTCAGAAAAAGATTCGTAGGTGTGTGTGTGTGTGCGCGCGCGCGCACGCGGGCATGTGTGTTTATAAATATGTCTCACCGGATCTTTTCAGAAAAAGCAAAGGCTACAATCTCCCCTCGAGATAAACATTAGCAGAATTTATTTTATTGCTAATTTTCTCATTGGTGTGAAGGCAATATGGGAAACAGTTGGCTTTAAACGATAGCCAAATATTTCGAGGGCACATGCTATTCTGTTTGCATGGGTAATAGATAAAAAAACGACTAACGCATCTTAATGGGAAAAGTATATGCGTTAGTACATTTTAGCAAATAACAAAGAATAATTTCAAAATGGCTTACTCCGATAAAATATACTTGGCATGAATTGTGTGTTTTTAAACTTTCTGTGTAGTAAGACTTCGTCATCTCTTATGATTTATGAAATTATGACCTATGCAAAAGTGGCCTGACTGCAGAGGATTTCTGAGGACATTTCCAGGAAATGTAATAAAATTATATATTTCATTTGAATAAACCTGTCTTAAACATGTGGTATTTAATAGAAATAATTTAATTTTCCAAAATGTTCAATATAAACGGTAACTTGGGTTGTGGGGGTTTTCTTGAAAATCTTCCTGTCGTATCCTTGGAAGATACTAAATTTAAATGTATAACCAACTTCCCTTTTTGAGTTATGCTATTCACAGACGGGCATACACACAGCGGCTTTTTCTAAAAGAGGATCTCAAAATCTGAACTTTCGATACAGAATTGTTAGGTGGAATGAAATACTTCCGCTATTTGTAACGAGTAAAATTGCTTTCTGACCTTCCCCTTTTCGTAAAACCAATGCTAAAGGCCTCGTTCTTAATTGTGTTTCAGGAAAATTCGCTACAATAGGTTACAATCAATCTGTGTTTGAGCTGTGTTTATCTATTATTACAGATAGCCTCAGGTGATATTGCGGTAGATATTGGGTCAAACAGATCAATAGAGATTAGTTCTAGGAGGCGTGATGCCCATCGATAGTACAATGCTAATAAGGAAATGTAATGTGATGGGTTATGCCACAATTATTATGCTTCGTTGTGCTGCCACTGAATTGCTATTGTATACAAATAACTTCACCAGGATTCACGGCACCACTCTATATGCTTAACCCCACAGTTTCAGTTGCAATTGTCTTAGTACACGACGTTGCCCGAGGCTTCACGATTTATTCCTTCTTCTTTCTTCTTGTCTTACAGGACCTAGGCCAATCGGTCTGCTCTGGCCTCAATTCAAAGTAGTCTGGGTCTTCCTGAGTCTCTTCTGCCCGTTGGTGTATAATATAGCATCCTTTTTGGAATCCCTGGACTGTCCAATAAAGTCCAAAAAGGCCGTTAAAAACCATAGTTGATATCTTTCAACAGCCATTCATAGATTTTGAAGAAAATTCCTCCACACTAAACTACCGTTTACATGGAAGATTTTTCTAAAATTTTGATTTTCTTGAAAATGGCTCTAAAAATTTTGATTAAAATACCATATGTTTTAGATATTTTTATGGCAAATGAAATATATATGTTGAATTTTCTGGCTATAACCTATGTAGTCCTGTTTACTCAGCGTGAATTTTGCATAACTGGTAAACCGCAAGAGATAGACCAAATCTTACTATACAAAAAATGTAGATGTTACTAAAACACACAATTGACGTCTGAATCATTTTTTTGTAGAGTGAACCATTTCGGAGATATTCCTTGTTATTTGTGTGAGTTTTAGAGAAGTTACAATTAATTATTCTGTCAAATGGGATATCGTTATTCATTTTTTCATATGTTAACCGAGCAAAGAGAACGGAATTTTAAAGCTTTAAAAGGTTTCACTGTCGCACAGTCTATTCAGAATATTCCCATATTCTCCGTGTACTTGCAGGAAAATAAAGAAAAAGATAGTTTCTGCAAATGTTTATCTCAGCTAACACGAAGAAAATATAAGAATAAGTTTGTAAGAATGGTTACTGCAACAGTAGAGAAAGTCATGTGAGTGCAACGCATCAGATTTTTTTTTTCTACACTCTATCAATTTGTCTTTTATTGCAAATATATTTAGTTTCTCTCGTATTTCAACATTCGGCCCGGGTTCGATCCCAGGGACCCGCATGTGGTATTCGTGGTGGACGAAGCGGCGTCAGGGCGGGTTTTCTCCGGGTTCTCCGGTTTCCCCCACCATCTCATTCAACCGGTGCTCCATCTTCATGTATCATCAGTGTCACCGCCTGTGGTGCCGTTGTAGTAAAAGCGGGCGTTAAACACTACACACACATTTCAACATTTATCTTATCTGTCTATGTATATCATAATAATGCTCTTAGAAATTTCATATCTATAGCCTGTTTTGTTTTATATTCTTTCTCTGTTAGAACCAAAGATTCGCCACCATACAATAAAGCCGGTACCGCTGTAACTTTGTAGAATTTTAATTGGGTGTCAACTCTTGTTTTATGAGTTCTTCTTGTTGTGCCACCCATTAATTAGTATTTACTCATTTTATTATACATATCTCTATCATTGTTGAAAGTCAGTTTACACCCTAAATAATTAAAAAGTTTGAATCCGTTCTAAAATATTCCCTTTCAAGCCGTTTAAACTCTAATCGGGTGTTTACCCAGAAATGATCTTGGTCTTAATATTATGATATTAAAATTATATTCTTCTCATATCTGAAGAAATTCATAAGTTGCTTTCTGAAGAGCCCCTTCTGTATTTTTATTGTAACTAAATCGTCTAGTTAAGCTAAAACGCTAAGATTAGTTTCGTTTACTGAAATTCCAATCGGTGCAGATTCTTCCCGTAAGATGTCTATATAAATGTTAATAAGTGCGGTGATAATACACACCCTTGTCTCACTCCTTGGTTAGTTGTGCACACTCTTTTAGAATCGGACATATTGGGTCTAAAACAAGTATCTTTATATAAACGTTTGTACATTTTATCAAATGCATTGTGTATCCACACTTCTCCATTATCTCCCACAATTTTCACCTATCAACTTTGTCAAATGCTTTTTCAAGATCTATAAATGGCAAATACGTAGATACATTATATTCTCTCGTTTTCTCTATCAAGTTCCTCTTTGTAAATATATTACCAAAGCAAGATCTTCCTTATCTAAATCCATTCTGTTCATCTAGCAAAAGTGATTCTGTATTGGCTTTAATCTGTTGTTCAAAATAGCTGCATAAATCTTACATGTCGAACTCAATAAACTAATACATCTATAGTTTGAGGGTTTAGTTCTGTCACCTCCTCCTTTCTGTCTCCTGTATTCCTACAAAATTTATCCTTAGGTCGCACTTGTCTGATAGCCTTATGGTTAATTATGATGGCCTCACGGGGTATCAGCCGTGCTAATTTTAAAGGTCCTGGGCTTTCCGCCATACTAAACTCTATGGCCATCCTCAGAAACTGAATAAATGAACGACCATCTCAAACTCATGATGTTCATCAGGAACTGAAAATTTAAAAATTCTAAAGGTCTTCGATGTTGGGGTTAGTTTGGGATGGGGGATTATTTTTTTGTCTGTGTGGAGGAACCTTCATTTCAGGTACTTGAAATACACTGAGCTTATCAAGCGATTTTTCATTTTTCAGTTATGCTGTTCACAGACTGATACATACACAGACACAAATGTATCGACTTTTTCTGAAGATACTTTTCTTCTATCCAGGGAGTTTCAAAATAAGTTTTTTTGGAAAATCTCTGTATTCACGTTTTGGGTGGAAAACAACACTTTCTTTACTTGCTGTACATAGTAACATTTTAGTGTTCTCATCCCTTAGTCGCTTCCTATCGAGCGAATGGTTCAGGTGGTAACCTCTGTGTCCCCCATTCCCCGCGGCCGACCTTTCCTGACCCATAGATTTTTTTCGGTGGTTTCCCGGGTCATCAGGCGAATGCTGAGCAGTACTTCCATATTCTCCGAATTTCCTGTCCTTCCATTTTGTTACATTAATCATTTCACTTCACCCTTCATCCCGTTAGGTTTCTTTAAGGGTTGGAAATGTCGGTGAGTGTCGTAGAAGCAGCACGGCAGGGGAAGAGTATGCGCTCTGGAAATCTCATCCCCCGGATTGTACGGTAAGTCTGCTGCTTTCCGGGCCCCCATGGGATGGTGAAAGCTCTAAGGGGGATAGAGCTGGTTTCCGAGTTCCGTGCCCCCTTTGTGTCTATGAACCCTAGGGATGGGAGAGGAACTGGACTGAGCTAGCCTCCACAGGGGTGACGTCACCTGCAAGTTTGGGCTGCAATTAGGATTTATTCAAATTTCCTTCTTCCCGGAGGATGCCCCGTCATGAGGCATAGGCACAAAAGATCGCCTTTTGGTCCTGGTACTAAGTCCTTTCCAACAGTTGTCATAGTTTTTCACCATCTGGAGTCCAGAAAACAATTCAGGAATGCTTTTTTGAGACGAAAGGTGGATAGCATTTGATATCTCAACCTAAAACCAGAATGAAACTAAGAGCATAAAAGATTAGATGTATATCCTCATACATATTAGAAACACAAAATGCAGTTGCGTTATTAGGAAGGAAACACCAGCTCTGGAGTTATAAGCCTCATCCATTGCGCTTCGTGTTTCAAAAAGGGTTGGGTTTTCTGTCTCACAGCTCAGCCTGCCCTTCTGCAAAATTTAGGTTCATTTTCTTTTTCTTTTCCACAAGTATTTCACGTTGGTATATTTACATATTTGTTTCAAGTAGTAGTCTGCCTATTTCACCGAGTGCTAATCTGTGAGGCTCGCATTCGGGAGGTTCTGGGTTCGAATCCTGTCAGGTTAGTCACTCGAATCATAGATAATTTTTCGTGACTTCCGTGGTCGGTAGAAAAACGCTAAGGTATCTTCTCTCCGCCTATTTACCATTTCGTAACATCCGATTAATTGCATCTGTCTTAGGGTTGCAGGACCGTGTGACGGCGGTTGGTGTGTTGCGTTTGGACGGTGGAATTATTTACACATCTTTTAGACATTTATACACCCAAAGAAGGGGATTGGTAAAGCTGATAGGTAGAAACTCTGCAAGATATCGAAAAAACGTGGACATCACGCCTATGTAATAAAACGCATAAAGAGTTTGTACTAAGGTAGAAGCTTTGGGTTCAATACATCCTATTTTGAAGGGGAATGCACACGTATTTAATAAAGAGATAAGAAAAGCGTGTGTAATGTTAGCCACATTCTTTTGGGAATAATTTTTAAAGTACTCTTCCTTCTGAATGACTTCTGCATAAGGTAAGAGATGGTGATGCTCAGAGAACAGTTCCCTCACATGGAACCCTCGGCCCCAACCTATCCTGTCGGGTATGTTTAATATAGAAACGTTAGGAACCCCCATGGGTTACGTCAGACTCCATTGGATTTGACTACTCTTATACTGCCGTCTCTTACTCTCAGTGGCTTAGTGGACACCATATGGTAGCCTTGGCTGTAGTGCTATTTCTAAATACGGCAGTGATGGGTGTGCAGTGGAGAGGGAGAAAGTGAAGGGGAAATAAGTGTGGGAGAGCATTAAAGCATAGGATAGATAGTGCAGTGGAAAAGAGTGGAGCCAATTTTTTTTTTTTTTTTTTGGGGGGGGGGAGGTTTAATAATATAAAGGGAAGATAGACACAGTCTTCGTGACCATCACAGGTAACAAAATGTCTGAGCAATTTTTAAAACAATTTTATTTTAAAATTGGGTATTATATCCTGTCATGTTTATGAAGATAATGTTTAACATTCTTTAACTCTAACCTTTTTACATATTTGCATGAATCACATTTACAGACTTTATGACCACCTTGACTTTTCATTGTTTCTCAGACACACCAACAATGAAAACTTCAAAACGCAATTCAATAGTAGAAGCAGTGATTTAAAATAACTATTAACTGGTAATGCTAGGGTAACATGGTAGCCTATTTCTATTACTATCCCATTTACAACAAACCACACGTGGTGATGCAGCAACCACAACTTTTGTAAACATCCTATGCCTTAAAGAGGATAACTGGCTAACATGTTTCATCTTGCAAGGCTTTTAAGCTCATAAACCAGTTACTCGATCTAAAGGTATGAAAGTTTCCCATTTTTCTACATTAATTTTGTTACTAGCTATAATTACTAACCTTCCGGCAGCTCGCCTGTAAACGGCTTTAAAATTAATTATTAAATAATTAAAAGTTGGGGTTAATAGAGGAAGTCGTACATTCGATAAAGCTCCCCTAAGACTTTCTCCCCCACCTTTTACCCCAGCAGGTAGATAAGGCTACGATTCCCGGATAATTTATTTCCTTTTCTGGAATTCGAGTGGGAATACTCAGGCGAGATACCTTTTTGAATTAAATGTGCTTCTTGGAGAAGGAATTTGTATCTCGGTGAGTGGTAATACCAACTTAACAAGGAAAAACACCAAATACCTCGTAATCATTGCCTGGGATTAAGTTTTACCACCAGAAATTTATCCTTTGTTTGCCGGATAATTTAGGAACTTAGTAGAAAGGAAGGATTTTTAAAAATCTGATATATTGCAGTCACATGACTTTCTCTACTCTTGCACAAAGTAGTCTTACAAACACTACTTCACGTAAATCAAGATAAAATGTTTTAGAAATTATCTTAATGATAATTTTCTTGTAGATACAAGGGGAATACAGTAGGCTTTAAGCGATAGTCAAATGTTTTAAGAAGGGGCGCTATATGATCATTTTGAAACTCTCCTATTTGAGAACGTCCATAAATAGCGCAAAATTGTTACAAATAACAATGAATATCTCCGAAGCGGTTTACTTCACAAAAATATCATTTGAGTTCAAGTATGTGTTTTGGCGAGATCTACATTTTTTGTGTTCTAAGATTTAGTTTACACCTTGTGGTTTAGAAGTTACACAAAAGTCATCAAGAACAAACAGGACTAGCCATTTGTGATAAAAAGTATCTCAAAGATATTGTATTTTAATCAAAATCGTTAGTGCATTTTTTAGACAACCAAAATGTTCTAATAATGTACCCAAGGTCCAAGGAGCTTAAAGGTATCCGAAATTTGTCTTCTCAGGTTAAGGGAAAATCTCGGAAGAAAGCCTTATACGAGATTCGAACTCGGGACCTCTTGAGGTAAGGTAAACGTGCTATCTCTACACAACAGATGTGGACAGTAAAAAGTTGTTTATATGATTCTAAGGCATACTTCTACACAAATATAAGATTTAGTCATTAATTATAACAGTGGTATTTCTTTGAAATACCTATTTAAATATCATTTTAAATGAAATAGACATTCTAAGCCTACTAGATGACCCGGTGAGCTTTGTACCACCATAAACTGATTTGATTGTAACTTCATAAGTGATTATCAATTCCAATGAACCTTTTAACTCCAATTCATTGAAATCAGTAATATTAGACATATGCTATATGGTTTGTAAACAAAGATGTTGCCTTTCTAACCCACGACATACAGTTGTCCGAGCAAAACATGGAAACTCTAAGTTAATTCCCCAAACTCAGAACCACTGGCATGGGAAAAATTCAATGCCATGCCCGGGAATCGAATCACTAATGTTCAGCTGTCCATGTCGATGCCTTTAACGCTTGAGCTACATTAGCGAGACAACGACTGGCATTGCCACTTCTTGATGGTCATTGCAAAGGCCACACGCACGGGGAATTGCAGCCCTTTGATATCGAATGGCAAGTCCGTTGGAATCAAAGCATCTTCTCCTTTGTACTTTCCCTTAATAATATTCGCATCGATGGCATTGTTCATAAGCTTTTTACAGCCAGTCTCGTTCCGTTGCATAGTCGAGGTTAATGGTGATGATGATGATGATGATGATAATGATGACGACAGCGTATTTTCAAGTACAAATAATGAGGTGGTAATTCAGGCAATAGCTCGCTGTCTATTTGACTGACTTCGACGACCTACGCCAACTTGTCCTCTGCTTGGCATTGTAATGAACACTGTAAAACGACATGGAATTATTGTTATTCACAGTCACTCATATTTGTTCAGCTTACCTTGAGAATTTTATAATATTGAAATCCTGAAACTAATTCCTCGAGTTTTGATAAAACACATTTTGTGGTTATGTCTAAGCCTCCTCTAGTTCCCCGAGTCTGGCTCAAATAAAATTAAATTAACTTTTTGTTCATTTATAAGCCAGCAAAGTTAGTTAACCTTAATAGTGTGGCTTCTCAAAATGAAGCCGCCTCCGTATCGCAGTTGGTAGCATGCTTGCCTCTGGCGCGGAGGACCCGGTTCGATCCCCGGTACCAGCATGGGGATTTTATGCCCTCTGGTAGGTCTGGTAGGGGGTACACTCAGCCTCGTTAGGTCCCAGGGGGACCAATTGAGGAGCTACCTGATGGAGTGGCCTCGGGTCGTGAACTGCGCATAATTAGTCGGGAGGGATCAGGACACCGACCACGTTCCACCCTCCAGTACTGCACCTCAAGAATGACGCCTGTAGTGGGCCGAGGTGGGAGACGCAGCGGCTGGGCGGTAAGGCTTGGCTCTTCATGAGCTGTTGTACTGGGGCTTAGTTTAGATCAAAATGAACGTTCAGAAAGTGAAATTAAATTCGATTTAACCAAACCCGCTCTGAAAATCCTTCTTTACCAAAAAAAACTTTTAAATGTAATGGATGCAGCCATCGAACGATGGATCTGCCAAAACCGCTATATATTGAAAGTAATCTGCAGTGGCAATTCCCATATAGAATTAACAATTTCGATTTTTCGACTGTTCCTTTGGGTTTTTCCTGATGTTCTTTTTCACTTTCTGTACTACTTTTAATAAAGTAGAGGATGTGTTGTATTCCACTCAAAAATTCGATGCCAAGATTTCATCGGAAATATTTTAAGGCCCCCTGAATCCAAAAAGGGCATTTTTAGAAAAATGTCCTGTGTGTGTCCGTCTGTCCGTCTGTCAGTCTGTGGACAGCATAACTGAAAAACGAAAAGTCGACTAAAAACCAAAGTTGGAATTTAACTTTAATCTCTTTCAAGGACATACACACAAAGATTTTGAATAAAATTCCTCCTCCCTAAACTATTCTTTACCTGGAACATTTTTCGAAAAAAATTATTTTCTTGAAAACAGCTCTAACGATTTTGCATAAATGCCATATGTTTGAGACATTTATATGACAAATGAAGTGTATATTTTGAGTTTTCTGGCTATAGCCCATGAACTTCTATTCACTCTGGATGACTTTTGCATAACTGGTGAACTCTAAGAAATAGACCAAATCTTACTATACAAAAAAATGTAGATGTTACTAAAGCACACAATTTGGGTCTAAATAATTTTTTGTAGAGTTTTTTGGAGATATTCCTTGTTATTTGTGTGAGTTTTGGACAACTTACACTTGGGTCAAGTGGAACATAGTTATTCATTTTTAACCGTACAACGAGAACAGAATTTGAAAGCTTCAAAACATTTGACTATGGCTGAAAGTGTACTGTATTCCCATATTCTCCTTGTACTTACAAGAAGATAAACAATAAGATAAGTTTTGCAAATGTTTATCTCAACTAACACGATGAAGATATAGGAGTAAGGGTTTGCAAGAATGGTTAGTACAAGAGTAGAGAAAGTCATGTGAGTGCAACACAACATATTTTTTTCTAAACCATTCCAGTATTGAGGCGAACAAGACAAAAATGAAAATAATCAAATTGGTCGAGTCTTTTTAGAGTTTTTTTTCGAGACTAATGCAGGGGAATTGATTTTTATATTTATAGATTTATACTATTTCACCGTAAATCTGCTTAATTATTTTATATTATTTTAAAACGTATACATAAATCATTGTCTCATCAGTCCTTATTACAAAGTTTAACATTTTTATTTTCCGACACAGAAGGCACTTTATTTTTTATAATAGAAAATTACGGTTGCACTTATTTCGTTGGAAGTTCTTAGAATGTGTTTTCTGTAAAAGCTAACGTAATCTACTGGGAGACACCTGTTCTAAAACCCAAACATTAGCGGTTGGCATTTTGGAATCTCCCCCACTTTTCAATGTAAGTTCTTACCGCCCATCAGAGGATCACTATTCGTTTGCCCTTTTCAGGAAATCCAAGAAAGAAAGCGACATCTATCATTGATGATATCAGCTAAAAATCCAAGATCAACGTCATTCGACGTTGTCGGAGAAATTCAGTTTACTTTAACATGTGCGGGCCCTTTTTCTGCTCCTGTGCACTTACCTTAGCAATCGATTTAAACCGTTATCTCGCTATGAGCCTTTCCAAAGAAACTTGCCTCGTTTCTAAAAGAAACTGATGTAAAATCACATGGCTCTTTCTGCCTTTTATTACGTATTTGTTGGTATACAAAATATTCTTAGAAAGAATACTTCTCTACTACGCATAGTAATTAGAGGAAGTGCTGGATTCTTCCCATATATTCGATATAAAGATTTCACCGGAAATGTATGTTTTGGGACTCCCTGGAGGCGCCGTGACCGAGCGGTTGGAGCATTCGCCTACCACCTAGGTGGCCCGGATTTAATCCCTGTTGTATTCGTGATGGACGAAGTGGCGTTGGGCGGGTTTTCTCGCTTTTTTCCGTCATGTATTCCACCGATTGCTCCATCATCACTTTTCCATTCATCGATTTTTCCTGCATTTCATATCATTCTCTTCCGCACTCACATACCTGGTGTTGGGCTGAAAACCCACGCACCTAAAATGTCAAGTAGTTGACTTACTTCCGTGCTGAGCCCCGGCACCCTAAACGTGCACTCCTCCGTGGCCTTGACTGTGACTGGAGGACGCAGCGGTCGGGCAGAGGGTAACCTCTGCATAGAGGAGACGCCCTAGGGAATTTGGCTCTCTTTTATAAGATCACTCCTTGTAATTGTAGACAATAGACACCTAAGTAAACAAATCTGATGTGCTGCACTCACATAGTTTTCTCTACTCTTGTGCTAACTATTCTTATAAACTCTTATTCGTGTATGTTCTTCTTGTTAGTCTAGATCAACATTTGCAGAAATTATCTTATTGCCCCTTTTCTTCTACAAAGGGGAATACAAAAAATGCTTTTTTTTTTGGATTCAGGGGTCTCAAAACATGTATTTCCGGTGAAATCTCTACATCGAATTTTTGGATGGAATACAATAATTCCCCAACTTAACCGGGTAAGTAGAGGAAGTGCGACAGGATTTGCCTCTGTTGTCTTAACTGCGACAGTAAGGCTTACTCGGCTAGTGGGTGTCTCTGGTTCGATCCTTCCGAAGCTTGCTTTCCTCAGGGTGGCAATTCCCTGTCAATGTTAGAGACAGGAAAAAATATTTGGTTATATTGTTTCAGCGAAGAAACAAGGACCTTCGCTTACAGGTGATTAATAAGAATATGAACTGGGATATTTATTACACAAAATTGCCTCAACTGTGTTCATGTATTTTGTAGTCGTTGCCCGCAACGCTTATCGCGCTTATCACCTACTTTAATGCACATGCCAATTTACGCACATCGGAACTATACTTTTGCGGAATCTTATTTTATACTTTTACACGCGAATATCACTCCACCAAGGGACGTAGGTGACCGTCTCCGTAGCTCAGTTGGTACGGGGGACACGGGTTCTATCCCCGGTACCAGCATGGGGATTTTATCCCCTCTGGGAGGTCTGGCACGGGGTGCACTGAGCCTCGTTAGTCTTAGAGGGACCAAGTGAGGAGCTACTTGATGGAGAAGTAGCGGTCCCAGGTCGTGAAGTCCACATAACTGGCCAGGAGGGATCAGGACGCCGACCACATACCATCCTCCAGTACTGCACCCCAACAGTGACGCCTGCAGTGGACCGAGGTGGGGGATGCTGCGGCTGGGCGGTAAGACTTGGCTCTTAATGGGCTGCTGTGCCGGGGCTTAGAGGGGCGTAAGTTTTAACTATAAGTGCCAGACTAATACTGTGTGAAACGAGTGGTTTCGCTTCCTTTTATACACGCCGAGGTTGTTGTTGTTGTTGTTTTTTTTTTTAACTCTGTCGAGTTCTATTTAACCGTTTCTCAAATTTTCCGCCAGGAACATCATAACCTAGGTGAATATTGCGTACATGAAACAAATTTACAAATAAATGGTTCCTAGTAGGTACAACACAAATTACATACTTATAAAATTTAATGTGTTGCACTCACGTAGCTTTCTCTACTGTCGTACTGACCAGTCTTACAAACTGTTATTCCTATGTCTTCTTCGTGTTAGTTGAGATAAACATTTGCAGAAATTATATTATTGCTTATTTTCTTGTAGTTAAAAGGGGGCTGTGGGAGTACAGGAGGCTTTGAGTGATAGTCAAATCTTTTAAAGATTCCGTTCTCTTTGCACGGGTAACACATAAAAAAATGAACAACGATGTTACATTTGACAAAAATTTGGACATACATTGTGCGTTTTAGCAGGGTTTGCATCTTGTATTGTAACATTTGGTCTATCTCTTACGATTTACGGGTTATTTAAGTCATCTAGACTAAATACGACTACATAGGCTATAGTGAGAAATTTCAAAATATACGTTTCATTTGTCATAAAAATATCTTAAACATTTCATTTTTATCAAAATCGTTAGAGCCATTTTCAAGAAAATCAAAATTTTCGATAACATTTTTCATGGAAAGGGTAGTTTAGACTGGAGCAATACTCTTCAAAATCTTGGTGTCGCATCCTTGAACTTAAACTTAAAGACCAACTTTGGTTTTTAACCACATTTTCGTTTTTGAGTTACAGTTTGTCCAGTACAGTTTGTCTGATGTCAGAACTCAGGTATGTGTATGTTTACAAGTGCTTTTTTGGATTCAGGGGACCTCAAAACATATATTTCCGGTGAAATCTCGACATTGAACTTTTGGGTGGAATACAATACTTCCCCTACTTACTAGTAGAGAGTGTAATAAAATTATCTCTAAATAAAATTATCATTCACAATTACATTTCCAAATTTAATATATGGTTTCAAACGTTTCCTTTATTTCAAAAGTTGGCAAAGCTGGGACATGACTACGTGAAGCGGCAATCCCAATAAAACATTCTTCCACGCTCCATGCCCGCACCATATATCTCATTTTATTTACTTTTTTTTGAAATGGGCAGTGCGGTGAACTGCCTGGAGTGAAGGTGAATAGCATGCTCCGGGTCAGCTGTTATTGAACTTGTAATTACATGCGGCATTCCTACCTACCGAGAGGCTTAATGACTCCCATTTCAGTGTTCCATCCGCCCCCACTGCAGTATCTTGATACCACCATTCTTACATATTCTGACATTCCACTATATCTGCTGTCTGCAACAGAAATCGTCACAGTACGATGAGCAAACTTGCTTTAATGTTTTGACAAACGATCAGCTTTAGTGTTTAAGTTCGCAGGGCTTATTCTGGTATCGTTTTTAACACCGAGCTCATCTTGTCTTCGGTCTATCAATATTTCTTATATACTTTGAACTTAATTTAATTTAAGCGCTAGGCTAATGTTACATCTTAGGTAAGTTACAGGGCTCTTCAGTTGAAACCTAATTGGGTGCCACAGACGGCTTTGCTCCTACATTTAAACCCAGCACGTAAAGCATGTATAACACTCTTACCTTATAGAAGATGCTGGAAATGTCATCCACCCTCGGCTAAATAAGTATTATATCGAGAGAACGCATTCTTATTCGCGCGATTATTTGGGCCACTGTAATGTTTACAATTTAATTTGTAATATTTTGTTTTAGTTGTTCCAATGTATATCACCTCCTCGTTTTCTTTTGTTTTTGAACATCTGAAGTATTCATATGCAGTAAAACCAAACAGTGGACCATTAAGAAATGGCAGGCAAAAGATTTGACAAACATTCTAGTAAGGATTTTTAAACATACACACCTGAAGTTATTAACAGCGAAGAAAATTGATACACAAATAACTCAAAGTAATTAAGAGATTCACGCTTCACTTCAATAAATTGTGCTAAACTTAATATTTCGCACAACCATCGTTTCGACACATTTACGTGTCATCCTCAGGCGAATTGACATTATCCAATAAGGTGATAAAAATAATGACAATGGGGCGTCTGAAATAAGTTGTGTGATTAAATGAGATCCACATACAGTATTACCTCGTTTATCGGGACTAACTGGTACCAAAGGCAATCCGGAAAATAGAAAATCCGGGATGCGTGGGTAATAAACAGAACAGAAGTCTTAAATCCTTAAGTAAGCAGACTTGCCGTTTATTATGATAAAAAACTACATGTCTTATAACTAAATTAAATACAGTATATGTATGTGTAGTATTGTTTACAGAACATAAAATATATAAAAATCCGGGATGGATGGGTAATAAACAGAACAAAACTCTTATATCCTTAAGTGAGCAGACGTGCCATTTATGATGATAAATAACTACATGTCTTATAGCTAAATTAAATACAGTATATGTATGTGTAGTATTGTTTACAGAACATAAAAGATATAAAAATCCGGGATGGATGGGTAATAAACAGAACAAAACTCTTATATCCTTAAGTGAGCAGACGTGCCGTTTGTGATGATAAAAAACCACATGTCTTACAACTAAATTAAATACAGTATATGTATGTATAGCATTGTTTACAGAACATAAAAGATATAAAAATCTTCTTTTCCTGATTACCCCCCCCCTTATGCAAGACTTACAAGCCAGTGTCTAGGGTTAGACGTCTGTCGGTGAGCAAAGGAACCTATGGACCGGGCAGAATGAAGACCTGGAAGCGGACAACCCGGAGAAAACACGCCCAGTTTAGTGTGGAGGAATTTTCTTCAAAATCTTCGTGATGCATCCTTGAAGAATATTAAACTTAAATAGCAACTTTGGTTTTTAACCGGCTTTCGCACACGTACACACACACACGCACGGAAGGCACACAGACACACATACACATACGCGCGCGCCTTTTTCTAAAAGGTACTTTTTTTAAAATTCAGAGGCCACAAAACATTTCCGGTGAAATCTCGACATCGAAATTTTAAATCCAATATAATACTTCCCCTACTTACTACACGTGGTAGAGAAAGCAATAAAGCAAAAGTGCAACTTGAGATTCAGTTTTCTAAAAAAAGTAGATTTTTAAATACAAACCAGCTTTAGTTTTCGTCGCTGTTATGAGCTACATTTTGAAAACGCCAACGAACACTTAGAGTACTGAAGTCTGTACCACTTTCTGTTGCTCACCTCATTTCCTTTGGAGGAAGAAAATCCTTTTTCTGAGAAACAGTAAGACATAGCAATAGAACTTTACGGAATAGTGCTTTGGAGTCTAATATCTGTCTTAGCAGTTTCTCGGAACAGTTGATTAGCGCTATTGGTATGCCACTTATGTCGCTAGTAGCAGCACTGCAGCAACTGCGGTAGATGGTGAAACAGAAAGAGAATTGCGTGGTTGGATTGCGGAATGTTTTCCACTTTTAATTTATTTATTCTTTACCACCTTAACTCCGGAAAGAGCTGCAACAGTGCAAACAAACAATGAGAAAACTACGCATTTATTTAAAATACGACCTCCATACTTCCCAACGACTTCTTCGTTTGCAAGACAGGAATCACTGGAGGAATTAGAAACTTCCCGCATTGCAGAGAACTTCATTCAGTAGTGTTTGAGAAAACCAATACGGAATAATAAACTCATTTTCCTTCATTCGGGTTCAATGAAATGTTTGTTAATATCATTATCTAGTCTAAGAATTGAAAATGGAGTCAGTAACGTAAAATTAATATTTGTATAAATAACTGATACGAAAATAGGTAAGTCATTGCAATAAATAATTTTTCATATTGTAACAAAATGACAATTCGAGGAATACCACTTCTGACACCAGCGTGACAAAATGATAAAAGAATCCAATTACTTTTTCTCGCACTTTATTTTCTCCTAACTGAATAAACAACAACACAATTCTCCTTTACTGACGTTACACAGTCGTCAGACTTTCGTGATATTACAATCCACAGCTGTTGTCTTCTGTAATCTTGGCATACAGTTTTCTGGCTCACAAACACACACACGCACACGCACACACACACACACACAATGAAACCAACAACTGTTTGAGATGACGTAGCCAGATCTGTTTTCTCGAACGTACCTTTTCTGCAACTTGCTGTCAGCCAGAAGCTTCACGAAAAATCTAGAAAACACCTTTTGGTTCCACCGCTCTGATTGTTGTCACGCGTCTGCTCATGTGAGTGGTGCGGAGCAGTTTGATCGTGAGCATCTTTCATACGCGTCGCTCCATATGTGGTGTGAAGTAGTTTAGCCTCGACCGTCCTTTGTTGTGCGCCGCGGCCGGCGTCACATTATAATACCTAGTGTAAGAAAAATAAGTTGCAATCTTATCACGGAATTAAAGTGATTAACACGAAACTTATGTGTAGGAGAAGCAATGACTAATACGTCAGTGTAGCTAAGGCAATTAAACATTCCAATGAAATTAGTTGAGAGTAAATCAGTTATTCTTCGCAAAAGTTAAAGGCATATGGAGGCAGGCCGTACTGCAGACTCCAGGGAATCCTAAGCTGGCCCCTCCTACCAGCGCTGCCAAATGTGGTACACGCATCTCATGCGCTCTTATTTACAGAACCTCTGCCGGTACACGCACTACGCTTGGCAACAACGTTATCAGCTTACAATATTCTCATATTTGTCCAATGTTTAATATGTTGGCAATGTCAGAAGCTGGAGTATCTGCTGCCGATTTATAATTTCGTTCTGTACAAAATTTATCGAACTCATTCCAACCATATTTCCTGTTGTACTCTAAGTTTCCATCCTGGAATTGTTGCATCTATTTCCGCATTAGATGCTTAACCGAAGCAAGTCAGCCATTTTTTACATTTAAACCTAGCGGCTCTGTTCCGTCAAATTACTTAAGCTGTTGCGCATCAGTGCAGATAGGTTCTCTAACATGATAACAACATAACGAAAGCAGAGGAGGTGATAACTAAAATTCCGAGGTGTCACAATAAAATCTGATACATTTTTTCTCCAATGAAGTCTGTCAGTGGTTGAAATATGAAATTGCTGCACACATGATCGATAGATTTCAACCAAGTCACCTGCGAGTTGAATAATCAGATATAATACTTCAATAGTTGCGGTGTCTAGGGCTAAGATTTAGAAACATTTTAATTTCACAACGTGAAACAGTCGGCAACGCGCCTCAAGTAGTTTATTTATTAGCATCTATTAGCGTTATAAAAGAACTTAACTCTTGCGTTACATTTTCACAACTACGCACACACATAGCCTGAGAGAAAGGCCCTGTAATTCTGTGTAGTAACCAGCAGTGAATTCATCAGAAAGAGATATTATAGACCGAAATGTACAACCTTGTCTGTAACCTTTCGTAATGAGCGGTTATACCCCACTCCACTCCTTTAAACGGAGGGACAGTCAGTGTCTAGTGACGGACACAGACACGCGATTCCATGGCTGTTTGTCATGCCCTGAATTTTCTAGGAATGTCCTCAGAGGACCTCTTCATTCTGGGCGATATTTGCATAAATGGTAAGCAGTAAGAAGCCGCAAAAGCTTATTAAATAAAAAATGTGGATATCCTTAATACTCAATTTATATCAAATACTTATTTTTCCTATGAGTGAACCATTTCCGAGATATTATTTCTTAAATGCTTGAATTTTCCAATACTTAAATTTTTTTCAAATAGCAATATGTTATTCGTCTTTTTATCTCCTGGCCTTGCAAATAGAACGGCATTCCAAAGGCATCGCATAGCAACCAGCTCTTAAAACCTTTCACTATCGTCTAAACTCCCATATTGCCCTTGTACCTACAAGAAAATTAGCCATAAAGTAATTTCTGGAAATGCTTATGTCGGTTAAAATGAAGTAGGTAGAGAAATAAGCATTTACCAGAATAGTGTGTATAAGAGTGAGTATAGCTCCACATATATAATTGTGAACAGCGTTTCTCCAAATTGAACTATATTAATAGTATCTATTGCAATATGTTACGCGACGATCACTTGGTGTATCTTCTAAAGCTATACACTTCGACTTCGTCGCCAAATATTGACATCTTAAACATAAGCGGTTTCAGAGAAGTCATTAATGATCAGATATTTATTACGTAAGATTTGAAAATGTTTTCGTAAGTCAAACAGAAAGCACGTGTAACCAACCCGCCAGCACAACACTATGGGTTAGAGGGCCAAACTCCGCGTATAGTGGAAGGAGGTAAGCCCAACTTCCAGTCTTTCGCACACGTGTCCCATTTCGTAGGAACGAGATTATCAAACCTTGTAAACCTGAACGATGATCAATACCAATAATCGGATCTGCTCAATGCGCTGTTTATAATGATGTTTATATCCATTTAAACCCTTTAGTCGACATATTTTGAATGTATATTACGTTACGTTCTCCAAGGCACACAGACGTTGATGTATCTATCGCTTTTTTCTGCGTATAGAAGCAGAATCCTCTAAGCCAAGGATTTACTCTAAACGACCTAAGACATTTTCGAAGACGTTTATTGATTTACGGTTTCCCATAACTAACATTGGTAGTTCGGAGAGAGGCTTGGCTTGGGCTATAGTAATAAGGAAAGGTCGAAGGTCGCTGCATTGCGCCATAAATTCTTATTAATATCGATACTGAAGCTTAGCTACAACACTATACATCCATTTTTTCCACTTGCTCACCTATTATTCTATCATCCAACAATGGGCCCGCATAATGCTTGAAGTTGGTGTACTTATCATTTATGGCTTCCATGGGTTATGTTGAAACCACCACTATTTATATTTAAAGATACAGAACAGACATGAGCAGTAATGCTTATATATGGTAGTCTGGTTGTTATTCATAAGCTGCACTAAATCAGGGTTGTTCGATGATTCCTTGTGGAGGATGTTCAATTACCATCTATAGGCAAGTCTTTAAATATTTATCAGAAATATTTGACTGCATATTATAGATGTAAATTAATATTATGATTATAACAAAGGTTGAAACATACCTGCTTTACAGGTCTTTCATTTTCACTTTATTTTATTACTTTCTCTACTACGTTTAGTAAAGTAGAGGAAGTATTGTATTTCACCCAAAAACTCGAAGTCGACATTTCACCGGAAATATGTTTTGAGGACCCCTGAATCCCAAAAAGCATCTTTAGAAAAAGGTCCGTGTGTGCGCGTGTGTCAGTCTGTGTGTCTGTGCCTTTGGGCAGCATACCTCAAAAACGAAAAGTAGATTAAAAACCAATGTTGGTATATAAGTTTAATGTCCTTCAAGGATGCGATACGTATGTTTTGAAGAAAATAGCCCCACCCTAAACTACCCTTTACGCGGAAGATTGTTTAAAAATTTTTATTTTCTTGAAAATGGCTCTAACGATTGCATTTGAGATATTTTTATGACAAATGAAATGTATATTTTGAATTTTCTGGCTATAGCTCCTGTAGACGTATTTACTCTGGACGACTTTTGCATAACTGGTAAATCGTTAGAGATAGTTCAAAATATACCATACAAATGTATATCTTGGGAAAACACACAATTTATGTCCAAATAAATTTTCCTGTAGGTTGAACCATTTCGGAGATATTTCTTGTTATATGTGTGAGTTTTGGAAAACTACAATTATCGTGAAATGGAACATCAGTGTTCATTTTGTTATATGTTAAGTGTGCAGAGAGAACGAATCTCAAAGCTTTAGAACTTTTGACTGTCGCTCAAAGCCTGCTGTATTCCCCATATTCCCCTTGCACCTACAAGGAAATAAGCAATAAGATAATTTGTATAAATGTTTATCTTAACAAGAAGATGATACAGAAATAAGAGTTTGTAAAAATGGTTAGTACAAGGGTACAGAAAGTCATGTGAATGCAACACGTCATATTTTTGCCAATATAGTCGTCTTTCTCATTTACAATTATTCCAATATGAGGTGGGATCTATTGAAAAATAGTTCTTCTTCCATTTTTCTCTAACTTTTCCAGTATGTCTTTAATTTGTATGACTGATGAATTCAACGAATATTTATTATTTCAAATAGCTATTGTTGCGGTGGAGTCACAAAATATAACACCTTTTTTATCTGAAATAATGTGGGCCATATGCTGCAACTCTTACAGAGGCCTTTTGTTACTTCGATTTCTCTGCTACTTTTTGAATTTTGATTTTTGGACACATTATTTTTGTACAACATTTTACTGTACTAGTTATTAATTTATTAATCGCCATATTCTCGAATACTTCCCCCAACTTATGTAAATCTTCTCAATCGATTTTTTAACTAGAAATATGTGATCCTAAATGTTCCAGTCATGAAGTCAATAATAATGCATACACTGTTAGGAAGAGAAACACATACCAGTATGGACACAGAAGTAAAGAATCGAAACCTATATCCAGATGCCTATAATGGTCACATGACTAAAATCTAGCACCAAAGATATTAAAAGAGATAAAAAGGATGGAGCACGAATGTGTACACTTTAGGGGGCAGGAGGGGGCAAACCGCACAAAAGATGGCAGTGGGACATACGATCTGGAAATGACAGGTTAATGGGCTAGCCCAAAAAGCAGAGAGCGGTGGAAAAGGAACAGGAGGAGGACGGCCCTTTCGGAAATTAATCCGGTCAGCACAACCGCAACTATAAATATTAAAATACTGACGCATAAATTTTGTTATTCAAACGTACGTAAATCTCGTATACCATAACCAAAACAATATCACGATTACATTGCAGTCTATAAACAAGATCTTTGCAATAAAAATCTGGTGTGTTGCACTCAAATTATCTTCTCTACTATTATACTATTCCAACATACTCTTATTCCTCTGTCTTCTTCATTCTAGTCCAGATAAACATTTGCAGAAATTTTCTTGTAGGTGCAAGAGGAATATGGAAATACAGCAGGCTTTGAGCAACAATCAAATCTTTTAAAGGTGGTCGCTATGTGAAGGCTTTGAAATTCCTTTATCTTTGCACGGCCAAGAGATAAAGAGTAAATAACGAACCTACATTTCCGAAAAGTTTAGGCATTGCAAGACTCACACAACAGAAAGGAATACTCGTATCTCCGAAATGGTTCACTCCAAAAAATGCATATGGACATAATTTGCACGTTTTAACGGTATCTAAATTTTTCTATAATAAGATTTGGTCTATCTCTTAAGGTTTACCAGTTGCGCAAAAGCCATAAAAAATAAACAGGACTACATGCGCTATAACCATAAAATTCAAAATATATCTGCTTTTCATTTGCCATAAAAATATGTTAAAGGTCCTCTCAATCTCCTTAGAGCCAGATTTGAGATCAAAATTATGGAAAAATTATCCATGTAAAGGATAGTTTAGGTTGGAGGAATTTTCTTCAAAATCTTCGTGTGGCATTGTTGAAGGATAATATCAGCTTAAATATACTAACGTTGGTTTTTAACGGACCTTCCGTTTCTACTTTCCCTGCTAGGTATTGTAAGTAGAGGAGGCATTGTATTCCACCCAAAAATTTGATGTCGATATTTCACCAGAAATATATGTTTTGAGGCATCCTGAATTAAAAACGGCATTTTTAGAAAAGGGTATGTTTCTCTGTGCACAACATAAACGAAAAGTTGGTATTTAAGTTTAATGTCTTTCAAGGATGCGACACGAAGATTTTGAAGAAAAATTCCTCCAACCTGAACTACCCTTTACATGGACAATTTTTTGAACATTTTTATTTTCTTGAAAATGGCTCTGATGGTTTGGAATAAAATGGTATCTGTTTGAGATACTTTTATGACAAATGAAACGTATATTTTAAGCTCTCTGAATATAGCTTATACAGTCCTGTTTACTCTGGATGACTTGAATAACTGCTAAACCGTAAGCGATGGACCAAGTCTTACTATACAAGGATGTGGATCTTGCTAGAACACACAATCTATGTCCAAATAAACATTTTTGTAGAGTGAACCATTTCGGAGATATTCCTTGTTATTTGCGTGTCTTGCAATATCTAAATCTTCGACAAATGGAAGTTTGTTGGTAATTTTTTTTTTTTTTTTTTTTTTTTTTTATTTTGTAATTAATGTTTTTCCACACAATAGCTGTGTGTAGGACATGATTGGAATAGGTAGATTGAGACTGAAAAATTGAATGTCATGACCTAGATTTGGACAGAGGATCTTCAGAGTATCGTCCAGTTGCTCTAACCACTAAGCTATCATGGCCAACATGCCGATATGACATTAAATTCTACAACTCACACACATTATTCCCGGTAAATCTATTTTTAAAAATGAATTTGTCAGTCTCACTCTACCCTTTCCAATAACTTGTTTTATATTTTAGAGCTGCAAAGATAACGTCATCTCAAAGCTTTAAACGCTTTGACTATCGTTCAAGGACTACTGTACATATTCCCATATTCCCGTTGCACCTAGAAGGAAATAAGCAATAAGATACTATCTGCAAATGTTTATCTCAACAACACAAAGAAGATATATGAAAAAGAGTTTGTAAGAATGGTAAGTACAAGAGCAAGGAAATTCATGTGAGTGCAACACATAACATTTTTTCGTTTTGTAATTTCAATAAAAAATGTTAATTACAATCGGTAATACAGATATTGCAGCCTAAAAGGTAAATATGTTTAGATTACTAGCCCCACTGTGCCCATGTTTTAGACTGTAGCCCAAAATAGATTCTATAGATTGTGCTCTGAAGCAATTGCGCTAAGTTTCATGAAAACGTAAAGAAAACATATCCGAAAATGTCATTCTAAGAAAACTTAAATTTTATATTGACAACATTAATACAGGCTAATGTATTTGGTATAAAGGGTTGAAATTTTCCAGCCATTAAGGAGGTCTGGCACACCATAAAATGCATTTAAATGTTTCACTGACATTATAAAAGGGATACAAAAATAAAAAATATTGATAACTTAACTAAAAATCTGTCATAGGTTCACTTAAGTGTACTGCATTCCCATATTCCCCTTGTACCTACAAGAAACATAGTAATAAGGTAATTTGTACAAATGATTATCTAGACTAACACGTAGTATGTAGATAGAATAAGTCTTTATAAGAATAGTTTGTGAAGGAGTGAGTAGGGACGGTCATGTGAGTGTAAGACGCAAGTTTTCTTTGCACTTCGTGTTATTAAAATACAACCCTCTGTGAGACGCAAAACGGCGAAAGCGAAAAAAAGCTGCCGGAATGATCGCGTTCCGTTTTAGGCAGATATACCACCTCCTCCCCCCCCCCTCCCCCCCCCCCCCCGATTGTAGAATTGCAATATTGTCCTTCAGTTGTTTCCCTTTAGTTCTTTTATTGGTGGCACGTTCATTTTGTGTGAATGTAATTAGGGGTAGAAGCATTTTATTATTTTTAGTGAACCAGAGGCAATAAAACAATTGTGTACTATTTAAAGTGATGAGTTTTCAGTGTAGAAGAGCTTTATGGACCTGTTTCTTCTTACTAAACAATCATCGCTGCTAAAAAGTGACTTGATTTACTTAAATGTTGTGTTGAATCATTCTTTGTTATTTTATGGGCGATCATCGATGAGCCAATTAAAATCTATGTAAATTTACTGAACCTTGGGTATTTCTGCATTGAGTTTGTTGTTCCTAAGTGCAATAACCAGCTCCAGATTTATGTGTAGGTTCCAAGATGTTAAAATTAGGTTCTGTCAATCAGTATACCAGTATTCTAAGGGATCTTGTATGGGTTGTCTTGGCCTAGCTTGCATGGGCCAACCTAACAGACATGAACGCGCTGAAAATACCAAAACTATGTCACGAATTTGGCGATACCACATTTGTTAACACAGCAGTTCTATAAAAGGGTCTGTCTCTCTCTCTCTGTGTGTGTGTGTGTGTGTGTGTGTGTGTGTGTGTGTGTGTGTGCGCGCGCGCGCGCACGACTGTGAAGGGCATAGCTCAAAAATGAAAAGTCGGCTAAAAACAGACATTGGTACTCAAGTTTAATATCTTTCAAAGCTTCTACACGAAGATTTTAAAGAACATTTCTCCATCATAAACTACACCTTATATAAAACATAGTTTGTTAATTTTCATTTTCTTAAAAGTAGTCCAAACGATTTTGATTAAAATGCCATGTGTTTAAAATGTTTTTACGGCAAATTAAATGTATATCTTGAATTTTCTGACTATAGTCCACGTAGTCCTATTTGTTCTTGATTTTTACTTTTTGTGAGTGAGTATAACTGGTAAACCGTAAAAGATAGATCAAATCTTATTATAGAAAATGTAGTATTTCTTCTGAGATATTCCTTGTTATTTGTGTGAGGTTTGCAACGCTTAAACTTTTCTCAAATGGACGGTGGACACTTTTCTATCTCTTGGTCATGAAAAGAGAAAGGAATCTCAAATCTTTCTTGCAGCGAGCAGTTTTAAAAATTTGAGTATCAGTTGAAGTCCACTCTATTCCCATATTCTCTTTGACACTACTAGAGACTTGCAAACGTTTATCTCGACTAATATGAAGAAGGTGGAGGAACAAGAGTAGAGAAAGTCATGTGAGTGTAACACATCATTAGATGTTTGAGTTATACCATATATTGACATATATTTTCTTAAATTAATTTTGTTTGTTAAGAGGAGTCAAAACGCATTATTTTCGGGGAAAACTAACATTGAATTTTCTGATACAAAATAATACTTGTTCTAGGTAAGCAGTAAAGGATATTAAGAGAGGGTAAGATATTATGTAAAGGAAAGTGATAACACATTAGTGATTTTGTGTTAGACAAAAATGTGTAATATTTCCATTTCTTAAACATCGCACTTAGCCGATTACGCTAATAGTAGAGATCAAAAACGAATGCTTTATTAACTCAGATAATGGTTTAGGGTTGGAATAATGTATGAAATGGGAAAAGCTTCGTAATTGGCCATTTTCTCCTGGACGATCGCTTCTGTCACAGTTAGTTCCTACTGGTTCTGCAATCCCGCAATACGCACAAGGCGGAGAAGTTGCCGCAGAATTACCGGTATGATAACATTCACACCGCAAGTGCCATAATCAGAGACAAATTGCGTGTTTTAACGAGATCCACATTTTTGTTGAGTAAGATTTGGTCTATCTCTTACGGTTTACCAGTTATGCAAAAGTGATTCAGATTAAACATGTCTACGTGGGCTATGGACAGAAAATTCGAAATGTACATTTCATTTGTCATAAAAACATCCTTAAAATATCGTATTTTGATCGAGTTAGAGCAACTTTTGAAATAATCAAGATTTTCGAAAATATGTTTTCTGTAATGCGTAGCTTAAGATATAGGAATTTTCTTCAAACTTTTCGTGTCGTATTCTTGAAAGATATTGAACTGAATACCAACTTCGGTTACTAACCGACTTTTCGTTTTAGACACAAGCACATACAGTAAAATGCTGTTTTTGGATTCAGGGGGCCTTTATATATTTCTCGATATCCAATTTTGGGCTCGAATAGAATACTTGTACTTATTATACGTAGTAGAGAAAGTGAAAAGTAATGTTTATAAGCATCTTGATATCCAAAGAGTGAGATGCTTGGACACCCCCGGCAGTACACAAGTGTTACAGTCAGTGGTTCATAAACTAGAAGGCAGGAAGCGAGAAATCCAATACTGCCATGGCCTTAGTTACCCAGTTCCGCTACCAGGATACGCTCAGAGCACGGCAACGGTTAGTCAATCTGCCACGAGATGGCAGACATGTGCGCCTGCCGTGCACCCCTTAGCAAGGGGGCGTATACAATTTTCCAAAGAGTTGGACTGGCCAAGCGAGGGGCGTGGCTGTAAAGCTGAAGGGCGTGGTTGCCAAAAAAGGCGCGAATTGGATTATGTTGCAGAGACACAAAGGAAAACACGGCATCTTAAACGCATTGCAGTACATTTATACATCTGTGGATGGGAAAATTGGTTCAAAAGAGTTTTCTGAATGTAAAACAAAATTGTGTTTATAGCTCATTATAGAGGTCAGCATTGAGTTGAAACGTTATCCCTAATTACACTGAACAACAAAAAAGAAACTTCTTTTTGTCTCAGTAAGAAGAATATGTGATTCTGATGGTATTTTTTTCTCCTGAATTCAGATATGATATCGGGTTTTCTCCATCACGCAAGGTTTCTGAATGACAGGCATTTATAATTTCAAACACTGTAATATTTTCTACATTCTTAACTACACAATATTCGAACACTCGGACTCACCCTGAAAGCAAAAAATGACAATTTTCTGCCATATTTCGCCTGTTGAGCGTCCCTCTTGATGGTCCAACAATAATAATCGGCCAGCATATTTAGATTCCATTTGCCTTGATATCTCTTTTCCATAGCTGAAATCTCCTGATGAAAGTGTTCCCCATGCTCATCGCTCACTGCGCCAAGATGTTCCCGGAAAAAATCTAGTGCGGGAAGTGTACTTTTAAGGACATGTTACAACCCAAATTGTTATAAGATGTTATAAAATCGTTGATAATACCACGGTAATTTTCCGCCTTTCGATTTCCCAAAAAACTAATATTTTTTAATGTTTGCCAAGTTGCTTTCTCCAGTGGATTCAACAGTTCCTCAAACTTCTCATCATACATTAGTGATCGTATTTTTGGACCCAGAAATATCCCTTCTTTAATTTTTGCTTAGCTAATTTTAGAAAATTTCTGTTTTAAATACATGAACCCAGGAGTATTGTACATTGCTTTAATGAAATTCTTAATTAATCCTAGTTTTATATGTAACGGAGGTAAATACACATTTTTAGGATCACACAATGTATCATGTTTCAGATTTTTCTGTCCAGGAAAGAATGGTTCACGTTTAGGCCATCCTTTTCTAATGTAAAAGTTTTTTTCTGTCCCTACTGTCCCAAAGACATAAAAAACAACAGTACTTTGTGTAACCAAGCTGCAGACCAAGAATAAGTGTAATAACCTTCAAATCACCACAAATATATCATTCATACACTGCACATTAATGTTGTCATATGTTTTTTTCATACTAGCAGAGTGAGCCACAGGTATTGATGGGAATGTATTGCCATTATGCAGAAGCACTGCTTTTAAACTAGCTTTGGAGAAATCAATGAACAAGCGCCATTCTGTTGGGTTATGCTCAATACCAAATGCGTCCATAAGAGACAAAATGTCATTAAAAACACTAAGCCATTTTCTTCAGAAAAATAGTCTTTAAATTGGGAATGACGACTACGATAAATATATATCTTTTGAAGAAGATTCCATCTTTTTAGCCCGGAACCAAGCATTTCAGACTGGTTTCTTTTGGATAACTTTAAATCTCGTATAAAATCGTTAAAATCTTGAGTCAATAATTGAGGCTCAGATGAACAGATTTGTTCAAAATTTGTATCACCAATCTCACATGCTCTGGAGGCTTTGGTATGGGCAATTCTTTGCCGTGTGGAACTGGTCTCATTGCAGATTGCAGGTCAGGGTGCATCACTGTATGTTTTGATTTTGACGTAATCCCTTTAATGTTTGTTAAGCAGAAATAACAGTCAGAGGAGTGATCTTTGGGTTCCCTCCAAATCATAGGGGTAGTAAATGGCATGCGGCGTGTGCCGTTCTTCCATGCAATGAGAAGCCTACTACATGATAAACAACAGATATGTGGGGCCCAAGCCCTTGTTTGCTCCCTCACTTCACATCGAAAATAAAGTTCATAACACTGTTTTACTAATGGAGTAAGGTGTCGCCTTTGGGACTTGAGCTTCACTTCACCACATATGTAACAAAAGTTCTTAGCATGATTTAAACAAACTCTAGGCATTTTGTAATAACAACAAACTAAAGAAAATAAACTTGTAAATATATAATATACAATAATCCAGACACAAAGCACTCACAATTACGTGTTTACTGGTTCACTGCTACCTCACAACTGACTCTGGACGAAAAAACTTTTATTTCAAAAAATTAAATTGAAAAAATAAACTATGGGTAATGGAGAAATTCCGAATACATATTTGAAAACACAATAAATAACTGCATTAAGTACAACTATTGGTACTCATGAGCCAAAAATCATGTTGACCAGTGTTATTTAACAGGTCGTTCATCTATTCTGATGAATAAAATGAACATCGGTTTAGCAGAGATCACATCTGTGACAATCGGTGATATTGCTGGATTATCAGACTCAGGTACAACGTAACCCAATGAAGATTACAAAATTGATTAAAACATGACCCAAACATTTTTACTTGTATTATATATACAAGTATATATATTCAAACCCGCTATAAAAGTCATTACAGATACAGGAGAAGACCAAAATATCGCGGATTTAACGCCGGGGAAAGTATGTCGTCGGAAAATACCTCACTTCTTATTTAATTATTTATTTTGTAGTTTTGAAAGTTTGCTTTGTAGAGTGAACCATTTTGGAGATATTCCTCGTTATTTGTCTAAATTTTGGAGAACTTATACTTTTGTCAAATGGAACATCGTTATTCAATTTGTTATGGTAAGCGAGTAAAGAAAACGGAATTTTAAAACTTTAAGAGATTTGACTATCGATCAAGGTGTACTGTATTCCCATATTCCCGTTGTACGCGCAAGAAAATAACACGAAGATATAGGAATAAGAGTTTGCAACACACAAGAATTTTTTGAGGAGGTCCTAAATAACGAATTGTTTTTCATATGAGTAGCATTGGAGCATTTTCTAGAACATCTTCGTGTCAGATACTAGGAAGACATTGGTCTGCAATATCCTGTTTATATTTAACTTGCTTTTCGATTTAGAGGTACAAATCCACGAGCGGAAACACAAACTCCCACACACACACTTTGGCATAGGATATCCTTACTACGGGAAGGGCGGTTAATCTGAGCAGGAAGTGTGTGGGCAGCACGTACCTCCTTCACCCAGGGCGTCTTGTTTCGATGTGAAATTTAAGGAATCTGGGCTGAAATTTGAATTTCCTGTATTTTCATAGGTATGAAATCCATACCTTGCACGGTTAAGGGTGTTCAACTTATAAACTACGATACAAAGTTTCAACTTTGAGGGAAATAATTATTCAATGTTTTCACAATTTCAAAATATTTCATGCACATCAAAAACTAAAACATCACAACAGTTTTTTATAGGTCTAATTCCTCAACAAACATCAGTCTCTGGGAGGGAGAAAAATAATTACTCCTATACATAAAAACAAACATTAAATGTGTGTTTTAACGAGATCTACATTTTTTGTATAGTAAGACTTGGTCTATTTCTTACTGTTTACCAGTTATACAAAAGTAATCAAAAGTAAACACGACTACATGGACTATAGACAGAAAATTCAATAATTCAATACATATATTTGATTTGTCAAAAATATTTCAAACACATGGCATTTTAATCAAAATCATTAGATCCATTTTCAAGCAAATCAAAGTTTGCGAAACATTTTCCATGTAAAGGGTAGTTTACGCTGAAGGTATTTTTTTCAAAATCTTCATGTCGTATTATTTAAATACATTAAACTTAAATACCAACTTTGGTTCTTGACCGACTTTTTGTATTTGAGTTATAATGTCCACAGACACACACAGACGTACCTTTTTCTAAAACTGTCTTTTTTTGGGTTCAGTGGGCTTCCAAAAACATATTTATGGTGAAATTTCGATATCGAATTTTTGGGTGGAGGACATTCAAATAGAATTGGACATATACATACATTTCATTTCTCATAAAAATATATTAAAATGTATATAATTTAAAACGGCTCGAGCCATCTTTGACAAAATCAAAATTTTCGAACATTTTTTTCATGTAAAGGATAGTCTGAAGGGAAGGATGTTTTCCAAAATCCTCATATGGCATCCTCGGGATATGCTGAATTTAAATACGAAATTTAAATTCTGTATTATGTTGTGGGGGAAGTATTTTACTCGACTTAGAACATCGATATTAAGATTCCACCGAAAATATATGTTTTGAGGGCCTTTGAATCCAAAAAGAAACATTTTTATATAAAGATCCGTAGGGGCGCGTGCGTGTGGGTGCGCGCGCAGCTCTTTGTGAACAACGTAACTGAAAACCGGAAACTCGGTTAGCAACCAAAGTTGGTATATAAGTTTAATATATTTTAAGGACGAGACAGGAAGATTATGAAGCTCATTGCTCCATACTAAACTTCCCTTTGCATTAAAACTTTTTTGAAAATTCTTATTTTCTCATAAATGCCTCTAAGATTTTGATTAAATACCACATTTTCAAAATACTTCTATGGCAAATGAAATGTATATTTTGAATTTTTGTCTATAGCCCATGTAGTCCTGTTTATTCTTGATGACTTTTGCATAACTGGTAAACCGTAAGCAATACACTATATCTTACTATACAAAAAATGTAGATATAGTTCATACAGTTTATGTCAAATGATCTGCTTTTCTCTGCTACGTGTAGAAAAGAAAATAAAGTATTGTATTCCACCCAAAAATTCAATGTCGAGGTTTCGTCGGAAATATATGTTTTGACTCCACTGAATCAAAAATTAGAAAAAAGGCCCCTGTGTGTCTGTATGTCAGTCTGTGGACAGCATAACTCAAAAACGAAAAGTCTGTTAAAAACTTAAGTTCGTGTTTAATGTTAGTGTCTTTCAAGGATGCGACACGAAGATTTTGAAGAAAATTCCTCCATCTTAAACTACCCTATATATCGAAAAGTTTTCAAAAATTTAATTTTATTGAAAACGGCTCGCACGATTTTGATTTTAATCCCATATATTTGAGACATTTTTATGACAAATGAAATGTATATTTTGAATTTTGTGGCTACAGCCTATGTAGTTCTGTTCACTCTGGATGACTTTTGCATTACTGGTAAACCGTAAGAGATAGACCAAACGTTACTATACAAAACAGATGAAATTTTGCTAAAATACACAATTTATGTCCAAGTAAATCATTTTGTAGAGTGCACCATTTCGGAGATATGTCTTGTTATTTGCGTGAGTTTTGGAGAAGTTACATTTCTGTCAAATAGAACATCGTTATTCATTTGTTTATATGTTAACCGTGCAAAGAGAACGGAATTTGAAATGTTTAAAAGATTTTAATAACGCTCCAAGTCTACTCTATTCCCATATTTACCTTGTACCTACAAGGAAATGAGCAATAAGAGTTTGTAAGAATGGCTAGTACAAGGGCAGAGAGAGTCATGGGAGTGCAACACATCAGATTTTTATTCAGAGGGTTCCAAAATATATATTTCTGGTGAAATGCTGATGATGAATTTTTTGAATGGAAAGTAATACTTTCTTTAGTATAGGTAACAGAGAGAGCAATAGATTATTAATTAATGCAATACTTTGGTAGTTATAAATAAAATGATTCCGTTCAGGTTATTAACCTTTCTCTCGTAGTAAAGTAGGTAAGTTTGAAGCTGTTTTTGAAACACCACAAGTCAAGTTTCGCAATTTTACACCGAATACTTTGCGATACTTGAGCTGAACCAAAGCTGGAGTATGTAGTCTGACAAAAAGCGCTGTTGCTGCGTATGAAACTATCATGAAGTAGCTCATTTCCTCGCTGCTGAGGATACAAATAAGCGTAACGTATAAAACCGATCTCGTGGCTCAAGGGGGGAAACAATTCAAATACGGTCGTTATTAACAACACAAGTAGCAGTTTAAATGGAAGTAACTTTTGTTTTGTGTTTCCGTCATGCTCTGTAGTTGTGCCTCGCTGCGCGGCTCAATAAAAGCTGTTTTATTTTGTATTAGCACCACTAGAGCCTGGAACTGTGAGTTATTGTCTCAGTTCTCGTCATCATGATTATTGTTATTGCCATCATCATTGTCATCGTCGGCGTCATCATCACTCTAACTGTCGACTGGCCCTTAGACCCTACTCACCCATCATCACCGTCATCATCATTATCATCATTGTCATTACCATCGCCGTTAACATCATCATCGTATTCATTGTCATCATCATTATCATCCTCATTATCATCGTCGTCATCGTCATCATCTCCATCATGGTAGTCATCGTTATCATGATTATGTCTTTATCATCATCTTCGTCTCATGATCATGCCGTTATCATTGTCATCATGATCATGTCATAATCATCATCATGATCAGGTGATCATCATCATAATCATATCATTGTCATCGTCATCTTCATAATTTTGATCATGTCATCATCGTCGTCATGATTATTTATTGGTCTGGGTGGCTCAGTTGGTTAGACGCTGGCCTACTGATCCCAAGGTAGATTTACTGGCATGTATAAAAACTCCTGGAGGACAAAATTCCGGTACACCGGCGACGCTGATGTGATCCTGGCAACTAACAGCGTCGTTAAACAATAAAATAATTTTAATAATAATCATGATAGTGTCATTATCATAGTAATCTTCGTTATCATGATATAACTGTAATCGTCGTCATGATGATCAAATCACCATCATCATCAACGATTATTTATATTTATTTTTTTCGGCGAAATGCTCTATATTGACAATAACTGTATTGGACATAATTCTTACACTCATTATTAGGGACAGGAATTATATACTCTTATAATCCCTTTAATATGTATGCATTTATGCCGTGAAAACTCCCAAAATATGCCCATATAAAATATTCAAACACCTTTATTAAGGCAAAGATATAAAGATTGAAGCTAATTTTTAAGAAATATGAAAATTAAAACATTGCAAAAACCCGAATGATTTAACTTGGCAAAATGTATCATTTCTGTTAAAGGGTCAGAATATATTTTCCTTATATAAGGAAAAATAAAAGCAATTAGAGTACTCACATTTAGTTCTCCTCTCTCTGAGCTTCCTTTTTATTGCGGTTTACGATCACGAAATGTTTTATATTTTCCATTATTAGGCGCCTCCTGTCGCCTCCCCTTATAGCGGGAAAACCTTTTCTCCACCTCACAGGATGATAGAGGTGCATACACAAAGACTGCTAGTTGATTAACTCTAGGTGGCTTTTCACCTCGTATACTGCGGTTTTTGAAACAATACTGCATGTTTCAAACTCGCTTTGATATCCCTGTAAGCTACCTTTGTCATTCACTTTTACTTTCGGCAGGATTCTATGAAAACAAAAACTATACATTCCGCTGACCTCAAGTCTAAACTCACAAATGATGAAATGAGGAATTATTGTGATTTGTGAACCTTCTGTGAAAATTCGGAAGTGAATTTCTAAAACAAACTATAATTCATTCACCTAATACGATACAGTTTATTATAAATAAGGTGCAATTAAACAAGTTAAAACTAAATTAATATTATATTACGTTTATAAATAATAGCTGAACATAATTGCGGGAACCCCTTAACACGCACCTTTATTTATACTGCTAGAATGATGAAATAAACAAGATAAGGCGGGGATTTCCCGATATGGCGTTTGTGGGGTTGAGCTGCAAGTTTTTATCAGTGTTGCCAAGTTTCAAGGCCGATTCGTACTTGTATGTGTAGCAAATTCACAAGAAATAAGTAAGAAATTTAAATTCTCTATGTAAAACGAGCAAATATGCAGCATAATTTGAAAAATACAAAAACAGGCACATTAACAAAACGTGCAAAATACGTCATTATATGCACATTAAAATCTTGTTTAAATTGTTAGAAGTTTAGTAATTCACTCAAGATTTCAATTGAGTATACTTTCTGTCAACAGAGAAAAAATATGCATTTTCATATAATTCCTATCCCTACTCATCAAGTAGAATTCCTGAGTAACGTATAGCCGTTCTATTATTTCTTCTCAATGAGATTTTCTCGTATTTTGCTATATTTTGACAGATGAATAGGATTTTCATGTGTTTGGGGTTCTGATATTATAGCATTAATAATTCGCTGACGCTGTAAGAGAAACGTTGCAGTAAATAAAGCTACTTTAAGGAAAATTACTTTTAATAAACATAAATATCTTAGAAACTGCAGTAGAATTCCGAAACAACGCGGTTGTTGGGGGAAATGCTTTAGCCCTGCGTTGTAACGGTTCCGTGCTATACCGAAAATTAAATCCGAATCCGCGGTATTTCGGACCGCGCTATTTCGGGCCTCTACTGTATTTGAAGAATAGTGACATACAAGTTGAAGCTGGTGATACGGAATTTAAAAGAAGGTGATCAGCTTTAAGACAGGAACAAAGTTGCGAAAGTGATACCAACCATAGGGAACAAATTGCCTCGCGAAACAAAAGAGTATTCACAAGCGAACTACGGATGCCGATATGGCGGGCGGGCCGTTAACAGGAAACCGCTAGGTACCGCTCTGGGCGAGAACAAGATGGGTGTATATGAATTGAGCCGCAAAAAATAAAATATCATTTTCTGTGCAAGGGTAGTAAAGGAGATTTTCACACTAACGTGGGTGGTGTATTCATGACCTTCGGAATAGGTCAATAGGATGAGGATGGTGATGATTATTATTAGAGGTAACCAGACCATGAACATTCCAAATAAGAGATAATATCATCAAGGTTCTTACTTGTATTGATATATACACAGAAACTGCAGGAATAGATAATGAGCGTATAGACCTTTGCTGAAGCGTATTATTTTACGATAAATAATTCTCACTCCAAGCAATAATGACTTACCAAACATTCCTAGATGAAAAATCAATACGGAAGACCCTTCTTCACCACCGCAGTCTTCATGTGCCCTTCGATGGCATGTAACACATCGTGCCCAATTTTCTCCCAGTATCCTCAGAGTATAAGCCAGACCAGAATAAATATTCATCATTCCCATCCTCAGCTACTGTCTCTTATTTGGGACCACATTCCCATGACCACATTCTCTTATTGGGATGCAGGATACACTGAAATTCCATGGCTGCTTATGTTGAAAGACGTTATTGCTACAGCTAGGAATTTTAGGTGCAAAATTTTTATTAAAAAGGTGCAAAAAAGGTGCTTTAATTTAGGTAAAAAAGTTGCAAAAATAGGCACAGGGTGTGTTCATTCTCTCGCCATTCTCATCCACTGCACACCCATCACTTCTTGCGACCATCTCTGGTGTGTGTTTCACCTGTTCTTTTCCCCCGTCTTGTGTCCCATACCGTTGTCATATAGACCCACCTATCCCAAGTGCATTCTGACCACGTGGCCTAACCGAACTCCATTTGGTCCTCCTAGCTAAGATGGTCGCCCTGTCTCAGCTCCTCCTGTCCCTGGGGTAACACCCTGTAGCCTTCTTTGCACTTTTCTCTGGGTCACTTTTATCGTGTGGATCTGAGCTTTGGTGAATGTCCTGGTTTGGCTTCCGTATATGAGAACCGGGATGACAGATTTGCAGGATGTCCGATCTTGTATTCACGTCGATATGCTTGTCTAGTAGAACAAATTTCATACTCCAACACTTACTCCAGGCTAGTCTAATTTCTCTACTACATATAGTAAAGCACAGGAAGTATTGAATTCCACCCAAAAATTCGATGTCGAGATTTCTTCGGAAATATATGTTTTGAGGCCCCCTGAATCCAAAATAAACCATTTTTTAAAAAAAGGTCCTTGTGTGTTCGAGTGTGTATGTGACTAACGATTTTTATTAAAATGCCATATGTTTAAGATATTTTTATGACAAATTAAACGTATATTTTGAATTTTGTGGCTACAGCCTATGTAGTGCTCTTTACTCTGGATGAATTTTGAATAACTCGTAAATCGTAAGACATACACAAAATCTTAGTTTACAAAAAAAGTAGATTTCCCTTTAACACACAATTTATGTACCAATAAATCTTTTCGTAGAGTGAACCATTTCGGACATATTCCTTATTATGTGTGTCAGTTTCGGAAAACTCGAACTTTCGTGAAATGCAATATCGTTGTACATTATTTATGTGTTAACCGTCCACAGAAAACAGGATCTCAAAGCTTTAAAAGATTTGACTATCTTTCAAAGCCTGCTGTGTTCTCATATTTCCCTTGCACCTACAAGGAAATAAACAATAAGATAAGTTTTTCCAATGTTAAACGCAACTAAGACGAAGAAGATAAAGGAATAAGGGATTGTAAGACTGGTTAGCACAAGGGTAGAGAAAATCATGTGAGTGCAATATATCAGATTTTTATTTTCATTTAGACTGATTGCATTTTCTACAGAATTCTATCGGCTGGTTGTCAGCTATAATCGGTGTCTTTGCAGAATTGGTTATTAGTTTGGTGTTAGGTGGATTCATTTGTAAACCGTTTTGTTTACTTTTTTATCCTATATTACCAACAAGCAATTTAATTTCCAAAGCACTTGGAATTCACCTTCGTAGGGATTCACGTCTTCAAGGAATATAGCAACAAGACTTTCAATTCCTACAACAAAATTTTGTCCACAAGTTCCAACCACACAAGAAACAATATGGTATCCAAACAAAAACATTATGTTACAACTATTTCCAGCAAATAGAAGCACGTCATTTGACCGCCTCCGCAGCGCAGTTGGTAGCGCGCTTGCCTCTGGTGCGGAGGGCCCGGGTTCGATCCCCGGTACCAGCATGGGGATTTTATTCCCTCTGGG
This sequence comes from Tenodera sinensis, assembly GCA_030765045.1. Taxonomy (NCBI): domain Eukaryota; kingdom Metazoa; phylum Arthropoda; class Insecta; order Mantodea; family Mantidae; genus Tenodera; species Tenodera sinensis. The sequence continues at coordinate 53,949,205 of CM060971.1, read as the reverse complement.
AGGTCTGGCACGGGGTGCACTCAGCCTCGTTAGGTCCCGGGGGGACCAATTGAGGAGCTACTTGATGGAGAAGTAGCGCCCCCAGGTCGAGAACACCGCATGACCGGCCGGGAGGGCTCGGGGCGCTGACCACGTCCCACCCTCCAATACTGCACCACTGCAGAGGTGGGGGACGCAGCGGCTGGGCGGTAGGCCTTGGCCCCTTGGGGGCTGTCGCGCCGGGGTTTAGTTTAGGTTTAGAAGCACGTCATTTACGAAATATACCGGTTTATTTTGTTGTTTGACGACGCTGTCAGATGCCAGGATCATATCAGAGTTGCCGGTGTGCCGGAATTTCGTCTCGAAGCAATTCTTTTACATGCCAGTATATCTATCGTTTTTAAGCACAGTTAAAAACCATTGGTCTAGGCCGGATTTGAACTCGCGACCTTGGAATCACTAGATCAGCGTCTAACCAACTGAGCCACCCAGACCGACAGGCGCGTGCGCGCACACACACATACACACACAGGGTGGAAGGTGCTGCTTCAACCACAATAATATGGTTAAAATATGCAGGTGTAAGAAGTATAAAATACAAACTGTCGTTTCGGTAGGTTTAACAGTTCATTTTTAGGCAATGTAAACGGCAAAGCTTAGCTTCCTCGATAACGCTAGTGGAATGTGTTGTACCCGACCTGCCTGTGTTTCGTGCCCAACATTGCTCTCAGATGTAAACAAAACATACGTCTAGCGTGTGCTTTGAGGCCAACCTGCCGTCAGATGTATGTGTCCTGTGTTATGTGATAACGGTGTTCAAGCATTATTATCGTTTGGAAGCATGTTATTTTAACGCTTTCGATATTTGAGGTTAGAAATAATGCTTTTATTACGTAAGTTGGCAGTGCTGCTTTTTGGGAAATGTCGACTGCAGTTTAGTATAACACCGGCCATATTGAATTCTTGGGAACTGCCGATAAGCTGTGTTGCCCTTATTAATGGAAAAGTGTTTCCAAGATAGCTGTGACGAACTTCCTTGCACAAGGAATCAAATGTGCACACCACGAGAACTGTCTATGCACTGACCAAGCTCTTACTGCTGACTTGCATATTTTTTGCTTTCGGTAGTGTAGTCAATCTAGTAGAGTTAGACTGTTAGAGTGTTTCATGTCATATTATTGACTATATTTCTCAAATAATCAATTTGTTTCATAAATAATTCACACTTACAGTATTCTCACCGTAGCTTTCATGACTGATATGTCCTGTGCCAATAGTCTGTAGCAGTTAAAATTGTTGTAGCGCGCGCGTTATAGCTATTGGTGATGGTTGTGTAAACATTGGATCCCTTCCACAGATGTTTATGATCTTCAGAGAAACAATTAGCGACTTCAAAATATGAATATACTGTAAATATACTAATTATTCCCTATGAAATGTAATACCAATTGTTTTTATCCTTTTCTCTTCTGAAACCAACTCAGTCAAATCTTTCATCACAGGCTTGTTGCACCATATTAGGTTGTTTTGCTTTGTATAGCGTATTCCAAATCGAGATTTTACAAAAGAACACGTTTTTGGCTGGTTCAATAAAAGAACACCATTTTTATTGAAAGGTCTGTGTATATGTGTGTGTGTGTGCGCGTGTGTGTGAGCTCGTGAGCTCGCGCGTGCAGAACTCCAAGACGAACGGTCGGTTAAGTACCAAAATTGGTTATTTAATTCATTTCCTGCGAAGCATGTGACAAGAATATTTTCAAAGAAAACTCATTTTAAACTACTCTTTTCATGGAAGAGTTTTTCAAAATTGTACTCTTCTGAAGAATAGCTCTGACGATTTTGATTAAAGTGATGTTTAATTTAAAATGAAATGTATTTCATCAATTTTATGGGAATACTCGACACACACACACACACACACACACACACACACACACACACACACACACACACACACTCACACACACAGACACACATACACAAATATACAGACACATACACAAAATATGGATTAGTGTTTTCAAGCTTTTTACAAGGTTTCGAAACTATAAAGGAATAATAATAAAATGAGTATCTCTGGAACTTAATTAAAAATATGGATGAAACTAGGTTATATGCACTTCCTGAGCATTAAATCCTGTAATTGCAGATTTTTTTAAATTTCACAGATGGATATTATTAATTGGTCCAAGGTTTAAAACACTTGATGTTGGTAAGTACCGGGAGTTCTGTGTGATATAAACAGGGTAGAATAGAATGTCGTTCTAATAAATTGTATGGGGTAACTTAATATTGGAATGGAAGCACTAGTCCGAAACAAAATGTGTGGTTAATCAAACACAGTTAGCGCAGTAGTACATTCGCTCGGAGTAATCTCATTTTGACATAACTTTCGGTCAAATTATTCGCTTCCCTCCCCTCCAACCCTTCCCCTTCAGACACTATTGGAAAAACAAACCATTGCCTGTTGATGACAGTCCGCGTCAATGTAACCGCACAACAACAGGTTATTTGAATCGATTTTATTGAAGTTAATTTTTACAGCCTCATGTTATCAAATACCATGTTCACCTCACAGAAAAAGGGAAGCAAAATAAATAAGCTTTGAATGATGCTGACTTTGTTCACTGCTGTCCTGCGAATGTATGCACGTCAAAATGTAATCTTCAGTGGATTATGCATCGGTTAATAAGGTTCTTTGACACGTGTTCTTCACCTTACCGCCCACGTGATAGCGTGTCTGCCTCACGTTCAAGAGGCCGTGAGTTCGAATCTCGTTTAGGGTAAGTTATCCGGGTAAGGTTTTTTTCCGAGGTTTTCCCTACCCTGAGAAGACGAATGTCGGATAACTTGAAGCTCCATGGACCTCGGGCTCATTTGAGCATCATTTCACCCATTTCATTCATTCACCGTCCGATATGACACAATGTTGGAGGACGTTAAATAAATAAAAACAAAAAACATTCACCTTACCGTCTATAACAGAGTATGGTGGCTTGATGACATAGGTTGATGCGTTTGCTTTTTGCGAAAAAGATCGTGATACGTATTAAGAATCTCTCTATCTCTCCTTCTCACACACACACTTGTCATATATGCATGTCGGCGAGGAAAACCTGTTACATGCTTAAAACGCCAATTGAAACCAAATGGAAACAGTCATGTTAAGTAGAACTAGAGATATATAATATATCATATATTTGTTTATAGTGATTTATCATTAACATACATTTGTGAGAATAAGGGTACTCTGACCTCGCCTCCACTGATGATGTCTGCCGTAGTCGCAGACGAAACGTCTGGGAAGAAGAAGAAGCCCAATAGACCACGGCCCATAAGCCTGGAATTGATACCGGCCGTGAAAGCCTTAGGATTATTATTATTATTATTATTATTATTATTATTATTATTATTATTATTATTATTATTATTATTATTATTATTATTATTATTATTATTATTATTATTATTATTATTATTATTATTATTATTATTATTTTTATTTTTATTATTATTATTATTATTACTAGTACTACTATGATTAAAGGCCGAAGGGATGTGCGCTCGCATGCGATACAGGTTAGCTGGACGCAGAATATGAAGGACGCCAGAAGTATAGTAAGGCCATCAAATGTGTAAACAACTACCACTATTGAAGCAAAGTCGAAACCAACGTAACGTAGTACTGTACGAACTAAATAGTGAAGCATTGCCTTGAATATCGCATGAACTATCCTAAAATCTTCAGTTCATATCCACCAATTTTGCAGCGTTTCTCAAAACTATCAATTAGAAAGACTGGGTTTGGAAATGTCCAAGGGCACAAGCATAACATAAGAATTAATAGGATATCTTGTGGCAGCTATCAAGAAAGTAAAAGCTAAATTCCAGAAAGTTTTAAATCAAATTATCGGTGATCAAGCTATGTGTGAAATTATTTTGAAGAAAGTAAGAAGGAAAACACGACAGACAAGAGAGTGGAATTCTTTATATTTGCAACTCTTACATCGTGTAACGTAGAAAGAAGTTTTTCGCTGTTTAAAAACTGCTTCGGTGATAACCGTCGAAATTTTACATTTAATAATTTACGGATGTACATTGTAACCAGTGTAATGCATTCTGTGACGATATTATAGTTAATAAAAAGCAGTTTGTGTAAGCGATTCCAGAATGCATAGTTTATGATACTTGTAGGTTGTGCTACAGTGAGGCTGTTTTTATGGTCAGGCTGTACCTACCTGCAGTTGTTTACATGCGCGAGCGATAACAGTAAAGTCCATGTGTAGTACACCTATGGAAAAGACACACATGCCTCCGGCCTTTAATTATTATTGTTTTCTTGTTGTTTAACGGCGCTGTTAATTGGCAGGATCACATCAGCCTCGCCGGTGCGCCGGAATTTCGTCCCACAGGAGTTCGTTTACATGCCAGTAAATCTGTCGTTCTTAAGTACACTTAAAAATCTTTGGTCTGGACCGGATTTGAACCTACACCTTGGGTGCAGTAGGGCAGCGTGTAGCCAACTGAGTCACCCAGACCGACAGTGAGTGCGAGTGAGAGAATTAGGGATTTTGCAATCTTTTACTGTGCGTTCTTAGTTTATGTGTCATCATTAGAGATGTTTTAATTTGGTTTGAGTTGAGTTTGTTTGGCCAGGTATTAGAGTTGTCAACACTGTCTGGCTATTAAGAAAATATTTAACAGTCACCCAAGGAACATATTGTGACAGGACGTAACAAGGGAGCGTAACTGCCTTGTTAGGGGTAGGTTGAGCAACTCATAGTAGCAACACAGATTACAAAAATTGGCTTAATATAAAGGAATAGGATAACAGATAACAAGAGGAGCAAGCAAGCTGTTCTAGGTTACCTTGAGCCGATGTAAGACGCACGACCAGGTTAGGAATGTCGTGTCGAACCTATCGCACTCTCGGTCTGTCTTACTGACCTTTCAAACATCACAGCATTCGTGCAGCACATGAAAACAGGTCGCCGGGCTTGGAACAAGGCAAAACTAACACTTAAACAAATGCAACAGCTGACTTATTCCTACAGGAATTGCCCGATATAACACTCTAAGATATATCACGTAAGACCGAAACAGAAAGGCAATGTTTTTCAAAAATATATAAAAGACAGAAACTTATCAGTGGGGAAAAGGAGTATTGAATACATTGTTTACGCTTAATAAGCTAAACTTATTGCAAGAACTGAAAATAACATTTAAATTGTGCTATTGTGAAGCGATTTGTTTGGTTTGATCTGGCATTCCAAGTTTGGCAACATTATCGTAAATGGGATTAGAAGCAGAACTGCTGCTCCCGATATCATTGTTTATCAGTAATTGTTTACTGATGTAGTGGCTGCTGCATTCCTGCTAGGGACCTTCAGCTGGTGAACAAACTGCAGTCGCCCCATCATTGTTGGGGGCACTCGCTGAGAAACTTCAAGCTTTTGTAAAACAAGGAAAGTCTGGTATCACGGGCTATAACTATGAAAAGCCAAACCAATTTCGAGAGAATATATGCGGCTCTTTCAATACTATTTCACTATGTTGCCAGGCTACAGTGCTTGTGAGTATAGCTATACAGGGCAAGCTACTGACTACTGAAACCTCTGCTACTCTTAAGCAAAAAGTAAAGCTTAACAATGTCGATGCTTTGTCAGATAATTCTTTCTACGTATTCAATACTGCCGCCAAATAAAGAATCCAGTTATGTACTCGGTGCACCGAGTCGTGTGACGTAACAGAACCTCACCGACTTGCACCGAACCACCCCTGCCCTATCTGGTGTAGTCTGCGGTCAGTTCTGGCGAACCGCAATGACGGCGACGTGGCAGTGCTGTGCAGGCAGCCGAGTGACCAGAGCTCGCGCATTGTTGTGCAGCTTGCAGCTTGCCTCAGTCACATGTATCTGGTTACGCTAGTTACTAAGTATCGCACCAACACTGCAAAATTATCACTTTTTATTATTTTATTACTCAGAGTACTATGATACACACAATTTACAGATAGTGCTACGTCGATATTAAAAAAAATCACACACATTTTGACATCAAAGCCCAGTCCGCCTCTATGGTGTAGAGATTATTCTTGTTTGATTATAGCTAAGCTTGTATAAATAAATTACATGTAGCTACTGCAATTGGAGCTTTGTTCTGCTGTAGCAGAAATTGCTAAATAAATTACTAAATAAGTTTCATTTATTCATTGTTCTGTATGACTTGCAGAAGAAGTATTTAGAAGGCAGTGGAAAAAAACAAACAAACCAAGAGACGGAAAAAAAAGAAAACAAAAAAACAGGAACCGTTACCGAGATTGAATTAAGATTGTTGTTACTTGGAATGTGTTATTTTATGTACATACTGCATTGTAAATAAATGTATTAAATATTGATTAGTGTCCAGTAACATTTGGTGACCCCGACGTGGCAGAAATAGCGGCAAATTTTCGAAGTGCAGTGAAGTGAAACATAAGAAGCCGCCAATTAAACAACAGCACACTGTTACGTAAGTTGAAGTTTTCAGTCGCATTTATTTCATCATCCTGTGATGAATGTCTACCTTAGGCCGTAGAATGTGTTGTACATTGTGTATTCGGAAACATACTAACCTCGAAATGGCAACCCAGGAAAACAAAGGTATTCCAGCCGTAGGATGCGAAGCTAACAAGTTTAGCATAAAGATTCCTCCGTTTTGGTCTGAGAAGCCCGAAATTTAGTTTTTCCAACTACAAGCACAGTTCAACATTAATAGAATCACATCCGCAGAAATAAAATTTAATTATCCAACTCGAGCCAAAGTATATCGAGAATATTTGGGATATAATAACAGGACCAGGAACTGCTAAATATACGGCCGCCAAATCACGACCCCTGGATACTTTTAATGAGAGCAAGGATGTGAAAATCAAAAGATTGTTTACTGGTGTCGAGTTAGGAGATTACAAATCTAGTCAGCTTCTTAGAAAAATGCAGTCGTTAGCTGGAAAGAATGTATGTGATAAGGTTATTAGAACCCTTTGGTTAGATAAGCTTCCAGATTCGATGAAAAGTGTCGTAGTCGTGAGCGAAGAGTGTCGCAGTGATGGCTGATAAGAACTTGGAGATGAACCCCCGCAATGACGTATTCAAGGTTGATACACAGGACCCAAAAGGTACTTGTCAGCTTGTTACTAAGATTGCTCACTTGGAACAACAAATCGCTACCATATCTATAGAATAGCACAGTCGAAATCGTAGTTCTCGCCGGCGAAGCTTTAGTACTGCTATTACCACTTCCGATTTGGTCAACAGTGCATTCCAGAAAAAATGTAAATAGCCTTGCGCATGGAAGTCGTCGGAAAACTCCAACGGGCAGTAGAATTAGCAGCTAGTTCACCTGCCGAGAACCATGATAGAAGCCGCAAACACCGGTTATTCATAACAGACAATAAAACAGGCCTGCGGTTTCTTGTTGACAGTGGGACAGACATGTCAATAACTCCCCCAAGGAACTGTGATCGAATCGATGATTCGTTTAAACTTTATGCTGCCAATGGAAGTGTAATTCCAACGCATGGTATCAGAACACTAACCTTGGATTTAGGTTTACACAGACAATTTCAGTGACCATCTGTAATTGCTAAGGTCAATAAGGTATGTTAGGAGCAGATTTCTTAAACGAATTTCATTTTTATGTCGATATTCTTAACACACAATTAACAGATGGTGTAATCAAACTTAAAACCAAGGGCGAGGTCATGTCCATTTAGGAAAAAGAAGCTACAAGTACAGTGAACAAAATTACGATGCAATTTGCCGACTTATTCAGCTCCTGTCCTGAAATAACATCGCCAAATTTGGCAACAAAAAGGATTTCAGATAATATTAAACATTACAGCAATACCCAAGGACTTCTGGTTTATTCTAGAGCAAGACTATTTGCACCTCATCGCTTACAGCAAGCGAAACAAGAATTTCAATTTAAGCTGGACCATGGAATCATCAAGCCATCACAGTCAGAGTGGACTAGTCCTCTTCAGTTGGTAAACAAGAACGATGGATATCTTCGTCCATGTGGAGTTACGACAAGACAAAACATAATTGAAATTCAAACAGTGTCAGTTTGGTTCCCTGTATATGTTATGTTGTAATGTCTCACATTCGCACTTTTCTTCCAAAGTTATTTTGCACCCAAATTTTCAAACAGATTCATGATATGGCACATCCTGGTGTGAAAGCAACTGTCAAAAATATTGTTACTAAGTGAGCCGTTATATATCACTTATAAGTCAAAATCATCAATACAAGCTCACCAAACTAAAATTTAATGAGCGTCATGGTACTTCTACGCCGTAAGCAATAGAGGGAGCTTGCATAGTTACCCGGCGAATTGGACGACCTCATGCGGCTAATGACCGAAACAGCGGCGCATGCGCAACGCTCGACGTGATCTTTCCCTACCAAGCCAGGTCCGGCAAGACGAGGGAGTCGTACTTGGGATTTCAACGAGAGAAGAAGTTTCTGTGGAGCTGGCCAGAAATGGTGACTATATGGTAGTAGGGGAGGCATCATGTTTATCATACGCGAGTAGGTCTTTTCCAAATTAGCTTTCAGCTCTTCTGTTTGCATTTACATAATTAAATGGTTTGAGCGCGAATAAAATATATTATCAGCATGGCAGGAATTTTTGAAATATTAAATACTAAATAGTGATGTCAAAATGTATTACCAAAGTGATATTCTTTCTAACCACTTTGAAGTGGTGACAAGTATTTTTAATTTCTCTGTAATCCAAGGTGTTAAGCTTTGTATTTTTAGAAGTTGTTATAATAATGGCAAGTATTACCTGCCAATTTGCAGTGTCATTTCTTTTAAAGATCCACATATTCTAAAGGTTAAGCTGTCTCAGTGGGTTGCACAAGCCTAACAAGAGTTATGTTTTCGTGCACCCCAGAAGGTAGCACACAAGTTTATGTGGCCAGGAATAAGAAATGATGTGCGTAAATGGGTTCAATCTTGTATTAGTTGCCAACAAAACAAAGTGACAAGGCACGCTAAGTCTCCAGTTGCAAATTGTGAGTCTTGTAACTCACTCTTGTAACTTGTGATCTTGTAACACTAGATTCAAAGTCGTTTATGTGAATATAATTTGACCGTTGCCACCATCAGAGGGCAACATTTACTGCCTTCCTTGCATTCAGCAGTTGGATGGAAGTCATTCCAATGGCCAATATCACCGCCCAGCCAGTAGCAAGTTCTTTCTACAACAATTGGATAAGTAGATTTGGAGTTCCAGAAGTAATTGTTATGGACCAAGGGAAACAATTCAAATCGGAATTCTTTAGAAACTTAGCAATGTCCTGTGGAGCGAAAGTGCAACATACCACTTCTTACCTTGCCCAGGAAAATGGAAAACTAGAACGGCTGCATCGTACCCTCAAAGCAGCAATCAGAATACACAAGAACCCCAGATGGACTCAGAGCCTACCAACAGTTCTACTTGGTCTACGAGCAGCCATTCAAAAATACTCCAGCTACTCACTTGCAGAAGTGATTTATGAAACCACTATCAGACTTCCTGGAGTGTTTTTCGATCACTCAATACAGTTACAGTGCAATCCAGATTCCTTTGTAACCTACCTCTGGGATCACATAAAGCATCTTAAACCGCTAAACCTAGGACAGTGATATCCAGATCTACATTTATTCATAAAGACCTCTATTGTAGTTCTCATGTGTTCTTGCAGAAAGACAAGGTTAAAATATATGTCGAATCATCTTATGGAGGACCGTTCCTAGTAGTAAAGAGACAGGAGAAATATTTCAGCATCAGTATCAAAAATCAACAGAGCGTAATTTGAAAGCTTGTACATATTTTTCGGGCAGGGATGATTTTGTCAGAGATATTTGAACACCAAAACACATGTTTTCCACAGGAAGAAATACTTTTGGATCCCTGAATTCAACTTTATCTATTTCAATGGAATTCAAATGTTCAGGTTTAACGTAGCAGTCAAGGATAGTTCGCAATGTGAAACAACAGATGTAGTATACTGTTTATGTATACAGATGATTATATTAATTTTTGTTGTTATACACGAGGGAAATGCCTCACCTGAAAATATTTTTCGGAAGAGCGAATTATATGATGTTAAGGAAAATAGTGTTTAAAATGTAAAGTACATAAAAAGCAGGGGATTTTAAAGTGCGTTTTTAGCAGTAGATCAGTAGATTTTCAAAAAAGCAGGAGATTTCCTGCAAAATCAGTAGACCTGGTAACCCTCTACATGGGCTCAGTTTGTAGGACACTGCTGCCAACATTACTCCCGCTTGGTGATAAAGTTAAGAACGACAATAAACTGTAGTTAAACTGGTTAAAGTTGCCCGCATCCGTACAGAACATACGCGTACCTAATAGGCTTGGGAACTGCATTCTGCGTGACACAATGATGCGAGATCAACATTATTCACGAATCAAACACAAGTTACACTTACAAAGTTTATCTACTGAATAGCAGCGACCAAACAGGACATTCATTTTCACAATAAATAGTAGAGCTGGTTTGCTTTCAACACTGGCACTTGTGGTTAACCCATGTACAGTTTTAGTATATTATCTGCCAGACGTATGTGCACTGCAACTATCACAGCATTCCAAATGTTATGTTACTTATGTATGAAACATCTCTTACATTATTAATACTGCTATTCTGTGTTTCATTAACCATGTGGTACTAGTAATTGCTAAATCTTTAGTAAAGCATAATTTATCAGCTGAATTTACTCTCCACCGCAATATCCTTAAACGAAATTTACGTGCAATTGTTTGCAGGTTTGGGCAGCCGGGGAATATACGCTTCTATTTAATTTTTAAAATATCTGTTTTAAAACGGCATTAAAGTGCTTTATGCTAGCAGGTGCATCTAAATGTATTTTTAGAATATGACGAAGAAGTTTACGAAGCACTATCCCCAACAGTTACTCCAACATGATTTAACAAGTAGCTTATGAGCGCCGAGAAACTCGAGTTAGTGAAATTTGCAACACTAACATTTCTGATAAGATTTGTGTGCCTGAGAATGTGTGAAATATTTCAAGAAGGATAGAGATAAACAAAATGAGTACTGGTTTTTGTGTCTAATGAATTCCACACTCATGGACTAACCACTGTAGCTTTAGAAACAAACACTAAGCATTATTTTGTTCGCTAACATTTATTAGTATTAACAAGCTTAGGGAAACTTTGCAATTAGTTTAAAATATCTTAACTTGTCCCCAGCCTCGAAATCTGAAATAAGCATTTAGAGTAAGTGTTCCGTATACCTACCTACCATTGGCTGGTACACAGGCTTCGCACTTTTTTAGCCAAGTCTGACTCATCCTGGCAAAGATCCCTGGTTGTTTGTAGTTTCCTCAGCTGCTAAGAAAATGCGCTAATGCAGCTCGTTGACATTTTCTATTTCACCCCTGTACACTTTATTTTTCATATCACCACAGAAATAAAAATCTAGGGGATTGAAATCTGAAAGTACTGAACAAGGTTACCAAACTAGACTGATATTGTTATAATGTCACAATTTGATATTTTAATGCAAAATGACGAAATATTTTGTACGTAAAGGTGATTTTCCGTGAGAGAATTTCCTTGTCAATGTTCGTGTCACATTCTTCGGAAATGGTGAACTTACATATCAAGTTCTGTATTTATCCGAAATGTCGATTTTGAGTTATGCTCTTTAACACATACACACTTTATTTAAAATTATCTTGCATTTAGGGAGACTCAAAACATTTATTTCCCTGAAATCACACGATATAATCATAGGTTGCAATAGAATACTTTTTCTGCAGACAGTTAGTGAAACAAGGATCTTATTTCTTACATTCACATCCTTTCTCTACTCACTCTTTTACAAACCAATCTTACAAACTCTTATTCCTATATATTTTTTGTGTTACTTGAGATAAAATATTTGCAGAAATTATCCTATTGCTAATTATTTTCTTGTAGGTCCAAGGGAAATTATGGAATAGAGTAATAGGGTTTGAGCGATAGTCAAATCAGGTCGCCATATATAACCTGTGAAATTCCGTTCTCTTTGCATGCCCAAGAAACAAATATGTGAATAACGACCTTCCATTTGAGATATGTTTAAGTATTACAAAACTCACACGAATAACAAGGAATATCTCCGAAATGGTTCACTCAACAAAAAAAAAAAAAATCCATTTGTACATAACTTGTGTCCTCTAACGAGATCTACATTTCTTGTATAGTAAGATTTTGTCTATTTCTTAGGGTTTACCATTTATGTAGAACTCATCAAGAGTAAACAGGACTGCATGGGCTACAGCCAAAAAATTCAAAATATAATTTTTATTTGCCATAAAACAACTTAAACATATGACATTTTAACCAAAATCGTCAGCCTTTTTTCAGAAAATGAAAATCTTACAATAATTTTTTAAGTAATGAATAGTTCAGGGTGGAGGAATTTTCTTCAAAATCTTCGTGTCGCTTCCTTGAAGTTATTAAGCTCAAATACTAACTTTGGTCTTTAGTAGAGAGTTATGGTGTTGACAGAAACCCAGGCATACACGGACCTTTTTGTGACAATGTGTCTTTTTATTCAGGGGGCCTCAAAACATATATTTCTGGTGAAATATCAACATTGAAATTTTGTGTCGAGTACAATGCTTACTCTGCTTACTATCTGTAGCAGAGAAAGTAAAGACGCGAGTGAGTTGGATAATTTAATGTATCGTCACGTTGACCATGGTAGCTTAGTGGTTAGAGCAGTGGACGGTAACTTCACGATCCGTGGTTCAAATGCCGGCTAAGGCGCTGAGTTTTTCAGTCTCATTCTATCCTTTCCAGAATTATTAAGAGATAGACAGAATCTTACTGCACAAAAATGTAGATAACGTTGTTCATGCCAAACACAATTATTGAGAGTTAACCTTTCCAAGATATTCCTTGTTGATGGTGTGAATTTTCCAGTACTCAGGCGAAGTCTTTATTCAGTTTTACTTCTCTCCTGGTCACGTAAAGAGAAGGGAATTTCAAGGCTATCATATGGCCACCAGCTATTTGAAAGCTTTGATTTTCACTTTGTCCCTTATATTTGCCTATTCCCATTGCATCTAAGGGAAATATTAATAAAACCAGTTCTACAAACGATTTGTGATGTCAGGCTCGGTGTACAACAAAGGACGGGTGGGGCTAAGCTACTATACACTACATGCCGGACCGGCGAGCAAACAAAGGCACAAGGTCCAGGTTCCTACACCAGTCTCACGAGCGCTAATTAGCAGCAATCGAAGCGGTTGCACAAAAGGGGTTTTCTCCGCTGTCTTCGAGGAAGATCTAGTTACGTCAGCAAAGACGTGTTTGAAGGAATTCGGGAAGGGTCCGTGTGACGTCATCCCCACTACATAAGGAGACCAGGAAACAGGAGTGAGTTTACGGTTATAGACAGTCGGTCAGTGTGTCAGTGAGTGCGAGATAGCTCTGCCCCTGTGTCATCGTGAAGAAGATTTTAACGGGCGTCGAGTGATTGCATCGTCGTAGTTAGTGTATAAGAGACAGAGAATGTGAAAAAGATACTGAAGAGATAGAGCACGGTTCCAGGAAGTAAAAATTGTGTATTTGTGATAACATTTTAGAAGATAATAAAGTGATAGAAAAGTAACCAGATCGGTGTCAGTAGTGGGATTTGTCGAATTTGCCATTAACTTGTAAAAAAGTGTTTGTACAAGAGTGAATAATGGGTGAGTGAATAGGGTTTAAGGGCCCGTCGACAGATAGGTCATTAAGGCCCCAAGTGAAAAAGAATTAAGAGGTTAAAACAGTTAAAGCGTAAAAACTGAGCTATAAAAGTAAGCTAAAATAGTTAAAACGTAAAAACGTTATCTAGTTAAAACGTGAAAACGAGATAAAACATTATAAAAGTACAAAATAAAACCACGAAATAAAATACAAGCTAAAGCTCAGCACTATATTTACAGCTAAAGAGTGAATAGAATGTACACAAAGCAAAGAACTTTTTTACAATTTAATATGTGCAACGCTTGTGACTTTATTAAAAATATTTTAGTTCAACATTCCAGAGCTCTTTTGTGCACACGCTATGCTCTTTACACATAAAAACAATATTGGTGATTGAAATCCACATTCACAATTGTTCATTCCAACAAAGCTCGATACCTCACCATGTATTCGTGACCGACCTTTGTCAATTAAGGCAGGTAGAGAGCACGCCAGAGTTGATTGATCCTTTGGGACCTCGCATAATTCCCTGAGATGTAATTTGGCTTACACACAGAGCAGAAGTTTGCGTTCCAGAATCCCAAGGACTGCTTGAGGCAATATCCAACCAGATACAAAGCTTAAATGCGTCAATCATGTGCTTAAATGTTTGCATATCTAAAACCACAGCAAAATGAATTTCGTTTTACTTTATCTGCTACTTCCCTTCAGCAAGAAGAGGAAATCTTACATTCGACAGCTCCATGTCAGTAGATTTACTGCCATGTAAAAGAACTCCTACGGGACAAAATTTCGGCACACCGGTGACGCTGATCCTAGCAACTGAGAGCATCGCTGAACAACAAAATAGTTTTTTAATTTTTCACACCCCTAACACTAGTGTGACAAAAACGATAAAATCCAATCCAGTTATTTTTCTTTATTTTCCTCCAAAACCTTTAGCACTAATATCCGGTTCTTGGCTGGCCCCGTGGCGCAGTAGGTAGAGACCTGCCTGCTGTGCTAGGGGTCCCGAGTTTAATTCCCAGCAGCGGGGTAGGAATTTGTCTCAAGCCAAGATTATTCCTCATCCTTCTCTGAGCCTGGAAGTATGAATGAAGGTGTGAATTCAACGTATAAAAACCCCAAAGACCGAAAAAGCCACTGCTAAACGAGTAACGAGTAATATGACCTCTGCAGTTAAAGGCGGGATATAAACGGAACAATGAAATCAAAGGTATCCAGTTCTCTTTTACTGAAATTAACACCGTCTTCAGCCCCTCAGTTTATTACAACTTTTTTCTCGTATCGGTGACTCTCCATTTCTGTCATTTTCGATTTCTCTGTCTCTCAACGACACTTCTCACACACAGCTGACACACACAGGCGCTCACACTACAACTAAAAATATGTGTTGCACTCACATGACTTTCTCTACTCTTGTACTAACCACTCTTAGAAGCTCTTATTCCTTGTTCCTAGATCTCCTTCGTATTAGTTGAGATAAACATTTTCAAAAATTATCTTATTGGTTATTTCCTTGTAGGTGCAAGGAGAATATGGGAATACAGTAGGCTTTGAGCGATAGTCAAATATTTTAAAGCTTTCAAATGTCGTTCTCTTTGTACGGTTAATATATACAAAAATGAATAGCGATGTTCCATTTGACGGAAGTATAGTTCTCCAAAACCAACACAAATAACCTAGAATATCTCCGAAATGGTAACCTCAACAAAAAAATTGATTTGGACATGGGTTGTGTGTTTTAGCGAGATCTACACTTAAAGGTCATACAGAGTAAGCAGAAGTATATAGGCTATAGCCCGAAGGTTTAAAATATACATTTCATTTGTCATAAAAGTGTCTTAAACATATAACATTTTAATCAAAATCTTTAGAGCCATTTTCAAGAAAATCAAAATGTTCGAAAAATTTTCCATGTAAAGGGTAGTTTAGGGTGAAGCAATTTTGTTCAAAATTTTCGTGTCGCATCCTTTAGAGATATTAATCTTAAATACCAAGTTTGATTTTTAACCGGCTTTTCCTTTTTGAGTTATGCTGTCCACAGAACGACAGACACTCTGACAGACACACACGCGGACCTTTTTCTAAAAATGCTCTTTTTTGGATTCAGGTGGTCTCAAAACTTATATTTCCGGTGAAATTCGAAATCAAATTTTTGGGTGGAAAACAATGCTTCCTCTACTTACCCACTGACTTCTGTCTGTAACTAGTCTACTGGTTGCCTCGCCTCCTTACATTGCGAGGGTGACATAACACAGACCTTTCTCTAGCTTCTATAAATACGCCGTCCTCCGGAAAATTCCCGAACAGTCTCGAAAACCCCTTTTGTTTCTATCGCTCTGATTGTTGTCATGTGGTCACAATAGCCGTGCGAGGTGTGCTATCCTTGAACGCTTTCATTGCACACACTGCCAGTGCTGTGAGACACCCCGGCCCCTAGCCCTTGCTGTTGCCGCCGCTGTCAGCGACCGACTGTCTCATAAGTTTGTTCGTTTCTTGTTACGTTTCTATCACTAACAACACCTGGGAACACATCTTACCCGCAGCACAGCTACGACAAAGTAGTTCTCAAATTTTCTGTTTTTAGGGAGAAATTCCCAGTTCGAAATCAACTAAACCACTTGACATGGTTGGTTCGTTACTGCATCTTTCCCGTTGAAGATTGTGAGGCGGTTTTGCCCCTACGATAGTAAAACAGCATAAGACGTGGGAAATGTTCCTTTTTGCTTTCCATAGTTTGTAAACACAAGTTCACGTTGTTCCATGCAACGTCATCACAAACACACCTTGTATACAAAAGCAATTCGGGTTGTTGACCTCTAAGTCGTAGGGGTAGTTAGATAACTGTGATAACTTGAGTGTACAGGGGGTTCAGGTGCTACAGATGGAACTTCTGAGCAAAACGAGCGAACTTATGAGACAACTTTACATCCTTGATGAGAAAGATTTCTAAAGCTCTGGTGCTTCCAAAACTTCCTCCAACACCTCTTCCATATATTTAAAATATTCACATTAAAAATAAAGCTTACATTTGGAATTACTTGGAAAGAGCTTAAGAAGTCCTGTTCATTCGGAAGAAATTTTACATAATTTCATCTATTGCTATAATAACACTAATGATTTAGTTTGTACTTGCTAGGCAACATAAGCTACACTTCAAATTCTGACAACACACAGCATATCTTATCAAAATACAGGTACAACAAAACGTAAAATGCAACTATGAAGATGATACTCTATACCTTATTGTCTTTCAAACACACATTTTATTCCAAGTAAATGTTTTGTGTCAGCAATTTACATAATATTCGCTGTTGTTGGTTTAAGTTTAGCAATAGTTTGTAATTTTTTAAAAAAGTTATGTTATAACTTGAAAACTTAAATCGTAAACGGCAATATGAAACTGACGTTACGAACAAGATGATTTCAAATACATTGCCTTGATTTAAAGAGGTCTACATACTTTTGTGTCGTAGGTTTCTGTTTATACTGAGTTATCCTTTATACAAACTATTACAAAATTCCTTCCAAGGAAGACAATCTCACAAACCAATCACAAAGCATTCAAGATATACGTTTTATTTGCCATGGAATTATCCATCTTACATTACTATATTTAAATCAAAGACGTTAAGTCACAGGGAAAATATTGAACAAATTTCCATGTGAATGATAGTTCAGGATGGGGGATTCTCCTAAAATTCTCCTGTTGAATCTGTTAAGGATATTGAGCTTCAATACTAACTTTGATAATTATGTAGATGCAATTTAAGTTTTTACTTTCTCTGGTGTGTTCCACCCAAAAATTCGATGTCGAGTTTTCACCGTAAATATATGTTTTGAGATCCCCTGAATAAAAAAAGAAGTTATAAAAAGGGCCCGCGCGCGTGTGTGGGTGTGTATGTGTACGTCAGTCTGTGAACAGCATAACTCAAAAACGAAAAGTCGGTTGAAAACCAAAGTTCGTATTTAAGTTTAAAGTGTTTCAAGGATGCAACACGAAAAATTGAAATTAATTTCCAATTAATAAGATGTGTTGATCGAATAAAAGGTGCTAAATTATTATTGAAGTGGTAAATTGGCTTCAACTTTATTATCTTTTATTTTTTTAATTAGAAGATATTCATTGCTTGATTTTTTATTATCAAATAGGTGTTTGGTTTTCATTTTAAAAATTGTGAAGAAAGTAGCCTCACCCTAAACTACCGTTTACATGGAAAATGTTTTGAAAATGTTGATTCTCTTGGAAATGGCTCTAACGATTGTTATTAAAATGGCATGTTAAAGATATCTGTATAACAAATGAAATGTATATTTTGAATTTTCTGGCTATAGCCTATGTAGTCTTGTTTACTCTGGATTACTTTTGAATAACTCATAAACCGTAGGAGATAGACAAATTCTTATTTTACAAAAAATGTAGATCTCGCTAAAACACTTATGTCCAAATTTTTTGTTGTAGCGTGAACCATTTCGGAGATATTCCTTGTTATTTGTGTCAGTTTCGGAAAACTTGAAACTTTCGTGAATTGGAACATCGTTGTTCATTTTTTATATGTTAAGCGTGCAAAGAGAACGGGATCTCAAAGCTTTAAAAGAGATTTAACTATCGCTCAAAGCCCACTGTATTCTCACATTCCCCTTTGATACCGTAATTATTAGAGGTATAATTAAATATGATTTTAATAATTAATTAATAATTGAATTATAATGAGAAAGTAATGCTAATGTATTTAATATAATGATTATTACGAATGGTAATTTTGTGATATGAAGCAACAGTATTTAAATTCAATAACTAGTATGCGGTTAAATATTCTAATTCAGAGTTATATAATGCAATGTTTCAGGTTCATATGGTCTAAAATGTTACTTGTAAAATGGTTGTTCATGTTTTTGTGTCGCTAGCTGCTATAATTAGGAACCCAGACAGTCTAGCTAAACTTGCTCGGCCAGTTTTCTAAGAAATGTCCATGCGCTAATTGTTCGCTAGCTGGCGATTTTCTGAGAATTCAGTCTGAGGCTGAAGCCCGCGGTTTTTTTAATTATCATGCATGGCTTGACTTGGCATTCTGTTGTGGAAACCGACTTCCGTGCAGTCACAAACATTAATTCGCGACAAGACGTAACAGTTGTTACCGAGAATATTATAGAGTGAAAAGTATTTCTCAGCAATTTATTAAGCGGTGATGTATATTTTTAAAATTGTGAAAGCGTATTATTCCACCGTAGCAGATTTCAGCGACTTAATGTATTTTAACTTTGATAGGCGAACGTTATAGTAACTTTAGCAGGGAGACAACTCCTGGTGAATAGTGATTGTCAAAAGCGAATGGAAAATTAAATTAATTACAAGGAACTGTGTGTATTCTCATTCCGTTAACAACACTCACTCATACGCTGTAGATAGTGCAGTTTCAGCTCCAATGACTATAGGAGTTTTCACGTTATGAAGGCACAATGGCTCTTATGGAGAATCAGCGCGGCGTTGCCATGTATGTTGCGCCGGAGCGATTACCGTGGTTTTGCTAGTTGATTCCTGAATTACTGTTCAAATCTATCGCTGTCCATTTCATCATGATAATCAACAGAACTTTTTCACAAGAAAACAAGTTTTGCACCCTGTACAAATCGTACCATCCACATGCAATATTACAAGTCGTGGTCCGCGAGCAGTAGGTGATTTAAGACCAGTGGATAACCCGGCAAAAAGCGCTTCCTATCCTTCCAAACTTTTGATACCCAACTTTCATCAAGGTACACGATTTTCCTTACCTCTTTGCTGAATTGTTTTATTTTCCGTAAACAGGAATGTCGCCGCACTATAATATAATTTGCCTCAACCATAAACGATTTATTTCCTCTGTTTTCAAAATGAAATCCCATTTCCTCCCTAAGCTATAAAAGGTTGAATATTTAAAATTTGGCAGTGGCATTGACTTTTTTCAACACGGTCAGAATTGTAGGGGGGAGTACTTTGAAATAGAAATTCAGGAAATTTGTGCCATATTTGCGTTCAAAATGATCATATTTTATCTTGTGCTGGTTCTTTTTTTAATACAAAAAGTGTAGGCCTACACCAGTCGCCTTCTGAAGCTCACTAACAATAAACGAGTCACTGTATCCGGGGTTCTTTTTCTTTCAATAATCATGCACTCTAAGAATTGTTTTCCGGTCACCACTTTTAATAATTTCGCCTTTTTTCTGCGATCCATTCCGTACTGATCACTTAACTGCAATGCACATAATTACCAGAGAGCTTGTAAAAGTCGCTCACGCCTCAGATTTCCAAAACCTAT
This sequence comes from Tenodera sinensis, assembly GCA_030765045.1. Lineage (NCBI taxonomy): Eukaryota > Metazoa > Arthropoda > Insecta > Mantodea > Mantidae > Tenodera > Tenodera sinensis. The sequence continues at coordinate 53,929,173 of CM060971.1, read as the reverse complement.
TGAAAACCTGCGCTCAAGTACAATACCTTATCGGCCCTTCAACTGTCATACCACATCTGGTTTTCATCATCTCCAAGACACGGGGACCGGCTTTCGTCCGGCGCGCCGCAAACATTTGCCTTTAAATGGTGATTCATGGATACTTCGGTACTGGAGACGTTCTATATGTGTATAAAAAATAATTTCGTTATTTCCTTGACAACTTTGTCGCTGGAAGTTTTTACGTGGACTTACAGAACGAGAATTAGCCAGCGACGATATTTTCCACTGTATAAATGAAGAATCTTAACACTTTGTTTTAAACTTTATTTATTTAGAAAAATATGTTTAGACATATTGATATAATCTAAATACCAACGTGGCCTACAAAAGCAAGTGAATAATCCAGATTTTTTTTTTCATTGCAATTATTTCGATTTGAAACCATGTTTTGACAATTGGAGCGAGAAAGATGTTAAAAAATCTGCTTTCCACAAAATTTTATATTTTATTATTTTAAAAACTATATAATTATATAAAAGGTTTATCGTGCATGCCATAGTACTCTTCGACACATTTCACACCGAAATGCATGTTCATACTTTATCTTAGTCGCATTTGAAAACACGCACATTTGGCAACAGCGCACGTGAATCTTCCATAAGAATAGCATGGTCCATAAGAGCCCGTTGTGCCTTCATAACATGAAAATTCCTATAGCTAGGGCAAGGTTAGGGACAATTTATAGGGCACGTGCACCGGGCTACAAGACCATCGAGGACCCGTCTGCGGAGATCCTCTCCAGCGAGGAAAACACTTCCTCAAACTTGGCTGTACACCGTGGGGCAACTAACGACCTCATCTTGCACCTACAAGGAAATAAGCAATAAGATAATTTGTACAAGTGTGTTATCTCAACTAACACGAACAATATATAGCCGTGTTTGTAGACGTACCTGTGATATCATTCTCGCTATATAAGGAGACAGAAACAGCAGCTGTATGTGTGTGTGTTGTTTTGTGTGTGTGTGTGCGTGCGTGCGTGTGTGTGTGTGTGTGTGTGTGTGTGTGTGTGTGTGTGTGTGTGCGCGCGCGCTGATTCCCCTGAAGAGATCTGTGTCATTTGAATCCGAAGATTCTTCTATGAATTCGAGTCTTCTTTTGGTTTTAAAATATTCTTTTTATTTTACTTCGGGCAATCTCTTACAACTTTGAATGAGATACACTTCTTGATGGCTGGACTTCACCTCAAACGGTAGGAAAATTATTGCTTTTAAAGGCACAAATAGAAGGGTTTTGTCGTGCCTTCTGAGAATTCTCACCTCAGTTTTGCTTGTCCCGTATTTCCACCATTCACTTTACAATACAATTTACCTTCAGCATCAGTCTCAACAATCTAGGTATAGGTTACAAATACTTAAAGCTACATTTGTAGACTAACTAAATGTGCAAAATAAATTGTTTCTGCCTGGAATTTACGCAATAGCACCTGAAATCTTCCCGTTAATACTTTCCAGGCTCCAAAAATCAACAATGTCCTTTCGCAATCACAGTTATCAACTTACTAACTAGTCGCATTACCTGCAGGTTTATAGAGGCTTCAGGAGTTGCCTAGCAGCGTCACCATAAGATGGCGACAGTAGCTTCAGAAACATTGAGATATCCCGTTTTCCAGGCCGATGCCATAATACCACTTTTTCCTTTACCATATATACAATTTGTTTTTAAAAGTGTTGGAAAACCAGCAGATCGCAAATTGAACAACCATGCGCTAAACTGGGTATCTTCAAACAGCATATTCGTGGTGTAATTTGATCTTAAGGACTAAGGTTTAACAGTGCCGTTAATTTATTGAGATAAAATGTAAGCAGAAATTAGCATATTCTCTCCCATATTGGCATACGGTTCTGAATGTTGCAGGAAGCGAATTAATGCATATTTAATTAATTATCCATAATTAATTGATTATGCATTCATGCGCTCAAGCATGCTCGCTAATGCATTGAGAATGAGAATATTGAATTATACCACAATTTAGACAGTATTTTGGTTCGCACTGCTTATAGACATAATTACTCATTTTAAGATGATATTTCCAATAGGTATTTGCAACCACTAGTACACGCGATAGATTTCATAACATTTGCTTGTTTCTTTCACCCCATAATTACACCCAAGAAAAAACTATATAAGATGAATTTATTATTTAACCAGTATTTATACTATGGATATATCATTACTAGGGAGCGATTTTTTTAAGGTTTTAGCTTTGCGGATCAATAGTGGCACAAATAATTCTCTGGTTTGCTTGCTTTATTGAGATATAAATCATACAGCATACAGATAATCCATTTTGCTGTCTCTTTTGTTGATTCTTTTTTGGCATTGCAATATATAACTGTAAACATACCCAAATTTTCTGGTTTGAACGACTTCCTAGTATCACGTGACACATTCTTATATGAAGAAAAAGTTCTTTCAACGGAACATGATGTCATAGGAGCGTAGGTCATTCATGGTAATGCTGCAGGTTCTAGGGATATTTCTCCGGTAATCTTTTCACCCTGCAATATTGAAGAGATGACTTTCACATCATTAAACCCAGAATTGCGTTGAATCATTCTCTGCAGCTATGAAGAACGTGCAACTCCCACTGGTCCAGGTATTTATTTTCTGGAAACATTGTCGAAGATATCCATATCACGTTTGAGTGGCAGAGTTGCGCTTTCCAATGAGATGATAGCTTCTGAAATACAATAAAAATGCGCCTTAATATATGCAAGGGAAACGACGATGGTAGGAGCCTTGATCCATTTCTTGGCCTTGGTGATGCAGGAAGCGTCCGTTTCATCAAAGTAGTTTACTATGTTTTTAATGTCATTTACGTGCTCAGCATAGTAAAAGGCAGCAGACAGCCAAGTTCCCCGATGAGTAAGTATCGACTCAGGTGGAAGAGGAGTTGCCGGTAGCTTCTCTTTGTAAACGTGTTGCGGCTTTCAAGAAACCTTCTTGACCGAAGATATCACGCTGTTCACATCATCAAAATGGCCACTAGCCTCCTCCGCAAAGCGGTGCTGGCCATGAGCCAAGCATGTAACATGCAGCATGCTTGGATAGAAGGACTGGAGAACTTCCCCTACCTTCAACATGTAGGCAGCACTGTCACTAACAACAGGAACTTACTATCCCGATTCTCTTCTGGTCCCAATATGCACAAAGTGTCCCTCACTGCACAGGCTATTGTGTTGTTAGTTTTTTCTATTACGTTACAAAGAATTAGATGAGGGTTACTTGGTCCTTTTGGGTCCAGCTTCCCTACTACCACATTCACAATGAAGCGACCGCAAGTATCAGTTGTCTCATCAACAGAACACCAGATATAGTGATCTTTTCTTATTTTGTGTAGTGTGTTCTGGTAAACAGAAACCAAACAATTCTTCCTTACAGAGGATTCATTAGGTACAATGCCCAATCTCTTCTAAAAATGTTTTCATGGTCGTGTTCTTTAGCACGTTCCATGGGACGTTTGCAGATACCAACGCCTGACAGAGGCGAAGGTTAAAGTTGTCGTCAGGTTTGCCAACTGTGGAAGGAATATGCGTCTGCCTACTGGTGCTGCTGGACTTATTTCTCCTAGCAACACTAGCAATATGCAGAATTGTGCTGCTCAGTATGAGATTTATTCTCACATTTAACCTAAAATTAAAAATACACATCGTAAATACACTTCTGCAAGCGTGCTACAGTAGTCGTAAATACACTTCAGTACGATAATGCATGCAGTTTTTAGGTTATTTGGAAGAAACTTACTTGTTTTGAGCATGCCTGACAAAAGACTACTTGATCATCTGTAGTAAAGTTGGGATCTGTAGCAATCCATTGTCTCAGTAAGTGTGATTTAGGCATTGTTCCGCTATATAACAATTCAAGTTAAAAAGTATTGCAGCAACCTTTCACCATACTTCCTGCTTGTTAAGCTCTCTTCTTACGACTGCAAGCTCCTTCTGTGCTCCTGACCTTCTGCTTACTGCCTCAAGGAGTCACCAAATGTCACATATGCAATGGGATATGCTGCATCTTAGCGGGTTACGCTGAAGTATCTCGATCCTAAAGCTTGTGGTGGTAGAAATAATACTCATACAATAGATTTCCAAAGAAAAATGACGTTATTTGAATAAGGAAAAACGACTATTTAGGTCACTTTAGGTCTCAACCCTTCAAACAGGCATTTTTAAGTGCAATGAAAGTCATTCTGCTTCAGAATGCGTGAAATGAACATACGTCTTGAAATTAGTTAATTAAATGACATGGGAAAATAGGTTAAATCCTAAAACTCCGGGTCCTAATGATTAGACCTAAAAAGTCTAATCTGTTGCACTTACATGATTTGCTCTACTCTTTTACTAACCATCCCCGCAGGTGTGGACGAAACGTCTGGGTCTCAAAACTCCAGCAGATCAAGGCTTTTAAGCCCGGCGGAAATCTCTAGCCTTAACTCTATCTCCGGCCGAGAAAGCTTCCGACTACTCATTATTCCTATCTCTTCTTTGTGTTACTTAAGACAAGCATTTGTACAGATTATCTTATTGCTTATTTCCTTGTAGGTGCAAACGGAATATTAGAATACAATAGGCTTTGAGCGATAGTCATATGTTTTAAAACTTTGAGATCTCGTTCTCCTTGCACGCTTAACATATAAAAAAATGAACAACGATGTTGCATTTTACGAAAATTTAAAAATTTCCGAAACTGACATAAATAACAAGGAATATCCCCGAAATGGTTCACTCTACCCAAAAAAAAAAAAAAAAAAAAAAAAAAAAAAAAAAAATATTTGGACATAAATTGTGTGTATACGAGTTATTCAAATGTCATCCAGAGTAAGCAGGTCTACGTAGATATAGCAGAAAATTGAAAATATACATTTCATTTTTCATACAAATATCTTCATTTTACTCAAAAGCGTTACAGCCATTTTCACAAAAATCAAAATTTTCGAAATATTTTCTTTAAAATCTTCGTATCGCATAGTTAAAATGGATTAAACTTAAATACCGACTTTGGTTTTTATCCAACTTTTCGTTTTTGAGTTATGCTGTCCACAGGCTGACAGTCAGACAGGCAGTTGGTCCGAAAAGGGCTGTTGCACCACGGAGTTGGTTACATATTTTAATATTTTTGTAATCTGTCGCGGACTGTCCATCTGAATTACTGCAGGGTCAAACAGGGACAAACCAATATATTAACTATCTCAGTGCTTTAACAAATTAACTTACTTACCTGCCTACCGTAGTTATTCTGTTTTGCATTACCAAATTTCCAGAATTAGTGTGAATTTATATTTTGCTGCTGGCTAGGTTAATGTACGTACTTTAAATCGCACAACCGATATATACTTTCCCTGGAATGTATAATTCTTGATTTTGTGGTGGATAGTTAAAATGACATTTCGTTATGGAACAATGCTATGAGAGACTATTTGCATCATCATTATAGTAAGAACTAATCTCGCCACACGTGGCATGTTGCCCCAGAACTTGTGGTTCTTGCTGAAGCCTATTGATCCATCCATGACATGTTGAGCCTTGTGGTTTAGAATAATTTACCTGGGTCCACTTTGTTACTACCCACATAATTACATGTGTGTCTTGGCTTGAAGTAAATTTACCCTCTATTGGCTTTAACATAGCTGAGTGCAAAGCAAATAGGGCTAATGTTCTCTCGCCTTTTTAATGTACCTGTTTGTTGTTACCAGAAATTACGAGGGATGTTCCATAAAGACTGGCACTGAAGTCTTTTTTCCTTCCATTCAGTGCCTGCTTGCGACATCTGTTTATGCGTCATTGAACTATTCTGATCAGTAAACGCTGAAAATTTCACAGCGATAGCTCTGTCAGTTGATCATTGACAGCCTATGAGAGTGAATGTGTTTCAAAATGGCCTCTTTAACACTGTCATGATTGATTCTCGTGAACAGCGCTATGCAATAGTTATGTGTTCTCTTGAAGAAAAGTGCTACGAAACCTACAATGATCTGAAGAGAGCTTATGGGAACTCTGCAATATCTCATTGAGCATGTTTCCATTTGTACTGTGCTTTCAAAAATGGCCAGGAAAATGTTGAATTGCAGGGAAAAGTAGCTGTCATTATTTGCAATATGAGACAGCTCACATAAATCTTTGTGAAAACTCACATAATTTTAAAAGAGCATTTGCAAATGTCTAGACTGTGTGCATGATGGATACCGCGACTGCTTAGTCCACAGCAAATGCAGGCTGGCGTCGATGTGTGCCACAATGTGTCGAGGCCGAGGTTGATGCCAGGTGGCAAAACACCATTACTGCGGATGAAACATGGGTGTACTGTTATGATCCAGAGGAAAGCAGAAGGGATGCAACATCGTCAACCTCAACCACAAAAGGCGCTAGTAAAGAAATCAGCCAATACGGCCATTGTCATCTGATTACTAGGGATGGTATACACTCAAACAGTTACAAGATACACTACAGTCACTGATGAGTACTATAAGAACGTCTTGAAGCAATTGGTAAAGGATCACAACCTCCCAAAGCGAAGCAATCTAATTGGACAGTGGAAGCTTCAACATAACAATGCCAGGCCACATATTGCTAATGGTGCTATGAAGTTTCTGCAACAAAATCATGTCTACAGTACTACATCCGCCTTACGAGTATATTCCTATATTCCTAATTCAGCTCTTATCCCGACAGCCAAAAGGGGAACTTACGGGACGTCGATTCGTCAACGAGATCAGGCAGTGAAAGTTTTAGAGGCGACCATGAAGAGGATGTTAAACAACGGCTTCCTTCACGTCTTCCAGCAATGGAAAGGGAGATGCGACAAGTGCCTGCCATTGAGGGGGAAGTATTTTCATAGGGACAAAAGCCAGGATGAGTGATTATTTACAATAAATTGTTGTATGAGCATTAGTGCCAGTCTTTATTGGACACCTCTCGTATTTCAATACCATATGTTTGCCGATGGATGGATGGGTAAGTGGATGGTTGGACGGATGGAATTGGGTTTGAGCGAATAATCATAATAAAAAAATCTTGTTACACTCGCATGACTTCCTTTACTATTGTACTATTATTACATACTCTTATTCTTCTATTTTCTTCATACTAATCGAGATAAGCATTTGCAGACATTAGCTTACTACTAATTCTCTTTTAGGATCAAGGGAAGTATGGGAATACAGTAGGCTTTGAGTGATAGTAAAATCGTTTAAAGCTGGTCGCTACATGAAGGCATTGAAATTCGATTCTCTTTACAGGGTCAAGAGATAAAAAGGTGAATAACGATCTTTTATTTAAGAAACGTTTAAAGTTTGCAAAACTCATAAAAATTACAAGCAATATTTTCGAAGTGGTTCACTCCACAAAAATATGTACTTGCACTATAGTGTGTCTTAACGAGAGCTACATTTTTGTATAGTAAGATTTGGTCTATCCCTACGGCTTACGAGTTATAGAAAGGTCATCAAGAGTAAAGAGAACTACATGGCCTATGGCTAGAAAATTCAAAATATCGTACGTTTAATTTGCCATAAGAATATGTCTCAAACATAGTACCTTTTAACCAAAATCGGTAGTCATTTTTTAGAAAATCAACATTTTCGAAAAAATTTCCATTTAAAGGGTTGTTTAGAGTGCAAGAATTTTCTTCAAAATCTTCGTGTCACATCCACTGAAATACCAGCTTTCGCTGCTATTCGACTTCGATTTTTGAGTTGTACTGTTCACATACTGCCAGGTAAACACACACACACACACAAACACACAAACACACACACACAATCTTTTTTCTAAAAATACTTTGTTTTTCTTTAATTCAGTGGGCCTCAAAACATATATTTTCGTTGAAATCTCTACATCAAATTTCTGGGTCGAATACAATACTTCTACTTACTATACACAGTAGGGAAAATAAGGTAGCGCTTGCTTAAAAGTTGCGCGAAGTGACGTCACTGGAATCCAACTTCTTTACTCAAAAGTTATAACTTGCCCTTTCTTCCTGTGGTATTTGCACTTGTTCAACGGTACTTTTGCAGGTGGTTTCTCGATGTTTTATTAGTTTCTTTTCTTTCTCTAGTGTTCTCTAACATTCTTGTACTAACTCTATTCGTGCGTAACCTATTTTAAATACTTCAAAAAACACAGTTGGCAACTGGCCGGAAGGCTTGAAATATCAGGAAGCAGTTCATTATCGGGCCATGGGCTAAATGGCCTTCCGCTAAGTGGTAGCCCAGTGAGAGATGAATTGGAAATAGAGAACACCTTGTCCCTGGGTGGCAGCAGGAATGGGACGTAAGCACAACTGGACGAGATTCTGTTGAACTTTGAAGAACGTCTCAAAATGAAGCCTTTGCAATCTGCAAGTGTACTGATACACTACTTAACATATTTGGCTTCGTACCTCCATCTATTCCAACTCAGTGACCAAGAATCCTGCAAATGTGGAGCTAAGCACGCCTTATGGGAATGTCCTCTCACACAGACAGCCAAAACCACCGCCCTCTCGTATCTACACAATAAGAGTATCTACTTAATTTATATATAAGACACAGGAAACTGGACATGCGCCAGTAGACCGTAAACACCTGTTCTACCAGAGATACTCAAATCCTCTAAAGCTTTCAAATTCCTTTACCTTTGCAGGCTAACTTATAAAAAACGAATAACGATGTTTCATTTGACAAGAGTTCCTCTTCCAAAACTCACACAAATAAAAAGGAATATCTCCGAAATGGTTCACTCTAAAATAAATGTATTTACATATAAATTGTGTTTTTAGCAAGATTTACCTCTCTGCAGGGTAAAATTTGGTCTATCTCTTACAGTTTACCAGTTATGCAAGTCATCCAGAGTAAATAGGACTACATAGGCTACAGCGAGAAAATTCAAGATATACATGTCGTTTGTCATACAAATATCTTAAACATATCGATCGTATCTTAAGATCGTTAAAGTCATTTTGGACAAAATCAAAATTTTCCATATAAAGGATGGTTTAGAATGGAGGAATTTTCTTCAAAATCCTCGTGCCATATCCTTAAAAAAGTTAAAAGTAAATATCAAATTTGCTTTTTAACCGACTTTTCCTTCTTTTAGACATGCTGCCCAGATACATTGACTGAAACACTGACAGTCATACATAGAGACACACACAGGAACCTTTTTTCTAAAAATTCTTTTTTTTTTGGATTCAAGGGACCTCAAAACATATATTTCTGGTGAAATATCGGCATCAAGTTTTTGGGTGGAATACAATACTTCCTCTACTTACTATATGTAGCACAGAAAGTAAAAACGTGAAACGAGACAGTACAATAAAGACGGGAATACAGTGTGGTTTTTAAAATAGGCACCAAACTTCCCGAATTTATAATTATGTACCACGGTTTTCCCATAATTAAGTCATGTAATTCTGTAACCATAACTATGAAGCATATTTATGTTTAGTTGTATGAGGTAACTTCAATTGAAGGAAACATCTTTCTTCGAGTTCTCAATCACTTCCTTTCTTAAATACCCGCAGGTTGTACTGTGTGGCTGTTGTTTAATTCTTAAATGTACGGATTTCTCCGCCCACTTGCAGAACCGCGCATTCATTTTCTTCGTGCTTCTTGCTGGCTCGGAAAAATGGAAAGAAGGAATCTCAGGGGTAATTTCTTGCGGTGAGATGGAAGGGAGACAAGAAAAACTTCTCTCTATTGTTTCGTTCTGTCCGTGACGTAAACAAAGAAAGGATAGGGAGAGGAAATAAGTTCAGAGGAGAAATAAACAAGAGTAGATGAGAGGTTGACATGGCACAAGTGCCTTCTTGAAAGAGGCCTACTTCAACCCTGTTCTCTTGCCTGGTTACGACATGCCACATGCTTTATTGCCACATTTGTATTAACTGCCATTCTCCAGAGAAATACCTGCAACTCTATCAGAAGAAAACTGTCACTTAATGGCGCCGGGAACATTAGAGCATCACCTCGGAACAAGCTGACTTCATTATGGGAGTGTATACTGATATATACTCCACAAGCACGCGATAACGGTAACGAGAACAACAGTATTTTGGTTCACAGCAGCCCGCAACGACAACGGCAAGATGTACAGTTGAACAGCTTATCGATAGAAATTGGGGTCAATAATGCGCATTGGCAATTCGTTTGTTTCTAACTGACCAATTATATGTTTTCTGGCTTGCGACTAGAGAGCGCTCTAGCGGCTGTTGCATGGCACGACCACCTTGAACATGTTCTACACCGAGAAGTCTAATACGCCCAGTATAAATCTATCATGCCGTGCGCAGTAACCGGAACAGAAACTTAAAACTTGACCAAGTTTTCTTTCCCATTACCGGAGCCTGGGAAAGCTTCTCATCGGTTGTGAATACTTCCACTTTGATACATGTATTCCAAATTTCTCCTTCCGGTTAACATTACTGTTACCGATGGTTGTGAACCAGTCTTAACTAGGACTTGGAAGTTGAGGAACCATAAACTGTCTGAAAATAGTTATAAGAAGACGTATAAAAAGGACGTATAAGAACTACATTAAATTTCGCAATTGATTTCGTACACCAGAAACGTACAAAAGTGTGTTTAAACAACAAAAATTATATAACACAGTAACATTTGTTCGAGAGGACAAACCGGAAACCCCCCAATTTCTCCGTTAACACACTTTTTGCCTCTTTAATTTCTCTACTAGTAAGTAGAGGAAGTATTGTATTCCACCCAAAAATTCGATGTCGAGATTTCGACGACAATATCTGCTTTGATGCCCCCTGAATCCAATCATTGTTAGAAAAAGATCCGTGTGTTTGTCTATGGATATCATTACTCAAAAGCGAAAAGTCAATTAAAAACCAAGGTTGGTATTTAATATTAATGTCTTTCAAAGATGCAACAGAAAGGTTTTGAAGAAAATTGCTACATCCTAACTTGCCCTTTACATGGGAAATGTTTCGAAAATGTTGATTTTCTTGAAAATTGATCTAATGGTTTTGATGAAAGTGGAGAAATTAAGAGTGGCGTGAGAAGTGTAAATTAGTTTCACAGATTAGTTTTTGGTTCACAAGTGAGATCACAAAGTTCATTTACTTCATGACTGGTAAGAAATAACTTAGAAAGGAAAGCAGGAATTGATGGCTTGGCTTGATTCCCAAAAGCAAAATATTCCTTAAGACTGATGGCTAAATCCCGGATTTTTATGTAATATCAAGGTACATATGTACATATTTATGTAACAAAAACATCAAAATATGTAATGAAATATGTAATATCAACAAAATATGTAAAATTATGTGATAATCTAAATGCCAAGTTTACCACCTCAAATCTAAATGCAGACTGCAAATTACCTAGAATTTTGTAATTTGATGGGTTCTGTAAGTATATAAATTAATTACGAGTTTAAATTTACTAAATATAGAATTAATTATAGGGAAAATGTTTTGTTTTATGCACAATTTACCTAAAATTTATTTTCAAGTACGTAATCAGGAAATAAAGATATGTGTTTTGGATTATGTTTATTAAACTTACTCATTTCACATAATTATTTTACTTAAATTTTAGACGGTAAAGCAATGTTGAAATACTGAACCAATTTATCAATAATTAGTGAAACAATCAATTCAAAATAATTAACTTTTATAATGTGAATACATTTTCAGTTTTCTCTCTCTTGACATACAGTGAACAACCAGGCATATTTATTTTGAGCAATGAATGTGCAGTGAATAACCATATACTTTGCCATATTTTCAGGGGTCATTTGTTTGTCTCCTATCGGATAAAATGTTCTTACAAACAGAGAAGCTTCTCTCCACGTCGCACGAAGTAACATAAGCATATTTTAGCAAAGGAAACTGATTTGCAGAGAAATAATTTGACAAATCACGATTTATTACTTTGAACACAAGGAGTTATAATCGGAGTTCATGGATACATATAGTTCATAAGGGGTGTTCAAAGAGAAAATTCAATGCTTAAGCGATGTACATTGTAAAAGTGAAGTCAAACTGCTGCTGTAAAGGAGTACTGCGTTTGTATATACTATTTGCTTAAAGATCTAAATATATAAGAAGCTTCTTCTTCAGTTTTAAAGGTTTATTGTTTTCTTTCCTCCTCAAGAAGAAAATTAAAGTTTACGCCACCATCTATCAGCCGATGCTGAACCACTTTGTAATGAAACTTCCCGTTTCCTACTTAACGATTATTCTGCCACCTAGCGGCAGTTCTTTGTACATTCCTAGCACAGGTTATACCGGATCAACTGCATAATCATTAGCTTGAGTCTGTGACTTGGCTACTATTCCTTTAGATAAGAAAAGGAATAAGCGAAGCATGTGATTTTGCATGCGGAGACGTTTCTTAAGGAACCCTGGTCTAGAGGAAACATATTCGGAAAATGCTCGAGAAGTTGTTTGTGCGCTCATAATTCTCATACCAATACGTCACTTTTAAGTTTTATAAAGTCATGCCTACTTTTCTTTATGGATCCGCTAAAAGCTATTTTATGTGGTTTAATACAATATCAACATTTCACTGAAAAAAAAAAAAAAATCAAAACACCGCTAATACCGCGAATTGCACTTCTCTTTTTGGTTAGAAGTCGACATTGCGCATTCACTTGAGCGGGATTGCTATGAGTTGATGACTATCGATTCCTGTGGTCCATTCACTGTATTTATATTGTTGCACACTCATTATATACAATCATTACACTTGCATATTACACACATCTGCTACACGAGCTTGTTACAGCTGCTACAGGAGTATTTCACAACAAAAGTAAGTATTTTGTAGAAGGGGAAATGATTTATTATTAATCTATTCATAAAATGAGTTAAAGGCGAGGTTAGGTTAGGTTAGATTGACTCTATATAAACTGTTTTAACTAAAAATTGTTTTAAATGTTGCAGCTTCCAATCACTTTGCTCGCATTGCTAACATGTTTTCCGCTAATCTATTCATAAAATACATCAGAGACGAGGCGAGGTTCGGTTAGGCTGAGTCGGGTTGTGTTGGTTTTGGTTGGGTTGGGTTGGGTTGTCTTGTCTCAGTGCTACGTAACTGTCTTGTTTTAACCAAATTTTCCATTCCTCGACGTATTCCCTCTCGCTTTGTTTTTTTCTTCAAATATTCGCAGCTCTTGTTTTTGAACAGCTAAGCCACAAACTGCCCTCTACCGGCTAAACAAAGAATCTGTGTTTTAATGAGTCAAACATGTACGTCTTTGTGTTATGAAATAATTAATGAACCAAAAGGGAGGCACAATGCTTTAAAATTTAGGCTAGCCCTAAAAACTTAGTTCACAATTCCAACCAAGGATTCTTCCACTCATAGGCCATGCTGCATTTCCATAACTTGGAAATTTGTTAGAACATGTAAGAGATTTTAACACTACAATGTCATTTCTTAATGTTTCCAGCCAATTCAGCTGACAATTTATTTTCAATGTCGCTTTTTAACATTAAATGGCTTTAAATTTCAATGTGATACCTCTTTTAGCAGGTATCCAATTACTTGTTAAATTTTAAAACTGTAGTTTATTAATCTATGTCAATACTTCACACGATGTAATTTTAAAAATAATCGTGTTTTTAATTCCAAATCATTACCTTATTATAATTCATAAATTTTTTGTATTAATGCTTTGTTTGTCTATGTATATGTAACCGAGGGGGACACCTTGTTCCACTGCAACCCCGACATGAATCTATTGTGGGCCACCCCCCTCCCCTTCCGGAGACGCATAGAGGTCCCTAACAGTTCCAGATATTAATACCTGGCGCACAACCACTGTTCCCTCTACCTAGGGAGAGAGCGACGAGGCGATCCTTGCGGCCCTAACAGCAACTTCCAGGGAGGGTCATGGAAGATTATTCTAGTGCGCAAGTAACTATGCCATCCGCCAGTAATCGCCGGAACGCACCGCGCTACCAACCAAACCTGAAAGATAACAAGAGAGGGAAACGAGAAATGAAGGGAAAGGAATCCATGGAGAAGAGATTAATTAGCCCCAGCAATCGCCTGCGTGACAAGGGGAAACCACGGAAAATCCATGTCAGAGTATTAATGGTTTAGTTAAAAATAAAATAATTTTTAAATTCTATGTTTTCAAATTTCTAGTTCTTAGGAAGTTCTGAATTTCTTTTAAATTAATAATTCAAAACCTGCTCTAAAGAAATAAGACTATAGAGCAGATTTAATTCATTTTGCGTTGGAGATCTACATGAGAAATTTAGAAGATTTGACTGAAAACTCCATCGTGTGGAATATTTTGAAAAAGAAAATGTGCTGAGGTCAATAATTGTCAATACCGTCAAGTTTCAAAGTGAAAAATATTTATATTTTGGAGTATTAACATACATTATGCATACATGGGTATTTATTTCACAAACAATTTAAACAGATTTCCATGTTATGGCCTCTAAGTGTTTTTAAATTCATGCAGTACAAGTGTCAAACTTTGCGAGATTTGTGGTCGATTTCAATGGTGTATCCTGTAAAGGTATTTTCGCTACTTTTCACTAGCCACGCATTGGTGCAGCGTATGTAAGAGTATTTTTTTTTCCTCCGTCGTATTATCTACGTTGCAAGCTGCAGATTTATCCGAAACGTTGGAGCGACGTATGCAATTGGATTTTAAATATTTTATTTTATGTAAATGAGGGTTATCTTGCTACGGCTTAGGATATTTTTTTAAACCTTGACGACTGTCATTCATAAATCTTGGCGCGGTGCAGATCGATGTATAAGTTTTAGCAGAATACGTCGTAAATGAGCAACGATCAGGCACAAGGAACGACTGTCCAAGGTCTATATCACAGTTCAAGCACTTTAAATGGTGACATTTAAAACAGTTTTGTTGAAGAATTATATTTTAATCTTGATCCTTTTTCCTACTATGCATAATGGCATAAACTGTTGAACTATCGTTGTCGATTCTGTCCATCTTGTTTATAAAACAAGTGAAGTTAGCCTCCGTTGCTTCTGTTTTACCAGTTATAATGATTTCAGAGGGCTTACTCAAGAAACTGCTTCAGTCCTAAGGAAGACAAACTTTCTGAGGATGTTTCACTTTCTTTTACTTCAATACCAGGAATTATAACTTAAATGTTATTAGGAATAGCCTGTGTTGTACGAAATTACAATTATTACGGATATAGCAGTGATGTAAAGAAGCGAAACTAAATAGCAGGACGTAAATGAAATTAATTAACTTGTCATTGGAGTTTCAACGGCTAACCGTGTAACCTAAGGTAGTAATTAACATAATGTTTTGCGGTTCGCATTAGTGTTATTATACAGGTAAGCAGCTGAAAAACAAAAGAACAACGTGCGTCATATTCTCAGAGATTGTGTAATTTATGGCCCTTACAAGGAGTTCAGTGCAAGTTGCCAATACGGTTTGGTGTATATTGAATCGGTTATTTTAAAGGGTCACACCTCCATTTTATGCAACAATGTGTTACATACAGGTTTCTATCAACATAAGCTAGCCACAGCTTGTCCGCATAGAAATTGCTCTTTTCGTTTACTCCTTATGTGAGAAAATCGTGTTCTCTTTATGCTTTTTCTAAAAATGCTTTTTTTTATTCAGGGGGCGTCAAAACATATATTTCCGGTGAAATGTTGACATCGAATTTTTGAGTGGAAAACAATACTTCCTCTAATATACGCAGTAGAGAAAGTAAAAATAGGTATAGTATGATATAGTTGTTTGCTTTCACACATAATAAATGGCCCTGGGTAAGGGAGGTTACACAATTTTAATAAAACATCCGACAGTAGTGCAGTGAATGCTGGTAACGAGAACTCAGTTTTATACATTTAGATGACCATGTCACAGCGAGAAATCTGTTTGCCGCACGCCGCAGCACATTAAGCATTCATGCCCACTGCAGGGGGTCTGTTTTGCGTCGCCTTGGATTGATGGGGTATCGGGGCGGTAGACGCATAAAAACGTAATGTGTGTTGTCTTCGTATCTGCTTATATGCACAAAGAGGAGTAAAACCACATACATACACACACTGCGGCGCTGTGGAGGTGCCAGACTATAAAACTGCGGCATCGATGTCGCATTGACTCCAACTATGATGAAATCCCCAAACACCGCGTTTTCTAATCATAAAACCCATGCGTTCCGGGAATCTATGCTCCCTGCTGCACGAAGGGAGTTTAAATTGTTAATATTCCACCACATAAGTGGCGCATTCTGGTGCCAAAACCTCAGAGTATGGTAGAATTGACCTAGTGTTGTTTTGGTTATCAGGCAAATGGTGAAATGGGTTATCATATTTTGTCAAATATGACAAAAGTGCGATCCAGTCACTTTATTCTCCTTGAAAACTTTTGCAAAAAATACACACTCCCCTTTTCGCCATTAACACAGTCTTCAGTCCATGATATTATAACTTATAATTGTCTTTTTCTTGTAACCTGGACTCACTCCTGCTGCGACGACTCATCTCTGTAACTAGTACTGAAAAACTGACTGCTGTCGTTGCCTCGCCTCCTTATGTAGCGAGAATGACATAACACGGACCATTCTCGATTTTCATTTTTCTGGAAACTTCACAAATATGCCAAATCCCGGACACTTCGTGAATAATCTCGAAAACCCTTTGCGGTGCCACGCTCATTTTCACGTGTTCACAAACAGATGAGGGAGAGAGGCTGACATTGAGCTGTCTGATTTGCGCCGCACTTACTATGTGATATGACGTAGCTCGATCCCGACCGTCCTTGTTGTCCACCGCGGCCATCATTTTAATGTACACCATACACATCCGCCAAGGTCCCAGGTAGGTATGCATCTGTAAACGTTAGGAGCTCCACCTACATTCTATGGTCACTAGAACACGCTAGCTATGGATTTTTCCTTCTCCTGCATTATATGGATTAGGCCTAATGGCTTGCTCCAGCCTCAGTTGCATAGTTTTATCTGCTACCAATACGTCACTTTCCCTTCGAGGGAGAGAAAGAAAGAAAGGGAGAAAAAGAGAAATAAAAATAGGGGACAGAAAGAAAGGCGTAGAGAAAGAAAGAGTGGGATAGGATGAGAATGAGGTAGAGGAAAAGAGAATGAGGGAGAGGATGAGGGAGGGAGAGAGAATGAGGGAGAGGGAAGCAGAATGAAGGAGAGAGAATGAGGGAGAGGGAGAAAGAATGTGGGAGAGGGAGAGAGTATGAAGGAGAGGGAGAGAGAATGAGGAAGAGGGAAAGAGAATGAGGGAGAGTGTGAGAGAGAGGGAATATGCGACTGAGAATGAAGGAGAGGGAGGGGGAATTAAGGAGAAATAATAAGGGAGAGGGAGAAAGGAATATGGAGACAGAAAGAGGGAGAGGGACAGGGAATTAAGGAGAGAGAATGAGGGTGAGGGAGAGAAAATTGATTAGAGAGAATGACGCAGAGGGAGAGAGAATTAAGGAGACAGTATGAGAGAGAGGGAGAGATATTTAAGGAGGAGTGAGGGAGAGGGAGAGAGAATTAAGGAGAGAGAATGAGAGCGAGGGAGAGAGAAATAAGGATAGAAAGAGGAAGAGGGAGAGAGAATGAGGGAGAGGGACTAGGAATGAGTGAGAGGGAGAGAAAGAGGGAGAGGGAGAGAGAATGAGGGAGAGAGAGAGAATGAGGGAGAGGGAGAGAGAATTAAGGAGTGTATATGAGAGAAGGAGAGAGAATTAAGGAGAGGGAGAGAATAACGGAGAGAAAGAGAATTAAGGAGAGAGAATGAGGGAGAGAAAGAGAGAACAAATGAGGGAGTATGAGAGAGGGAGAGAGAATTAAGGAGAGGGAGAGAATAACGGAGAGAAAGAGAATTAAAGAGAGAGAATGAGAGCGAGGGAGAGAGAAATAAGGATAGGAAGAGGAAGAGGGAGAGAGAATGAGGGAGAGGGACTAGGAATGAGTGAGAGGGAGAGAAAGAGGGAGAGGGAGAGAAAGAGGGAGAGGGAGAGAGAATGAGGGAGAGAGAGAGAATGAGGGAGAGAGAGAGAGAATTAAGGAGAGGGAGAGAATAACGGAGAGAAAGAGAATTAAGGAGAGAGAATGAGGGAGAGAAAGAGAGAACAAAGGAGGGAGTATGAGAGAGGGAGAGAGAATTAAGGAGAGGAAGAGAAGGAGAGTGACAGAATTAAAGAGGGAATTAAGTAGAGGGACAGAAAATTAAGGAGAAAGAATTAAGGAGAGGGAGAGAAAATTAAGGAGAGAGAATGAGAGTGAGGGAGAGAGAAATAAGGAGAGAGAAAGTGGAATTATTGCCTATGATTATATAAACACATCAAAACCCAACGTTTACAGAACATATTTGGCACAATCGCTCAGACCTAAAAAACTAAAACGAGAAAAAAAAAAACAAATAAGATTTCATAAGATGATGGCTGTAACAATTCTGCTGTACGAATGCGAAATATGAACGCTAAAGGAAAACGATGTCAAGCGAATACAGTCACAAGAAATGAAATTCCTTAGAAGAGTCATAGGATGCACAAAACTGGATAAATATAAAATCGAGGATATTGCGGATGTACTAAACGTATTCTCACTAATAAAGCGGATAAAAGAATACAGAAATACAACTGTCTGATCGCAATGAATAAGAAAGGACTCTGAAACAAACACTGATTTACAAACCACGAGGGATGAAGGTTGTTCCTTATCCGGAGAATATAAATCTCGTGTAACTCTAAGCCCTAGAGACTTCGAGTTCACTTGAGCATGATTTCGAACATTTTATTCACATCCGATGATATACTAGGTTAAAATACCTCAAAAGTTTCAAAACCTTCCCCACCCTAAAAATATGTTTGTCCACCAAGAACAAAGGTCACATGATATGATTATAGTGGTTTTTAGGCGTATAAGTTCAGATATTTGTACTGGTATTTGAAGAATGTATTTGACTATTTGCTTTATTTGGTGACCAATAATATTAATTATTAAGAATAGTAATTGTAAAAGTAATAAAAATATTTGGATGTATTAATGATCTAACATGGAGAAATAAATACCGGGTGGAAAGGAAGCCATTGCATTAATTTAAACCAGTGATAGATCTCGGTCCCAGAGACCCGCATGTGCTATTCGTGGTGGACGAAGCGGCATCAGGGCAGGTTTTCTCCGGGTTCTCCGGTTTACCCCGCCGTTCATTTCACCAATTGCTCCATTATCATCTTTCCAATCATATATTTCACCTGCATTTCATATCATCCTCTTCTTCACTATCATACCTGGTGCTTGACTGAAAACCTACTTCCAGGTCTTCACTCTGCCCGGTACATAATTTCCTGTGCACTAGCTAGGCACTGGCTTGTAAGTCCTAGGAGGTCTAAGTGATACATAAGGGGAGGGTAATCATGAAAAGAAGAAGAATATAAATCTCGGTATTTGGAACACATTTTGTATCCTACATTTTTGTCTCCGACTATTTCCTACGGAGATATTTTAGTTTTGTCGAAAACAACATGGCAACACTGAAAATTGTGTGGCTGTCACTTTCTCTAACTCAGTACATATACAAACACCGTAGCGATGCGTCTTGAAAACAAACACATACCCTGCCTTGTCCTTCCGTGTTCACTGTGACAGTGTAGGCCAATCACAAGTGTTAGCTCCAAAACATTACACGAAAGCGAAATCGCCCGAGCTGTTTACATCCATAAACCACATCAATTCCCTGACCAACCTGAACGCAATGTTGTCGATTTACTTCACGTCTGAAAGAGCTGCTCGGAATATTCCTTCACGTCTTTTAAGTGATTAATTATTTCGAAACCCTGTGTGATGTCGCTTAATTGCTACCGAAGTTATATCAGGAATAAGCTACCTTACGCGTCTTACAAGTAACAAACTGTTATCTTCGTACATTCTTGTGGAATTACTCATCCAATTTGGATGATAACGCTTCTATGAAGCACATATTAGAAGGAATGTAATGAATTCCCTTCCACCCTACATTGAGAGAAACAAAAGTCAAAATTTATAAAGCAGTGGTCCGAATAACTTATGCATTAGAAATAAGAGCATAGATCACAAAAACACGACGAATGATTGAAATAACGGAAATGAAAGTGTTAAGGAAGACGATGTACGATAAAGTAAGGAACGAACGAATCGCAGAGATATGTAAGATCCAAACGGTGAATGAATGTGTACATAGAAGGAAGGAGGAATGGAATGCACGTATATCCAGGATGTCAGGTGAACGATTCGTGAAAATAGCAAGAGATAGAATTTCGGAAGTAAGAAGTCCTGGACAACCAAAAAAGAGATGGAACGATGGATTGATTTATGTATAAAATTGACAATTACGCCTAGCACAAAGAGGAGGAGAAGAAGAACATCAACAACAACAAGGAAATGAGCAAGAAGAAAAGGAAGAGGAGTATGTTGTTAGGTTGGTTAGTGCCTGCAAGTAAATTGCCCATTAAAGCGTGAACTAAAATGGATAATCTGTCTCACAGGCGTTGTTCATTTGCTGGTGTAGTTACGAACATTCAAAAGCATCAGCTAGTAAACAGTGATTCATTTGTGAGAAAACTGTCAGATGAAAACAGAGAAAAACAGCAAAATACCTAAGTCGATACATATTAGGGAACCAATTAACAAAATACTTGGGCTGGCCCTGTAGTTCAGTCAATAGAACACCTAGTTACATTCAGGGGTTCGATTCCCGGCTGGGGGTGGAAATTCTTCACTAGCCAAAGTTATCTCGAATGTATCAATGTATTTAACTCACAAGATCCCTAAAAACTGGAAACCCAGCGTCAAGAGTAATACCATTACCGTTAGGTAGTATTAGGGTGCGAGCACACCCTCGCTTCCCTTAGTTCCCACCTCCACTGACCAAGGCAAGCAGAACCAGACCTGTTAGTCAGAGACGGATGGCGTGGAGTATGTATAGTAGTACATACAATTCAATTCTAGGACGAATATTTTTGTTTTCGAGACGAAGACGATAAAGATAAGTGCTTGGTTTGTAAGACTGGTAGTTGCTGATTTATACCATAGCACTTTCTTACGTTCCGTGTTCATAATAAATGTTATTCTCCTGGAAAAATACAACGAACGTTTGAAGCAATTCTACGACACACTCTCTTTACAGTTTGAAGATCTAAAACATTTGAAACCAATATAAAATTATTTTGCACTTTTGAAGTTTCCACGTAGTGAGGCTTCACATCCCAATTTTAGCAGTATTTTCCTTACTACCCCCTTTCCCCTTGTTTTCCCAGTTTTCCAGCGCTTTGCCTAGTGCTGATTGGGGTAGCCCCACACTTCCTTGCAAAATGACCTAAATATCTGCTCTGTTTTTTAATCATCTTCTGAGCTTCCCTATGTTTTAATTGAATATATAGTTTTGCTCCTACTACCCTTCATCTGCCCGCTTTAGCCATTTTATAAATTATATTTGCATATGCTTATCACTACCACTGCAATATTTATTTAAAATTAATCTCAACAGAATATTTAATGTTAAATTACTTTAATTTTGTTTGGTGGCCAGTTATGTAACCCATACCCACTTTGAGTTGACACCCCTATCGTAAACTACAGGATCGTAATATCTTTTCGACAGCTACAGTGAACACATACACAGTTCGATTACCCTGAGCTCAAAATCAATAGTGTGATACAAAGGAACTGGCGTTCTCTACCCTCAGCCAATGCGGGCATTAAAAATATCTTTGTGCAGCTGAGCTTCACGTGAAATTATAGGATTTTAAAAGGTCAAAAGGTTACTTCAAAATATAACGCGTCACTAAATTGACATTACATTATTCTCTGTTACTTTGTGCATACGATATAGATTCCATAGGGTATTTATTATTGGTGTAAATTATCTTCCAAAGTCACTTTCCAGTTCCAAATGGTCATGGTTAGGTACAGCACAAATATGAAGACAATAAAAAATACCGAAATATTATGAAACATGTATAGGTATATACCAAAATTGTCCGATATCACAACAGGAGCTGGGATTGGTCAAAAGTAGAATAAACGTACCTGTAAACGTAGGTATGTCCAGAAAATAAATACCTGTTGAATATGAGCTATTTTATTTATATTGAGTACCTGGACCAGACAATGGACTTCATCCAATAAGCGCATTCTAGGGTACAATTTACTGTCAGAAACAGTTAACAGAACAATTGTTAGGTAAATGTTAAACACCAAACAGGAGTTGTGAAGATTTCTGCCATTCGGCCCTCTGGTATACTATGTTCGGAATCTCTTAAGACATTGTGAGGGGCAGGTAGGCAGCAGGTTGCTCGTGCCGCAGGTCACTAACGCGTGCTGGCACACTGCAATAGCAGAATGCGCTGTTACAACATTTGTGTCTCTTTCATACTTCTGCAGCACTGTTTATGTTTATCCTTTGCCTATTTGTTTATTTATGTTCTTAATTAGCATTACTTGAACAGTGTATTCTCACGTTGGGACGATAAATATATTTAATATATGAAAACTAGAGTACATGATCATATTTACTTGGATTACATTACTTTCATTCCTCTATTAATTGTATAAATATATATCATCACAGTTTGTACCACATTCGACCCTCACAAAAAGAAAGAAAGAAGGAAATACACGCAGAAAAATGAAACATTATTTACATTGACGTAGATATGTACATTGGCATTTACTCAATCTTAGTATCTTATAATTTCTTTTTCTTCTTGTTCCTCGTCCTACGAAGACGAGGAAGAAGCCATCGATCTTATAAAACTCACGAACGGTTTGTTTTCATTGCATTTCGTCTTTCTTGGAGTTGCATAGTTCTGAATGTATAGTTTAATGGTTCTTATTACTGTACTTATGGAGATCCTGTGGACCGGTGTCGGGATTTACTCTCGCTGGGAGTTCTTATTCTTCTCTTCTTCTTTCTCTCATGGATTAGACCTTAGGTCTGCTCCGATCTCACACTATATTTCCACCTCTTCCTCGGTCTACCTACTCCTCGAATTCCAGCTGGTTGATATTCCATTGTTATTTCAGAAATTCTAATTTCTGACACCGTTCCAAATGATTTAGCCAATTATCTCTATAACTTGTTAACATATTAAGTACACATTCAATATTTAGGTCAACCCAATCATTTATAACATTTAATTTGTCTTTCTTTGTTGGTTTTCTTTAACATTCCACAAATATTTTAAAATGTAAGTTTAAAGCCTATTTTCTTTTTATCATATAAAATTATTATACCTAAATAGTTAAACATCAAAATCTGTTCTATTATGTTATCTTGTATTATTATTTTACTTCAGACTGTGCATTCAGCCTTAAAGGCCAGGATATTCTTTTTTAAATGAACTTTATTTTTATTTTATTCAGTTCACCGTTTATCCCTTATAGTACTAAGAACTAAGCCCCGGCACACCAGCCAAAAGCCAAGTGTTACCGTCCAGCCGCTGCGTCCCCCACCTCTGCCCACTACACGCGTCATTGGAGGGGTGCAGTACTGGAGGGTGGTACGTGGTCAGCGTCCCGATCCCTCCCGGTGAGTTATGCGGTCATTACTTTTCTATCTAGTAGCTCCTCAGTTGGTCCCCCCGGGATTAACGAGGCTGAGTGCACCCAATGAGAGACCTCCCAGAGGGGATAAAATCCCCATACTGGTACCGGAGATCGAACCCAGGTCCTCCGCGCCAGAGGCAAGCGCGCTACCAACTGCCCTTGCGGAGACGGTCCCCTTATAGTACACAAGTTTAAATCACATATTTGTTAAAATGTAACACATTTACTATGTGTAACACATATTTTTAAATGTGTCAAAAGGAACATAAGGCTACTGGGAAGCTGCAACCTAAGTCCGAAGGTTTTGGGGACAAATGGTCACCGCCGAGTATTTCAGTTAGTTGCCAATAAAAACAAAACGTCACAATCCACATCAATAGAGTTAACAGGAACTTTAGACTCCAACGAAAGCTTAAGCTTCTATTCCCAGATAAAAGAGGAGAGCGTCAAACAGAAGCTAACGAACCGCAACAGATCCATCATAAAACTCACTCCGTGGTTGTTCTGAGGATATGTTCCATTGATTCACGAGACTGTGTGTGGAGTTTGATCGGTTTATACTGACTGGCCGGATGTTATTAGAACTTCCTCAAAGCCTAATGCTCTTAACCACTGCTCTGGTAACTGCTCACTAACTGCTGTATAATTGAGCAGCACCTCACGATGGCTGGAGCTTTTGATCAAGTCATGACCTTGATCTCAACTTCCCTCACAAAATGGGTGTAACCAACTGCCTTCTAAAGCAATGTGGGGGCTTTGGAAGTTTGTAATTCATACCATAAAACGTGTCGTAATATTAAATTGTTAAATGTAAAACACGAAATATAAATAATCGCAACTGATATGTTTATATACATATATTTCTTCTGGCCGTGTGTATGTCACTGAACTGTTACTAAACGGCTGGACCGAGTTTTAAGAACCTTTGCATGTGTGATAAACGTGATTCGAGAATGGTTTACATTGACAATTTGACCCGATAGAACATGCTCCTTTTAATTAATTAATTTATATATTGGATTGTTGAAGTTCACAGGATCCGTCAAGCATACTGCGATCGCGTTTTAGAATTTCCGGTAGTTAATGTTGCGATCAAATTCTAGGACCTTTTGTCGCAGCTTAGCGTTAATAGGACATTAAAACTGCGCGCTTATTGAGAAAAAGTATTTAAAGCTGTAATTAACAAATATGCATTGTGCAAATGTGTAAGGTGTAGCATTGAAGTGAGTATGTTAAATGATTTGTTATGAATTCCAATGACTATATATGTCATTCTATAACATCATTCATATAACGACGTTCTGCTTAAGCTACAAATTTAATATATAATTATTTATTGAACTAGCTTTTAAAGTGTAATTAAACAATATATAGTGTGATAGCATACTCGCACCTGCACACCCACTAATTTTTTCCTGTGTGTAAATGTGTATTTACCTTTATAGAAATGCATATGAGAAAGTCGAATGCCGAACTTTTTTCTCTGTGAACTTGCTGGTTTAATTTTCCCGCGACCTATTTACCCAATGGCGGCGCATTCAGTCAAAAACTTGTAGAAACATATAAAGCATATTTTGCGACTGGCGAAGGAAGCTTTAGGGCGAGTGTGGCGGGTAGCGGGGGAAAGCTTGCATTAACGAATACGGCGACTTAAAGCAGCATGATCGACAAAGGTAACACTAGCGACTGTTACCGCGCAAGCGCACTGCGTTCTCCTACGTCTGTTTTCCTTGCTACGAGCATTTCCCTCCCAGGTGTTTGGCAGAAATTGAACTCAAGGCAGTTAGCCAACTTTACGTTTCTAAATGTAACGAAGCCATTTTCTATATTAAAATAACAGTAATGTTTATGTTGTAAACACAATTACATCTGCTTTTATTAAACCATTATAAATGGTTATGCAATTCATGTAATTTAACAAGGCCAGTACTTCAGTTTGGAATAGTTACCTTGTTACCGTGTCTATTATTGTTTGTTTTGTTTGTGTTTCTGGCAACAAATTGTATGCAGTTGTGTCTGCTCATTGCGGGAAATTCGAATTTATGAAAGCGTGCAAATAAATAACATGACGAAACTGAAAGACATAAATCTTTTGGCTTTATCCTTAGAAAAGAAGCTGTTTTTCGTACTTATTGTTTGAGACTGAGAGAAACGTTCCTGGGCAATTAATGGTCGTTGTGATATTGGTAATTTAAAACAAAAAAAAAAAAAAATTGAAAATTATAAGAGCTCAATTATTGTCCATATGAATTGCGGAATAGAATTGTCTGGTGTGTGTCAGAGAGAGCAAGAGAGTAAAGGTGGAGCGCATTTAATATACTTTACACCTACTGCAACAAGTCACGAGCCGCTACTGATTGAAGCTCTGTAAGCACTGCAAAATTCTGATAAATAACAAAGAATATCTTCGAAATGGCTTACTCCACAAAAAATGCATTTGGATATCAGTTGTGTTTTAACGATATCCACATTTTAATATAGTAAAATTTGGTCTATCTCTTACGGTTCACCAGTTTTGCAAACGTCATCAAGAGTAAATGGGACTACATAGGAAATAGCCAGAAAATTCGAAATATACATTTCATCTGTCAACAATATTTTAAACATGTGACATTTTAATCAAAACTGTTAGAGCCATTTTTACGAAAACAAAAAAATTACTAAAAATTTCCATATAAAGGGTAGTTTAAGGTTAAGCAACTTTCCTCCAAATCTTCGTATCGCATCCCTAAAGGATATTAAACTTAAATACGAACTTTGGTTTTTAACCGACTTTTCGTTTTTGAGTTATGCTGTTCAGACTCACAACACACACACACACACACACACACACACACACACACACACACACACACACACACACACACACACACACACACACACAGCAAGAGAGAGAGAAAGAGAGACGGATCTTTTCTAAAAGTCTTCTTTTTTATTCAGGGAGCCTCAAAACGCATATTTCCAGCGAAATCTGCACATCGGAATTTTTATAACTTTTCCTACTTACTATTCGCAGCATAGCAAGTGGAATATTAAATCTGTAGCTCTCTTGTTTTAGAAAATCAATTGAACATTTGTGTATGTGTGTATGTGTGTGTGTGTGTGTGTGTGTGTGTGTGTGTGTGTGTGTGTAGTAATGCAACAGTTAATGTTATTGCGCGTGAGTGCGTGCGCAGCATGAACAAAGCTCTGGGATGCTAATCACGAGCTAGACTAGGCAAATTGTGTGTCCAGTCTTTGTTTCCATTGCCTGGCCCATTACAGGAACGTGTTATGTGCCCCAAGTCTTGGTACAGCGGGGATCGATAACTGGGGAGAGGAGGTACCCACGCATCCAAAACAAGGCCATTAACATACTGTCTATGCATTGGTCCCAAATCGATTCTACGTTTGCGCTATCACTTTCCTAGACACAGACCTGTGCAGTACCTTTTAACCAAGGGCTTACCTTCTGTAATTTTTTACTTTCTCTACTACGTATACAAAGTAGAGGAAGTTAGGTGAGTGCAACACATCAGATTTTTTAAATGCAGACTCCTGCAACCTGAAAAATCAGCTCTGGCACAAGACAGTATTGATAATGTGCACAGAATAAAGTTTGATGGCACTAAAGTTCTTGACCGCTCCAACAAATACTTTGATCGTCTTATCAAGGAATCCATAGAAATCAAATTACATCCATCGAATTTTAACAGAGATTCTGGACGCAAACAAAGCATGGCTTGGGCACCAGCCATCAAACATACCATCATAGACTATTCAAGCAGATCAGAACGCATTCCAGCATTTCCAGCACTCGAGAACAGGTCGTACAGTTTCCCCTGTACGGTATGTTTATCTGCACAGTACCTAGCCGCTTATTGCGAATTTATGTGTTCAGTGTAGGAGCGGTTCATAGTTGTGCAAGCTTTTGTGTCTGTGGGCATGGTTTCTTCCTGCGTACCTAAGTTTCGATGCAGGAAGGGGGTAGGAATAGGCGTTGGATTGAGGTGTATATGGATTAGAAGATGGGAGAGGCATTACCGTTTACCCAAGGGCATACTTAGGCAGGCGGTAACTTTTCCTTCTGCGGGGTGCTCTGTGGTCGTGTTGACCTAGTGCCCGTACCAGTTGGTTCGTATGGGAATTTAGTTTGGTGTGCATGGTTCGGGGTCGCTCCCTCACCAAGTCCGTGATGTAGGAGAGTACAGAGTGGTTGTGAAGAATGTAAGACGGGAATCTACGCCCGGTATCATATATAGTTCATAACGCCCTGTAGGGAAGTCCAGAGTGGTCGTGGAGATTCTAAGACCGGAATCTGCGCCCGGTAGTTCATAAGGCCCTTTTCTGCACTGTCTGCATTTGTGTATGGTGGTGGGTGCCGCCGATCCCCAGGCTTCACAGCCATACAAGATACGTGGCGGGATGATTGCCCGATATATGCGTAGTTTAAGGTATGTGGGCATGGTGGAATGGAAGATAATGTAAATTTATAGTCTGTAAGCTGGGCCCTTGTAGCGGCACCAGACCAAAATTAGGAGTAAAGGAAACTTGAAACTTGAAACCTCTGGGCCCTGGCATTTGTTCCTGATGTTCACCTTGATTGTATACATATAACAGCATATTTTTAATCTGGCATTTGTTCCTGATGAATACCATGGAGAATCAAATGGTTGAAGGCTTGTTTTATAAATTTGACGTGGCTGATCACCCGAGAATCAATTATTAGGGACACCTATGATTGATGGATGGCAGTATTGTTGAGGTGGATATAATGAGGTCGATTACAGTGGCGTATAAGCATGGTCGAGCATAAAGTAATAAAAATCCTGAAAAAAGAAGCCTTTAGAGAAAAATGACATGAAACATTAGAATGTGCACTAGAGTACGGGATGTTCAGGAGTGTTTCAAGGACCACAC
The DNA here is from genome assembly GCA_030765045.1 of Tenodera sinensis. NCBI lineage: Eukaryota > Metazoa > Arthropoda > Insecta > Mantodea > Mantidae > Tenodera > Tenodera sinensis. Next base: position 53,900,736 of record CM060971.1, on the reverse strand, counting down.
AGAGCGATACATATTGCCATACGGACTCCCATTGTGATGATTGCGCTATTGGTCGCATTTATTAAGAGTTTTTCGCGTGTTGGAAAATCTCACAACACTATAGTCGCCGTCACGAATGAAGGTGGTTGCACAGAAGGCAAATATCCAACGACGTCACAGTCACGTGTTTTCTAACCGATCAGACGTAGTCTGTTTCAGAGTGCGAATGAGAGTACTTGCCTAGAATTTAACTGTGAAATTAAGTAGTTCCCAGCAATAATTCCATCCCATTGTAGAAAAAAAGCGTTATTCACAGTCAAGTCAGAGAAATGGACTAAAATTTATACACATGTATTTCCTGATAAAGATGGGAAACAGTTGCAACGCAGCACTTCCCCTATTACCCCTACCTGCTTGTCATATGTAATTTACCGCCTTCGTTCCTGACGGTTACTCTAGTAACCTAAAAACACTTGTCACATCAATGCATAAAATTGCTTTTTTAGAACATTTTAATTAAAACATTCTGCGTAAGTGGAAATTTAACTTCTGAAGAAGTAATAGTAGATGAGGCTGTGACCGTTCTTTCAAGATCATCGAAGATATCGGCATCATTACTATCATTCCTTCAAGTTCAACCTATGTACATGTGAATCATTTATGGACAGGAAATCTGCATTTAAACCAGATGATATTTGGGCGAAGACAATGACCAAAAAAATCGCTACAATGGTATGAATAGATCACCAACCGTTCAGCATTGTTGAGGATGAAGAATTTAAGGAGTTACGATGCATATGTGGACATCAATGGCCTGCGATGGTTATTTAAATGTCACGTTCATTTTATGGACCTGGACTATAGTCTGAAACATATATGTATTGAAGTGATACGATTTGAAGAAGTGAGTCACACTACTGAAAATATAGCCAATTTTCCCTTTCTCTACTATGTAGAGGAAGTATTGCATTCCACCAAAAAATACGACGTGAGACTTCACCAGAAATAAATGTCTTGAGGCTCCCTGAATTCCCCCCCCCCCGGAAAAAGTATTTTTTAAAAAGTTCCGTGTGTGTGACTGTGTATCTGTGTGTCAATCTGTGGACAGCATAACTCAAAAATGAAAAGTCGATTAAAAAATAAAGTTTGTATTTAAATTATCCTTCAAGGATACGACACGAAGACTTTGAAGAAAATTGCTTCAGCCTAAACCGGTCTAGGTGGCTCAGTTGGTTAGACGCTAGTCTACTGATCCCAAGGTCGCGGGTTCAAATACGGCCCAGACCATTGGTTTTTAAGTGTGCTTAAAACGACAGCTCCATTTCAGTAGATTTACTGGGATGTAAAAGAACTCTCGTGGGACAAAATTCCGGCACACCGGCGACGCTGATGTGATTCTGGCAATTGAAAGCGTCGTTAAAAAACAAAATAAATAATAAATAATATCCAGCCTAAACTCCTCTTTACATGGAAAATTGTTCCAAAATTTTTGTTTTCTTGAAAATGGCTCTAAGGATTTTGATTAAACTGCCATATGTTTGAGGTATTTTTATGATAAACGAAAGGTATATCTTGAACTTTCTGGCTATAGTCCATGAAGTCCTATTTACTCTGGATGATCTTTGCATACCGTGAACCGTTTCGGAGATATTCATTTTTATTGGTGCAAGTTTTGGAGAACTTATACTTCTGTAAAATGGAACATCGCTATTCATTTTTACTGTCTCTATTGGTAAGTAAAAGAAGTACTGTATTCCACCCAAAAATTCGATGTCGAGATTTCACCGGAAATGTATGTTTTGAGGCCCCCGAATCCAAAAGAGAAACATTTTTAGATAAAGGTCCGTGTGTGTGTGTGTGTGTGTGTGTGTGTGCGTGCGCGCGTGCGTGCGTGTGTGTGTGTGTGTCAGTCTTTGGACAGCATGACTCAAAAACGAAAGGTCGTTAAAAGTCAAAGATGGTATTTAAGTTTAATGTCTTTCAGGGAAGCGACACGAAGATTTTGAAGAAAATTACCCTAATCTACGCTTTACATGGAACATTTCCAGAAAATTTTAGCTTTCTTGAAAATGGCTCTGACGATTTTGATTAAAATTCCAAGAGTTTAAGATATTTTTATGACAAATGAAATGTATATTTTGAGTTTTCTGGCTATACTCTATGTAGTCCTATTTCCTCTGGATGACTTTCGAATAACTCATAAACCGTAAAAGATATACAAACTCTTACTCTACAAAAAATGTAGACAATTTATGACTATACAATTTTTTTTTGACTGAACTGTTTCTTATATATATATATATATTTAAGTTTTGGAAAACTTACACTTTTGTCAAATGAAACATCGTTATTTTGTATATGTATGTTAACCGTGCAAAGGAAATGAATTTAGAAATTTCACTATCGCTCAAAGTGTTCTGTATTCCTATATTCCCCCTGCACCTACAGGGAAATAAGCAATAAGATAATTTCTGCTAATGTTTATCTCAACTAACACGAGGACGATCGAGAAATAAGAGTTTGTAAGAGTGGATAGTACAAGAGTAGAGAAAGTCATGTGAGTGTAACATATCAGATTTTTTTATATGTTAACCGTGCAAAGAGAACGCAATTTGAAAGCTTTAGAACAAATGACTGTCGTTCAAAGCCTACTGTATTTCCATATTCCCGTTGCACGAGCAAGAAAACGAGCAATAAGATAATTTCGCAAATGCTTATCTCAACTAACACGAAGATATAGGAACAAGTGTCTGCAAGACTGGTTAGTACAAGAGTGGGGAAGTCATGTGAGTGCAACACATCAGATTTTTTAAAAGGAAACTTCATAAACTTGGGATTTAATTGAGAAGTTGACGATCGTGATAACCGTCGCAATGTTGTAAATGCTTTGATGTCAGTAAACTTTAACCATCTGTCGTGTTTAGCTCATACATTCCAACTTATTTTGAAGCATGGACTTTTCACTTCATGGAACATTGAAATTCTCATTTCGTCATGCGTAAAGCTAGTTGGGAGTTTCAAACACTGCTCAAAATCTACCAAGATTCTCAAAGCTGCACAGAAGTATCTTTCATTACCACGGCACCGCTTGACCTAGGCGACGGAATTCAAGTCTACATTTGCTAACCAGACTTCAGCAGCAAATTGGGGCCATAGTTTTTGCATCGTCTGATCTTTCCTTGCCAGTGAATATTATAGTGTCGCAGTGGAATCTTGCTAATATCCTGCTTGACACATTAAATATTTTCTATCAAGCAACACGCACCATAAGTTCATCTTCAGTGTCAGTGTCCGAAGTGATATCCAGTGTGAACAGTGATATTTCTGAATTGGAAAAGCCTTCAGACAGTAAAGACCAACTGATGGACCTTGCTAACCAAGAGGAATGTCCTGCATCCAAAAATAATCAGGTAAAATTTATTTTTAATTTTTTTTTCGCGATTTTCGGATACCTTTGTAGGGATAGTCGTGTAATAATAGCATAGCCATAAAAATCGATCGGTGCACAAACTTTTCTTTATTTTATTTTAGATGTCACCTACTGCAACGCGCGAGAGATTATCAGGAATTTGCTACCTATACAGTAATATTATACAAGAAAATAACTGTGTCATATTGACTGCAGGTAACACTTCCCAAGAAGAAATCACTGCATATCTCAATGACGATTTGTCACCTTCTCTTTCTAGTGCACTGGAGTACTGGAGAACAGGCGCAAAATTTCCATAGCTAAAGTATTTGCGTATTCCACCTGCAACAGTTTTCTCTGAAAGACTATTTAGCACAGCAGGACTCAAATGTGACAGAAAAAGAAGTAGATTTGACCCCGAGAGACTGAGAATACTAGTATTTTTAAACAAAAACTTATAAAAGCGGAATGTTTATAAAACGCGTTTTGCTTTTAAATGCCTAACGTAGAGTTTAAAAATAAGCACACTAATAAATATGTTCACCTGATTAATTAATTTCATTGGCATTACACAGTTTTAGAACATTCTATTTTGTATTGAAACTAGAAGTAGAAATAAAGGTATCGAGTATAGAGGTATTGGATATTGTGGAAAACATCATGTATTGGAATCGAGTATCGAGAAATACTGGTATCGACCCACCCGTAGTAAAAAGGCAAAAGTTCAATTGTTGCGCTCTTCCGGTTTGTTAGAGTATAATTCAACAGGTATGTTGCTTTAATATAATGAAACCAAAACGGATAAGAGTAAATTGCGTCCTTGAAGGAGCTCTACATACGCGATAGATGTTACGAATAAGAGAGATAGGAGGGGGTTCGACACTGAAGTCAGGCTTATTGCACCTATCCCCAGAGAGGGAGGGTGAGGTGAAAGGAGACACCGGGCGGCCAGATCCAGACTACCGGTACAGACATTGACAGAGGTCCCTAATGTTTACCAAGTTTGACCAGACCTCGTTGTCTTTAGGTCCTCCCGGTGCTTCTTGTGGGGACCTCGTCGCGGGGCCAACGCCCCCATATACCGTATCCCACGAACGAGGAGCGAAAAGGGTTCCTGTGGGAACATCATCCCTGCCGAGTTGCACTCAAAGCCTTCCCAAAAGAACCAACGGGATGCGCGATGAATGAAATGATTGATGAAACTAAAGGGAAGGATAGGACTAATTATCCTTACCAGCATTCGCCTGGTGACACAACGGAACCTCGGGAATTGAACCCACAACCTCCTGAATGCGAGCCTCATACGTTACCGCACTATCTCCCTCGGTTATGATAGGTGTTTGTCTATTTAATGTGCTTTATTAGTTATTATATAAAACTCACTCGGAATGACAACTTCACAGAGCGCTTGTAGAGAGCACAGAATATGCATTTTATTATTAGCCCTGCAGTTCTCTTGCAGATCCGATTCAGTTGTCTTCCGGGCTGCAATCCCCTCCCCCCCAACTCCCAGGAAATAGCTTCACTTCTCATCTCGTTCCCTTCGCTCAGAGAAGTCTGAATTACCTTAATGAATTTCATTTGATTATTCCCCCATTGGTTTCCTGCTCACTAAACCTCAGCATGGTCCCTTGGAAGCTGAGAAGTCCTTTCATAGACTCCCGGGTGTCTAAAACAAAGAAGACACCGATAGCTCTGCGGATTCCACATTAAGTTTTCAAAGATAATTCTAAAAGTGACATAATTACGGCTGTGCTGTAGTTTCTACCAGACAAGACCAAAGTTCACCTAATTTCCTTTCCATAAAATATTGTGAATTCCGTCTCGTTGTGTATTACACACGTGTCAGGATTTTCTCTTTACATTTAATGAGCGCTTTACTCAACCAACAACTGATCGCCATAGGCTCAGATTTAATGGCAGGTCATTTTTATACCGGTTAACTGTTCCATACGAAAGTTAATTTAACCATATTTCATATATATGTTAACACAGTGAATCGGCTTGTATTGCTCATGTAAATGCATATATGATCATACACAAAATTCACAACTAGCACTTAAAAAAAAATCTGCAAATGTTATCTCAATTAGTACATACAGAAAAAAAGGTGTTTGTAAGAGTAGTTTGTACAAGAGTAGGGAGAGTCATGTGAGTGTTACAGATCAGATCCCCCCCTCCCCCTTTGACTTGTTTGTGTTCGGCTCCAGAAATCCATTTTATTAGCTCTGAATTTCTCCCCTCGTACATATTACTGCACCGCAGAGAATACATTCCATGTCTATAAGTGATTTGTTAACATAGTTATGCAGCTAGTGTATAATTTGAGTGATTACGTACGAGTATGTTTAGCGTAAGAACGAAACGGAGCGTTAAAAGTATTAAAATGAAAATATTGTGTAGTACATATGCTGCACATAACGCTTTATGTAACTTTGGCATTATAATGTATTGGAGATGTGTGACGCAATATGGTTGCTAAGTACATGTTTCATTTGTTTCAACACTTATAGAGGAAAATGGAAGTTACTCATAATCATAAAACTATTGAAGACATGGATTGAATTCCACTTGAACTTTTGAGCGTACCCAAGAGTTTACTAATTCCAGGAAAATCAAAAGATGTTAACGAAAAGGAATATGAAGAGTTTTATGGATGAAACGAAAATGCGTTAGTTTGACTAAGGAAACCATATTACCAGCATTTTCAGGTCTTTTTACAGAAGAACAATATGTTGTCGCAGTAATGATATCATTGGTGACCTTTTGTCATGGTAATTACGTCATTCCTTTTCTGACACTTGTGCTTGAAAGAGGTTAATTTTACAGATTTATATCGTCATAATAAGCTGTTTTAATGCTACAATTGTGCAAAAAGACTGTGAACAGAAAATCAGAAAGAAAAGCAGGTGTGAGCTTGCAGTTGCTATGGAACAAGTGAACAGAAGACTGTAATCACCTAAGCCATCCAATTGCATTCTGCTTTGAAGGGATTATTTAAGCTACGCTTATGTTCGTATTACATGATTTAGCTGCTAAGTTCTATCACTTGTGGCAGTGAGAGCAGCAAGGTCGTTCACCTTGGGCCAAACTTTGCCCATAGATAACACTCGAGTAACATGGACGGATCATGGTTTGCACGCCACTTCATTATTTCTCTGAGAGCTTCTTGGCTTCTTCATTTTCTGGTAATTTGGTTGGAAAAGAAGACCGTATTCCATGGACTACAGTCGCCCGATTATTTCCTAAGGGAATATCGAAGATCATTTGATATTAAGACTACCAATGAATCCGAAAATTGAATTAGTTGGCAGGATTACTACCATCGTGCTCTTCGGAAGACCATGGCACAGTATCTCGTGAATCTCAACGTTTTCGTAGAAGTTAAGGCCTAACTTGGGCAATTTACATGGGTAAACGATGTTTATTTTGAGGTGCATAATCTGTATCAATAACGAAAACAAACTTCGGGACATTTTAAGTTCTCTTCCAGAACAGCATTAGTTTTATGTCAATATGCTTTAAAATATATTCAATCTCGATATTTCGTTGCTTTTTCTTAAGTTTAAAGTCTTCAACCTGGTAGGTCATATAGTTTCATATGAGTGAAATGGGTGAAATGAGCTCGGGGTCCATAGAACTTACATTTGCCCTTTAAGGTTAGATGTAGGTAAAATTATTTAAAAATTGCACCTTTGTTTCTTCTTTTGGTTAACAATAATTTAGATCAGGGGTGGGAAGCAAGACATTCGAAGTGTGAATTTACCCTCCCTCTCGTCTCCACTACTCTCGTTCAACAGCCAGTTAAAGCCAACTAAACTGGTTCATTCTAGCTATGGTCACGTAGTTGTTTGTAGTGTTTAACGCCCGCTTTTACTACTACGGCACCGCAGGTGGTGACACTGATGATACATGGAATGAAGATGAAGCACCGGTGGAATGAGATGGCGGGGGAAACCGGAGTACCCGGAGAAAACCCGCCCTGACGCCGCTTCGTCCACCACGAATACCACATGCGGATCCCTGGTATGGTCACGTAGCAGTGTTACCACTGCAATGGTGGCTTTCATAATATGAGTGAACGACGAAGGTTTGATCCGGTCTGAGAGAACAAGTATTTTATGTTCTTCACGATGGTTAAGCACTGTGTTTGATATGTCCTACTAACATTGGGTATATTACGAGCTTCACCCAAACAAAACATTTCAAATCGACGCATGCTTAAGTCTATAGCGAAGACAAACTTATTAATTAGTTACTGCCTGTAGCTTCTTGATTCTTTTTGTGTTTCTGCTTCTCGCGGCTGTTACAACCTCACTCCCTTCGGTCGTGTTCTGAATTGAGCCTCTCGTTACTAAATCTCTATTTTTGTAACTAGTACTCTAAATGGCGGCGCCGTGAAAGAGCGGTCAGACCGCTCGCCTACCACCTAGGCTGCCCGTGTTCGATCCCAGGGCCCGCATGTGGTGTTTGTGGTGGACGAAGCGGTGTCTGGAAGGGTTATCTCGGAATTATCCTGTTTCCCCCGCCACCCATTCCATCACATGCCCCATTATCACCTTTCCAATCATCGATTTCGCGTGTATTTCATATCATCGACTTTCTCACTATCATACCTGGTGCTCGGCTGACCACCTACTTCCAGGTCTTCACTCTGTCTGGTCCAGAGGTTCCTCTGCTCCCCGACAGCCGTCTGACCCTAGGCACTGGATTGTAAGTCCTAGCGGGTGTAAGTCCTACATGAGGGGAGGATAATCAGGTAATCAGGAAAGGAAGAAATACTCTAAATATCTATTAGTAACTCGCGGCTCTTAGAACCCCACTCCTTTCCAACGTGTTCTAACTCATCGTCATCATTTCACTGAAGAAATATCCAACAAGCCCCGCGATGCAATAGCCTTTTCTTGGCCAAGGCTTTCCCCGGCCGCTATATCCCACACCTCTGCTCACTATGTTAGGGGAGCAATACTGGAGAGTGGTCAGGGCCCTATCCCTTCCCGCCGGTATATGTGGGCTTTACTGCCACGAGTCACTACTTCTCAATCGTCCAGAGGCCCCTCTGGGACCTATGGTATCGAAACTTAAAATGCGTAAATTTATTTTTGGAATATTAGTTTATTTTATGTTTATTTTAGTAATTAACATAAAATCATTGCCGAAATTCTCCACAGTTTTCGTTTTTCACTGCAACGTATCCGAAGAGTGAAATTTCGATACGGTTGGTATCATTGTGCCTGCTTTCCTGTTAATCAGCCTGTAAATTATAGTATTAGTGGAAATGGTTTCAATACACGGTTGCCTACTGGATTACTTTCTACGCTGCCTATACATTCTGCTTACTTTACATTAATTTTCGCATGGCAAATTGTTTTATAATACCGGTATTAGAGCGCAAGAATAAACATACGAGATAGATACACGCAGTTTCCCCAACGGTTTAGGGCGGAATGCTAAACAAGCAAGTGACATGCGGAAATAAACTATAAACACAATCTAATAAGCATTTTGTATGCTGTTTTCTAGGCTTTAAGCTTGAAAGTATAGCAGCGGCGCAAAAATGTAGAAATCAAAAATTACATTTGTGCAAACTCCTGCTATTAGAAAATTTTACAGGTGGGTTTTAAATCTGAAATATGTGTATATTGAATTCAAGCCAACAGTACCCTGGTAAATGAAATTTTATCTACTTCTTGTGTGTACGACAATATCCTGTTCATTCCCCCTTTTATTCCTCGAATGAGTTATAGATGCTCTTCTCCTTTTCCCATCTAAAGGCCTGCCTTGTTTGGCTCCTACTAGACAGCTGTTTCCCATCCTGTTACTATGTTCTTTCCCATATTTCCGTCGCTCATTAATAAATTTCGTATATTTTTAATTTGGCAATTTTGTCTGATTTCTGTACTGTATAATGTATTAAATAAGGTTTTTCCTTGAATTGTTCTTAATATTTTCAATTCGCATGTACCTAATAGTTGTCTTGCTTTGACTGTATCTGGTCTGGTTTCTCTGCATAAGATAATATTGGTGTATTGTTTTATAAATGCGGACTTTACTCTCTACTGCCATAAACTTATTTCGCCAAATTATGTCCTTTATACATCCTAATATCGGCATGTGCTTTTACTTCTCGATTTAATTTTTTCTGCCTGTTATTTTAATACCTATATAATTAAGTTGTTAAACTTCTTCAATACTTTCTCTTTTCACTTCTAATTTGCATTTCAATGGTTATTTTGGTATTGTTAAGCATTTAGTTTTTGTGTGTGTGTTTATTTTCATATTAGTTTTCCAGTTTCCAGTTTTCTTTATTAAGAAGCTTTCGTCTAGTGCTGGTACATTAGGCCCGGCTAACGGGCTACAATTTAGGATGAACTTACATTTAGCATTATTTACCTTTTTTTTTTTTTTAATAGCTTCCTTGCGTTTAAAAAACCATACGGTGACCAACTTTAGGTCACCGAGAATAGTTTTTTGTTGTTGTAGATATTGTAGATATCTGACTTTTAAGTTAGTTTAATGTGCATGTACACGTGTGTGTATGTACACACACACACACACACACACACACACACACACACACACACACACACACACACACACACTATCACTGGGCACACACCAAAAATACGCGTCCCAGCTCGTGCTTTGAACCATTTACACTTCACTTTGTACACTATTTACAGCTTTCCATTATTTTCGTGCGCGGACAGGTTGTAGTTCCTGGGTGGTTTCCGAGGCACGGCCTCTGCCTTAGTCTTTGTGGAGCCTGGGGCCTGGATTGCATGGGCGCGCATTAGTAGGCGAGCCGTGCCGCGTCTAGAACACTTTAATTCTTGAATGCTTGCGGTGCTTCAGCTCGCCTTTGCCAATGTTGGCAGCCACGTAATTATCTATTTTCATGTTATATTTTTTTTGCCTTGATATTTAATTAGTGATGCGGTCAGGAAGGATGATAGTAAGTGACATTAATGCATGTAGGGGAAAGAGGAGAAGTGCTGCGTTGCGGCTGTTTCCCATCTTTCTCAGGAAGTGTTTCTATACATTAAACACCATTTCCCTGGCTTGACTGTGAATAACGCAACGGAATTTTGCTTCTACCATATTTGGTACTGTTAATAAAATTACTGTCACACAACGGAGTGGACTTATTGCTCAGAATTACTTAATTTCACTGTAAAACTGTATACATATTCTAACATATTCGCTCTGAAACACACTACTTCTGGTTGGCTAGAAAACACGTGATTCTGACGTAATTATATATACCACGCAACCACCTTCGTTCCTGACGGCAATAATAGTGTAATGGCCTTTGCAGTCCATCTTACGTTTCTTTTGTTAACATTACTATATACTATAACAAGGTAATTCTATGGTGATACAATTTATTTAAACAGGGGTGGTGTGGTGTCCGGTACCGCCGAACCAACCGGTTAATTGTGAGTGCATATTAACAGATATTAGGCTTGGACAGGTCGAGTATAATAGCAGAAGCCCTGCCAGGGGGATGTGGAACTATGGAAGGAAGGGGAAGTCTGGGGTGTGTCAGAATGTCTTCAATGTGCTTGAGTATGGTTTCCAGTGCTGTTGTGTGTTTATGCAGAATCTATTCTTGGGACTTGTGGAGCTTATGTATGCGTGAGTCGTTTATGTAGGTGACCACTTTCTCTATTTGCTTGTTGAAGTGGTCACGGAGGCTATTGTTGTCCTGGTGAACTGAGGCTGCAACCCGGTCGTTGAGAGTCTGAAGTGTTCCCTGTAGTTTCCGCAGAGTCACGGTGTTGTGGAGTACGGAGGTATGGAGACTGCTGTCTATGACGCCATGATGCTCAGCGGTTTGGCTGTGGTGTGTGACGGTGGTGGTCTGGGGCTAGGGGACTGGTTGTGGTAAGGACCGCATTTGAGTTGCAGCTGGCTGACGGTGAGGATTTCTGGGGCACGCCACTCGGCCCGTGAAGTGCTCGGTCCAATTGCACGTGGCACAAAACACGGGGCGAGATCTCAGGTCGTGGCTGGCGCAGAGTGTGTTGATGATACCAGCGCCACAGTAGCGGCATCGGTGCAGGCATCGGCGGTGTAAGCGTATTGACAACAGCGTCGGCAAGGAATAGGGTGCCCACCCCGGCTAGCCTCAACCGGGAGCACCTACCCAAGGGCAGGGTACCCGTCAGCCAAGACAGCACGGCAACCCGCCCCGTCCCAGAGTTACAGGCGCGTCGCCTTCATGAGAGAAGGACAATGACATCGGGTTGTGCTAAGAAGGAGAGAATCCGGAAGCTGCGGACGTATTCCGCGCACTACTGCGCTGTAACTCTGCAGCCTCGTGCGGTTAGGATGACTCGGTGTGGGCGAGCCTCACACCCGCCGGTCACGGTAGCGATCGTCCGGCACGCAAAGCCGAGCGCTACATTGCCTCCCCATGCACATGCTGTTACTAAACTAAGCATGCAGGATTTGGGGGAAGGGGGGGGGGGAGGGCAGGGGCGTTTTGTTAGTCTAGTTGCAAATTAGTTGGGTTCTGCGGAAGCACCCCGGTTAGTATCGGTTAGTAAAACGCTGAAATGCAAGGATGCGAGCGCGTCAAGGTTATGTCCAGGGGCCCTCACATGGCCGAGGCCCTGCGTGTGTGGCTAGGGTTAGTGACAAGCAGTTGGTGGGTCGAAGGGTGTAAGGTGTGTCAGTAGGTTAGTAGTTAGTTTAATGTGTGGGGTAGTAGTGCCGCCTGTGTTGTTGGATTCAAAGTTACATATGAGATGCCTGGCGCTCAGGTCACCGGCAATGACTACACGGTGATCTAATTCAAGGAGCTGGTCTAGATCTTCCGTGTGAAGGTCAGCGAGAGGGTTATAAGCTGCTACTATGGTGGCGTTGAGGTTGCTGATAGTCACGCGTATAGCTGTGGCTTCAACGCGTGAGAGAGGGGTAGGGGGACTGGTACTCGGTGATGGGCGATGCTGGGTTTTACCGCCATGGCGGTGCCACCTCTGGACTCGTCGCGGTCGGAGTGATGTACGACATACCCAGGGAGGTTGAATCTGTTGGGGGCATCTGGGCGAGTTTCTGTTAGTAGGGTCATGTCTATGTCGTGTTTGAGAAGGAAGTCAGCAAGTTCTGCCTTTCGGCATGGAACCCCGTTCGTATTCCAAATCATTATCCTAATCTTGCAGTTATTCATTTTGGTGGCAGGCAAGGAGTGTCCGAATCGTTAGCCTAAGGATTGCAGTTGTCGTCGTCAATCGCCCTGGATGGCACCAGGATCCGCGAACATTGCGAAGAACTGAGCATTCTCGCTTAGGATCTGGGGCCAAGGAGCCAGGGGGTGGGCCAAGAGGCACTGTAAGCTCTCAATTGTTATCTCCCGCACCATGTGCCAGGGGAGACTGCCGCTTTGCACGTTTATGTGTAGGGTCCTTGCTTATGGTAATTGTGGCAAAGGGATTTACATTGTTGAAGTACCGGATGTTACGCCTCGCTGCGTAAGCCGTGGCCCGTGGTGCTGGGAAAGCCCTGTCCGCTGGTAGCCGCAGCAGCGGGCAGGGACCTAGAGGGAACTATGTAGTGTATGAGACCTAACTGTGGTGGGTCCCTGGATTTGGGTGGTTACAGTGTGAGAGGGTCGGGTCCCCTGCGCAAGGGCAGCGATTGGGCCTTTTGTACGAGGAGGCTAATCGCTGCGTTCCAGTTTGGGAGGGGCGAGTCTGGATTTCAGCGTCACTTCGCAATACTGCTAATTGGCGCCGATATTCCGGATACGCTTCCAGCGTGTGCCATGCCCTTGCCTATGCCAGAGCATACAGTACCTCTGCGCTGGGGGATCCTGGCAGATAGTGAAGGAGTGAGGGTTGCCGCACATCGAGCAGTTTTCGTGCCGATTCCTGCAACAGCTTTATAGCCCAGCCGCTGGCATCGGTTGCACTGCACCGGGAAAAAAGGTGGACGGAAATCTTGCACCCTTATCCGACAGTACAGGAGTGAGTTGATAGCCAGGAGGCGGGCCCAGTCTTCGTCAGTTCGGTACTCCAACTTGTAGATTGGGAGAGGTGTCCCCTGGCGGTCGAAGCGACGCAGTTGCAGAATTTGGACGGCTTCAAAGTTCGTCTGCCGGAGCTGAGCCTTCGGGGCGTCCACGGCTCCATGCTTGAACATCTGTTTGATAACCAGTCGGGCCGTGCGGCTGGTGCTTTAGGATGTTGAACAGCACACCTCGCGCTTCGAGGAAGCGGGTGAGTTGGGCCAGGGAGTCCTAACGCAGACGACGAACTCGCGCGACACAACAGAGTAGCCTGCGTTAGGGCACAGAATAGAGAGTGTCTATTCTGTGGTTAGGGTGCGCTGAGTCAAAATCCGGTTTTGCGCCACATATATAGACGGCTGCATCTGAGTAGGAGCTGCAACTGCATAGGTGTATGGTGTGGCCGGTCTGCTTGATCCTGCTGGGGGACTAGGGGCTATTGTATTAAAGATTTGCTGATTTTGATGAATGGTGCACGTGGGTCGAAGCTATCGTAAAGAAGAAGAAGAAGAAATGCGGGGGGAAAGATAACTGTCCAACTTATAGAATGTATTGGGAGCGAACTGTTTCTAGGATAAACTATGAGTGAGTCACAAACTAAATTAGTGCAACAATCACGTAGGAAACCCCGGCAAAACACACCAAGTAGAATACGCAGAAATTTATTAAGAGTAATTAGACACAAACTTAAATTAAATCAGAATAAAATTAATTGTCAAACACAAACCGATTCAATATATGTTAAACCTGAATTAATAAATGTATATGCTAATGGTAAAGTTGATGAATATAAAAATAACTTCATAAAATCAGATTCTAGTAACATGGTATATGCAAAAATTAAAGACGATTTACAACAGAAGAACTTAGATAAAAAACAAAGGATAACTGTAGATTACGATGCTATTTCAAAAATAGGAGAAGAAGAGGAAGAAGAACCAGAAAGAAGAGAAAAATTTAATAGCAAATAGTAACACATTAATGCCAATGACGAGCACATTACAAAATTTTTACAACAAAAATTTCCTATCAGACTTATAGAAATATAGATCAGGCAACTTAAAACAAATGCATCAGGTTTTTAAAACGGAAGGGAAGGTTAATACACCGGAAACGCTTGTGGAAGAAAAGAGGATGCTAACTTCTGATGACGGCAACGAAGACCACGGACACACGACAGGTGAAAGCTCAATGACACCAGATGCTGCGGTCAGCAGTGTTTACGCTGCATTTGACGAAACATTACAGCTGAGCCGTTTAGAGGAAAGAAACAACTTATCAGCACCTTTAAGGCATACTATACGAACCCTCCACAAAAACGGCGATAAAATTATTTTTCCAATCCCAGATGCTATCGATAGAATGGAACTAAAAGTTCTAAATATTCCAACCGACCCAAACGAATTATTAGAATTAGTTAAAAAAGTTTATAGTAGAAGAAATGAAATCTTGGATCTGGATGAAGTATATAAACATTTTGTTTTATGTTATGGAAGAATTGCTTTTGATGGGTCGCAAAAATGGCCGCATTGTTATGCGGTGATTAGGCATGATAACCTTGACTATCCCAAAATAATCTCCCAAAAAGCAACACCTACCCCAATATTCCCTCAAACCACCAATCATAGTAATATAGGAATCTTTAAACATATATCCAACAAAGTCCCGCAAAATAATTATAAAAAAAAACAATAGATATCCCACCAATAGTAATCCATTTCTCCAAGTAACAAAATTATTAAGTAACAACAGCAAACCCAAACTTTCCAATACCCCACCTAAAATCAAACCCAAAACCCCACAAATGAGAAGAGTACAATTGGTTCGTGTACATAAACTATCGAGAGAGCTCACTGAAGAAAATAGGACACTGGGTATTAAACAAAAATTTTTGGCACCCAGAGGTTATGTTCTTTTAAGACGAAATAATGGCAGACTCACACCAATACCCCTTCAGATTACTTAGATTGGCACAAATAAACGCCCAGAGAAGTAGATTGGTTATGTCGGAAATCAAGAAGATTATAGATGAGTTAAATATCGATATTTTATGCATACAAGAGCCTTACTTAATAAACAAAAAACTAGCATTACGCCTGTTATGGCGAGAGAAATTCACACCGGGGAGAATCCAATGGCAGCTATTATTATAAATAACAATGAACTACAGGTAACCAAAATAACACAACTAAATGATACACATAATAACTGCATACAAATCAGTCATGATACAGGAACTTTTATTCTTTCCAACCACTACTTTCAGTACAGCCATGAAATTGAACCATATCTGGAATCGATACATAATATAAATAGACTATATCCAAATTATGAAGTATTACATACAATGGATGCAAATGCGAAGTCTGAATGGTGGCACAATAGTACAAAAGGTGAAAGAGGGGAAAAATTGGAAGAGATTATATCAGAACTCAACTTAAGTGTTCTAAATCTACCTAACAACGCACCAACCTTTGAAAATCGAGCAGGTGCAACATCGAACATTGACCTGACCCTAGCAAATTTTCACATGGTTAACAAAATAGAAAACTGGAAAGTAGGTTTGGATTATACTACAAGCGCTCACAGATTAATTTATTTTAATTACATTTTAGAACCCAGAAGAAATGTACATTTTAAAATGGAATTTAGATTAAACTACAGACAAACCAACTGGGAGAAATTTCGACAGCAATTTGAAAACGTAAGTCTAAACTACACCGGCAATGATCTACATTTTGAAGCCAAAGAATTGGAGAAAATAATTAGACAAATAATGATAAATACCATACCGAAGCGCAAAATTAAGAAATATACAGACAACGTATGGACAGAAGAACTTTACAACTTACGAAGAAAATTAAGGAAAACTAGACGAATATATCAAAAAACTATAATATATGAAGAAAGAGAAAGAAATCTGTTACTTTACAGAAAAGCTAAACTTAAATTTAAGACAACCCTGCAAGAAACTAGGAAAAAATCATGGCAAAATTATATCGAAAACAGCATAGGCCAAAACATTTGGGGAGTACCATATAAAATAGTCATGGAAAAAATAAAAAAACCGGAAGTGTTAAATACTTTGAGAAAAGAAGATGGGACTATTACAACCAACTGGTCGGAATCTATAAACGAATTGCTACGAAAACTACTACCGGATGATAATGACGAGACAGATAATGAGCAAAATAGGATATTAAGAAATGAACTACAGGCACCATATGAAAACAATACAGTCATTTTCCCATTTCAGGAAACTGAAATCAAACATACAATTTGAAACCTTAAGAAAAAGAAGGCAGCTGGAATAGATGAAATTAAAAATGAGATTTTGACTAATATAAGGGATAGCTTAACTCCATTTTTACACAATATGTTTAATGACTGTCTATGGCAAGGAGAATTTCCCAGAGCTTGGAAAATTGCCAAGTTGACAATACTCAAAAAAGGAAGTGATAAAGATCCACTTGATCCTAAGTCCTATCGACCAATCTGCTTATTGAACACTATAGGGAAAGTTTTTGAATCTTTATTGAATAAAAGAATAATTGAATTTAGAACCATGATTGGCATGAATGACAACCAATATGGATTTCGGAAGGGAAGGTCTACCGAGGATGCCATTAACACAGTAATTGGAGCCACAAAAAATTCACCAAGCAAATATGTAGCCGCTATTTTTGCTGATATTTCTGGCGCTTTTGACAACCTTTGGTGGCCTTTTATTTTTAAGAGATTAAGAAGCTTAAATTATCCAGTTTCATTATATAGAAATCTTTTAAACTATTGCAAAGATAGAAAAGTGAAACTTTTAGGAATAAATCAAACAATAACTAAGACTATTACTAAAGGATGCCCACAGGGTTCTATATTAGGGCCCACATTTTGGGACATTGTTTTAGAAACACTCCTAGAGGAAGTACAGCGCGATAATAACTGTCTGAAAGTAAAAGCTTACGCTAATGACGTAGTTTTTTTAATAGATGCAAATTCAAGACGAGAACTAGAAGGAAAAAGTAATAATTTGTTGCATATACTTTCAACCTGGTGCAAGAGTTCCAAAATGAAGATATCCCCAGCAAAATCTGGATATATGATTTTAAAGGGAAATTTTAAAAGGGATCCAAGTTTAAAATTTGAAAATGAAAAAATAAGAAGAAATAAGAATATGAAATATTTAGGAATATATTTAGATGAGAAGTTAAATTTTAATCATCATACATAACATGTAAGGGTCAAAGCCGAAAAAACTATGATGAAACTTTCTAGAATAATTCAATTTGATTACAAAATTCCGCTCCATACTGTTAGCATATATCACACAAGTATATTCAGCTCAATAATAACTTACGGTGCTGCAATTTGTTCTACTAGAATGAAAAATGTGATGATTAGAAATCTCCTAAGAAGGACACAAAGGAAAGTTTTATTAAGATCCACGGGAGCTTATAAAACAACCCCTACTTTAGCTCTTTTTGTAATAACTGGAATTTGGCCAGTAGATTTAAGTCTAAGACTTCGAGGAGCTTATTTTTGGCTTAAAAAAGGAAACTTTAACGCAGTTGCTGATATTTTGGAGCAGTATTGCACTACTAAGCGGGAAATTAAAACTAGACTGATGCATATTTGGCAAGAAGAATGGGAAATTATAAATCAAGGAAGGCGTGCCTTTTCTTTCTTCACGAATATCTCCGAAAGATTGGCACTCAAACATTTGGATAATACGAAAGGACTTGTACACTATATATCTGGCCATGGACCTTACGGCACTTATTGGAAAAAAATTAATAAATTGAACACCGATGAGTGTGACGTATGCTTTAAGCAGGACAGACCGGAACATGTTATGTTTGAATGTCAAAAAAACACCAATTTTACGCTTGAGGAAAGAGAAAATCTATAAGGATATCAGCTCTTTGATATAATACATAACAAAGATCTGTTTCCACATTTAGAGGCTCTAGCAAACAAGATTAGTTTACACGCTAGAAAGATAATTATAGAACAATCTCGACAAGCAGGAAACATAACGATAAATGCAGCAGAAAGACGATCACACAGAATTCAGACCAGGAACATGACAAGAAACCGTGAAAACCTACATATATATGATGAAATGGAACGGGATGGAATTTAATTATCCAGACAACGAGGTAAAGGGACCGAGCACAATAGTATACAGTCAGGATGGAGAGGCAGTATACTCAGGAAGTACTATCGGTGTGAGGCAGGCGACAACCCACGACCAGGGAGATGATGATCAGAAAGGAGTGGCGTGTCGAGGCGAGGCGAGGCGAGGCGAGGCGAGGCGAGTCGAGTCGAGTCGAGTCGAGTCGAGTCGAATCGAGTCGAGTCTTCACCAAGTCGGGATTGCTGCATCATGCATTGATAGGAAGATCGGCGACGGATTGAGTGACCGCAAGTGCTAATGATCAAGTTAGTGATAGGATTTTAAGTGATTTATGACCTTGATTATCTAGTTAATCTAATTAAAAGTAAATAAGTGATTTAGTGATGTGAAAGTTGAATTAGTGAAGTGAAATGTGATTTATTTCATAAAACTTCTGGATGTTTAGGAAATAATAGTGAAAGATAATTTTGTAAAAATTAATTAAAAATAATTAAATATTAGTGATTTTAGTCCACATTATTATATTATTAAAGTATATAAACCATCTTATTAATCAAAAGTATAACATTTTTGTGTATGTTGTTTTTATAAATTTTGGTTATGTAGATTTTGAACTTTATACTACACACATTTTGTAGATTTTGTAGTTTTTGTGCTGGAAACCAGTACATATAGTATGCCGCCGGTAACCGGCGGCAGTTTAGAGTTTTAGTTTATAGCTGTTTCTTTTTCTTTTATATATATATAACTGGTTACCAGTTATATTTTACTGGATACCAGTAAATGTTTGTTTATTTAAAATTTTTAATAAATATGTAAATTTAAATTAAAAAATATATATTTATAAAAATTATTAGTTATAGGTATAATATTAAATTAATTAAATTTTAAATAATAATGATAGGTAATAATAATGATAATGATATTAATAGTAATAATATAATTTATAATTTTATGTAATAATTATAATTAATAATTTAATTTTATATATTTGTTTATTGTTTAGTAATAGTTTGTAGTTGTGAGTGATGTTGTGTATGAAATTTATATTTTGTTGTATTGAGGAGATTAATTTGTTTTAATTTTAAAATTTTATTGTTTTTTTTTTCTTTTAATATATATATATACATTAATTTATTTAGAAATTTTATTGTATTTTGATTGTTTGAAATGATTTGTTATTGTTTTAGAGCATTTATTTCTTAGAGTGATTATGTGTGAAATGTTATAATTTGTGTTTTTGTTCTTATTTTCTTGTGTTTGTTTTATGATATATAATTTAATTTATCTATCTTTATAATTTGTTATATATTATATTATTTTGTAATTTTATTTTAAAATTTTTCTGTAAAGTATGTTGTATGTATGAATGTGTGGAATAAATAAATTTTAAAGATCTGGCATATTAGCCCTGGTGTAAGTAATTAGGTGCCAGGGTTATTATACAGAGTTTTATTTTATTTTTTTTTATCGTAAAGAAGTTACACAAGAGTGCAATGAAAACGACAAATGATCCATTCTGACTATTATCGGATTTTTTTTTTTTTTTTTTTTTTTTATTTTATTTTTAAACTTAACTAATTTACTTCTGTGGTGACTCTGTTTATTTTTTAATTTTTTACAGTGGTGGAGTTGGTCCGGTACCGCCGAAGCAAACCGAATGTTTGTGGGTAATGTTAAGGTCGGGTCGTTGGCTTAGGCAGGTCAAGTGTAATGGCGGTGCCCTGACACTGACCTGCGGTTTGGGGGGGGATCGGGTCGTACTGAAGGACCGGGTGGAGGACCGAGTACATTTCTGAGGAGTGTCAGTCGATTCAAAATTTGATTCAATAAGTCCTGTAGTATAAATGTGTGTCCTTGTAGAATTTCTTCTAGTGTCTTATGGACCTTGTGAATACGTGTGTCGTTGATGTAGGTGACCACTTTCTCCAGCTGCTTGTTGAAGTGGTCACGGAGGCTGTTGTTGTCTTGATGGACTGTGGCAGGTAGCGTTGTTTGCAGGTTATGGGTGACATCCTTAACGTCCTCGAGAGCACGAGTCAGGGCTGTCTCCCATGCTGCAACCCGGTCGGTGAGAGTCTGAAGTGTGTCTTGTATCTTCTGTAGTGCGGCGGTGTTGTGGAGTACAGTGGTGAGAAGTTGACTGTCTGCAGCGTCGTGTTGGTCGGCGGATAGGCGGTTGGTCGTGGTATGTTGGTGTGTGACGGTGAAGGTCTGCGAGGCGGAGAGTGGTTGTTGCGTAGGTAGCCTGTGAACTGCAGGCGTCTGACGGCGTGGGTTCCTGGGGCACGCCGCCTGGCCCGTGAAGTGGCCAATGCAGTTGCACGTGGCACAATACACTGGGCGACGTGTCAGGTCGTGGCTGGTGCAGGATGTGGTGTAGGTGCCGGCGCCACAGTAGTGGCAGCGTGGGGGGTCGGCGCAGGTATCGGCGGTGTGACCATACTGGCAGCAGCGTCGGCAGGGAATAGGGCGTACACCACGGCTAGCCTCGACTGGGAGCACCTGCCCGAGGGCAGGAAGCCCGTCCTTCAAAGCAGCGCGGTAATCTGCCCCATCCCAGAACTCCAGGCGCACCAGCGGCGACGGTCCTCTGGCTGTGATGATGCGCGTCGCTTTCATCAGAGAAGGCCAGTGACGTCGGGCTGCGTTGAGGAGGAGAGAGTCCGGAAGCTGCCGATGTACTCCGCGCACAACTGCGCTGAAACTCTGCAGCCTCGTGAGGTTAGGATGACTCTCTCTGGACGTTTGATATTCAGCCTCTGGCTGTGTCGGCTGTGTGCGGTGGGTGGTTGATGTCGGCGTGGTGTCGCAGGCTGAGATACCTTGGTCAGGCGGCGTAGATGGAGGAGTTGGCGAGGAGGCTGGCTGTGAGGCAGGGACGGCGCTGGCGTTTTCAGTCTCCCCAGAAGGTTCTTCGGAGGCTCCTTGGACTGCTGCGGCGGCTCGCTTCTTCTTTCTTCCTGCCATGTTGTCTCTGCGGCGGCTGTGGCTAGACGAAAACCTGATACCGAGTGATATGACTTCGCTGCAATGTGTGAGACGCGGATTCGTGAGGCACCTGGTTCAAATCCAGTGGGCCGACCAATATGACTGGTGATTTCGTGGCTTTCCTCAGTCGCCAAGATAAATGCTGCCTTGCATATTTAGTATTTCGGCCCAAAGCTCCGCCTTAAATCTAAGAACAGGAGTATGTACTAAAATAGATGGCAATAGTGAATGCAGTGCCACCTAGGCACATATGATGTAAGCAAATTAAACTGGATAGCACCCTAATGCCATCTGTCGTTACCAAGTGGTGGTACAGTGGCCCTGCATTCTCCCTATGTAGACTTGTGGCAAAGCAGCATGTGCTACAGGGATGAAAACTTGAGGCTAAACCATCCGCCGCACACCGTCTCCTAACAGATTCGTCACCTTAGTTTAGGTTCGGTTTAAGGGCGCTCAACTTCTAGGTCGTTGGCGCCCTTAAAAAATTCATGGCAATAGCTAGATACAAAACAAGGTAGTAGACAGGTCAAAAGGCATAAACAAATATCTAAAATTTTAAATCCTCAAATTGATATTACAATGCGCTAAAAACTTAAAAACTCTATCAACCGCTGTTTTGTCGTTCGCTAAGATCTCTGCAAGCCTGACAGGCAGCTGCAGAGAATCTCGAAGGTGTGCTAGAGAGCAACACTCTAGCAGCACGAAGCGAACTGACAAAAGGTTGTCATACAGCGGACATAGAGGGGGCAGGGTCCTTTTTTAATAGGTAACCATGCGAAAATTGCAGTGCTCTATTAAACGAGCCAAACTAACCTCCACGCGGCGAGATATGCGACAGGAAGTTACCCAGTTTATCGGAAGTTCTTTCACTTCTCTAAGCTTATTACCGTGGAGAGCTGACCACTCTTCGTGCCAGGACGACAGCATCGCTCACCGCACTTCAAGCCTAAAGTCTTCCGAAGTAACACTTGAGACGGTAATACTGGGTTCTGTAGTTGCCGTCTTTGCTGACAAATGTGCCTTTTCATTCCACGGCAAACCTACACGACCAGGAATACATGCACACACCAGCTCAACGCTAGAAGCGTGTAAAGCATGGAGGGCATCTTGGATACGTTGTACAATAGGGTGGGAGTTGTACAGCTAACAAATGCTCTGAAGTGCACTAAGGGAATCGCTCAAAATCAGGCAAACTAATTTATGACGGCGCACATACAAAACGGCTCAGTAAATTGCATAAAGCTCTGCAGTAAAAATGGAAGTGCTATTTGGAAAGCTGAAAGTATGTGGTTCGGTTCCATAAACATAAGCACATCCAACACCGTTAGTGCTCTTTGACCCATCGGCGTAAATACATGCACAGTCACTGCAGCCTGACAAAAACTCTAAAGAAACACGTGCGGATACTTGAAATAGGCATCGTGAACTTCCGGTGTACGGTCACTCCTAGATCTACATGGGACGTGCCATATAGCCAAGGGGGGTAAAGGTTCTCGCCCTTGGCGAACATTCTAGGCAGTTCTACTCCAAGCTTCATTAGAAGATCTTGGAAGCAGAACCCCGCAGGCTTAGGACTGAGGGTGCTATTCCTATACCCTTCTTTTATCGTGGTGGTGAATAAAGAAGTGAACGTTGGGTGCTTAGGTATACATCTAAGCGCACAACCATAATTTGCCAAGAGAGACTCACACCGATATTGCACAGGAGGTTCTGCGGACTCGCCGTAAAGGCTCACCACTGGGCTTGTTGGAAAAGCTCCTGTTACAATGCGGATGCCCCTGTTATGGACCACGTCTAATCTTCTCGGCACAGGGGGTTGTGCTGACGAATAAACAATACACCCATAGTCCAGTTTGGATCGGATCAATGCGCGATACATTCGAAACAAAGCTGTCTGATCCGCTCCCCACGATTTAGTACTCGCATTATATTTAGGGAACGGTCACGTCGTGCTCTTAGCTGTGCATTATGCGACGACCAACTAAGCTTCCTGTCCAAGATCAAACCCAGGAAGCGCGTCTCTTCTGCGAAGGGAAGTAAATCTGGACCGAAACGGAGCGAAGGTGGTAATCGTCTTCTACGACGTCAGAAAGTAACGCAGATTGACTTCCCAGTTGAGAAACGGAAGCCGTTTTTGAAGTTCCATTCTCTAAGGTTGTCCAAATATTGCTTCAGGCGCCGTTGTAAGAACGACGTGCGCTGAGAAGTGCAATAGACAGCGAAGTCGTCTACGAATAGGCATGATGTAACTCCAGGTGGAACACATTTCCAGATGGAGTTAATTGCTATAGCAAAGAGCGTGACACTTAGCACCGAACCCTGAGGTACTCCCTCCTCCTAAACAAAAGAATTAGAAAAAACCGAGCCGACCCTTACTCGGAAAGGGAGTAAACTCATAAACTCCTGAATGAACAGTGGTAGGTGTCCACGTATGTTCCAGGTATACAGGGAACGTAGAATCCCTGCTCGCCAGCACGTATCATAAGCCTTCTCGGGGTCGAAAAATATGCCAACGGTTTGACAGTTCTTCATAAAGCGGTCCATTATCTGTGTCGATATTGACACAAGATGGTCTACAGTTGAGCGGCGTCGTCGAAAACCACACTGGATGTTAATCAATAGGTTACGACTTTCTAACCACCATACCAATCCTCCATTGAACATGCGCTCCATCACCTTGCAAACGCGACTGGAGTGGGAATTAGCGCGATAGCTGAAGGGAAGATGACGGTCCTTTCCAGCCTTCAAGGTGGGAATAACGGTGGACTCCCGCCAATTTTCTGTGAGTATACTGTCAACCTAAACACGATTATAGATCTCGAGCAGGAATGCCTTACATTTAGGAGAGAGCTGTTTTAACATTTGTACATGACTGGCTTCCGGTCCTGGTGCTGATAATCACGAAGATTTAAGAGAATGTACTACCTCTGCAATGGAGAAAAGGCGATTGCAATTTTCGACGTTTCTAGATCGAAACGCGAAGCCTTGAGAATCCACCTGGGTTTTAATTGGAAGAAAATTAGGGGAGTCGTTTTCCGAGCTAAACACGTGAGCGAAAGCACTGCCAAACGTGTTCGCGATATCGAATGGATTCACAACAGCTCCTATGACTCCTGATTCGCAACAACTTTCGGGCTTCTGATGAGGACACCTTCTCTCTCTCCCAGATCTCCTGGTTAGCTCTTTCCACCATATAACGGGGGCATTGTCGGGAGTTTGCTGGATATTCTCCCCTGCAGTTAATACAACTGGGAGGTGTTGTACAGTCGTCGTCGTGTGCGAAGCCTCCACAGTCGACGTAGGTAGCATTACTGTTACATGAGTCACTTGTGTGGCAGAAGCGCGGACATTTGTAGGATCTCAGAGGATTCGGAATATATGATCGAACTTCAATGGATTCATACCCAGCCTTAATCCTTTGCGGGAGATCTACCAGATTAAAGGTAAGGAACAGGGTACGAGTGGCCTGAAGCTGGCCTGACTCTTTCCTCTGAACCCGGTATACTGTTACTACACATTGATCTTCGAGGTTCACCTGAATCTCCTTATTGGACATGCCATCCAATGCCCGAGTGTTCACCACTCCGGGGGTTCAAGGTGCTGTGCACATCTACACGTACCGCATAGCTGGTTAACATATTCACCTTAAGTAAAGCAGCAACCTGGTATGCTAAATTAGCTTCAACCAGGAGCGTGCCGTTGCGAGATCTTGTACATGCTTCAACAGTGCTACTTTATCAAGACCCTTATGTATGTAAATTTTCTTCCTGCCTCAGTTCTGGTAATTATTCAGTAGCGAGGACCACTCTACTCTGATACTTCCTTTCCGTTCACCTTCTGCGCTTTAAGAATTTATTTGGGATGTCCCATGGCGATATCACCCTTCAACATTAGAAATGTCTCCGATGGCATGCTCACTTCCTGGGCGCCACCCCAGGTTAGGTGAGAGTCCTGGCCTGGATCTCGCTCACCCTAGGGCCTCACCTCCCAATGCATAAACAGTTGGGACTTAATCACCTTCAGGAGTACATTAGCTCACGCAATGGCCGCTCCCCGGGACTGACCTTTATCAGAGGATACCTACACAAATCCTACATGATAAGCAGGTGCTGGGAATTACGCGATTACCCAGTCACCCCTTGCGTCTCCCCATCCTCCTACAACCCACTCGTGGGTTATCCATCAAACTGGGTACAGGGAGGAATCAGGTGGGAGGTCAAACACAAAAGTGGACCAAAGTTCCCTGGGCGTTTGGCATGTGCCCTGTCACCTGTTAGAGGAACCCAATCGGCTCGGGGCCCCGGGTACGACAAACCCGTACCTACCATAGTAGGACTACCTGGGCGAGTTTGATTTCGGAGTCCTCCTCTCCTAGGTGAGTCGTCGACCAAGACTACCGAGCCTCATCTAACCGCTTTGGAATGTTCTTTGGTTCACCTCACCTCTTGCCTACCTGTAGTAAAAAATTACACAGTAGGTCGCCTGGATCGGGTACTGAGCCCCTCCACCACGTCAAGGCCACATTCATTCGGAGGGGCCTGAAATTAACGCTGATTGACTTCTCAGTTGAGAAACAGAAGCCGTTTTTGGAGCTCCATTCTCCATGGTTGTCCAAACATTGCTGCAGGCGCCGTTTTAAGAACGCTGTGCGCTGAGAAGTGCAATGGACAGCGAAGTCGTCTACGAATAGGCATGACGAAACTCCAGGTGAAACACATTTCCAGATGGAGTTGATTGCTAGGGCAAAAAGCGTGACAGTTTGCACTCAACCCTAAGGTATTCCCTCCTCCTGAACAAAAGAATTAGAAAAAAAGCGGTCGTTCATAAACTCCTGAAAGAACAGCAGTAGATGTCCATGTATGTTACAGGCATACAGGGAACGTAGGGTCCCTGCTCGCCAGCAGTATCATAAGCTTTCTCGAGATCTAATAATATCGCAACGGTTTGATAGTTCTTGATAAATCCGCCCATTATATGTGCCGATATTGACACAAGATAGTCTTTAGTTGAACGGCGTCGTCGATGGATGTTAGTCAGTAGGTTACGACTTTCTATCCACCATACCAATCGTCCATTGATTATGCGTTCCATCACTTTGCAAACGCAACTGGTGAGAGAAATAGGACGATAGCTGGAGGGAAGATAACGGTCCTTCCCAGCCTTCAAGATGGGAATAACGGTGGCCTCCCGCCAATTTTCTGGGAGTACACTGTCAACCTGAACACGATTATAGACCTCTAGCAGGAATGCCTTACCTTCAGGAGAGAGGTTTTGTAATATTGGTACATGAATGCCTTCCGGTCCTGGTGCTGATAATCGCGAAGATTTAAGAAAATGTTCTACCTCCGCCATGGTGGAAAGGCGATTGTAATCTTCTACGTTTCTAGATCGAAACGCAAAAGCTGGAGATTCCAACTGAGTTTTGATTGGAAGAAACTCAGAGGAGTAGTTTTCCGAGCTAGACACTTGAGCGAAAACACTGCCAGATGTGTTCGCAGTCTCAAATGGATCAACAACAGCTCCTGAGTATGTTTCCAGTCCCGCAATTGGCATGTGGGTTGATTGACCAGCAACACGCCTTAGCCTATCCCACACAACCGAGGAAAGTGTCTGTCGGTTAAATGAAGCTACAAATTTGCTCCAAGATGATTTTTTGCTATCCTTAATTATTTGTCTGTACCTGGGGCACATTTTCGTGTATTGGATTAGATTATCCAAACTAGGGTGAGGTTGGAAAACCCTAAGAGCATGCCTTCGTGCACGAATGGCATTCCGGCATTACTCCGTCCACCGGGGGACGGGAAATCAACGAAGGTGTGAAGTCGACCGCGGAATTTACTGTTCTGCAGCAGAGAGAATCGTTTCCGTGAGATTCTGTGCCAAATCGTTCACTGAGTCATGCTCGTTGTAAAGCATGTAAAGGCAGCAAACTGGGTGTATAGGTTCCAGTTGTTATGGTCTAAACGCCATGTGGTCATACTTATGGAACATGTATCATGCGTTAAGGGACTAGTCTGATCTTTAAAAGAAGATACATGGCAGCAGTCAAACAAGGGAGGTTAAGGGTAAGAGGGGAAGGTCGTTTCTATGGAAACGTTAACAAAGGGTGCCACTTTAGCCGCACTGATAAATAGTTTACTGCTCAGGTCAGTAATAGCTAAACTGGTGCAAGGAGCGGAACTTGTTTGGATGTTCAGTTGCATAGTGTGTTGTTAGCCTACTTCGTTAACGTTAAGTTAACGTTAAGTGACTTCAAATTACTTTATTCATATTGAGAACAAATTACCTTTGTTTTGATAACAGGCTACTGGAGACTACATGTGCATGTTTTCGCTGCCGTGAGATAAACCCGACCGTTTGTTTATGTTTCGAGTATTGAGGGTTATCGCTATCTGTTTATTGACAACACCGCTGCTTGCCACGTGGAGAAGCTGGTATTTGACATGTATCTTCTTTTAAAAATCAGACTATAATAAGACATGGGAAGTTGTCGATAGGGAGTAAGTCAGAGATGACATTCCATTGTAAGGGGCAAGAATCTCTTGTAAGAGTCAGAAATGAATGTAGGCTCTCCAGTGTTGAAGAGAGCTAGCTTGTAACTGTCCAAGAAATCGGCAGTACCTCTCGCACAAGCGTGACTTGAACCCCAAAATGGCTGGTGCTCATTGAAGTCTCCCACCAACAGAAACGGTGTTGGTAGCTGGGAAACTAGATCTTCTAAATCAATGTGCAAGAAGTCATGGGACGGTGGCAAATATAAGGTACAAATGGTGATCTGGATGTCTGGCAGTATAATCCGTACAGCAACTGATTTTATATCAGAGTGTAATGGCACATATGTATCATCTGTGACAAGTAGCATAGTGTTGCTATGTGTCGGAACACCGCCTTCTGGTGTGACATCACACCGTACTTGGGTATATCGCCTTAGATGGAAAGCGTCTTGTGGACGCAGCTTAGTCCCTTGCAAACATGCGACCAGGGGTTCGTTCTCTTTGAGCAGAAGGTCAATTTCTAGTCGTTGTGTTCTAATACCACGTATGTTCCAATGTAGGATAGAAGTATTAATATCTGTGTGAGATAAGTATTGCAAGGTAACTGTGCATTAGCTTGTAGTAGGCGGTGGTCGGTTCAATTTAGCTCTTTTGTAATCTCATGGGCTTACACTCTTTTCAGCTTTAACCTGCCACTTTTTCACTGGGTTTCTCGCAGCATAGGCAAGATCTTCTTGCATCTCCTCTACGGAGGAGGTGCGTCTCCACATAGCAAACTTCGGTTCGAGGGCCCGGAACCGATTGCTCGTGGATACCGGCGAAGATGAAAGGCGCCGATCTGTGTCCATCCCAGAGGAATCCTCAGAAGAGGATCCTCAGAAGAGGATCCTCGACGAGATGAATGCTGGCTCTTCTTTCCCTTTGGTTTACTTGGAACAGATTTTCTTCTTTGAGGAAGTCAGATTTTACGTACTGTTTCTTGAATTTCTTCGGTGAAGCAACATAACTAACGGGGTCATTTTTGTCATTGTTGTAGACTGGTAATTTAGACGGTGACCTTATAGATGGTTCTTTTCCTTTGCAGACTTGGTAGGAGACGTAGATTTACCTGTAGATGTTAAAGGCTTAAGAACTGTTCTTGCTACGAGAATTTTTTGTGAAATTATGGCCCCGGTTTGTTCCCTGGTTTGTGTAGGGATTTCCCGCATCTCTGCCGGTTTAGCTGCAAGAGAGTTATAGGTACCGGAATTTGGAAACGGGGGGGGGGGGGGGGGGCTGTCAGATACGCAGGAGTTTCCGAGGTTCTGAGAAGGACACCTTCTCTTTGACTCCGATTTCGTGGATCGCCCTTTCCTCTATAAAACGGGGTATTCTCGGGAATTAGCTGGATGTTCGCCGCTGCAGTTCACAAAACTGGGAGACAATGAACATGGAGCGTCGTGAACGACGCCTCTACAGTTTACGCAGGAAACTGCTCTGTTACACAGTTCGCTTGTGTGTCCAAAATGGTTACACTTAAAGCACCTGATCGTGGTGGTGATGTAAGGCCTTACTTCCATTGCTTCATATCCTGCCTTAATCCTTTGAGGGAGATCTACTCGATCAAACATCAGGAACAGGGTACGAGTAGGCTTCAATTCGCCACTTTCTTTGCGATGAACGCGATACACACACATAACACCTTGATCTGTTAGGCTTTCCTTAATCTCTTCAGCACTAAGCCCGTCTAATGCGCGGGTATTAACGACACCGCGTGACGACTTCAATGTCTTGTGAAGGTCAACACGTATTGGATAGCTGGCGAACAGGTTTTCTTTTTGTAGTTTAGCTGCCTGGTCTGCTGAATGCGCTACAACTAGCACCGTGCCATTACGGGATCTAGTGCATGACTTCACTGAACCAGCTATCTGATCCAGGCGCTTCTGGAATACAAATGGGCTCACCGATAAAAACTTTTTACCTTCCTCAGTTCTACAAATAACTAAGTAGGAAGGACCACAACACTCGACTACTACCTTCAGTCTCACTTTGCTGTTTTTGTTATTTTGGGTTTTTGTGCTCGTGGCGCATTAATCCTCCTCCATTGCAAATGTCTCCGATGGCATGCTCACATCCTGAGCGCCACCCCGGCTTACGTGAGAGTCCTGGCCTGGGCCTTGCTCACCCTAGGGTCTCACTTCCCAATCTATAGACAGAGGGACCCAATTGCCTTCAGGAGTACATCAGCTCATGCAATGGCCCCTCTCCGGGACTGACCTTTATCAGCGGATATGCACACAGATCCTACATGATAACCAGGGGCTGGGACTTACGCGGTTACCTAGTCACCCCATGCGTCTCCTGGGTGAGTTTGATTTCGGAGTACTCTTCTCCTAGATGAGTCGTCGACCAAGACTACCGAGCCTCATCTACCCGTTTTGGAATGTTGTTTGCTTCGCCTCACCTCTTGCCTACCTGTAGTCAATGCCACACTTAGTAGGCCGTCTGGATCGGGTACTGAGCTCCTCCACCACGTTAAGGCAACATTCCCTCGGAGGGGAGGTTCGTCGCGGCATAATTTGTATAGTTAAAGCAACATGAAAGAAAGTGAACTCAGTCGTGAGCGAGTCTTGCAGTGAGGAAGTCCCGCAAGTGGAATCAATTACGTGAGTCGGCAAGCGAGTTATGAGTGCGACGAAAGGCAGAAAAGTCTTGGGTTCAACTCTAGCAAACGAACTGTCTGGAAGATAGACTCCATCCCGGAAATTTAAGATGAAGGTTCAGTGAAGTGATTGTGACAATTGAACTACAATTTCACATCATGAAGTGACAGTGAAAAGGAGAGCTGGTTCACATGAATGAAGTGATGGAATGAAACTAAGTGAACTTCTAGCAGAAACTGGACGAAATTAATGAAGTGATTGATTGGAAAGATAGGAGCAAAAGCCACAGTAATCATTTTTGACAATGCTTATCTCAATTATAATGAAGGAGATAGAGAAATAATATTTTGCAAGTGGGATTTGTAAAGCTACATAAAAGTAGTAGGGAACGAACCTTCATGCAGAGAACGAAAGTTTGTGGAGTGGGAGGGGTCAGTCTGTCACATAACCACTGCTCAGAGGCCAGGTACACTAGACGCAGGAACGTTGTAGATAAACTTGTTGCATAACTTACATCCAATGCTGTCCCCATTTGCGGTAAAGTATTAACTTCCAAATTCTCGTACACGTTCACAAATACGTGAATATTTTGATTTCGTGTAGGCATTTTATTGCGTGGAACTAGTAAATATATTTGAGACACACTATGCACTGAAGGCAGTATGTTTTGTGATGGCGCTGTACCGTCACGCTCTGCCCGTGTGACAGGGAACTTGCGACCGCCTCATTTCGCGATAACTGTGTAACGGTTCGAAGCCTAGTGATTAAAGAAGGTGACGTGAGTGTATCACGCGCAAATTTAAGAAACCTTCTCTATATGTTGACCTTTAATAATGAAGAATAATCAGACTATTGGTTCTGTTGCTTAGACACTAGGCTACTGATCCAAGGTCTCGGGTTCAGATCCGGAGTAGTACAATGCTAGCTTTAATCAAACTAGAGAACTTGGCACTGTAGAGGAACATTCATGCATATTATAAAATGGATTTTTTCTTAGCCTCAAACTTAATTGAATTTTATACTCTCAGGAATCATGACAAACATGAGTATTGCGTAAAATGGTGTTGAATTGTACTTTGAATTGTGCGACTGGAAATTGCTTGGCTGTCATTTTTGGAGACTTCTCTTTGAAAGTATAGCAATATATAAACTATTTATAAAACCCTTTCTCTGACAAATAGAAATCTGCTGTAAGGATCACATAAGGGTCTAATGGTTGTTCCTTGTGGTCAGTTTTGTTTTTCTTGCAATGATAATATATTGTGACAAAGTTACCACACTACTTTTCTATCACATTATTTTTCTTCTAAAGTTTGCACGAATTCACAATTCTCTTCTACTGCGCTAACACAGTCTTTCATGATACTACAACTCACAATTGCTTACTTCTCGTAGCCTTGACTGAGTCCCTTCGCTGTCTCTCTTCACCTTCTCTGTCTCTTATACATTAACTCCAACGATAGCATTACTTGACGCTCGTTAAACCTTTTCTTCACTTCGACGTGACGTACTTTTCACGACGAACGTACCACACATACAACTGTCCAGCACTCACTGACACACTGACCCTCCTCTGCTGTTTCTTCGCCTCCTTATATAGCGAGGATGGCGTAACGAACTTTTCTCGACTTCTACACACACGCCGGCCGACGGACAGTTTAGGAATTGTTTGAAGAAAACCCCTTTTGGTTCTGCCGCTCTGATTATTGTCACGTGTTTGTTCGCATGAATGATGTGAGGAAGCTTGACTGTGAGTGCGTCTAATACACGCCGCGCCCATTGTTGTTAGTCACGCATACACAGTCGCGCGATATAACCTGAACTTGCACGCTCTTCTTTGCTCGCCGGCCTGGTATGTAGTCCCAATTATCCTCTGCTGTGTGCCGCGGCCTGGCATTACAATATCTTTTAGATCAACACCACGTCTATTGGGTATGCTGATCATAACAATCAAAGTGGTTGAAATGGGACTGTTTTCACATAACTTTGGTTAACTTTTTTTATAATATTTTGTAACAAATATACCACTCTTAAATGGATATATAAATAAAATTTGTATGAACTTGCCATGTTAATTCTTAGTAAAGATTCAAGGCCTAAGTAAAATGCACCTTACACATAACACACAAATTAACTTCATACAGCATCAACTTCCAAGAATATTGCACTAAGCACAGTCCCGCAAATTAATTTTACTAATTGTACAATAAATAACTTATACATGAAATAAGCTTTCGTCTGAAAACCAACATATTCAATTTGCCTTCTATTTTTACGTAGCATTCCAAGGTTATCATTTTCATCATGCAGCTGTGACGTGCTGGAAACGAATCGATCATTTGGCGCCTGCGCAGAACTCCAAATATGAGCTGATGCAATATGTAGGTTATTGTCCCTGGTGAGTGTACATTTTACAATATTTCAACTATAAATTTAGGTATATTGTCAAGCATAAATTGTCGTATGAAACTTAAATATAATGATAATTAAGACACTCGTATGAAATTAGGAAACTCGGTTCGTTCGTTTTCTAATATAGACTCGCGTCTTAATTACTGACAGTATTGTATCGTTGCATATGCTTGACTGTGAAAATGCTGAGAAATACCAGTTTGGACACACAATTTAGAAAGTGAACCACGTTTTTTTTCCCCCTCGTAATCTTGTTCTGGTTTTGTTTATTTTTCTATTGTGGCTGCTTGTTGAAAAGGTATTGTGAAGCACTGTGAAAAAAGTGGGATATCCACTTAAAATAGGAAATTTGGTATTCCATGAATATAAATCAATTGCAGTCAAATAAATGTTTTCACGATTTAAACAAAAGAGAGATAAAGAGAAGAAAAAAGAACGAATCATTTTGGTCGATAAGCCTACAGTAACCCTTTGTTTGATTTTAACGGTAATGAATTTCAAGGAAGCAGCTCGGTACTTCGAAAAATTATTGAACAGTACTATCGGAACCTGTAAAAAATATAGGTTATTCTGCAGCAATTAGTAAAAAAGGGCATTAATATAATCTGATCTGTACCGCAAATTGGGTTTCGCGTTATTTATGAAAATAGATAGTATGGAACCTTTAGCTACGTACATATATTAGAATAGATGAAGTTGCTCTATGTTGCTAATATATAGGGAATCTATAACACCACACACACTACTTTGCCTAATAGCTTGTATCTTTGGAGACATTCAAAGATATTACCGAACACATTTAAACAAATATTTAACTAATACCCTTAGCGTAGCATAAGAAATAAAAATTAAACCAAATGATTAAAAATACCGGGGAGAAACTATGCAAGAGCTCTGTTGAACAACCACAAACACCACAGGAAGGAAGCTGAGTAAAGAAAACTGTGTGAATGTAATAGGGTGTATTGCTATTTCAAACATATAGAAATTTATATTAGTTGTATATAGAAGTGGGAATAGAGGGGAAAAAAGTTTGTAAAAGAAAAGTGAGTAGAGATAACTGCGTGAATGTAATACGTTACATTTCTATTTCAGTTATAGAAAATGACTTGTATCTTGAAGGGCAAGTAGAGAAGGACTTTACGTAAAAGAAAACCAAATAGAGAAAACCATGTGACTATAGGACGTTGTATAGTAAAATGTACAGCACAAAAGCCTTATCTATAAAAAACACATTTGTCCATTTTCATCGTATTTTGGATGAAACCCGTAAGGGACAAACAAATATTCATTTTTATATGGAGTTAGGAAATGATTCACTGCAGTGTTAAACTAACATGTTTTTATGGAGATGGTGAAGGACATTTTTCTTGCCAGCTAAATAATGACTGCAACCTGTTGGCCTTACCAAGGAAACAAAATTTACGATGGTCTGAGATGTTTGCTCTTTTTTAAGTAGAGATGGGAAAAAGTGACTGGAGACAAACCATTATTTCCACAGGAAGAAACAAGTTGACTATGTCACGAAATTTGGGTATAACAGCTGTTTAAAGATGCATGTGCCACTTGTTTGTACAGGGCACTTAACCACAAATCATGAAGCATGGTTGTAATAAAAAAAGCATTTTTAGAAAAAGGTTGTGTGTGTGTGTGTGTGTGTGTGTGTGTGTGTGTGTGTGTGTGTGTGTGTGTGTGTGTGTGTGTGTGTGTGTGTGTGTCTGTCTGTCTGTCAGTCAGCCTGTGGACAGCGCAACTCAAAAACGAAAACTCGGTTAAAGACGAAAGTTGGTGTTTAAGATTAATATCTTTTAGGCATGTGACACGAAGATTCTGAAGAAAATTGCATCACCCTAAACTACCCTTTATATGGAACATTTTTCGAAAATTTTTATTTTCTTGAAAATGGTCTAAGGATTTTGGTTAAAATGTCATACGTTTGAGATATTTTTATGACAAATTAATTGTGCGTATGTCTTGGATTTTCTGGCTATAGCCCATAAAGTCATATTTGCTCTGGATGACTTTAGCATAACTCGTAAACCGTAAGAGACAGACCAAATCTTACTGTAGAAAATTATATATATAGCTAAAATACACAATTTATGTCTAAATAAATCCTTTTGTAGAGTGATTCATTTCGGAGATATTCCTTGTTATTTGTGTGAGTTTTGGAGAACTTGTACTTCTGTCAAATGGAACATCACTATTCATTTTTTATATGTTAAACGTGCAAACAGAATGTAATCTTAAAGCTTTAATAGATTAGACTATCACTGAAAGCCTACAGTATTCTCATATTGCCCTTGTACCTACAAGGAAATAAGGAAAGAAAGTAAGCAATAAGATAATTTCTGCAAATGTTTATCTCAGGTAACACGAAGAAGATATGGGAATTACAGTTTGTAATAGTACAAGATATTACAGAGGTATTTTTTAGAGGTGACGCGTGACCTTGTCACTCGCGCATATCCGAGCATCACGCAAAGCGATGGTGGGGGTAAGTTTCCACCAGCAGCCTGCTGGCTAGTTGGCTACAAGTCGAAGAGATGCTAACCAGACACCCCTTTTATCTTGCAATAGACAAGTGGACTCGACCATGAACCACTGCGCAACATTACGACACACGCCACCTCTAAAAAATACCTCTGTACAACGCACTACTGTCATCTTCTCGAAAACTGACGCACTCCTTTCTGCCGTTCTTCACTTTCTCTGTCTTTCAAACAGCTGAAAATGAACATTTTCGAAAAATTTTCTATGTAAAGGGTAGTTTGGGATGGAGCAATTGTCTTTAAAATCTTCGTGTCCCATCTTTGAAAGACATTAAACTTAAATACCAACTTTGGTTTTTAACTGACGTTTCGTTTTTGAGTTATGCAATCCAGAGACTGACACACAGACGCACACACACACACACACACACACACACACACACACACACACACACACACACACACACACACACACACAGATGGAACTTATTCTAAAAATGTGGTTTTTTTTGTTTGTTTTTTTTTATTCAGGGGGCCTCAAAACATATTTGCCGTGAAATCTCAACATCAAAATTTTAGGTGGAATATATACTTCGCCTAATTAGTAGTAGAGAAATTAAAAAGAATTAACAAGACGAAGCGGATACATATTAAGGTACCATTTATTAGAATAGCTGTATCTATACATCGGACATCCTGTATGAAGGTACTGCTTCGGTCATACGAAGGGTATATAACACTGAGTTTTGACGGTTTTTGGTAAAAAATTGAATTGTTTTATTTTGGCGTTAAAAAATATTACAATCTTTCCTCTATCGTATACATCCATTATTTTTTCAGTTCCGCCATTTTAAAGCCAACAGAAGCCATCCTTTAACTCCATGTTCGTGGTATTTAAATGTTCGTACACGACCACTTTTATATAATGTTATTGTGCGCTGTTAGTGTGCCATTTCACTCTTATTTTGATTATGCCGCTTGAAGTAGATGAACAGGAACTTGCTAATGATTGGCTACTGCCATCTGTAGTACGTGATCAACACAAATACCAAAGAAATAATAAAATCGAGTTTTACAAAATAATGCCCTCTGAAGTTCCATGTTGGATGGCATCTCAAGTCCTGTCAAAGTATAATGCAGACTGTATATTCTATATTGTTTTATTTATTGGTTATATTTATTATTTTACAAATAGGTTGTCTTGTGTAGTATAGTCATGGTTTCCTTCCTTTATATGCTTGGTAACACCATGTGAGTTCCAGGTGCTTACTTGAAACAGAAAGTTTTTACACAGTGTGTTGTGTTTCT
This sequence comes from Tenodera sinensis, assembly GCA_030765045.1. Taxonomy (NCBI): domain Eukaryota; kingdom Metazoa; phylum Arthropoda; class Insecta; order Mantodea; family Mantidae; genus Tenodera; species Tenodera sinensis. The sequence continues at coordinate 53,863,863 of CM060971.1, read as the reverse complement.
TCGCTTAGTAGTGGTATATTTCTGCGAGTTTAGTATTGATATTACATTTATAAGGATGGAGAGGCAAAATATTCCTAGTAGTAGTTACAAATAAGTAAAAAGAAGAGCTTCTAAGAAAAGCTTCTAAGAAAAGCAATGCTGCTAAGGCAAGGTGGGCTAAACAAAAGTGTTTGAGTAGAAGTAAACGAAAATAAATCTATTTACTGATTTCAGGAAGTGCTTCTTTCACTCCTGATATTTGTGATACTGTGGATTATTTGTTAGTGCATAAAAGTATTTGGCAACAGCTTGTAAAGAGGCTTCTTTTTAGTGAATGCAAAAACAAAAGTGTTTGTGTGGAGTTTAGGAAAAACCATGGTTTTTGCTCCAAAATTACTGTGAAGTGCGATTTGTGTGGAAATGTTTCTGCATCTGTGTACAGTTCCCCTAGAAATTCAGAAAAAAATCAAAGACCTGCATTTCATGTAAACACTGCTATGGTAGACACGTTTAACAGTTTAGGCCAGGGGTGTCAAACAGCACTCACCAGGCGTGAAAAATTTTCCCCTATTTTCCCTCCCTCCGTGATGATCAAATCGGAAAACGGGAAAAACAAATCGAAAACCGGTTCTAACTAGCGCGTGATACTGCAGTTAAGGAGGGGTAGACCCCTCTCTTCACACCCTGTGAGCGATGTTTGACATGCCTGGTTTAGGCAAAGGGCAACAAGGGCTAAAAATATTTCTTTGGGTATGGGAATGAGCTCTTTAGGTGCTAGACCTTACGCACAGCATTTGAATAATTTGATGGGGTAGTTTCACTTGTTTCGAAGTAAAGTGCTTGTCATGGCTTAAGAAGCAGTACGTAAAGATGATTAAGCTGCAAAAAATCGGGTAATTGACATTGCTGTATCATATGATGCCACTTGGCACAATCGTGGTCATACACCAAACTATGGAGTAGGTTTCGTAATAGATATTCTCACTGGGTGTAGTAGATTATCACATATTGTCTAAATATTATCATAATTGTACAACAACAAAAAAGGCCTTAGGTGAAACAAGTGTGGAGTTTACCATATCTCATGAATGTCACAAGAGCTCTAGTCAGTGCCAGGCGAATTATAAAGGATCTTCTATTGCAGAGATTCTTGGGAAAATATCTGTGAAAAATGGTTTTAGGTACAGTGTAATGCTTTCAGATGGGGATGCTAAGACACATGCACATCTCAATGCTATACAGGTTTATGGTCCAGATGACCCCATTGAGAAAGAAGAATGTCTGAACCATGTGTCAAAACGCGTTGGAACTGCTCTTCGAAACTGTGTAAAGGAGTGGAGAGTAAAAGGCATTACACTGGGTGGGCGAAAAGAAGGCAGCCTGAAAGACAGCACTATTATGAAATTGACCAATTCACTGGTCTACAAAAAATAACTTTTTCTCTTTCACAAGAATTAAAATAACAGATTCTAAAAGCATTTTTCGTGCTTAAATCAAATATAATTACAGTTTGTCCGCATCGGGCAGGAGTTTTGTGTGATATTCATTTGAATTTTTATAATATTCTAAAAAATCCGTAACTAGCTATCTAACTCAAAATTATAACTACTGATTCTGACTTACCTAGAAAGTGGTAGATAGTGATTTTCGGGTATATTTTGCATCTGGAACGTCTCTCATTTTAGTCCAACAGTAGTCAGCCAGCATATTGGAACTCCACTTGCCTTGGTACCTCTTCTCTATCGTAGAAATTTGCTGATGAAAACGCTCACCGTGTCCATCGCTGACAGCTCCAAGGTTTTCGGGGAAGAAGTGCAAGTGAGAGTCCAAGAAGTGAATTTTTAAAGACATGTTGCATCCCATAGCTTTATAAGAATGCAGAAGATCAGCCACTATGTCACGATAGTTTTCTGCTTTATGGTTTCCAAGAAAATTGCAACAAACTTTTGAAAGACTGCCAGGCTGCTCTCTCCAGTGGATTTAACAGTCCCTCGAAATGCTCATCAGCCATTAATGATCGGATTTGTGGTCCTATAAAAACTCCTTCTTTCAATTTAGCATCACTGACTTTGGGGAATTTCGATTTCAAGTACAAGAATCCATCAGAAAGTTTATCCATAGCTTTGACGAAATTTTTCATAACTCCCAACTTAATATGCAATGGAGGTAAAAATATTTTTTCAGGATTCACTAAAGGGACACATGCCACATTTTTCTGGTCAGGGAGAAGAGATTCACGTTTTGGCCATGACTTTCTAACGTACTGCTGTCTCACTGGCGCAAAAAACAGCAAAATTTGGTGAACCCAAGTTGCAAACCAAGCAATAAAGCAATGACCATTAAATCACCACAGATATTCCATTCATATTTTCCATATTGTATTTTCTCTAAAATTAGTTTCATATTTAGATATGTCTCTTTCATAGCGGCATGCGCTACTGGTATTGATGGAAGTTCATTGCCAATATGTAGCAGCACAGCCTTCAAACTTACTTTAGAGGAGTCTATGAACAATCGCCATTCATCTGGTCGGTGTTGATGCCCAAGAGTTTCCATAAGTGAACAAATATTATTACAAAACACAACACCATATTCTTCAGAGAAGTATTCTTTGAAAACACTATGGCGGCTACGATAACTACTTATTCTTACATCTTTTTGGAGTAAATTCCACCCTTTGAGTCTGGAAGTTAAAACTTCAGCTTGCAGTTTAGACAGATTTAAATCCCGAATCAGGTCATTAACGTCTTGCTGATTGGGAAAGTATGGTTCTGATGAACAGCTACTGGCTTCATATTTTTATTTTTATTTCATCTGAATCATTTTGAGTTTCAGTTAGGTCAGAATCAGAGTTATCACTTAAGGTTGTATCTACATATACTGGTACGGGGAACTCTTCACTGTGTAAGACAGGTCTCAATGCAGATTGCAAATTCGGATACTTAACTGTATATTTTGTTTTAGATGTGATTCCTTTAATATTTGTCAAACAAAAATAACAGTCAGTTGACTGTTTCCCTCCAAATCATGGGAATTGCAAATGGCATATGATGTGTACCATTTTTCCACCCAGTCAGCAGTCTAACACACGAAACACAGCATGTATTTGGGGCCCAGCTCTTATCAAAATCACCAACTTGACAGCCAAAGTAAAGATGATAACACTTCTTTACAAGTGGGGTCATATTTCGCCTCTGAGACTTGAAGGTCAGCTCACCACAAATATAGCAGAAATTATCTGCATGATTTACACACTTTCTTGGCATGATGAAAACATTAAGCACTGAAATACAACATGCACAACATACACAATACACTTCTAAACAGAAAGGAAGGAAATATTTCACTAGTGAACAATGTCACAGTCAGCTCAATATTGACACATCACAATGCCAGACAGGTCTGAGCATGTCTAAACATGAATGAACCTGCACAGTCTTGTTTTGTGGTGCTTCAGCGTGATATTACAAATAATTTCAATAAATACGGCTTGAGTAAAATAGCTACATATGAGGTAAAGGTTCCTATGACAGGTCAAAGAAAACGCTAAAATCATATTTTGAAAAGTAGCTTTCACAGAAAAACTATGCCTGATGGGAAAATTCTGACTACATATCTGAATGCAGGATGAAAAAATGCACTAGATTCACTATTCAGATTTCTTGTGAAAAAAATCTTGTCGACCTAGACAGGCCATTATAAATAACATTCCTGATGTCAGAGCAATGAGGAGAGCACTGTATGCCACTCTCAGCCATTGCATGTCAACGGATGTAAAACAGCAGGATCATTTGTGCCCAAAAGGAAAGCACCATGGTGCTTTTTCAATAAATAACAAGCTGAAGGAAAGCAGCCAGAGAGCCGCAGCAGAATGACATGTAAACTGAGTTCTTATGTAGTATCAAAGATACTACCCGTTTATCAGCGATTGGCCTCTGAACAATTACTGGCGAGGTGTACAAAAGGTAGGACACAAAATCCAAATAAGTCGGTACATCATGTGTGGGGTAAATGCCCCAAAGATGGGTAAAACTGTAGGAGAGTGGTGTCACGTGGTTCACTGACAGTTGTAGTCTGTCTCGGACATACAACCTGACACTGTACAACTCGCTAAAAGGCAACAATATCTCTTTCTCAGTCAAATTTTTCATTTTCAAAGGTATGTAGAACACAGATTAACACCTCAACCGCACCGCACAAGAACTTACGTCACATTACTTAATTACAAAACAATACTAACTCTTAAGAATAAGAGCAACATTCACATGCTTCCGCGGATTTCATACTTCGGGCGTTGGCGACATATACGTCACCAACGCATTGAAAGACAGCTAATAACACTACTCTTCAGTCACAACACAGTTGTCTGTCGACCACGTGACACCGCTATTCTACAGGATAACCCAAAGATGTATTTATCTCGAAGAACAAACTGGAACTAACTGTGGTTAAGGCCATTAGTGAATTCAACATGGGACATTACAATACACTACGGACACCCGCTTCAGTCAGAAAGCACCCCATACCTACATCAGCACTGTCGCTGTCAAAAACACAGGATATTCACCGGATTGTACAACGCGAGAAGAGGAGCTGTAAACATCTTCAACAGGCCAGAAAACATCATAAATTGCAGAAAATATCATCTGAAGAAAGGAACAAGAGATCTGAGGCGGAGACATATGGTCCAGGGCAATTCTGAGGTCAGTTTATTTTCTTTTGCCTTTTTCTTAGTTTGCAATTTTTCATCATTTTGCTGTATACAAAATGCTCCTTGCGGAGCATTTCTTATCAGAATGGTTTGAAAGTTGTATAGTATGTAGTAATATGTACTACAAATAAAAATTGTATTGGGTTTTGGTATCAGATGGATTTTAGTGTGTTTGTTATCCTGCAGAACAGGCTGTTACTCCATATTTTTTAAAAATTATGAAATGTAAATATTTACATTTTTCTGTATGCCAAACAAATAACCAGATATAAAAACCCAATACAATTCTAATTTATCCTTCTTTAAAGTGCATATCTACAAAATTTTAGAATGATTGGATGAAAACTTTGTCGCAAAGGACTTTTTAAGTGCGACTATTAATTTATTTAAATAATTTGCAATATTTCTTGAACCAAGCAACATACAGAGTTGAAACATGTACACAAAATTTCATCAAAATTGATTAAAAAATGCAGAAGTCGGAAAATTTAGTCATATGTACCCTTGGTATTCTATATGATGAGCGTAACAAATATTTCCCACACACTTATTGCCAATATAGAACAGTTTCGCTGAAAATAAGAAATATTAAAATGCCATGCAAGGTTTAATTTGTCAGAGAGATTTGGCAGCCTCACGTTAATATTACATTTTGACTTAATTATAATTGAAAAAAATATTTTTTTGTTTAACAACGCTGTTAATTTTCAGGACTACATCAGCGATGCCAGTTTGCTAGAATTTTGTCCTGTAGGTGTTCTTTTACATGCTAGTAAATCTATATGGTAAATCTGTTGGTTGAAAAACTGTTCTATTTTTGAAGCATCGTAACTATCATTACAACAATAAAGATAAACAGTATATACGATTCAAAGATCTGTCATTAATTTTATCCAAGGTATGTGATGCAGCTGTGACTCAAGCTTCGCTTAGCTTCGTCGGTGCCGGGTGTTTGGAGACATGAACATGGAGAGATGTTGAAGTAATTGGAGAGATAAACATGATAAGCAGCAGTCTCACCCATGGTGCACTATCGTCATATAAACGGATTTTCTGCAAGTTTTCTTTCTCTCCGCCTCTGATCTTTCTGGAACTCTAGAGGCTGCTACACAAGCGAGCATTTTAGAGATAAAGAGGGCGAATAAAGTAGTGAACGGGTTTGTGACCGCTGCAGTAATGCGCAGTGAATGCTCTGCCGTATGAGAGATTGGAGTAGTGCTGTGTTCGACTCACAAACAACTGAACCGTCTGGAAGAAGAAAAATCCTGCGTGTACTAGTTTTGTGACGTCGCTAAGTCTTGGAACTAATGTGAAATTGTGAAATTGGAACTAATGTGTAATTTATTAAGCAGTTTCCTTGGCAATTGCACTCCTTTCATCAAATGTAGGATCTCTTTGATGCCTTATTCTTCAATCAGAATCGAAATTAATTGATAGCTCTAAAGCATGGTGTTCATACCCGATGGCTTTCTTTCTTTTTTTTTCGTCCTACATTCGCATTTTATTCCTGTAATCCCTGCTTCGTATCTACCAGGGACCTCGGATACCTACTCTCACGTGGTTTTCTGTTCCTGTTAACGGTTGCTAAAGCTGAAAATTTGCGAGATTTGATGATAAGGGAATTCAGAATATAAAAGGAGCAGTAGAAAATGTAATGCTGCATAATGAAAAATGGTAAGCCAGTCTCTGATTATACGAGGGCAACTTGTAAAGTAAGGTCCGAATTCACGTAGCTCAAAAAATGCGACGCGTATGCGCAACAACTCTCGGCTTGTCTTGTGCTGAAAACGACCGCATTTGCATTGGTAATGTTGCAGTGTACTGTTCATAGTATGGACTCAAAATGTTTAAAACAATCGATCGGCCCGCCGACTGTGAAAAGCGGTCTGTTTTTGACAACAAGGAACGCTTCAACAGCAGACATTCCTCGACAGATCAGTAAAGTGTATGATTCCAATGCGATGAGTGACAGTGAAGTACTAAGTATGTGAGAGCTTTCAAGGTCACACGGGACAATGTCCGAAATCAGGCCGGCTATAAATGATCACAGAAGATTTGGTCAATACCGTGAATGAAAAGATTCATGAAGATCGGCGATTGACAATTTCCACTGGTTATTCGGTTGCTATCCACTGGATATCCAAGGAGTGTTTTTCCTCACAGGTGGTAAACTTCGATGACATTGGCATACACAAACTTGGAGAACGTTAAGAAACAATAATATCCTCGTAATAAAAATACAAAATATGCACCATTGCTGCACTGTAGTAACTTTAGTAAGCACACAAAAGGGACAAAAATGACCTTCTCGTATTGTACTTGATTACCTAACTCAATTCTCCTCTTGCTTTCAATTAAATAAAAAAATATAGGCACTCGTACAATTATTGAATATAATTCATATATAAAATTACTAACCAAAGCCTAATGATACATCCATTTATGCTAATTTTTACTTTGTCTACTAGTATGTAGAGGAAGTATTGTAATCCACTCAGAACTTCGATGTCGAGATTTCACCGGAAATATATGCTTTGAGGCCTCTGAATCAAAAAATAAAGAAACGTCTGCGTGTGTCTGTGTGTTTGTGTGCCAGTCTGTGGACAGCGTAACTTAAAAACGAAAAGTCGGTTAAAAACCAAATTTGGTATTTAAGTTTAATGTCTTTCAAGGATACGAAACGAAGATTTTGAAGAAAATTGTTCCAACCTAAACTGGAAAATGTTTCGAAAATTTTGATTTCTCTGAAAATGGTTCTAACGATTTTGATTGAAATGCCATATGTTTGACTTTTTTTGGGGGGGGGGGGCAAATTAAGCGTATATTTTAAATTTTCGGGCTATAGCCTATGTAGTCCTGTTTACTGTGTATGACTTTCGAATAGCTCGTACACCGTAAGAGATGTTACACAGAAAATTTAGATTTTGCTAAAATACACAATTTATTGTTCAAATATATTTTTTGTAGAGTGAACCATTTCAGAAATATTTTTTCGTATTTTTGTCAGTTTCGGAAACAGACTTTCGTCAAATGCAACATCGTTATTCAATTTTTTATATGTTAAGCGTGCAAAGATAACGGATTTTGAAAGTTTTAAAGGATTTGACTATTGCTCAAAGCCTACTGCATTCCCATATTCCCCTTGCATCTACAAGGAAATAAGCAATAAGATAATTGCTGCCAATGGTTATCACAACTAACACGAAGAAGATATAGGAGTGATGATTTGTAAGAATGGTTAGTACAAGAGTAGAGAAAGTCATGTGAGTGCAACACATCAGATTTTTTAAAGTGTCATTCAGGAAATGGTTTCCCCGCATAATACCTGTATGGGATGGGTGAAGGACAATTAAGGGATGGAAGATGCAGCAATGCGAGTAAATGCATTGCTTCCTATGTCCTAGTGAAATGAATACACTTTCTTGTAGGCTGGTGTGAACAAGAGCGCGTACAAACAGAAATTAATGTTGCTTGCCCTACATGTGCGTGTATGTGCGTGGGTGGGAGGGTGGGTGCCGAGCTACCGCCGGGTGGAAAACGAGGCCGCCAAATCCGGGGGTGCTTGCCTTCTGGTGGGGGTGGGACATGCGCAACACAGCGGTATATTATATTGATCATCCTCCTCCCTCTACAAGAAGGGTGGGGAGTCTTGATTATTCTCACTCTTCCTTCCCCCCCACAACACTCCCAGACTCCGCACCTCACACACCACCACATGCAAACACACCAGCGCATTCCTGTGAAGTTCCTCAGCGGCAGAGGCCGACCCGTATCAGCAGAAACACCAGCCAAACCTGATGCCTTAGGCGACGACCACGGTCCGCAGTATTTTCTCCGTTATTTTTTTTATTTTCCTTTATCTCTCTCTCTCCTCCCTGTCTCTCTCTCTATCTCTCTCTCTTTCTCTGTCTCTTTCTTTTGGCAGCTTCATCGTCACCGTCAACAACTGAAATCGTAACATATGTTCAAGGTGCCTCTGGGATCCATCAGCAAGAAAAACGCTGAGGATGATCTTCCGGGAATATGTGTCGAAAATGTTGTGAGCAAAATGACCCTTGTGAGGCAGTCGAAGCCGCTTGTTTTTAATTACGTTGTTAATTCTATGTGATTCAGTGGTTGTTTAGAAAGAGGGATAAAGGAAGAAATCTCAATCTATTGTTATGACGGCCAAATCCGGTGGAGCCTTGCATATTGACTATCGACAGCGAATTTCATTATGACAAAATTGGTGGTGGGAGAATTGTGCCGCTGTTGGTGAGGTGAAGGAAAGCTAAGGGACTGGCAAGTGAAAAAAAGAATCAGTTGGGACGTTGGAGGATGACACCGTCAGCTCGACTCCTGGGGTTCCTCACATCAGCTCTGCTTCTCATTGCATTTCTTCCTAAAGGTAAGCCTTTAGTCTGTTTATCATATTTAAACTGTTCCACCAAGTTCTCAAGTACACTTTTAGACTGGGTACTTTACAGAGAACAATAGCATCGCTGAAAAATAAAATATGAAATTAACTACCTACCATTTGACCGAAGTTATAATCCAAATTACTTGGAGGATTTTGTTTTTCAGCACTCAGACGTCAATGCTACTGTTTTACAAGCTCAACAGAATAGATATATGGTCAGAAGCTATAAGATAGTATGTGGACTTAACAGATTCCTATTAAAACTTAGCTATATTACGAATAAAATCAACGATCTCTTGAATGAGTTTCATAAGTAATAAGACTTATTTTAAGTTTTGATCATCCTTTAGAAACTTCTCCACTAGGTTCACAAGTACTCTTTTACTTTTTTTCAAGGACAACAATAACATCCCTGACCAAGAAAATATAAAATTTAGTACTTAGACTCTTAGTACTTAGTTGTACACAATTTATTTATTGGAGGAATACTCTCTGAGTTGCTGTTTTTAAAGCTTAACAGTCTATTGTCTAAAACCGTTGGATAGAGATATTTTAAGGTTTACTTGGCCAGTATAATTACATTATAAAAAACTAACAGTGCACAGTTTATTGACACAAGCTTAAAATAGCGTTCGCTTGAAAGAACTAACAAAAACTAAGTTAATCACATTTTGCATCTGTAGAAATCAAAACAAATTCAAAAAGTTTACAAATCATCTTTTGGCTAATTCATCCTAAAACGCAAAAAACCTGCACAACATACATAAATCTCTGTATAGTGGTTATTCCAGTTCCTCAAGCTACACCAGAAATATATACTATAACTTTTCTCGAAAGCAGACAGCAATCTGATTTGTTTTTGACACTTCTATTGTAGATGAGGAGTTTTAAATAAACATTAACTCTACAGGTGTATTGCACGTTAAAATTTTAGTTTTAAGATACAAATTCTTTATAGCTGCAATATATCATTGTTGTTTGTTTCTAGTTAAATTAAAATAAAAGATTAACCGCAGACAAAACGAGAGAAAATTAACTTAATATTCCAATGGCTTTATACGCTTAATATTAAAAAAATGAAATCAATATTCTCTAGAGGAAAACAATAATACTTCTTATTCCCAATATATGGGTGTGTTGTCACTGTGCTGAAAGGCATAGGTGTATTTCTAGAAACAATAAGTTACATTTTAATGTATTGTGACTGCACTTCTTGAACACGCAAAACTTAATAAAATACAACGCAACGAAACCTTTCTAGCGAAACAATGACACCATTATTTTTAAGCCAAAATCCCTAATATGGTGTTAGAGCTGCTATAAAAATGGGAAAATAAACGTAGAATAAAAAGTTTTACAACCATGTAAAGTAAATGACACTTATTATGGTTTATTATATAATTGCAGCGTTAAAACTGCATGTTTACATACTGTTCTGTGTTAATTATTTCTCCTGGGGCCATGTTTTAGCTAACAAACAATAAATTATGAGGCTGCCATCTTGGAATAACGATTGTGTTAAAATGCATATCTTCTTTGTTGCAAATATAATATAAATATTTAACTACACCTGCACTAAGGTATCAATGATAGCTTTAAGAACGCCTTTAGGAAAAATAAACCTATTTAACAGATACACGTCAAATTTGCCGACCGACGAGTTGAAGCTTAGTTGGCCAAGCTGGTATGATAGGTTACGCTTTCTTATCAACAGAACAGACACGTTTGAGCTGTTTAGACTCTGCAATAATTTAACCATAGATTCATAATCTCGAGAGCAACTCAAAAGACTAAATCTGTCTTTGTAGATGGTTCTGTTGCAGCTACTTGCGTAGATCTAGTTGGTTTTAATAGCATAATGGGTCATAATCCCAAACATAAAGATTAGAACCAAAACAGTTAAATTAAAATGGAATGTCTACTGCTAGTGATTTAAGAACATTATATTTTTTATTAGTACATATTTGTAACAAGAATAAAGCAGTTTAGCAAAGGTTTCTATACTAATTGTTATTAATGCTTTTCAACAACAGGTGTCTGCAAGGAAAGAGCCTGTTAATGGTGCTCAATGCCAGTCAGAGTCTACAACAATGTCGTTCTGATGTAAATGCAATTGGCTCATATTTTGTGCTATAGGGGCATGAGAAGTTATTTTGTTCATATTTCACCTATACATTTTCTTCTACTGTTGGTGTTTCCCTGAAATACATTTTAATTGCATGCAACTATGATGTGAAGTATAATTCTGCATTACTTTTGTCAGAAATCTTCCTATAAGGCACCTTCATTACGTTAGTTAGCAATAAAAGCAACCACTACTCTTCGGTTGTCAGTTTTTAAAGCTGAAGGGTCTCGGCTTGATTTCTTTATAACAAATTGCATTAGACATTTTCTTAAAGTTGCTGTGTGTCAGAAGGGAATTTTAATTTTAATTTTTTCAGGTTGCACTATATGTAGAAATTTAGTCTATACTCGTAGAGTAAACACAAATCTAATTTATATGCATCGTTTAATTGTAGCAATGTGCTTTAATATAAATGAGCCACAACATTTAAATGTGTAGGTAACAAAGAAATGTTTGCTAATGCTCTTGATAAATAGAGATAATTATAAGGTGTTTGAAACATATATATTCCGTTGTGTATATTAAATGAAAATCAAAACGTAAATTGGAAGAATAAATGATTATCAACAAAAAACAATTGGAGTCACCAACACTTATACTTCAATAATAATAGTAATATTATGAATAATTAATAATAATAATAATAATAATAATAATAATAATAATAATAATAATAATAATAATAATAATAATAATAATAATAATAATAATAATAATAATAATAATAATAATAATAATAATAATAATAATAATAATAATAATTAATAAATACTTGAGTGTTTATTAAAGGTTCTCAGGATACATTTAATATACATGCATATATATGTAGGTGTGTGTGTGCGTATATTTCATACTTAAGGGCATGCCTCAGAACTTGTATTTCCAAAATGCCGCTTCAGTGCCATCGAAAATTTGGAATCGTAATTACTTTCTCTACTATGTATACTAAGGAGAGGAAGTATTTTAGTCCACCTAAAATTTCGATGTAGATATTTCACCGGAAATATGTTTTAAGGCCTCCTGAATCCACAACAGTAGTTTTAGAAAACGGTCCACGCGTGTGTGTGTCTGCCTGTGTGTCAGTCTGTCTGTGTACAGCATAACTCAAAAACAAAAGATCGGTTAAAAACCAATGTTGGTATTTAAATTTAAGATCTTTTAAGGATGCGACACAAGATTTTGAAGGAACTTCCTCCACCCAAAACTGTCCTTTACATGGACAGTTTTTCAAACTGTTTATTTTATCAAAATTTACCGTAACGATTTTGATCAAAATTCCATAAGTTTATGATATACTTATGGAAAATTAAATATATATTTTGAATTCTCTGGCATAGGCCATGTAGTCCTATTTACTCTTGATGACTCACTATCGCCCAAAACCTAATGTATTGTTATATTCCCCGACACCTACAAGAAAATAAACTAGATACAAGGAAATAAATAAGATAATTTCTGCAAATGTTCATCTGAACTAACACGAAGGAGATGTAGGAATAAGGGTTCGTAAGGATGGTTAGTACAAGAGTAGAGAAAGTCATGTGAGTGCAACACATCAGATTTTTCCATGTGTAATGTAATTCAAAATCTAAATTGAGGAATATAAAGCTCGTCAGTTATTTGTTATATCTACCAGAAAGGCAAAATCACACATCTATTCCGTGTCTTTAAATTGAACATTAGGTTTGCCCTTCTCCTCTATAAATGCTTTTACATTTCGTTTTGAGACCAAACACTCACTTCAGTATTTTGTCACGCTGGGAGAGATATTTACCTTACATCCCCCGTTTCATTTCCTGTAATTTCATTCTCTACATTCGGTCTATCCAGTTTGTAATATTCATCGGGGCTGCCGATGGGTTGCGCTGCGGTGGTGCTTGCACTCTGGAAATACTGTACTTGACTGAGGGGAGGTGCTGTGGTCTGCCGGGAACTGATTGATCAGCCGGACCTGGCTGGTGCAGCGCTCTCTGTGACAACCCTGAAACTCCGTCGCGCTGGAGAGCTTGTCTGTACCTGTACCCACCGTAATTGTAGCTCCGCTTGTGGTGCGTTCTGGTCGCCTGTAGGTTACTTTCATCTCATCCTTCCTTCCGGGGTCTGATGCACAATGAGCCATCGGCGGACATACTGGAATCACTACAGTGACTGACACTCAGATATTTCTTCATTTAAAATTGGTGTATTTGATAACAATTGTTTTGCAGCAGAGTATCTTCTCATCGCAGGGAATTGTCATGCTTTCGCTTAGGTGGATTGGTAAAGAAACACAATAAATGTGGGCACCACCTTCTGCAGATATCGAACCCTCTGTAGTTTCTGCATTGAGACACATCAAATCGACATCAAGATGAAATCCATTACCCATCTGGACGAACCTAAAATACTCAGCATTACATTATAATAGCTAGAGCCATTTCTTTCAGCTGGTAATTGCTAAAAGACTGTACAACAATTTCACATGAAACGTAGCTGAGAGAGTAGTGTGATGGATTACGTTTTATTAATTTCTTCAGCGTGCTTTTCTGAAAATGTTCCCTAAAAATCTGAAGTGTTGCAGTCACATGACTTTCTCTGCTCTTGTACTAACCATTCTAACAAACTCTTATTCCTCTATCTTCTTCGTGTTAGTTGAGATAAACATTTTCACAAATTAACTTATCAGTAATTTTCTTGTGGTATATGGGAATAAATTAGGCTTTGAGCAATATTCAAACCTTTTAAACCTGGCTTTGGAGTTTCGTTCTCATTGCAGGGCAAAGAGATAAAAAAGTGAATAACGACCTTCAATTTGAGAAAAGTTTTAGTACCGTAAAACTGATACAAATAACAAGGAATATTTACCAAATTTACCACTCCACAAAAAAAATCTAATCGGACATAAATTGTTTTTTTTTAACAAGATTTAGATGTTTGTATGGTAAGATTTGGTGTATCTGTTAGGGTTTACCAGCTATGCAAAAGTCATCAGGAGTAAACTGTATGGGCTATAGCCATAAAATGCAATGCATACATTTTGTTTGGCATAAAAATGTCTTAAAACATATTGCATTTTATTCAAAAGGGCTACAGCGATTTTTGAGAAAATTGGAAATTTTCATTTGTAATACCGACAGAACTGAAATTAAAACCATAGATTCTATTTGTAACTTTGTACACCTGATTACCCTCATTTACTAAATTGAAATTTGAAATCTGATTTGAAAGGTTAGTTGATATAGGAGTTATATATAATTAAAATTATTTAAAACGCAAAATACAGGGACAGACTTTTCGCCGGAAGTAAATTAGTTTGGTTACCTTGCATTTTTCTGTGGTAATTTCTTTAACTTCAGCTCAGTTGCTATTTTCTTAAATCTCCATTTCTCCACCTCTTTTTTTTTCCTTTTCCACTACGTAAAGCATGTAGAGGAAGTATTGTATTCGACCTAAAATTTCGATGTCGAGACTTCACCGGAAATATACGTTTCGAGATCCCCTGCATCCAAAAATCAGCGCGCGCGCGCACGTGTGTGTGTGTGTGTGTGTTAGTATGTGCCTTTAAGCAGCATAAATAAAAACTAAAAGTTGGTTAAAAACCAAAATTGGTATTTAGGTTTAATATCTTTGAAGGATGCGACCCGAAGATTTTGAACAAAATTTCTCCATCCTAAACCACCATTTACATGGACGATTTTTCGGAAACCTTTATTTTCTCAAAAATGGTTCTAGGGGTTTTGATTAAAATGGCGTACCTATGTTTAATACATTTTTATGGCAAATGTAATAAATATTTTGAATTTTCTGGATATGACCCATATAGTCCTGTTTACTCTGGATGAGTTTTGCATAACTGGTAAACCGTGAGAGATAGACCAAATCTTACTATACAAAATATGTAGATCTTGCTAAAGCACAGAATTTATGTCTAAATAATTTTTTGTAGAGATTTTCCTCGTTATTTGTGTAAGTTTTAGAGAACTTCTACTTGTGTCAAATGTAACATCGCCATTAATTTTGTTATATGTTAATCGTGCAAAAAGAACGGAGTTTTAATGCTTTAAAAGATTTGACTATCACGCAAAGCCTACTGTACTTCCATATTCCTGTTGCACGTGTAAGAAAACAAGATAATTTCTGTAAGTGTTTATCTCAACTGTCACGAAGAAGATAGAAGAATAAGAGTTTGTAAGAATGGTTAGTACAAGAGTAGAGAAAGTAGAGAAAGTCAACACATCAGATGTTTTTATTTGCTGAACATTTTATTACAGTGTAGCGGAATATAAAATACAACGGTATTTTCTGTGTTTATAAACCATTAAAATTATTTCCAAAGGAATGCACAATTATCCACGCCAGGAAGTAAATTGGTAATCCGTCTCCCGCACACAAAATGAATTCTAAAAATATCAAAGTTTAATTTCAAGTAGACCCTCAGGTAATCGATAATAATAGCAATGTTATAGAAGAGTAATTTAAACTTGATCATCCAGACAGAGAAGATAATTGCTTCATAACCAACAAACCAACAGTCTGTATGAGATTTCAAAAATAAATGTTCATTAAAACAGAGGGAGTTCCGCTCTATGACGTATGCAGTACATTAATCTGTTCTTTATAACTTTTGATATATTATCTGTAATTTTTCCATTTTTACTTCTTCTAGTTTTCAAATGGAAGATGTTTAAAAAATGTGATCATAAAAAGTGCTATAACTATTTTGACGAAAATACCAAATGTTTAAGAACATTTTCGTACAAGTGAAATTTATACTCTGAATTTTCTGGAAATAGCTCTGAAGCCATCTTCATTCTGAATGACATTTGTATAATTGGTAAAACAAAAATGCGGATAAAAGCTACTAAGTTAAAGCATACAATAGTTTTCCGAGGTATTCCTTGTTATTGGCTTCAATTTTTAAAACATTTATGCTTCTGCTTCTCTCTTTGTTTCCTTTTTAACTTTTGGCCAAGCAAAAACAATTGACTATAGCTTAAAGTCTACTATAGTCCCCTAATTCCGTTGTACCTACAAGGAGGTATCTAATAAAACAATTTCTAAAAATGTTTATCTCGATTAATATGAAATAGAAAAATAACATTTTACAATATTACTTGATTGAAGAATGGCTGAAACTCATGTAAATGTAACGCACATCTTTTCCCTGTTGTTCTTCATCAACACTTCCTGCAGTATTAAATGACTTTGAGTGCTTACCAGGTGGTTTTAGAACAGGTATAGGCAAAATCGACTCGAGCCACTTCACTGAAACACATTCTTGCCTCACTCTACCGGTCATTCCTCCCCTGCACTGTTGTTCAGCTTCCAACACAGTCATCCAGTGGCGAGTATGGCTTGTTTCATGAAGATTGGCAGAGGGAATCTTTTGTAAGTTATAAAAACAGGAAAGTTTGCTGTTTAATATGCAAATTTCAATTTGCAGATATCAGGCGTCTTGATATCAAACCTCAGTTTGATCAGAAGCATGAAGCAAACTTTGGTAATCTTATAGGTATTTATTTGCAATTTCAGAAGGTACGTAATAGTCGTATTTGTAAACGTATAAAAGGGACGATATGATTCAATTTTTAGGGGTTTAGCTTCTTGTTAGTTTATTTAAGTATGTTAATCATAGGGCAGTATAAGAATATTACGTGCATAAGATAAGGATTGTAAGCTTGAAGATTATGGAATTTGCATAACCGCAGTGTATGGATGTAATCATTATTTCATGCAAAGTATGTTTAATATAAACAAAATAGTTCATACTAGAGTAGCAATTATTACTATTATTCGCCCGGTCGAGCCTTGCTGTGGCTCCCTGCTAGCTTAGACCTTGGATTACGTCAGTGGCGTGTTTTATTGATGACATAACCAACCATTCGGCAAGGCAAATTAACCTGAACCAATAATTAGTTTGTCTACTTGATGAATGTAATAATTATATACCTGTATGTGCAGCGACATAAACAGAAACAGCTTTTCTACATTTAACTGAGCAGGAACAAAATTATTATATTTCATAATATAAGAACCCGGACAGATAATACAATTAGAAAAGCTAGAGATCTAACTGATGGGAAAATATGAACAAATAACATATAAATTATGAAGTACAAGACAATTGAATTGCACTTTAAATTAAACACTTTATTTTTTGTTGGTTGGTTTTCTGTTGACCAACCTATGAATATTCGGGGGGATATTTCGGATTGCCTTGTTTCTAAGTACTAAATTAAGATTTTCGTCAAGAACCATATAAATGTATAGCTGTGCCAAACGTTGAACCGCCACTGCTGTGGCGTGATCGGTCACTGCTCGGCAAGCAAGCTCTTGGCTACGTCTACTGCCCACCGCTCTAAGCCTACCTGCCATTGCCTATCTAATATCTGTGCTTTGTTATTCAGTTTTAAAAGAAATAAAATTATATTAAAAGTATGTCCCGGAAAGGGCTGTTGTGCCGCGGGGTTAGGTTTTTGGTTAGTTATTTGACTTCCAAAAAAGTTGAGCCCTACTTTGTCGTGAGACATATCAGGGATGTAGGTACTTACAAATTTACATTGTGTACGAAGTTGATAAAGTAAATAATCTGATAAAGTTGTTATTTGATATGTTATTTTGAACAGTTAAAACCTTAAACAAAAAAAAAAACAAAAAAAAAGACAAGTACAAATACTAAGATTAACAATGATTCTAAATTAACCTCACTTCAAATTACAGTATATTCAGTAATTAGGATTTTTACGTGCTAAAAACATGGAAAATGTTTATTTTTATGCGCTAAAAATGTCAAAAATATGTATAAAAGCAAAATATTTTTAAGACCCTGATTGGCTGAGCTAATATCAATACGTGGTATTCAGTAGACATTATTCCTGGAAGGGATCATAAAGTACTGTACAGCTGCGGTGCACGACCATATGATTCCTCAAATGTTCTATCTCGTAAGATTGACGACTGTCCCAAAGAAACATCTCAAATTTTCAAACTTCACAAGAACTAATTCCAGCACACGGCACTCACATCAATAATTTCTTCATGTTGCCCAGGAAACACAGTTAGAATTTTACACCTTATGTTGAATACACTGTTAGTTTCGAACACTTCCTTGCATTTTCTTCTTATTTTTGTCCTACAACACTGGAAAGAAAATCCGTTTTTTTTTTTTTTTTTTTTTTTTTTTTTTTTTTTTTTTTTTTTTTTTTAAGCTTGAACTTAGTCTTGAACTACTGATTCCAGTTTGTTTATGAAATAAAAAGTTGCTGGAGTAGGTTTAAATTTTGTTCCAACTGAAGGGATATTATAGCTTACATATTAGTACTTCCAATAATGAATTGTAACATCTGGCCTCTGTAATTGTGCATTAAAGAAGTGGATTGTGAGTTGTTTAAAATAATTCTGCCCTGCTTTTATATATTATATAAATATGTGAAAATTATTTTGAAAAGATTTCGTTTTTGTGATTTTTGTGTAATTTGTGTGAGTATTAGAAAATATTTATTTACATAAAAACAGAATATGTGCAGTTTTATGTGCAATAGAACTTAAGATATATATGGTCTGGTGTAAATATCCAGACCATTAAACTCACTTTCAAGTTCATATTTGGACGCAAATAACATATATGTTTTACCTCTTGGTCGGTAACTCAGAAAAAATCCTATCCCCCTGCCGGGAATCAAACACGGGGCCCCTAGCACAGCAGGCAGGTGCTCTACCAACTGTGCCACGGGGTCAGCCAGCTACCTTTAAGTAATAGCCTACTAACCATATTCGTGCATTTATATTCATCATATATGTCTAATTCCTCATTTCCCTGGATTAAAGGTAAAAATTGTTTTTGTAGTTCTCACAGCCTACTAGATTAGTTGCAGTGCCAACTATGACAATAAATCTTAATAAAAATGTATGAATTTTCTTGTAATTAGTTGACTTTTAAATCGCTATTAATATTAAGTAAAATAATTATTAATTATTTCGCGGATTACAATAAACAAATACCACTCTAGTTTTTCATATCTGGGATAAACTTTCTCACGCTTCGCCCACGCAAAATTAAAAGCCTCATATGAAACCCTTTCGTTTTTTTTTTAATTATTAATGCATAATTTTTGTACATAGTACCTACTACAATTGTGCTACATAGGTTAATCTAGTGTTGTCATGAAGCGTGTTCTGAGGGTTACATCCATTGATGTTCCTCAATAAACTCTCTCGTAGTATTCTTCTTCTTTACCTGATTACCCTCCCCTTATGTAGGACTGACACCCCCTAGGACTTGCAAGCCAGTGCCTAGAATCAGACGCCTGTTGGGGAGCAGGCGAACCAGACAGAGTGAATACCTGCAAGTGGGTGGTCAGTCAAGCACCAGGTATGAGAGTGAGGAAGAGGATGATATGAAATGCCGGCGAAATCGATGATTGGAAAGCTGATAATGGAGCAATTGATGGAATGAGAGGCGGGGGAAACCGAAGGATCGGAGATAATCTGCTCAGACGTCGCTTCGTCCACCACGAATACCACATGCGGGTCCCTGGTATCGAACCCTGGCCGCCGGCGGTAGGCGAACCGTCTAACCACTCCTCTTATGGTACTTCTACAGTTAATAGTCTCTGTGTTTAAAATGCGTTTATTTATAACATAAATTCTTAGTAGTGTAATAAATGTTTCCCAGTGACATCTTCCATCAAGAGTTTCTGGAAAGCAAAGGGTACAGTAACTTGGCTTTCTTCTCAGTAGAAAACCCCTCACCTCTCCCAAGAAGTTTTTTATCTTAGTGAATAAATGGAAGTCGAAGGGAGCCAAATCCGGTGAGTAATGCGGGTGCGGAAGCAAGTCGTAAGTTAAATCATTGATCTTAGCCACTGCAGATGTCCCAGTGTGCGGCCATACATTATTATGGTAGACAATGATCTTATGTTTTTATCTTATGTCTTTGGTCAAAAACATCAATTTTTGGAGTTTTATTGCAAAAAATACACTATAACTGAAAGAATGTATCTGCGAAGTTTTAACCCTCCAAGGGAGGGGGGGGGGGCGACTCACATTGATTTTTGAAGTCCTATTTAATCTAGATGACTTTTGCATAACTGTTAAACCGTAAGAGGTGGAGAAAATCCTACTGTACAAAACATGTAGATGTTGCTAAAACAAAAAGCTTATGTCGAAACAAATTTTTCTGTAGAGATATTCCAGGTTATTTGTGTGAGTTTTGGAGAACTTATACTTCTGTCAAATTGAACATCGTTATTCATTATTTATATATTAACCGTACAAAGAGAACGGAACTTGAAACCTTTAAAAGAATTGACTATCGCTCAAAGCCTACTGTATTCCCATATTCCCCTTGCACCTACAAGGAAATAAGAAGATAAGATAATTCTGCAAATGTTTATCTCAGCTAACACGAAGAAAATAGAGGAATAAGAGTTAATAAGAATGGTTAGTACAACAGTGGAGAAGGTCTATCTTCTCCTACAATAATCCAGCTTAAATATAATTTTTTTCTAGTGGAATTATGAATATGGTTAATAAAATGTCCGACTGGAATTTTGATATACGTTATAATTTAAAAAGAAAACAAGTATAATAATGTGCTGTTTTATGACATTTCTTACACTTTGTGGTACTAAATATTGTTTTTTTAAGAAAAACCATTCATTATGTGAAGCTATCCATCCTTTAATTTCTTAAAAATGTAATAAGAGACGTCAGTTTAAAAAATGAACTCTTTAGTTCAACATTTCTTGCAGGAGATTTTTATTATATTCAACAAAGTTTATATACATTAATTAATATATCAAGAATATGATTAGATTTTAGAATAAACTTTGGAACACACAGTTCTTAAGTTTTTGGTAGTTGCTGTGCAAACAATTAAGCCTCTAAGTTAAATACTTTAAAAAATCATGTTTTTCATTTCCGTGTACCCTTAACCTAACTAATTTTGTTGGACATTGTATGATAAGCTCGTATATTACCCCTCTGCAAAATAATTCTGTGTTAGAATCCACTTTTCAACTCAGAAAACGAGTGGTTGTACTTCGTCAAAAACAGAGATTTTATTTATGGGCACTCTTCAACCTCTATGGTTCTTAGAATGTCATTCTATATTGGGCATACCTCAGCATCGGTTATACTCTACGCGGGCAACATGGCAATAGGCTAAGAGAGCACAGAAGGGCTCCAAGGGGTTCTCAACGGACTCACATCATAGGCAGAAAGAAATAGACTGCAAATAAACCATAGCAAAACCAAACAAATGACTTCCAGGAAAGGAGAGAACCGTGCACTGAAACTGAATGGCCCTGCACAACCGCCGAAATTCAAGTATATCGGAGTCGCCCTTTAAGCTACTTTAGCATCCATCAATAATTATGTCAAAGAAAGAGCGGCCGCAACAATAGACGTCATCTACCACATCCAACAACCTCAACAAATATTATCATTGGGTACAGCAATATTACTGCTCAGGACAGCCATATCTCCAATATGGGATCAACATCATCTACGAAAAATCACTCTCAGCGACTGATAACAATAGAAAAAGTCAAGGCACGCTACCTGAAAAGGATTCTAGGCATCCTGAACTCAGCACTTTAAAGGTTAAGTACTCCGTTGACGACATGAAAAACAGTTTTGGTTGCCAAACACCAAGTCCTACGAGAATGCACGTCAAATCTTAAGTGACAAATGCAATGTCATCAGACCCGACGGACGCCATAATGACGAAACAGTGGAAACAAGCAAACTACGAGCTACGACTCGTAGTAACGCCCTACGCCACTGACGGACTTCATCACTGGTTCTGCAAAAGCAAGGAATTCCACCAGACGGACGAAGATTGTGTATTGAACTGTGTAACAAAACACTGTGAGAAATACCACGCACAAATCAGCAAAATGAAAACCTCAATAATAAAACAGGCTCTAGTATAGTTATTCAATTTTTATGCCCGAAATATCCGTCGCCTTCCTCTATTCACATCATCTCCTTGCATTTCGTTTCTCATTAGCTGATGTGCTTAACTCAAGCACTCATAAACGCACCTCTTAACATAAAACCCCGATTATACTCGTACTTTTAATTTTGACAATGAAATAAAATGCCGAATATACTCGGGCTTAATATTTCTGACCGACTTTTTTTTAAACTTTCTCTTCTACGAAGTATTGTATTCCACCCAAAAAATTCGATGTTGAGATTTCACCGGAAATATGTGTTTTGAGACCCCCTGAATCCAGAAAAAGTATTTTTAGAAATTGGAACGTGTGTGTGTGTGTGTGTGTGTTGTGTGTGTGTGTGTGTGTGTGTGTGTGTGTGTGTGTGTGTGTGTGTGTGTGTGTGTGTGTGTGTGTCTGTGGACAGCATAACTCAAAAACGAAAAGGCGAATAGAATCCAAAGTTGGTATATGTGGTTCATATCTTTCAAGGATGCAACACGAATATTTATGAAAAAAAATCCTCCACCCTAAACTACCCTTTACATGGAAAATTTTGATTTTCTTGAAAATGGCTCTAACGATATTTTTAAAATGCCATATATGTGTGAGATATTTTTATTACAAATGAAATTTATGCCTTGAATTTTTTGGCTATAGCGCATGAAGTCCTATTTACTGTGGGGCATAACTGGTAAACCGTAAGATATACACCAAACCTTACTATACAAAAAACGCAGAACTTGCTAAAGCACACAATTTATGTCCAGATACTTTTTTTTTTTTTTTTTTTTTTTTTTTGGTAGAGTCAACCATTTCGGAGATATTCCCCGTTATTTGTGTACGTTTTGAAAAACTTATACTTCTGTAAAATGGAACATCGATACTCATGTTTTAAATGTTCACCGTACAAAGAGAACGGAGTTTGAAAACTTTAAAAGATTTGACATCGCTCAAAGCCGTATTCCGCTTACACGTGTGAGAGTTGGTAATAATATAATTTCTACAATGTTTATTTCACTAACACGAAGAAGATAGAGGAATAAGAGTTTGTAAGCTTGGTTACTACAAGAGTAGAGAAACTCATGTAAGTGCAGCACATCAGATATTTTTCTTTATCTGATTACCGTACCCTTATGTAGGACTTAAACTCCCTAGGACTTAAAAGCCAGTGCCTAGGGTCAGACGCCTGTCAGGGAGCACAGGAACCTATGATGCATAGGGACGTGACAGACTGACAAAAAGGTTAATCATGTCTAGCCGTGCCCATGACCATACGTTAGGTGAAGTGTCCGAAGTTGGTGTGTCGAAGCGTGTATCCAACGAGTCTACAAGCAGTGCTGCAATACTTGTGGCCACGAAACACGACGTCGGAATTGTGGTCGGAAAAGGATCATGACTGAGAGGGGCCGGAGAAGAGTTTCACGGCTCTCAGACGCAAATCACTTCCAAACCCAACAGAAATTGCTCCACTCCGCGAATGCAAGTCCATCCCATATGGCCGCTTAAAGAAAATTTCTCTCTGTTTAAACCGATATTGTTAACTGACACTATTAAAGTTATTTTCAAGCCATTGTAGCTTTTTATATTTGCGAAAATACGTTTAATTTTCTTGAATAAAACTACTTAAAAGTTATCCCACTGTAATAATTATAGGAGGGTAATCCTCACATCTTGTTGTAGGCTTGCCAAGTATCTTTTCCCCACGTGATCCAAGCTTCCACCTAACACTGGCTGCTCCATCTCTGATGCGCCGTAGTTACCACTCTACGAGCGAAAAACCTTGGTTTAGCGCTGTATAAAACACCGAGTTTACTGCAGTGAAAGAGAATTACGGAATCTATGGTCCCCTTATATATCGTCTAACTAAAAGCGTCATTCGTGGGGTTCAGTACTGGAGGGTGGGACGTGGTTAGTGCCCCGAGCCATCCTGGCCAGTTATACGACCTTCTCAACCTGGAGCCGCTACTTCTCCATCAAGTAGCTCCTCAATTGGGACCTAACGAGGCTGAGTGCACCCCGCGCCAGACCTCCCAAAGAGGATAAAATTCCCATGCTGGTACTGGAGATCGAACCCGGATCCTCCACGCCAGAGACAAGCGCGCTACCAACTGCGCTACGGAGGTGGTCTTTTGTGCTTATATGCTTGCATTTATCCTTTTAATTGTATTTTTCTTTCATTCCCATGTTTACCTTCATTTAGCTTAAATAAGCATGATTAGTGTTATCTTACTAGATTGATCAAAAGTAAATGAAATGTAGTATGAGTTCACTATTCATTATAATTTGTATACTAATAATAATAATAATAATAATAATAATAATAATAATAATAATAATAATAATAATAATAATAATAATAATAATAGTAATAATAGTAATAATAATAGTAATAATAATAGTAATAATTATAATAGTAATAATAGTAATAATAGTAACAATAATAATAATAGAAATAATAATAGTAATAATAATAATAGTAATAGTAATAATAGTAATAATAATAGTAATAATAATAATAATAATAATAATAATAATAATAATAATAATAATAATAATAATAATAATAATAATAATAATAATAATAATAATAATAATAATAATAATAATAATAATAATAATAATAATAATAATAATAATAATAATAATAATAATAATAATAATAATAATAATAATAATAATAATAATAATAATAATAATAATAATAATAATAATAATAATAATAATAATAATAATAATAATAATAATAATAATAATAATAATAATAATAATAATAATAATAATAATAATAATAATAATAATAATAATAATAATAATAATAATAATAATAATAATAATAATAATAATAATAATAATAATAATAATAATAATAATAATAATAATAATAATAATAATAATAATAATAATAATAATAATAATAATAATAATAATAATAATAATAATAATAATAATAATAATAATAATAATAATAATAATAATAATAATAATAATAATAATAATAATAATAATAATAATAATAATAATAATAATAATAATAATAATAATAATAATAATAATAATAATAATAATAATAATAATAATAATAATAATAATAATAATAATAATAATAATAATAATAATAATAATAATAATAATAATAATAATAATAATAATAATAATAATAATAATAATAATAATAATAATAATAATAATAATAATAATAATAATAATAATAATAATAATAATAATAATAATAATAATAATAATAATAATAATAATAATAATAATAATAATAATAATAATAATAATAATAATAATAATAATAATAATAATAATAATAATAATAATAATAATAATAATAATAATAATAATAATAATAATAATAATAATAATAATAATAATAATAATAATAATAATAATAATAATACATCTTGTTCAGACGAATACATAGGTGCGTTCGAAAACTAGAACGTTTAAATTTACCTAGGGGTCTCTCAGGCCCCTAGCGACTTAAGCACGCTATTCCAAATGCTCATTAGGGCACTCTTGCAGGAGATGTATTGATCATAGGACGTAAGGAAACTAATCTCCAGCAATTTTCTCGCATGATTAAACAGCCCGTGAAGCTGCTACACATGCTGAGTTTCCTGCCGTTTAGTTTAATAGGTTTCTTGTCAAATTGAGGTTAAACTGTCAAGTTCAAAGCTGTCTAACCATATCGTGCGTGTTTCTTCAAGTTTTCAGGACATGTTTTTGCTTCAAGTTCTCCCTCGCAACGTACCGTTAGAGCGCTCAATGCAGAGCTCGTATAAACCGCCATTACCCTACCCATGTATTAAGCATTAATAGCGATTGATATACAAAAAGAAATTAACATTTATTGTCTCCACACTTGTACTTAAATAAAAATTCAACACTCAGATTAGACTGTAAATACCTGCTTTGAATCCAAAGACCACAAAGACTTCCCATGACCTGCTGTGATTGTCAATGTCATATTCTAAATTGGGCGTAAAAGACTTCTTAATTTTGCTCGGAGGCCTGTATATTAACTTTCAGGTTATCTTAGGTGCCATAAATCTACGACGCATGATCAAAGGCTTTGCTTCCCTTCCGAAAGAAACCATACTATGGATGTTTACGCCCAAAAATGGGTGTGTTGTAAAGATAGAAGTGAAGCGTTTGTATTACAGGAAAACATTTTAATTATTTTTAAACCACAATCTGTCACCCACCGAACACTTAAAATCGAATGAATTATTTACAAAATCTGAAAATATTAGGTGAAGTCTAGAATTTGTTAAAATCAGAATACTGTAAGGTGGCTGAACCAAGGTGCTAGTTGCTGGTTCATTGTTTTCATTATTTACACCGTCTAAACTAGCACGTATTCATTCCTTTCTCTACTATCTCGTTCAATTTGAGATCTACTTTTTTTATTACATTCTGAACTTTCAATTCGCACGCTTCCTCTCACGCCACGCCCTTGTTCTTTCTGCGCCTGACTTAGGCATATTCACAACACAATTGTATATATGGAAATACAGTGGGTTTTAAGCAACAGTGAAATGTTTTAAGAGCTTGTCGATATTGATGGCTTTGAAATCCCGTTCTCTTTCCAGCAGCACCAAGAGACGAAGATGCCAACAATATATTCCTATTTGAGAAAAGTGTAAATATTTGCCAATTGAAATAAATAATACAGAATATCTCGGAAATGGTTCACTCAAAAGAAAAACAAAGTATTTGGCCTAAATTCTGTGTTTTAGCCAGATCCACTTAATATGTTTTTGTCTGCCTCTTACTGATTATCATTTATGCAAAAGTCATCCAGAATGAAGAGGTCCTCTGAGAATATTCCCGGAAAATTCCAGGTATGACTTAGAAGCTGTCATGAAATCGCCTGACTGTGTCCGTCACTGGATATCGACTGCGGGGTTATGATTCTACACGCCACAGGCACGAGCTGATTCACTCTCCGACTAAAGAAGGGAGGTGCGAAGTAGCCGCTAATTTCGTAAGCGTCTCCAAAGAGACAAGGTTGGACATCGCTGGAATAGCATGTTACCTTAGACCGAGGTCGATGTGTATGTGCGCGCCTGCTCGTATGTGTGTGTGTGCGTGTAAATTGAAAATGAAAAGTACCTTAAGGGGCCTTAGGACAGATTATGTGATTTTCTATAGTTTTTTTAACCTACCGGTGGTTGCACTCATTCTAAATTGTAAATTTCAATAAATTGCTGATTCAGTTTTTCAGGTATTAGCTATTTTCTATTTTTGATATAGAGACATTTAAAAACTAAAAAATACTCCTTGCAGCACAAATATTAGTTTTCATTAGTACTTCTTTGTCACATTAGTATTTAAACTCCCAAGAAGCGATTCCAGAATTTTTTTTAATTTTGTGCATTTATTAAAAATATTAATTATAATCAATAATGTAGATATTAAAGCCAAAAATGTAAGTTTTTTAATTAATAGTCCAAGTTTGACACTGTACCCCAAACTGTATTCTACATTTGGTTTAGACAGTACTGTAGAGCAATTGAGCCAAATTTCATGAAAAAGTAAAGAAAACAATACCGTAGGGGTTATTTGTCACATCGAAAAATGTCGTTCTGAGAAAACTTAAATTTTCTATTGAAAACATTAGTACAAGTATAGATACAAAATATGTTATTCAGGCCGAGGTGCTACGAACCCTGTCTACCCTATATGTGCTATAGGCACAGAAAGTAAATTTAGTAAATTTAGTATCATGATTATTTAACGAGGCGGTCGTAGATTCCCCCTCCTTCCCTCTCTTTTACCCTCTCCACTGACAGCAGTATTCATGCTATTGGCTGGATATAGTTATAAATAATGACACGCCGGCACTAAAGGAAAGTATTGATTATTTCAGACAGCTCACTAAATCGTTACTCAAGTGTTGCTTGATTCACAGCATGTCATATACATCAGAAACTATACTTGGCCATATTATTGGTCTATGAGAAAGCTAATTAAATTTTAATGCCACCCAAGAAAGGTGGATTATTGCATAGGTATTGGAAGAAAGCCCTTCATTCGAAAGCAGGAACTAAAATTAAAATTATTTTGTTGTTTAACGAAGCTGCTAACTGCCGGTCGCCGGTGTGGCGGAATTTCGTCCCGTAGGAGTTGTTTATTGCCTTTAAGCTACTGACATTCAGCTGTCGTTTCTAAGCACACTTAAAAACGACCTATTTGGGCCGGATTTGAACCCACGACCATGGAATCAGTAGGTCAGCGTATACACAAGTGACCCATCGAATCCGACTCCAAGCAACATTTTCCACAATAGACGTTAAGAAATTGGAGATAAGCCTAAAGAAAATTTAAACGTGATTTTTCTACGAGGTCAAGCGCATCTACCTTTCCTTGTGCTCATTACAGCGCCACGCCTCTAGCCTCATATTGCAACGGTCAAGAGTTCATTGGTTAGTAAAATCACTCACACATTGCAAGAGCCCATAAGAAGATAAGAAACTAAGAGATGGTTCCAAACTGTGCATTTTAATAAATTAATTTTGTGTACCTAATAGAACAACTCCTTATCTTAACATAATATTCCTTCCTTAGAGTATAACCAACCTCAAGAGAGATAATGTTTCCTGGTGTACACTTACTTGATTCCCTAAGGCAAACAACTCGTACTTGGCATCTCAAATAAGACTTAATATCTCAGAGGGAAATATCCACTCAGTTGTTTCTACAATATTGCTCCAAAAGCACTTATCACAGGAAGCCTCTTCTTAGAATAATGGATTATTAATGTTGTACTTCCGTTTGTTTCAACATTTCTGCTATGAGTTCATGAAGTCAAGAAGCTATCAGGTATCTATACAAAGTTGCAGCTCCTTGACCTGTTTTACGGAGTGCTTGGTTTCCAACAATAAACTGCAAGAGCATGCAATTCATTTGGTGTCAAAAAAGATTAAACTCTGTGACTTCTAGATTCTAAGGTGTATTTTCTTTCTCTTAGCAAGCAGGAAGCATTCAACATATTTCTGAGATAAAGTTTGGTCCTTTAGGGCATTGAAATATAATGTGTATGTTTCTTAAAGGCTACTAAACCGTTGCAGCGAACTCCACCAAATGTGAGCAATTCAAAAATTACTATTCAATTTAGAATTAGAAATTCCATCCAATTTAACATAATGCGCTATTTAATTTTATACAGATGACTCAGAATAACATCGAATAATTTTAAGGTGCGATTCAAGGGTTATATTTGAGTATATCCTTTTAGTGAAAGCATGTCCACAAACTCTTGTAGAGCTAGAAGATATTAACGGTTTTGAAACACCGCGTCGGGTTAGACGAAATTCCGCCGAATAAATTGCTACGCGTCTTTACCACAAGATATTAGGAGAGTTTTGAAATAAAAGTAACCATATAACTTTAATTTTGACAAATACAATTCCAAACCCTCTCTTAAATCTTGATTCAAGTACTCGTATATGTATAATAATATAAATAATATTTTGTTGTTTAACGATACTGTCAATTGCTAGGATCACATCAGTGTCGCCGGTGTGCCGGAATTTTGTCCCTCGGAAGTTCTTTTACATGCCAGTAAATCTATTGACATGGAACTGTCGTTTTTAAGCACACTTAAAGACCATTGGTCTGGGCCGATGGGAACAGTATATGTAAGTCACTAAATCCATGAGCTCTGAAGTAGGTCAAACATTATAACCGATCTACAATGCATGTTATTGTCAATAACACATGCAAATGCTACCACTATTCAAGTTTTCTCCACCATTAAAACGCTTCAAACAGATAAGCACGAAACTAGAATTAAACAAGTGCATAAATATTCATAAAAGATGTTCAGAATGACGTCATTGAACTTAGGAGCATAGTTGATAGCATCACAACAATGGATGCCGAGTTCTTTCAAAAATACCTGACATCACGAAAAGCATCAAATCCTCCTCATTATCTTCTCTTCACTATTGATTACCGTCTCGTACACACGAGACTGAACATGTCCCTAAAGGCAAAATAAAAAAAATAAAAAAATAAAATAGTAATATAAAAGGGGTTAGATCTTGTGAACGTGCTGACCATAATATTGGTGCTCATCTACTAATTCGGCGATCAGGATACGTTGTACTCAGGAAATCCCTTACAACACCGGCATAATGCGTAGGCGCCCCAACGCCTTGGAACCATGTTAATTGGCGTAATCCTAAACCCGGAAGTGCTGACAAAGTATGCTGTAAAAGCTGCAGGAAAATGACCAGTCCGGATGTTCACTGCAAATCGGTAATGGTGATTTGTAATTCTAATATAACTATGGTTTGCCTCAGCCTTTTCGTGTAAAAACCTTCTCGTACTCCACAATATGGCTGTAGGAAGTCTTGGTTAACCATGTTGATCTCGAGTCACCAAGGACCATTTGGCCATCCTGATGATTGATTCCGCTCTTGCTAAGTTCACACAGACGTACACACTCATTTACTTCCTTACTCATACTTCCAGGCACATACATACACACTAATACATGCAACCACAAACTCCCGTGCCTGAGGTGGGACTTGAATCCGCAACCCTGCGCGTGGCGAGCGCCAAATACACGCGCTCTATCGACCACGGCTACGAGCATCAATGCGTTTATGAAGCTGGACAAACTATAGTCACCTGACCCAAGTGCTTGAACTGAGTGAGAGACGTGTATAATTTTTGTTCGCGCAGACAAACATTCACTGTAAGAAAATACTTAAATAGAACCCCTGAATCACGCCTTAAAATTATTCGGTGTTATTCTGATTCATCCTATATACTACTTACTAAATTTCGTAGGACCATCTGAACCTTTGTTAAAGATAACCGTAGTTTGAACATTGCCAACATAATCATTACTTACGTTTTTACGGCTTCATGAAGAAAAAGGAACAGCGAGTTCATGTAATATCCCTTGATATCTCTGGAAACAATTATACAATAATAACACAGTCAAATACGGCTTTTCCTTTGTTTTGATTTTCTTGTGTTTTCTTAGAACCATTATGTACGACTGTTATGACTAACAAGGTTACATTAATTTCGAAAATCTCCGAAAGCCAAATGTAGTAGCGACTATTTCATTCAGAGGCATTAAATTATGACCTGGTCATTCTTTTGTACAAATTATCACTAGATCATTCTTTTACTTTATGAGATACAACTGTATACAACTGTATCTCATAAATCGCTGAAAACCAATTTGTTACACATTACAATTGACTAAGAATCAAAATAGCATTCCTTTCCAGTTTCACAACTGTGTTCTTAACAGTTGTTCCTTTAATAATTAATGCATTCTTTCAGAAGTAACCTTATTTGTTAATGTTAAAGACAAACAGGTTTATTTGAGATTATAAACTAGGTTTGTGTTACAACAATAACAAAACATCGAAACGCATGTGATTCTTGAATTTTATTTTCCTCAGTTGGCAGTTTTGAGGAAGTCGAACTGTTGTAATCCAAATTACCTTATTTTAAATTATTTTTTATACAACTCAACATATTTTGATGATATTTTTGCGACATAGTAATTAAATTCAAATGTTATTTATGAAACGGTCTGGGAGACCTAGTAAACTAATAGTGACATTATTTTGAATTCTGTTTACACATTAACTACTGAATGAATGGTAACCAAATTTGGGTTGGTTATGTTTTATGTATTTTTGCAAACAATGACGTTGTCCTGCTCAAACGTTGTGTATCCAAAAATTATACAATTGTGTGAATAAGCTAACATGTTAGTGTAAAAGAAACAAAAATCAAAATATCTCTAACACTGCGAATTTCGCTTATCCTGTGGGTTAGAGGTCGCCATTGCGCATTCTCTGTAGCGGGCAGATGGTCATGTTTGTTATAGTTACGTGATTATATTACTGTGTAAACAAACGTACTAAACAGGGTGGGTGGGTGTGTGGGTTCCTGGCTGTGTGGACAACATCACAACACTCCTAAGTAATTACTCATTCTCTTTAATCTGAACAACGTACATTAGCTTATATGATAAACAGTGGATCATAAGCATCTTAAGAAGGCACTCTCGTTGTGCTCAAATACTTTGTTATGATCAGTAGGTATTACTTAAATGCAATGGGGCCATGTCCAGAGGTGGTTGTGCTTCACTTGGATATTTATCTACTTTTTTCATCTATCTCCTTTGCTTTTATAATGGTTGGTATCGTTTGTTATATAATGTTCCAATGGTTGTTGGAACTAGCACAATTTGCACAATGTATATTGTTTAATTACACTTCCAAAGGGTAGTTCAATAATATATTAAATTTGTAGGTTAAGCGGATTGTTAAAGAATGGCGTGTATACTCATTGGAGCTCATGACTAATCATATAAAATACTTCAATACTGCACCTTACAAATTTGCACAATGTACAATATTTGTTAATTACACCTTTAAATTCTCGTTCTCAATAAGCGCGAACTTTTAATGTACTACTAATGCTAAGCTAAGACAAAAACGTCCTGGAATCCTATCGCGGAACAAAATACCGGGAAGTCTAAAACGCGATCGCAGCTATTGTGAACCAAGTCATATTGGTAATAAGTTTAATAATCAAACTCTATGTGCCGCGTTCCTGGAAGATTTCATGAGAGTGCAACATATAAGACTTTTTGCTATTGCAGTGGATACGCTTACAAGTTTTCTGACGCAAATGGTTTCTTATTATCATGAAAGACATTCTCGTATGAAGAAAATATCCTTACAACAAAGCATGGCCTCATTAGCGTATCCCGTATATGCAAATAGTGCAAATTCTAGGAATCATTTTCTTGTATACTTTTCTCCGTGTAATAGGAATAGGAGTAGGAGAGATACTGACCGGGTTTGGCACTGAAGCAAGGCAATAAAAGTAAAATAAAAATCTTGCATTATAAGCAACTTAAATAAAATAAAGTTAAATATAGAACATGTAAGTACTGAATAAAAACACAGTACATGGAATGAAAGCTTTGAATAAAACACAATTAATTAAATTTAAATGCCCTAACAACACTTAACACAAAACATACGTAGTACTTCACATTTACATAACAACATTTATCATTTACACAGTTTAAAAATAAATATAAAAATAATATGTATATATCAATACTTAAATAATTTAATTAAATGCACAAACTCTAATACATTTTTTCACATTCAACATAAAACAAAACAATGAACTCAAGAACATATATTTCTTGATTATTACTTTTTACCTACTTGCTATTTAATATCCAATAATCAACAACTAATTTCTAGATACTTTCTAGTTCTACCAATTAAAAACTAAACTAAAAACTAAACCTCTCGAGTAACATCTTATTGAGGGCCAAGACTTGCCGCCCAGCCGCTGCGTCCCCACCTCTGCCCACTACATGCGTCATTGGTGGGGTGCAGTACTGGAGGGTGAGACGTGGTCTGCGCCGCGAGCCCTCCGGGCCAGCTATGTGGCCTTCGCGACCTAGAGCCGCTACTTCTTTATTCAAGTAGCTTCTCAATTGGTCCCTCTGGGACCTAACGAGGCTGAGTGCAACCCGTGCCAGCCTCCCAGCGGGGGAAAAATCCCCATTCTGGTACCGGGGATCGAACCCGGGTCCTCCGCGGTACCAACTGCGCTACGGAGGTGGTCAGTTTTACCAATTACTATCTCTAAATTTCTAAATTGTCGCTTGAAGTGACGCAGGCTAATCACATTGGGTAGGTAGTGGATTCGAACCCCGTGGCCAACTTACCTGATTCTTGGGTTTTTTCACGGGTTTTCCTAGGTCGCCAGGCGAATTCGAGTGGGATATCTTCATCTCTCGAGTTTCCTCTCGTTTGATTTCACCTTACTAATTATTTCATTCATCCTTTGATCTGCCTGGTCGCTTTGAGAGTAGAAACTGTCAGCTGGTGTTCGGTGCAGTATGGTGGGAAATAAATGCTCTGAGTAACTCAGTCCCCTATTACGAAAGCCGGGCTTAGGTTCATGTAGTTGGTGATGAGGCCCTTGAGCCTCTTAGAGGGCCTTGCAGGCGGCGCTCTACCTGGGCCGGCGGGAGACCGCTGTACTGGCTGTTGTCAGGGAGTTTACACCTGGGAAGATGGGACCCTATCCTCTGATGTACCTGCGCCACTCTGACCTGGCCGCCGGCTGTCTCCTCTCATTTCACCCTTCCCTCCCGGGGTAGCCCGTTCGAGGCACAAGTACGAAGTATCTATGAAGTCGAAGTGCCAAAGTCCCCCTTACTGATCCTCCGATATATATTCAATAATGCATGTGTGGCAGATAATACATATATAATACATAACAAGAATAGAAAGAAGCTCATTCCTAAAACATCTCATTAAAGCTATAAAGGTGTTTGACAAGGGTATATTTTATCACCCACCTCACTTAATTTGTATATTGATGACCTAGCAATGAGCTGGAAAGAGGAAATACAGTTTGGAATTAACATATGATCTGAATACCATTAAATACTTCCTATACGCTGATCACTAGATAATTATATAGGAAACAGAATATAATTTACAACGTGCAATATATAGATTAATACAAAATGCAATACAGTATAATTTAACTATAGCTACAAATAACACAAAGATAATGACTTTTTAAGGGAAGATATAAACATTTGCAGAGATTATCCCATTGTTTATTGCCCTGTAGGTAGAAGGGGAATATGGAAATGTGGGCTGTGAGCGACAGTCAACTTTTAAAGCTGTCAAATTCCGTTCTCTTTGCACGGTTAACATATAAAAAAATAATAAAGATTTTCCATTTGACAAAAATATACGTTCTCCAAAACTCACACAAATAACAAGCAATACCTCCGAAATGCTTTACTGTACAAAAAAAAAAATTATTTGGACATAACTTGTGAGTTTTAGCAAGAACTACATTTTTGTACAGTAAGATATCTTTCTCTTACGGTTTACCAGTTATGCAAAAGTCATCCAGAGTTAACAGAACTTGATGGGCTATAGCCAGAAAATTCAAAATATACATTACATTTGCCATAAACGTATCTCAAATATATGGTATTTTAATCAAAATCAAGAAAATCAAGGTTTTCGAAAGGTTTTCCATGTAAAGGGTAGTTTAGGGTGCAGCAATTTTGTTCAAAATCTTCGTGTCGTATCCATAAGAGGCATTAAACTTAAATTTCAATTTTGATTTTTAGCCGATTATTCGTTTTTGAGTTATACTGTTCATAGACTGACACACAGACACACACAGACCTTTTTCTAAAAATGCTTCTTTTTGGATTCAGGGGACCTCAAAACATATTTCCGGGGAAATTTCGACATCTAGTTTTTGGGTAGAATACAATACTTCCTCTACTTTGCTAAACGTAGCAGATAAAGTAACACAAATTAAATTCTACAAAGTCATTGCTGTATCTACCCTTATTTGTTTTTCCGAATCATAGACAATAAGAAGGGAAAAATCATGCATACAAGCAGCAGAGATGAAGTTCATGAGATACTTAAAGGAACGAAACAATAAGATTAGATTTAAAAGTATTTTCAGTTAATGATAAAGCAGAAGAAACCAAATTAAATGGAAGGATAATGTTAACAGAATGGTGGAAAGTAGATTCCCCAAAACGTAATGAATTATCGGCCGATTGGAAAGAAAGATTTAGGTAGGCTTCGTAACAGATGGGCAGATGAAAGAGACCCTAACAGGTGATCCTAACCCTTGAAGGAAAAAGAAGAGGAAGAATGCACAATAAAACAATAGAGATAAATAATTATTGTAATACGATTAGAAAGAAGCTAAAATATTGTACAGGATACACTGTTGCAGTAATTAGCAAAAATAAACAGATTAGCAACAGGGCAAGTTCCACTAACAATAATGCTGCATTCTGCGTCTAATTATACCAGTTACGTGAGAGCAGTTACGTAAAGCTGTTACAGTCAGTGCCGATAGATATTCTCTCGCGTGGGAGAACAATGTCTGACGTGATTTAGCTCAATTAACTCACGTGAGTACCATAGGGTTGCCATAATACAAGGGTCAAAAGCAAGGACATACTTTAAGCATTTCCATGGTCTGCAAAGGACTGTCATTAATAAAGAAAGTTAATGCTAGTTTGCATTAAATAAACTTTTAGATAAGAAGTTAAACATGAATTACTTCAACTTTTTCGATTCTGTTTGTTTATCACTAAAGACACTGGTCATCTGTTTGCAAGTTGTAGCAGAATTCACATTTCTTACTTGTAACATAGTCGTTCGTCGCTTATTTCCCTCTATTGGCGATTGAAATATAACAGCCATATTGAAATAATTCAGTACTACTTGCCATTTGACCACCAATAAGTGCATGTTTAAATGAATGTTGAAATTGTGCCCTAGAATTTTGCACCATAATTTCATAAATATTGGCAGTAAACACAGTTAAAAATCGTTTTTCGTACTTATGATGTCTTTTGTCGTTCCGAGACGGGGAGCAGAGTCCAAAAAAACTTATATTACTTAAGTATACTCTTAATTTCAAAGATACAAAATATACTTTTAGTGTATATATTGCACTTACCCACACACTATACAAAATCCTCATTTCTTCCACTTTAATGCTTGGAAATTTATTCATGTATTCTTCTCGGAAGTGAACTTTTCGTTTCGACATTTTAATTTAAAATTCCACATAATGTGGATGTCACCAGCCACTGTGCATTAGGTGCAGGTTCAGAATTACGCTCCACGTGAATGTTAACCTTATAAACCACAGAAGATACAAAAACGAGGCAAGCACTAGAAATAAACGAACCGGAAACAGTAAAACCACAGAGAACGATTATAGTATTGCTTCCGCTGATCGGCGATATAGCGATGGTCTTTGTCGGCCACGCTGTTTTCTGTTGAAACTTCTATCTTAAGGAATGGTGTCGGTGTGGGTGGCTTCACTTGGTTAGATGCTGACCTACTAGACATGTCATCACTATATGTACACTTAATAAGCGACACCTTCACCAGATTTTGACCAAAGAAAATAAGTTTGTGGGACTGACACAGTGCAATGGGTTTTAACAGGACGATGTCTGTCGGTCATCTAGTTGGGAATAAAAGCTAGTTTATTATTAACTTCTCGTTAATTTCCATCACCCAGAAAAAATTCTGAGATACTAATGCGCGTGTTGGTTAGCCGGCTATGACTCATTTTAGCACTACGGACAGCAGTTCCAGGAATTATGAAAAATACTGACTAGGCTAGAGTTGGAAACCTACCATATACTAAATCAGTTTTCCAAGTAGAGCTGGACAGTTATGAGCCTACCCACGTTACCTGTACGTTTGGTGTGTTGCATACATATCGGGCGTTAGCTTATATTGATCACCTTGTTTACGCTATATGATCCTATTTCATAGCGCAGTTGGTGGGGCACCTGCCTGCTGTGCAAGGGGACGCGGGTTCGATTCCCGGCAGGGAGGTAGAAATTTTTCTCCAGCCAGGATTATTCCCCATCCTTTCCTGAGTCTGGAGGTATAATAGCGGCGCCATGGCTGAGTGGTTAGAACGCTCGCCTACCACCTAGGCGGGACCCGCATGTGGTACTCGTGGTGGACGAAGCGGCGACTGCGTGGGTTTTCTCCGGGTTCTCAGCTTTCCCCCGCCAATCTTTCAACCAATTGTTCCATTGTCATCACCCTGTCAATCATCCAATTTCGGCTGCATTTCATATCATCCTCTTCCTGACTGTCATAGACTGTCATATCTAGTGCTTGGCTGACCACCCGCTTCCAGGTCTTCACTCTGCCCAGAGGTCCCTCTGCTCCCCGACAGGCATCTGACCCTAGTAAGTCCTAGGGGGTGTAAGTCCTACATACGGGGAGAGTAATCAGGGAAAGAACAAGAAAATCATATTTCACTAGTTTCTGGGAGCGTTGCATGTTTAATTTCCTCGAAATTAAGAGGGGGAATTTAAAGCTCCGCTTAACTACAGAACATTGGTAATTTCAGAAACATTTCCAAGCTCCTGAAGCATTTTATATAGTATTCTGTAGTATTCCATTTCCTATAGTATACTATAGTTCAGATCGAAGACTGTGATAATGAACAGGAGTTATATTATTTTGAAGCGAAAAATATAATTTTTATTAGTATTGTATTCCACCCAAAAATTCGATGTCGAGATTTCACCGGAAATATATATTTTGAGGCGCCCTGAATCCAAAAAAGGCATTTTCAGAAAAAAGAAGTCCGTATGTGTGTCTGTCAGTCTGTGGACGGCATAACTCAAAAACGAAAAACAGATTAAAAACCAAAGCTGGTATTTAAGTTTAATATCTTTCAAGGATGTGACAGAAACATTTTGAAGAAAATTACTCAACCCTAAACGACCTTTTACATGGAAAATTTTTCGAAAATTTTTTTTTTCTTGAAAATAGCTCTTACGGTTTTGATTAAAATGCCACACTTAGGTTTTGTAACAAATGAAATGCATATCTTGAATTTTCTGGCTATAACCCATGAAGTCCTACTTACTCTGGATGACTTCTGCATAACTCTTACACCATAAGAGATAGACCAAATCTTACTATACAAAAAATGTAGATCTTGTTAAAACACAAAATTTATGTCCAAATAAATTGTTTGTAGAGTAAAGCATTTTGGAGATATTCCTCGTTACTTTCGTAAGTTTTGGAAAACATACTTTTGTCAAATAGAGCATCGCTGTTCATTTTTTTATACGTTAACCATGCAAAGAGAACGTAATTTGAAAGCTTTAAAAGATTTGACTATCGCTCAAAGCCTACTGTCTTTCCATATTCCCCTTGCACATACAAGGAAATAAGCAATACGATAATTTCTGCAAATGCTTATCTCAACTAACACGAAGAAGATATAGGAATAAGAGTTTGTAGAAATGGTTAGGACAAGAGCAGAGAAAGTCAGAATTTTTAATTCGTTATGTTGAGTATTATATTTCTTTCCCTACCAAACGCACCAATACTACAGGTATTACTGCCATTTACTACGTCATTTAGGTACTGTTTGGTAGAGCGCCTGTCTAGATAAAAGAAGTATGCGTGGCATCCTGATACATGCTGATATCATGGCACGTTTTCATGGTGAGATGAACGGTTTGAGCAACCGGACGGAGACCGGAGCATCCGTGCTAAGGAATCCCGTGTATAGTATTGAATTTTTCCTGTCTTTGTCCCACACACGGCTAGTGCGAAATGACAAAATTACCAGCGTTCAGATTATTTTAAGTTTAAACCCCTAATTAAAGTTCTATTAGGTGCAATGAAATACTAATATTCTGGTTCAGAAAGCTTGAAACGCATGTATGGCTTGAAAGTTGTTAACTAAACAGCGAAGAAGATAAAAATAGGGTAAAACCTAAAGCTCCCGGACCTAGTAATAAATAACAATTCTGTCCGCGTTTTCTCCTCGCAGCTAAACTTCTGAAAAGTTAGTTTTCTTTCGGTAGATGACAGGGATGCAAAGCCTGAGATTACTAAAAGGCGAATGGAAACACAAGCGGATTCTAAAGACTCCGTTCCTGACAAATTGAATTCTGTTTAAAACACTTTCACAAAAAGAAGGAAGGACAGAGTTTTGAAACTTGTTATCCGTCTCAAGACGAAGGAAGGTGTGGTACACTCGCTTCCATTTATGCTGTCCCCATAGCTTCGAGAGGCATTCTACTGATCTTCATAGGTAGAGCATGTATAGCAAGGAGAAGGTGTCTGTATCTATTTGTACGCGCATGCAGTAGCGTTTTATGTGCCCAGTTACAGATTATTCACATATTCAAGCAATGTCTTCAAGTGGCAAATTGGCTTCTCACATACCAACAAATTTTCCCCAATGCACCTCTGCAATATTTGCTTACATCGTATCAGTTATAACTGGCACATTTTTAAAATTTTCTAATTTTAAAACCATTTACTTCAAATGTGGCATTGTTAATATGATGAAATCAAGAAATTACTGTTCAAAATCTGAAAACTTTACCTCTAGTAGTTTTTCAGATAATATTTTAATTAGTGAAAACATTCAGTTCACTTTAAACCTACTCTGAACACTCACATCTTTCAGAAAATTATGACAATGACATTTTCTGACACTTTAGTAAAATGAAAATAAAAGTATTCAATTGAAGATTATTTTATTACTGATAAAGATATAAATTTTTGTTATTATGAAGTTGGTGGTGCTAAAATTCCCCGTCTTTTGTTATAAATTAATGTGTTGTGTGTGCGTCCTTTAATGTGCGCCGCCCACGCACGGCGCATATTAAAGGACGGTCGAGACACAGCTACCTCACACCACATACCAGAGTGACAGTGCGCGCACCAAAGGCATTCAAGGCTAAGCTGGCTGGCGCCACTGTTGACAATGAGCGCGGCAGGACAAGCTGTTTTCGAAATCATTCGCGAGACGTCTTGCGCCCGGCATAGATCTTCCAGAAAAGCTGAAGCTTGAGAAAAGTCCGTGATACGTCATCCTCGCTACATAAGGAGGCGAGGCGACGAGTAGGAGAGGTTGATTACAGACATGAGTCATCGCAGCTGATAGTGTTCGGAGTGTGCGCCTGTGAATACAGTCGAATACATCGTGTCGAAGTAAAGTCAGTGAAGCAGTTTCAGTAGTTCCGAGTGATCGTACTATCATAGTCAACTGTTTGAGAGACAGAGAAGGTGAAGAAGGAAAGAAGTGAGGCAAGATTACGAGAAGAACTGAGTTGAGCTGTAATATCACGAAGGACTTTTATACTTTTGTCACTAAAAGAGGACTGTTTTGTCGTGCATTCAGTTAGAAGTAGATAAAGTGACAACAAACTAATTGGATTTTATCGTTTTTGTTTCACTGGTGTCAGGAGTGGGATGCATGGAATTATCAATTATAATAATTATCATTGTCAGTTATAATATATATATATCACCTACAAAGCAACGCAAAACTGAAATGTAAGGAATAAACTTTACACCAAAATATCCGAAAGTAAGAAAAGAACGGCCTAGTCACTTGGGGTTAAAAGGGAGCACTCAAGTGACGAACATTGCCGGACTTTTAAAAATGGCATATTGGGAAAAGTATTTGGCCAAATTCACAGGTGTGTATATAATATGTAAATAGCGTCATTGAAAACCATAAATTTTGAAATTTTGTAGATTTACTTAACTTGTAAGCACACGCGTGGGGTAAAATATAACCCACTATAACTTTGCATTAGTGACAGTATTAAATACATTTTGTAAGAATGGCCAGCCATGTACTTTTCAACCAACAGTTCCTCCTTATAAACAAGTGTAAGTTGAAAAGTTTCACGTATTATCTTGGTTATGTTCTCTGGTGTCTAACAAATACCTAACGTGTGTGCTAATTTAACGTTTTAAATGGGCAAATGGATTACAGATTCGAGCAAAATAAGGATACAAGATCCTATCTAGATGGTAGTGCAACTGAGTACAAGATAAATAGAGTTTGAGGACGAAAATGGCCACATTTCAGCCAGACAGATACAGAGCAATAGGCCCACAGTGGTGAAGATGTGCCCTCATCATATCAGGGATATTGCAAAAGAACGGCTGGAATCTTGTGGAAAAAGTCTGCATCTCCAAGGACAAGATCAGAACAAGGACAAGATCATGCAATTTTATGCCATCTGCCAGGCTGTAAACTTCCAGTTCCTTAAGCAGAATCAGCTTTGGAAATTTATTTTTACCTCATAAATTCTGACATTCTCAGTTGCAATAACATACATATCGTCCATTCAACAGAGAACTAGATGCAATTCTGCTGAAATAAAAGTTCTGTTTAGACTTCTTTACCCCGCTGGAGTTACGAGATCTAAATGCTATTGTTTGTGGACATTGATGGAACTGGCGCCAAGGTTAATCCCAGCAATAATGGATATCAGCAGGTTCTCTTAATGTCTTCTGGGAGATGTGAGGTGTGTCCTGGAAAAAGGACTGGTAGACGAGAACTTCATGTAAGAAAGGCTACAAATTGATTTGTAAGGGGCATTCGTATTCTGTTCGTGAAGGTGTTGGCAGTAATTCTGATAATTAGAAATAAAAAGCACAAACTTTCCACAACGAATGTTCTTTATAAATTTTGATTATGCCAATGAGAAAAGGACAATTTGCAGCATTTTTTCTTTCTAAAATACGTGCATATGTTTAATGCACTATTACAACACCATTTAGAAGGTATATACAGCAAGGGCTGTATTTGAAAAATATGTATTTACACCTAAAGTTTAGTTTTTGAAAATGTGACATTTTTTCCTTTACCTAATTACTCTCCCCTTATGTAGGACTTAAACCCCCTAGAACATACAAGTCAGTGGCTAGAATCAGACCCCTATCGGGGAGCACAGGAACCTATAGACCGGAGAGAGCGAAGACCTGGAAGCACCAGGTATGAGAGTGAGGAAGAGTATGATATGAAATGTAGGCGAAATCGATGATTGGAAAGGTGATAATGGATCGATTGGTGGAATGAGTTACGCGGGAAACCAGAGAACCCGGAGGAAACCCACCCTGACATCATCACTTCGTCCACCACGAATACACATGCGGATTTCTGGTATCGAATTTGGGTCACCTAGAAAGTAGGCGAACGCTCTAACCGCTCCGCTACGGTGCCGCCTTGTGTTGTATACGCGTTAACTGAAAATTTCAGCTGTCTACCTCTGATGCCTGCTTTTAGTCTTGGATGAAATAATTTATATAAAATGTAACATTGATATTCCTAAAAGCATAATTTTCATTTAGTTATTATTCAGATAAAAACAAAGACATTAAATAATGTACAAAATATATATTTTTCCTAAATAGTTTGATGAGAAAAAAAATTGTTTCCAAATTGGGATAAAATGCGCGTGTACATAAGGGTTAA
The DNA here is from genome assembly GCA_030765045.1 of Tenodera sinensis. Classification (NCBI taxonomy): domain Eukaryota; kingdom Metazoa; phylum Arthropoda; class Insecta; order Mantodea; family Mantidae; genus Tenodera; species Tenodera sinensis. The sequence goes on along the minus strand of CM060971.1, from coordinate 53,820,865 downwards.
AAACTCAGTTCCACCCCACAACCCCGTCTAACAACAAGACAGAATGTTCTACACATACATACCCCTCGCTGTTAAGTGAACGCCCGCTAAGACACGTAAAGTGCCACCTGAAGCTATAGGGGCGACACACATGCACAGATATAACGGCCTAAACGCCCTCCGTCAGTCACGCCTGTCTTGCCTCGTGAGATTGTGTAGCTGGGATAAGAAAGAACTTCAGCCCTACGTTCCGACATTTCCCTTGCGAGTTGTGGTGCTGAAGGAGAAAATCTGTTTGCTATTCAAAAGACGGAAACTGCGATTTCGCTTCTTCTCTTTGTAGATTCTTTGGCACATGTGAAGCTGGAACCTCTAGGAACAAAATTTATACAGCCAATAGTGTTCAGTAACAGTAACGAAATCAAATATGAGCAGATATGTGGTGGTTACGTACTAGATTTCTTCCTTTAGATTCTTTGTCTAACTTTACACACAGGAGTTTAGAGTCAGTGGAGAAGGTATTGTAATCCTTCCAAAGTTTACATGTTGCTAATTCATTAGGAGTAATTGTTATATTGGGCTTAATTGTTTTAAGCCCCATGAATCTAAAAATAACCACATTAGAAAAAGATATGGTGGTGTGCGTGCGTGTGTGCACGTGTCTATATGTTTGTCACCGTGTGTTGGAGTGTGTGTATGTATACGTTGGTGTGCGTGTGTGTGTTAGGCTGTGTAAGTACTGGTGTGCGTTCGTGTGTGCATGTGCCTATAGGCACATATGTCAGTAGGTTTGCCATTTATAACATATATTTGCCTCCATCCCTTGTCTTCTCGCCTATTGATTTAGAACTTGTTTCGCAGTTACCAACACTGCTTCTGTTTGTGGGAGACTTCAATGCGTACCACCCACTTTGGGTTCAAGTCGCCCTTGTGCGAGAGGCAAGCTCCTCGCTTATTTCCTGAACAACACTGGAGAGCCTACATTCATTTCTGATTCTTTCAATGGTCTGTCACAGTTTGGTCCTGCAGTTGGTTCACCTCAGTTGGCAGTCTACTTACAATGGAATGTCATCTCTGATTTACACTTTAGTGGCCACTTTCCATGTCCTATTAGTCTCTTAACGTAAAATATATGTTCCAAACGTATGCCCAGATGGCGTTTGGACCATGCGAACTGGGACCATTACACCCAGCTGGCTGTGTTTACGTACAACGAGCACGACTCAGTGAAAGATTTGGCGCAGCATCTCACGGAGACGATTCTCACTGCTGCTGAACGATCTATTCCGCGGTCGACTGCCCACCCCGTCGATTGCCTGTCCTCTGGTGGGCGGAAGAATGTCGGTATGCCATTCGTGCTCGAAGGCGTGCTCTTGGAGCCTTTATAACCTAATCCAATATAAGAAAATGCGCGCCAGGTCCAGACGAGTCATTAAGGATAGCAAAAAGACATCGCAGAGCAAATTTGTAGCTTCATTTAACCGACATACAGCTTCCTCGGTTGTGTGGGATAGGTTAAGACCTGTTGCAGGTCGATCGACCCATATACCAATTGCGGGACTGAAAACAGCCGCAGGAGTTGTTGTTGATTCATTTGATGTGGCGAACACGTTTGGTAGTGCTTTCGCTCAAGTATCTAGCTCGGATAACTACTCCCCTGAGTTTCTTCCAATTTAAACTCAGGTGGAATCTCAAGGCTTCGCGTTTTGTTCTAGAAATGTAGAAGATTACAATCGCCTTTTCACTATGGCGGAGTTAGAGCATTCTCTTAAATGTTCGTGAATACCAGTACCAGACGGTATTCATGTACACATGTTACAACAGCTCCCTCCTGAAGGTAAGGCATTCCTGCTCGAGGTCTATAATCCTGTTTGGCTTGACAGTGCAGTTACCGAAAATTGGCGGGAGGCCACCGTTATTCTCATCTTGAAGACTGGAAAGGACCATCATCTTCCCTCCAGTTTTCAGAGAACCTAAGGAAAGTTGACTTAGCTATCTTAGTCTACGCATAACAGTCACAAATAGTCTAAACCTTATTATTAATTGATTTCAGCAAACGAGTTAGCGTTTTAAAGTCCTCTTCCAAGGCATTCAGACTACAGTAAGAAAGTTGACCTATATATATTAGCTAATGTGTTATAGCTCCTATATGTTTGAAACAGAAATACAACGTATTACATTCATACTACTTTTTCTACTCACTTGTGTTTCACGTAACAATTCACATGTTATCCTCTACCGTTTATCAACTTCATACATATTAACGCCTATATGTATGTTGAAGAGTGAGTAAACTCCAAAACCGGTTGTTGCCAAGAAAATTTGCACATCTAAGTGTCTTTTCATGGACAAGGCTTTTATGCAATCCATTTTACCACACAACGTATTACGTTCACATGGTTTTCTCTACTGCCTTTTCTTTTACGTAAATGCCGAGTGAAGCTCAGTCGTTCAGGTATTGTATAGTAATTGAATCTATCATTTCAAAGTATTAAAAACTAATTTTTAAAATTTTCTTGTAAATGTTGACCAAATTTTAGTTATGTGTACCCTCAACGAGAAATAGAACAGAAGAATATCCCCATGTAAGAATAATCTACAGAAGAAGGAGCGGAGAAAATCGTAAGGAGTTGTAAAACTACCTAAGTAGCCGTAGACCGCGGTAGCTATCCTAGTAAAATTGCTCAGCTAAAAACCTACCCCCGATACCTGTATGTTAGGTGTGTTGCATACCTAACCAGCGTTAGCTAATATCGATCACGTTGTTTTCGTTTGTTTTACTAGATTCCTCTAGGAGCCGAAAGCGTTAAGCTTTGAACCTTCTCGAAACTGAGAAGGTATAGAAAGGGCCGCTTAGCCTATGGAACATTAATGTGTTCAAAAACATTTGGAAGATCCCCTAAGTATACTACAGTTTAGATCGAAGACTTAGATCATGAGTACTGTTATTTTGATCCCAAAAGGGCGGCGCCGTGGCCGAGCGGTTAGCGCGCTCGTCTACCACCTAGGCGGCCCGGGTTCGATCCCAGGGACCCGCATGTGGTATTCGTGGTGGACGAAGCGGCGTCAGGGCGGGTTTTCTCCGGGTACTCCGGTTTCCCCCGCCATCTCATTCCACCGGTGCTCCATCTTCATGTATCATCAGTGTCACCGCCTGCGGTGCCGTAGTAGTAAAAGCGGGCGTTAAACACTACAACAACTACAACATGATCCCAAAAGTTCACATCTTTTTCGCCCGCAGTGACCAAAGTCATGATCACTGATTTTGGCGATAGTTATGTTTGTTTTCCTTATTAAATTTCAAGGTCGTTGTGTTATATTTCTTTCCGTGATTCAGAAATGTTTATAGAGCCTCATGCATGCTCAAATTAATATTAAAGTGCATGATGAGTCTACGTGAGTGGAACAAAACGGGTTTATTGATTTTCCTGAGTAAGAAAGTTGTAAATGGATGTTATGTCCGGTCCGGTCGCGTTTTTCCCCCTCGGCAGAAACGACAAAACACGCAACCTCGCCCTAATGAAATGATAGGGGTATAACATGAAACCGTAATGTACTTCACCTGTTGCTCATGTTTTCATTAGTGTCTACTTGTTGCACCTTTTTACTAACAAGCTTTTCCTCCAAAAATAACGGGTATTTCATCATATTGAATCAAGTGTATGATCATTTATCTGAGGGTTTCATATGACGAGTATTCCACACACATGGCGTTGAAATAAACCAATCATGTGCATTACAGTTTCAAAATTCAACCAACGATAGCCTTTATTGGCGAAAAAATGTATCAAATTTCATTTTATTGAACCTTGATTATCACTTCCTCTACTTTTCTTATGTTGTGATCACTGATCAGGTTAGGGAATCTAGCTGTCCAACAAAAATGCAACAGTTTACGTAATTTTACGTAACTGAGCCGTAAGGTTTAAATGTCAAAAATGACAAATGACTCGCTTTGGTGACGCATCTAATGCTAAAATAGAGGAAATAATTTGAAAAACACAGAATTGCAATCAGGTTGACAAATTTTGCACTGAGCGAAATTAAAACCAACTCTAACTTCTGATATAGACAACATATTAAAAAATGTGATATGTTGCACTCACACGACTTTCTCTACTTTTGCACTAACCATTTCTTCTTCGTGTTAGTTGAGATAAACTTTTACAGAAAATATCTTGTTGCTTGTTTTCTTGCACGTGAAACAAAAATATGGGAACAAAGTAGGCTTTGAGCGACAGTCAAATCTTTTAAAGCTTTCAAATTCCATTCTCTTTGAACGGTTAACATATAAACAAATGAATAGCAATGTTCCATTTGACAGAAGTACAAGTTCTCCAAAACCTACAGAAACAACAAGGAATATCTCTGAAATGGATCACCTTAGAAAAGATTTATTTCGACATAAATTGTGTTTTAGCAAGATCTACAATTTTTATATAATACGATGTGCTCTGCTTCTTACAGTTTACCAGTTATGCAAAAGTCATCTACAATAAATAGGACTTCATGGGCTATAGCCAGATAATTCAACATATACACTTCATTTGTCATAAAAATATCTCAAAAATATGGAATTTGAATCAAAATCGGGAGAACCATTTTCAAGAAAACCACATTTTCGAAATATTTTCCATCTAAAGGGTAGTTTAGTGTGGAGCAATTTTCTTCAAAATTTTCGTGTCGAATCCTTGAAAGGCATTAAACTTAAATGTCAACTTTGGTTTTTAACCTACTTTTCGTATTTGACTTATGCTGTGCACAGTCTACCAGACTGTTTACACACACATACACACCCAAATAATGGTCAAATTGTCTAGATAAATTGACAATCACTCCTGACATTATTTATGATTATTTTGCGAGCGCGCAGTGTGAGAATGAAAACTGAAAATAAAAACTTTAAGTCGGGTTTGTTTAGTGTTCCGCGAAATTATTAATAACTCATTTATTTTATATGCACTGTTTAATATTTGTAGTGATTAAAAGTGAACAACATATAACTTACAATAACATTCATACATTTTAATTAAGTTTTATTTTAACAGTTGGCACTAAACTAATCCAGTAGGCTGTGACAACAACAAAAACAACAATTTCAGTGCTCAATCCAGGGAAATGGAGAATTAGACATTCCACGTGGTTTCCACAGTAAATTCCTTAGTCATCACTATTTTACTTCTTGACGTTTACAGCCCAATCTGTCATGATGTTAGCAATCTGTTCATTTGGTGTTTCCTCTGTGAATTCGTAACCTGTAACTGTGAAACGTCTGCTACTGATTCCATAATCATGACCTGATCTTTTCCATATTCCTTGACTTCGCCTCTTTAGTTAAAATATCAATATTTTCACTAGAATATACTTTATTTATAGGTGTTATTTAATATTCTGTACGACATGAAGTAAAACCTGGGTTCACTTTGAGCCATACGAAATTTGTGAAGTGTTTGATATAAACAAAATTGTACAGCAGGTAATGGATATTTTATATTACTTTCTCTACCACGTATAGTAAAGTAGAGGAAATATTGTATTCCATCAAACAATTCGATGTCGAGATTTCACCGGAAATGTATGTTTTAAGTAGTTAAATGTATGTTTTAAGTTCACTAGTACTCTAGCCTTCGACGTGTGCGGACGTGTCTATCGATCGCTCCGTGCTATAGTTTGTGACTCTACTGTTTACGTACCAAGTGTCTTCCTTTCTAATGGGGGAAGATAAAGTGGACGATATTAAGCCTTGTAAGTGGGTTTCTAAGATTGCTCAGAGCGGTTTGAAATGTGTAAACTGTGGAACTATTTCCCACAGCAGTTGTGTAGCTTTGTTAAAATCTATACATATTATAAATGAAAACGAGAGACTTATAAATTGCTGTGACAATACGGGAAATTTGGATCTTAGTGCTATTAAGGACCCATCTGTGGATAATAAGGATTGTACAACTGAATTGGTTTATTTAAATTATATTATTAAACAAAAAGACTTGATAATAAATCAACAGCAGGATCACATAGACACCCTAAAACTTCAAATCAAGTTATTACATAATTTGGACTGTGGCAATCAGCGTACGGAGATGTCAACTAAACAGAGAGACTCAATCGCTCCACAGGTAAATATGGAACATTTAACGGCGGAACTACAAGAACCTCGGGAAGTGACGGTGTGTGGTGTAACTTACAGTGATGTTGTTGCCCCCGGCACAGACAGTTCAGAAGACAACAGGGAAGATAGTGCTCAGTGCAAGACGAAGTCTAAATCAGGTGATGAAGGTGCAGTACAATTTAGTGATAGTGTTAAACAAGGTAATCAACCTGAAGAAGATTGGAAGCATGTATCCTACAAAAGTAAGTTGAAACCTAGAATTAAATTTAAAGCCAATACGAAGCCCATACAAAAGAAAGAATTTCCTACAGGTAATGCTACCAAGGGCAAACTTGCCGTAGCTGAAAAGTTGCATTTCCTGTTTGTTTCGCGACTCGACCCAGAGATTGAAAGTTCTCATGTCCTTGAATACCTTAATGAACGTAAACAGGGCAACTGTGTTGTAGAAAAATTGAAATCTAAGTATCCAAGTTACAGTTCATTAAAAATTGGTGTACCCTTAAGATCATTTGAGTCAGTTTATACGCCTGAATTCTGGCCTAGTGGTTCTTTTATCAGTAAATTTTACTTTCCAATGAAATCTTTAAACTACAAGGCTGTCAAAGAAAAAGGTCACGTAAATTTTGGTGAAACAAAACTTAAGAACCTGAAGAATAAAAATAAATTAAATTTTAAAATATTCTATTGGAATTTGCAGAGCATATTGAATAAAATAGACAGTCTAATTGACATTGTTAATGCTTACGATGTAGATATTATTTGTATCGGTGAATATTGGCTTTGTGACAAAGAACTGTTTTTGTTAAAAATTCCTGATTACTACTTGGCAAGTTATTTCTGCAGATCAAGTGGTAAATACGGCGGCTCTGCAATATTTGTAAAACATGAGCATGAATCCAGCCAATTTATGGACATAACTAACCTAGTTGTTCAAGACAATAATTTTGAAGCCTGTTGCGTCTTTATTAAAAGTATTAGTCTTCTGTGTGTTATCTTTTATAGAACACCAAGTAAGCTAAGAACCTGTTTTAACGACTTTTTAACTCACTTTAATGATATATTACAGTTAGTATTTAGTTGAAAAATGAGTATTAATATTGTAATCAGTGGTGATTTTAACGTCAATTTTAACATCAAAAGTAATGATTTAACTGATATAATTAACGTGTTTAAATGTTTTGGATTACGTTACCTGATAACAAAAATTACTCGACCTGCATCACGTACTTGTTTGGATAATGTCTTTACCTCCATACACCCCGACAAATGTACTGCGGAAGCTGTTCGTTCCATATTCTCTGACCACGATCCAATACTTCTTTCAGCTAATATTGATTATGATGACAACAATTTTCCAAGGAAATTAAAAACGATAAGAAATATCAATAATCATAATATAACATTTTGTGTATTTACTCATGAATACTAACTGGATTTATTTGTATAGTATAGTTAATCATGCCAATATTTTTACACATTTCTTAAATAGCTTTTATGAGGTTGTTCATAATGCCTTTCCATTTATAACTTTTAGACCCAAACCGAATAACAAATGTAATAATAAAAAGTGGTAAAACGATGAATTCCGAATTTTAAAGCACAAATGTATGATGTTTTATGATCTTTATGTTTATTTTGGTATGTATGAATACAAAAGCAGATATATCGAATTAAAAAAGAAATATCAACATACCTTAAAGTTGACTAAAGTGAATTACTATTCTGCATTCATTAAGAACTCTAATAATATATCAAAATCCTGCTGGTTTGTAATATCTGAACATTTAAATTCTAACTCTAAGTCTGATATATTCCCACCTAATCTAAATTGTGAGGGATTTAATTCTTTCTTTACTGATAAGGTCAATGACATTGTGAATAGAATACCCATTACTAACGAATCAATGTCCTTTCTAAACAAGTTGCCTAAGCCTAAGTGTAATTTTGATTTCTTAGAACACAGTGTTGAGGATGTTTACTCTGGTATTGTGAATCTGAATGATGGTGCATGCGTGGATGTCTATGAAATTAATTCTAAAATTCTTAAATTAGCTGCTCCATATATATGTGAACCATTAACAACTTATGTTTTAAATAGTTGCCTCATAGCTGGTCATTTTCCGGATGCTTTTAAATTTTCCAAAATAATACCAGTATTTAAGGAAGGAGATAAAACCTGTTATGAGAACTATAAACCTATTAGTATAATTCCAATAATTAATTGGAAAGGTGTTTGAAGCATTATTATGCAAGCAAATTGTGACTTATTTTGCAACCAACCAGTTTTTTAATAAAAAGCAATTCGGCTTCAGACATGGGATGAGTACAATAAAGGCTGTCACCAGCTTTCTGAAACAGTGCTATGAAAATATTAATAACGGTAACATTGTATCAATTAGGCTTTTTGATCTCTCGAGAGCTTTGGACACTGTTTCACCAAATATTCTTTTAGAGAAAGTGGCTTTTTATGGTTTTCATAATCACAGCATTCAATTTTTAAGATCTGATTTTAGCAATAGGACTCAGGCAACGTATTTTAATGGAATTTTATCTCAGTTCAAACCTGTGAAATATGGAGTTCCTCAAGGATCAATTTTGGGACCTGTACTTTTTATTATTTATATTAAGATTTTTATGTCACAGTGTAAGTAAAGATGTTCTCATGAAAGTGTATTATGCTCACATTTATTCGCATGCTAACTATGGTTTACTTTTCTGGGGGAATCACTCCCTGGGTACGAAGATCTTTGAACAGCAAACAAAGGCTGTTAGATTAATGTGTGGAGTTCATCCAAAAGAGCATTGTAAACCACGTTTTATTGATTTAGATATTTTAGCCCTGCCATCATTGTATGTGCTGACCTGCCTCGTGTATGTTAAAGAAAATTTTACCACTTTTACAGTTTGCTCGAACATTCACAACTACATGACACGAAATCGTCTGAATTTATACATCAACAAATTTAAACTTACGACAATTCAGAACAGTTTTAGGGTCTCTAATGACCTAGCTTTCGACGGGCCCTTAAACCCTAATCACTCACTCACTCAGAACAGTTTTATAGTTGTCTCTAATAAACTATACAATATTTTACCCGAAAGGATAAGGGATCTCCCTATCTCAAATTTTAAAAGGACTACGCCATACATTGATGGCCAATCCACTGTATTTTGTGCATGATTTTTATAACCTAGAATGGTAATTTTAAATTATGACATTATGACCACAGCACTCACGCGAACAAATACGTGACTCAACAATCAATCGGTAACATAAAGGTTTTTCCAGAGACTTCGGGAACTGTTGTCGTGTTTGTAGAAGTCGAGAAAGGTCCATGTTACGTCATCCTCCAGTTGTGCGTGGGATTGTCGTGAAATGAAGAGAGACAGTAAAAGAACTGAGTCAAGGCTACAAGAAGAAAACAGTTGGTGACTGTAATCTCACGAAAGACAGTGTTACGTCAGTAGAAGAGAACTGTTTTTGTGGAAAAATTTAGAAGGAACATGAAATGATAGAGAAATAACTGGACTGGGTTTGTAATTTTGTTACAGTACTTTTCTTAAATTGTAAGTCATCCGTTTTTTAGGACCTGAATATACAAAGATCTTGGGATTTCCAAGCAATCACACACCGATCAGCTCTTTAAAGATTTGACTATAGTTTAAGGCTACTCCTTTCCCATTGTATGTTTATGACTTTCTCTGCTCTAGTACTATCAATTCTTGCAAACTTGTTCCAATATCTTCTTCGTGTTAATGAAGATAAACAGTTTTATAAATTAATTTATTGTCCGCTTTCTTGTATGTGCAAGGGGAATGTGTGAATGGCTTTGAGCGATAGTCAAATCTTTTAAAGCTTTGAGATTCCATTCTTTGCACGGCTAACATATAAAAACTGAATAAATATGTTCCCTTTGTGGAAAATATAAGTATTGCTAAAATCACACAAATAACAGGGAATATCTCCGAAACAGTGCACTCCACAGAAAAATTCATTTGGACAGAAATTGTAAGTTTAAAGGAGATTTACATTTTTGTATAGTAATATTTGGTCTATGACTTGAGGTTTACCAGCTATGCAAAAGTCATCAAGAGTAAACAGGACTACATGGGCTATTGCCAGAAAATTCAAAACTTACATTTCATTTGCTATAAACGTATCTTAAGCATACGGCATTTTGATTAAAATCGTTAGTCATTTTCGAGAAAATCAAAATTTCCAAAAATGTCCCATACAAAGAGTAGCTCAGGGTGGAGGAATTTTCTTAAAAATCTTCGTGTCGCATCCTTAAAATACATTAAACTTGAATATCAACTTTGGTTTTCAACCAACTTTTCGTTTTTGGGTTATGCTGTGAACAGGCACACTGATAGATACACACACACACACACACACACACACACACACACACACACACACACACACACACACACACACACACACACACACACACACACACACAAATACACACACATGCGCACACACGTATCTTTTTCTAAAAATGCCTTTGTTTTTAAGAGGGGGTGAGGTAGTAGAGAAAGTAAAAACGTAGGGAAATGACCTGTTTTAACAGCCTACTAAAAAATTAAAACGTTTTCTCTCAAAATAAGGGCATATGACCAGCTAGCACACAAAGTAATACAGAAAGGCAGAATTATGTTCTTCTCTTACAAAATAAAGAGCCATTCGTTCTTATTTGTAGCGTAATGTATATACATGTTAAGGCTACACAGATATGTTGTTCCAGCTTTTTTTTTTTGGGGGGGGGGGCTACAATTGGTATGCGTCATGAATGACTAAGTAAGCAGAAGAATTTTTAGCACACAGAGGTACTCCCATGGCTCATGATATATTCACGTTTAGCAACATGAATACCAGTATCATAAAAAATAAAGAGAAAATTAGCCACAGCTGAAACAGAAAAACAAGCAGTCACAAAGCACTGCTTTACCCATTGTCAAAGCAAAAAAATTATTTATTGCTTTTTTACCGCATAGGTAGCTGAGGCACAGAAAGATTTTTATTCGTCCTAAAAATTTGACATAGAGATGTCAGTGGGAATATATGCTTTCATCTAAACATATAAATCAGATGTATTCTGAGAAGTCCGTTTATTCACACCAGTAGTTTTATAGGGATGAACGCTGATGCAGCATCAGATGGAAATTACTACCCTCTCAAAATATGAGACCTGTTTATCTCAGACATTATCTGAGATTATCGGACCGCAGCATCCATCCATCCATCCCTTTATATGCAACACATTCATCCCTTCATCACGATGTATAAATGTGTATGTGTGTACATTAATGAGAAATCTTTTAACTCCTAATGGGAACTATTTCATTCCACACAAAAAACTGGGTCACGATACTTAACTGAAAATACGAGTTTGTGGGTCTTATGAATAAAAAAATCGGTTGTGTTGCACTCACATGACTTGCTCTACTTGTAGTAACCATTCCTTCAAACCCTTATTTCTATTTCTTATTCGAGTTAGCTGAGATAAATATTTTCAGAAATTACCTTATTACTTATTTTCTTGTAGGTGCAAGGGGAACATGAGAATACAGTAGACTTTGAGCGATAGTCAAATCTTTTAGTCTTCAAATCCTGTTCTCTTTGCACGGCTAACATGAAAAATTGAATAAGATGTTCCATATGACAGAAGAAAAAGTTCTCCAAAGCTCATACAAATAACAAGGAATATATATTTGGACAGAAACTGTGTGCTTCAGCGATATCTGAATTTTTTATATACACTAAGATTTAGTCGATCTCTTAAGGTTTGCGAGTTAATTAAGGATCATCCAGAGTAAAGAGGGCTACATAGGCTATAGCTAGAAAATTAAAAATATGTATTTTATTTGTCAACAAGTATCTTAAACCTATCAATCAAAAGAGAGAGCCATTTTCGATAAAAGCAAAATTTTCCAAACGTTTTCCATGTAAAGGGTACTTTATGGTGGAGGAATTTTCTTCAAAATCTTTATGTGGCACTCTCAAAAGATATTAAAATTATTTACCAAATTTAGTTTTTAACTGACTTTTCGTTGTTGTTATTCTGTTCACATATAGCCCCCCCCCCCCACACACAAACACATACATACACACACAGATATTTTTGTAAAAATGATGTTTTTGGATTCAGGGGCCCTCGACACATATATTTCCAATGGAATTTCGACATCAATTTTTGGGTAGAATACAATACTTCCTATAGTTTACTATACGTAGTAGAGAAATAGTATAATGTGTGCGTGCGCGCGTGTGTGTGTGTGTAAGTGCAAGCAGTATAACGAAAAGTCGGTTAAATACCAAACATTTTATTTGAGTACAGCATCTTAAAAGGATGCCCCAAAAGAAGTTGCAGGAAAATTCCCGCATCCCAGACTACCTCTAACATGAAACATGTTTCGAAAAGTTGATTTTATCAAAAATGGATCAAAATAACACTTGTTTAAGACAGCTTTAAAAGAAACGAAAACCGTACCTTCCGTTCTCTGGGACTGTCCTCAGAAGTGTTCTTTATTTTGGATGACTTTTATAGAAAATCCTAAGAGATACAAACGATCTTAGTGGACAACAAAAGTAAATGTTAAAACAAACAATTTAAAAAACAAAAAGTACATCTTTTGTGGAGTGAATCTTTCACAAATATTCCTTATTATTTATCAGTATTTGACTATCGCTCAAGGCGTACTGTTTTCCCATATTCCACTTGCACCTACAAGAAATTCACAATAATTTCTGTAAATGTTTATTTGGAATAACACGAAGAAGGTAGAGGAATAAGTGTTTGTAAGAATAATTATTAGACAGTACCCCTAAGATAATCTCACTGTACCTCACGCCTACGTCATATTATTTATCGTTATACGAAGCCTTGCCGCTTGATTGGTTGTTTTAGGCCACTGTGCAAGGATGCGCCACTCCTTTTGCGAAATAACCTTAACCAAAACAAACGACAAAAAATTGCGTAGAAACGAAATACATGTTTACGCTTTCGATCGTATTGGCTAAAAGAGAAAGAAGAGAGTGACTGAATGCAGGTTGTCATACACACCTCTTATGATGATTGAATGGAATCATTAAATACATAGCAAGGCAGAGTTTTATAAGAAAAATTATGAAGTGTTGCACTCACATGACTTTCTCTACTCTTGTACTAATCATTCTTACAAACTCTTATTCCTATATCTCCTTCACGTTACATACTTGAGATAAACATTTGCAGAAACTTTCTCATCTTCTTGTAGGTACAAGGAGAATATGGGAATACAATAGACTTCGAGCGATAGTCAAAGCTTCTCTTTGTACGTTTAACACAAAAAATAACGATGTTTCCTTCTCCAAAAGTCACGCAAATAACAAGGAATATCTACGAAACGGTTAAATCTACAGAAAGAAGAAAAATATTTAGACATAAATTGTGTTTAGCAAGATTTACATTGTTGTGTAGTAAGGTTTGGTGTATCTCTGATGGTTTACCAGTTGTGCAAAGGTCATCTAGAGTAAACAAGATTACATTGGCCAAGAGCAAGAAACTTAAAGATATCATGTGCTACACGTAACTGCTGATTAGTTATTCCTGCAGGTAAAGCCAGATAAGGTTGTTGCTGCAGCAAACAATTTAGTAAAGTGTACAGGCGTCTAGCAAACGTTTCTGTGACAAGGATATCTAAAGCAATTCAGGAATTAGAATAAGAGTGGCATATGTAGCAACACATATACAGAGCGGGAGGTGGCCGGGGTTCGATCCCAGTCAACCGCATGTGGGATTCGTCGTGGACAAAGCGGCGCTGGGGTGGGTTTCCTCCGGGTTCTCCGGCTTCCCTCGCCATCTTATTCCACCGGTGCTCCATCTTCATTCCATGTATCGTCAGTGTCACCACCTGCGGTGCCGTAGTAGTAAAAGCGGGCGTTAAACACTACACATAAATGAACGTCCCACTCTCCAATACTGCACCTCGCTTATGACGCCAGTAGTGGGGATTGAGTGGCAGGGTGGCATACCAAGGCTACACTCAGATCGCTATAGTGGGTCTAAAGTGTAATAAAAGAAGTAAAGGGCAGCAAAGATTTCTTATGTTAAAATTATTATAAGGCTCTTCATAGGACGTACTCCAAAGGAAAACAATTGTTACTATTGATCAAAACACACATTGGTTAATACAGGAAAGAGTGAAAGAGAAAGAGAGGGAGACAGAGTGGCATATGTAGCAACATAATTCGTGCATTTGATTGTTAAGATATTTAACTAATTAGTAAATTGTATATCTGTTTTGTTCCCGCACCGCGTAAACATGCCTTCATCTTTATTCCATTAAAATGTTAAACCAACAAACAAATGTACTAAAACTGCGGCGTACAATATGCAATTTGATCATTATATAATAATTATAAAATGTGTGTGCATCCCAATTAACAACGTCCAGCCGGAACCATATAAATATCCTTTGTTTAAAAAAACACACATTTGTTTATCTAACTGCTCTTTCCATTTACATTTTAAGGGATTAACATGGCTTGTTTAATACAATGACCCGATATATGATAACAAATGGACCAATGAATTTAATTTCCTGTTTGCCTCGCTTCCAGCGACATTTAATCGCTTTGTGGGGTTCGTTCATGCCTCGCCAATTACTCGTTGTTAATAAGGCACTGCGACGATAACGAACACTCCCTTTATGTGTCCTAGAAAGACTACACAATAGCGAGAAAAAAGAGAAAGGGATGATAATCGGAAGTAATAATCCCACCAAAATGTAGCCAAAGAGACAGCGGTTGCCTCTGGCCAATGATCGTCGAAAAATTTTCGCATATGAGTATATGTACATAGGCACACTCACGCAACACTCCCTCTACACGTTGTTATACTTGTGTAGAAATATCGTCAAATTCATAGATTTTCTGTGTTCGGTACGTACTTACAGTAAACAGGGAAAGCGTTGGGACAAATAACAGGTGCCTTTACGGAACTTCGAGCCAAGTCCATGAATGCTCCATAGCTGTGCTGCCATTGGCTGACACGTACAACAGCTGATCCTGTCTACCAATCAGAACTATTCGAATAGCTTCACACAACAGGACTCTGTGCGCTGATTGGCTGTTACATTCTAACCGCTGATTGGCCGAAACCATTACGGACTGGATTGTACTGTAGAGACGGCGCTTCCGTGTTTCCTGTGGAATAGAAACTTTTAAATTTCTACAAACCGAACAGTCTTTTAGACTAGCTAAGGCGCCCTCGGGTGCAGCCCTCTGCTGTCTGAGCTCACAGCGCTCGTCTAACTTTGCTCACCTGACAAGCATCACTAATCAAGAACTGACTAATGAACAATCAACTGTAAGCATAACAGGAGGAGGAGATCTATCGATCTTCCTTGGCAAGGATTTAATTAAGGAACTAACCGTGCGTTTAGCAGAAAACATTCGATGTACGCTGTTAAGCGAGAAAAAAGTCAGAACAGCCTACATAACTGACTACCAACTCCTGGAGATGCTGCCAAATGATGACATACCTCGTTCCAAAGTCACGCAGCTCTACCATATGATGGCCGCACACAAAGCGCGTGTAGACGCCATCGACACTTGCATTTTCCATCACGACCACCGGTTAAATCGCAAGAACAATGGCAGACAATCATGCTGAAGAGGAAGAAAACATGTTATCCTCTCCTAAATCAGAAACAGCTTCTGTGACCAATTTGTTTCAGGCCAGCACTGCTCAACAAGATTCTGCACCAGAGTGTACGGAAGAGGGCGCTACTGTTTCAGCCTCTAACATCAACACTCCAGCACCCAATGTTGCACAGGCTTCGCTCCCACGGGCAAGACGCCCCACATCCATCTTCCTGCGCAACCCAGCAGATGCTAGGAAAGTTCTGAATAGCGTGCCCAATGATAAAGTAAATTAATCGCTTAGAATTTACGGGTAACAGTGGCACCGATACCACCTTCGCCAGATGACCCCCGTCACTTAAAACACCTCGAACAAAACAAAATAGAGGGAGTCACTACGCTCCCCCTGAAGATAGCTTCCTTCCGTCACCTTGAACGGCATGCCAGTGTTTATCACTGAAGATGAGGTCAAGGAGCTCCTCGTAGACAAAGGCTACTCAGTGGAACGTGTAGCCCAGCTGACCACCGGAGGTACAAACCCACAAACATTGCCTCACTTCAGGGTTGCACTGAAGAAAACAGAGAATGCGCGTCATATTTACAAAGAAGCGTGTTCCACGTTGCAACCAGTTTGTAGGTTCTGTGGTGAGGTTAGACACAAGCGAGTAATCTGCCAAAGGCTCACCGTCCCAGGTACGCCTCCACGCTGCTATGTGGAGATTTCAACAGCAATGGTGGTTTGATCTGCAAACTGGTAGAGCATACACCCTGGATAGAATGGCAATGAATTAATGTACATCAGAAACAGAAGTGGGCCAAGTACACTTCCTTGAGGGACCCCTGCATGAATTGATCGAGAGACTAAGGAAACTTCTTCTTTGCAGATGGTGAATGTAGTCGCAGACGAAACGTCTGGAAGAACAAGCCCATTAGACCACAGCCCATAAGCCCGGAATATATTGTTTCTAGTATGAAAAAGGAGGTTTAGACTGAGGAAGAATGAAGATCTGTACAAAAGTAAATAATGTGCAAAGATTGCAGATATAATTAGGAAAAGAAGAATAAGATGGTTCGGTCACTTAATGAGGGTGGATAACAATAGACTTATAAAACAAATATGAAGTGGAATTAACACTAGAAATAATACAGGATAGAGCAAAGTTAAGAAAGTTAACATAAATTTTCCAAAGCTTCCAGTTGAAAAAAGAAGAAAATAACTACGATTTGAGCGGAAGAAACAAGAAAAAATCACAGTGACAGGATGAAGAAATATTGGAAAGATAGAAAGGAAAAAGAAAAATAAGTGAATATAAATGCAGTGGGTTGCTTAACATGGTCCGTAGATGGCCTGAAACGATTATAAAAGATAATAATTATGTAATTTTATACAATTCCCTGAGTTCGTGTATTTGCATGGATCCATAGCAGCAAACACCGTGGTCATAAAGAATAAACAAGGCTACATGGGCTATAGCCGAAGAATTCAAAATATATATTTCATTTGCCATAAAAATATCTTAAACATATGGCACTTTAATCAAAATAGTAAGACCTATTTTTGGGAAAAACAAAATTTTGGAAATATGTTCTGTGTAGGACATAGTTTAGGACAAAGGAATTTTCTTCAAATTCTCCGTGTCACTTTCTTAAACAATAGTAATCTTAAATATCAACTTTGGTTTTTAACCGACTTTTCCTTTTTGAGTTATACTCTTCACAGGCAGACATAGACACACACACACACACACACACACACACACACACACACACACACACACACACACACACACACACACACACGTATTCACACAAGGGCCTTCTTCTAAAAAATCCTCTTTATGATTCATGGGGCTTCAAGAGATATTTCGGTGAAATATCGACATCGAAATTTTTGGTCGACTGCAATAGTTCCCCTACTTATTATAACTACTAGAGAAAGGAAAAAATAACATATAAATAGCAGAGAGGGATGGAATTCGTAGAGGAGCGAGAGTATGAAGAATGGAGATACGATGCAAAAGGAGGAGTTAGTCATAAAAAGGATTGAACTTATGTTACAATGGCATAGACATGTCAACCGCTTGGATAGCGAGAGATGACCCAGGTCATTTTTGAAATGCTCGCCGCATTGTAGAGGGAACAGGGGACAACGACCTAGGCCTTCACGGAAATTCAATATTTACCAGATGATGAGAGGAAACCCTACAACATAGAGATTGGATTTACCAGAAAAATGGAAATTGGTAACACAGTTGGAGAAGCCCTCAAAATTAAAAAGTAAGAGGAGGTACAATGTTCCTCAAAACATACTATACGTCTACTGACATCTCGATAGCATATTTTTTCAGGAATAATTTTTTTTCTACCTACTGTGTATCTACGCAGTTGCTGGAGAATGTAAATACAATAAAATTCCGATAACTCAACCTAATGTGGTCTACGAGGCTGTGCAATTACCGAAATGTCGAGTTTTACCGAATAAGGGGTCTGTTATTCACAATCCGTAACACAATACTGCAAATTATATAAATACCTACATATGCCACCACAGCATAAGAAACAAACTCATAACATATTGTAAAATGTTTTACGTATTAATGTTCCCCATTGTCTGATCTCTTTAACACATGCAATTTAATTTCCTTGTCTTGTTAGCTTGCCTTTTCTTCTAGTTAGACAGTGTTACTGGCACAGACATAACTCAACACAACACTAACAGTAAACCTGAGATCTTGGAAACTGCACTGTTACCACGTACATAGGTAATTTTAGATGTAGCGGGTGGCCTTGCTAGGATCTGCGCGACAGACATCATGCAAGCTGAGGATGTGGGTAACGTTTCTATTTTCATTCTTGGAATAAACAAGACACTGCTGATAATGCGAGATGGCACTGTACTTAATGACACACGGTCCACGATACACGGGAAAACAATCTGACAACCCTTTAGCCTACATTTCGTCAACGATGCCAACATTGGGGTGTCTACATTACAAACGGGCTTGGAACTGTGTGCCTCCTACATCATTGCAGAGCCTATATCGGTGATGGTGACTTTTATATACATGAACCAATACATGCTTATTGTCTTTGAAAAAATTTAAGAGCTCCGTGATTCGAGCTATAAGATCCTCCGCTGACGTTACAGGAGTGCCGTACATCATACTTCTGCCACACAGAAAATAGTCGAGAAGTGTCAGATCTGGTGTGCCTGTACTGGCCTTGGAACTGGTCCACCTCTACCAATCCATCGATTTGAATATGCGACGTTGAGCTGATTCTGCACAGTTACATCGAAGTGCGATGGTGCTCATGTCGACCATTTCAGCAACTGTGCACTGGTACATGCCACACTGCTGTTAAAATTTTACTGTGCTGGAAACTACACAAGTAATGCAGTAGGGTGCACACCAAGGACATTATGGGGGAATTTAGCGCATGCGCAGGAATGTTATGCTCAGGTCGTTCATCCCAGCACATAGATGGCTGAAGGGTTGCATACCTTACGTATTAAGATATCAAAACGGGTGTTCACAAATTGTCACAACCGTTCGTTCTTAAGTTTCGTCGCACTCCAATGTCCAAACCGTGCATTTCCGGACAGGGGTTCCTTTTTGAAAACCAATCAGTTTGCCATCCCACACAATATACTAGGCGTTGTCGGTGTGTTTTTGCGGCACCCAGTATATGTTCTGCCTATCTTGGAAAGGGCTCTAACGATTTGGTTCAAATTCTGTACTCTGTTAAGCTTTTGCTTTTTAAATTTACCTTTACAGATGCCTTTCCTGAAAAAAACGCTATTTTATACACACATGCAGCAAACACTTTTTTATTCCCTCATCTACGAATAAGTCATACAGTTTTCTGTACGTTTAAAATAGAAATTCTACGATTACATTGACATTCTTTTCTCTACTCACTTTTAGGCTACACATTCACACCTCTTTCTATATTCACTCGACCACAGACAATTTTCCTGAAAAAATGCAATTTTGCACCAAAATTTTATTCCCTCTTCTACAAATAAGTGATACCCTTTATTGTATATTTGAAATATAAATACTACATATTATATTCACACTGTTTTCTCTGCTCACTTTTAGATAACACTTCACATTTATTTCTCCACTCACTCTTCTACAAACAATTCATATATCTATATATGAAAAAGTATGTGTCTTCATTATATGCAGCCGTTAATCTCGAAAACCGCTTGACCAATCACGGCCAAATTCAGCAGACATATGTATCTTTTGACGGAAAACATTTTAATACTCTCCATTTTATTAAACAACATATTACTTTCACATGGTTTTCTCTCACTTTTTACGCAACACATTCACACATCCTTCGCTACACGCCTTTCTACATACAATTCATGCAATTTTCTATGATTAAAATAAAAATGCAATGTACTATATTCACAAGGTTTTCTCTACCTATTCTCCTTTTATGAGGCATAGTCACACTTATTTCTCTACTCGCACTTCGAAACACAATTCATGCAATTTCCTATATCTTCTCCCAGCAAACACGATTCAACAAAAAAGATACTAAAAATAAGGAAAGGTCGTCAAGTTACACGGAATGTCGAGTTTTCGGGATTCTACTATAAGCAGACTCAAGTTCTGGGCCATTCACACAGTGTGAGTTCTAAACTATGCACAAAGCTTGAGTTTGACCAGAACAGTACAATTGATATAATGAACTTTAATACATACATAAGTAGTGATAGTGCATGAATGGCGGTGGTCGCATCTGCTTCTCAAAGGACTCTATCTAAGGTTATCATATGCTGTCTCAAAGGCTGCTGTTTGACTTTGTGTTGCATAAAGTTGTCTCATCCCTGAGGACCTGGAGTGCGGTTAGCGGGATCCCTGCCTGCAGCTATGCGGGATTCAATATCGCTGTGAAAGACGGCAGTAATCTCCTCTTTATCTTGTTCTGTCTGCAAGGGACTAAGTCACAAAGACAAGAAAGAGGAAGGAGGATTAGGAGCGGGAAAGGTTCCGGCGCACATTTCACGCACTGCGGTCTCAGTTTTAACAAGCACCAGAGACTCGGGTCTTTTCATACACACACCATTCCAGCAACATTTTATATTATGTACCTACAGACTGAGAAGTGGTAGCGACATCTCCTTCATAAGTCATGTCTCCTTCATTTTCATTTCTTGTACACATTGCTCAGATTCATATAAATTACTAGCTGAACTACTGCTCCACGTTGCCTTAGGTCTCATGACTTATCCCCAAAACCTTCGGACTTGCATAATAGCTTGTGTTTCTTTGGAGACATTTACACAACATTCCTTGATGCACCTAAACAACTATTTAATTTAAACTCATAGCTGAATATGCTGTGCACGATGTCAAACTGCTCGGTTTTCAAATAAGAACCCCAGTCCTAAAATGCACGGTTTGGACTCTTAAACGCATCGAAGTGTGAGATGGATATGTGTTTACATTTTGTCAATAAACCCAACATCAAGCTGTCTATATCATAAACGGACTTCAAACTGTGTACCTCCTACGTCATTGCAGAGCCTACATTGGCGGTGATGTGCCTCATGAACATGACCCAATACGCGCGATTGTTTTTGAAGATTTTCAATCACTCCATGGACTCGAGCCATAAGATCCTCCGCTGACGTTACAGGAGTGCCATACACCACTCTTCCTACAGCTCCACAGAAAATAGTCGAGAAGTGTCAGATCTGGTGACCATGCTGGCCATGGAACTGGTCCACCTCTACTAATCCGTCTACTTGGATAATGTGCGACGTAGAGGTGATTCAGCACATTTACATCAAATTTGCTGGAGCTATCTTCCCAAATATTCTTAGGCTGCCCAACAGAAAACTAACAAAAGAAATCTGATGTGCTGCACTCACATGACTCTTGTACTAACCATACAAACTACAAACTCTTATTACTATATCTTCTTTGTGTTAGTTGAGATAAACATTTGTACAAATTATCCTATTATTTCCTTCCAGGTGTAAGAAGAATATTAGAATGCAGTAGGCTTTGAGCGATAGTCAAATATTTTAAAGCTTTGAGATCACACTCTCTTTGCACGCTTAATATATAAAAATGAACAACGATGTTCCATTTCACAGAAGTTTTGTTTTCCCAAACTGACACAAATAACAAAGAATATCTCCGAAATTGTTCACTCTACAAAAAACTTATTTAAACATAAACTGTGTTTTTAGCAAGATCTACATATTTGTACAGCAAGATTTGGTCTGTTTCTTACGATTTATTAGTTATGGAAGTTATCCAGAGTAAACAGGACTTCACGGGCCATAGCCAGAATATTCAAAGTATACATTTCATTTGTCAGTAAAATGTCTTAAACACGTGTCATTTTAATCAAAATCGTTAGAGCCTTTATGGAAATCGAAATTTTCGAAAAAATGTTGATGTAAACTGTAGTTTAGGGCGGATCAATTTTCCTCAGAATCTTCGTGTCGTAACCTTAAAAGACATTAATCTTAAATAGCAACTTTGGTTTTTAACAGATGTTTCGGTTTTGAATTATGCTTTCCACAGATTGACACACATTCACACACACACACACACACACACACACACACACACACACACACACACACACATACACACACACACATATATACACATATACACACATGGACCATTTTCTAAAAATGTTTTTTTTTTTAATTGGAGGGCGGGCCTCAAAATGTATATTTCTAGTGAAATCTGCACAGCGAATTTTTGGGTGGAATACAATACTTTACTATTCGTAGTAGAGAAAGTAATAAACCTTTGTAAGAAGAAACATTTTGGCAAACAAAATAAACAAGAACCAGTAAAAATTAATGGCAATGTTAGACAAGGTTGTCCTTTATCAGCTGCTCTTTTTATGGTCTATGTTGATGAAATAGTAAGAATATGGAATAATAAAGTTAAATGCCGTATAAGTGTTGCTGGAATTAAAATAAGAACCATGCTATAAACTGACGAACAAATATTGTTGCCAATGTTGGTATGGAAGATAATTTACACGGAATCTTCCAATGTTTAATGTTAGTAAAGAATACGGATTGAAAATTTCAGCTAACAAATCTAAAACGATGGCCTTTAAATGAGTGCATACTCTTAGATCCAAAATAATGTAGAGGAGGTAGTAATCGATCAGTTGTCACATGTTAAGTACCTGGAATTTAACGAGAATTTTATATCGCGGGAAAAATAAATTCAACCGCAGATGATATTGTCTGCCAGAAACTTACCTGCTTTACAAGAAATGATGTTTACAATTCAATCAGCTGGAAAGTCAGCCGGCTTAGGGATAAATGAGGATAAACCAAGTATGTGAAAACGGAAGTAAATCAAGCTGACAATACGATGAAAAAGATTAAAATAGGAAATTACAAATTTGAAAAAGTTACAATTTTTACATATGTATGCTCAAAAATAAATAATAAAGGATTAATTACGGAAGAAATACATCACAGAGAATTACAGGAAATAAAGCATATTTTGTATATCTTAAATTAATAAACTCTAAACTGTTAACGAAAACAAAAAACTAAAAACTTACAAAGCCCTGATTAGACCAATGGTAACATAGTCGCTGAAACTTGGGTATTGATGATTATGCTCTACGTATATTCGGGAGAAAGATTATAAGATGAATATATCCGAGAACAACACATGGAGAATCAGATCAAACTTGGAAATCAGCCTAATACTCAAAGGAGAGGATTTCGTGAGATATCAGATCGCTGAGATTGAGATGGTTAGGGCACATTGAAAAATGGAAGAATGGAAGAGTTCCGAAATGTTTGCTGCATAATGACATAAAAGGGATGAGAACAGGGGTGGCTCTGTGGGTAGTTCCTCCGTGCCATCGCACTACCTTAATAAAACGAAAAAATATACATTTTAAATTATTTGTATACTCAACGGTTACATCGAGAATACGAGTATTACTCTTATTACTCTTAAAGGTATAATGAATGGCTTGTCTGATAATGTAAAATCATAGAAGTAAAGGAAATGACAGTGAGTTACAAATTTACAACCTTGTTATATTAATATTCTTTGGATCCGTGGCACTTCTACCTGGTTTGGATTTGCAGTGTTCTTGGCGTAAAATCTGGGCGCTAGCGGAGTTTGCAGGGGAAGGGGAATAGCTCATATTCGTGTAACTGTCATGGTTTTTCTTTAGCAGCACATGCAAATTATTTGTACCAACCTTAGTACACACTTAGCAAGATGTGCTATATGACGAAATGAGAAATAAACCATTAATCACCATTGCTGCGTAAAACTAGAAAATCGTGTCTTACTATATCATTTATTTCCCGTTGTTTATACTTGCAATTATATAGATAATTGTTTTCAGTAAGGTTGGTGGCACTGCCAGTCATCCCTACATTTGAAAGAGGGGTGTTCTTGGATGTACGAACAGTAGAGTAAACACGTGGTAAACACTTGAGTGAATGGGTGATTAGATGTGTAGTGTGCGGTTTGCTTTAAGTAAAACGAATAGAGTTATTTCTTTATTAAGCAGTCCATTTTCTACGTTATCGTTAGAAGACAAGGTGAAAGTAAAATCCATGGGAAGACCTACTCCTCATCTGCATATAAACACAGAAAAAGAGTGCAGGGGTTAACCGCTTTAGGAAATTCAATAGTGACATTTACACAATAAACAAATGGCTCTGTGAATGTGAGGTGAAAAACCCTTTATTCTGCTTTCCATGCATTCTATGTG
The DNA here is from genome assembly GCA_030765045.1 of Tenodera sinensis. Lineage (NCBI taxonomy): Eukaryota > Metazoa > Arthropoda > Insecta > Mantodea > Mantidae > Tenodera > Tenodera sinensis. The sequence continues at coordinate 53,796,398 of CM060971.1, read as the reverse complement.
GTAGCGATAACAATTGGTCAAAGAAAGGTGTGGTGGACTTAGTTCACGTTTGGGAAAAAATTAAAACCTACTAGAAATCCAGGCAGCATAGATATAAAGAATGTGATGAATCTAGCTGCAGCTGAGATATCAGAGCTAAACTTGACTCCCAGTATCAGGAAGCAATCCTAAAGCATAACCAGCAAGTAGACAGAAACAGGTGCTGCTAAATTTAATAATCAACTGCATACGATTCTGTGAAAAGTTAGAATTAGCATTACGCGCACACGATGAATCGAAGGACTCGAATAACAAAGGCGCATTCCGAGAGTTAATCCAGTTCAGTGCTGAGCTATATAGGGAATTAAAATTACACTTGTAATCTTCCACTGCATTTAAAGGAACATCTGAAATCACGTACAATGACATTTCAGAACACATGCTGCAAATATATCACGATGAGGTAATTCAAGAAATAAACAAAGCTGATTACGTTGCCATTCAACACACGCAGCTGGTAGTGATATTGCGGTACGTTGTTGAAGACAGGCCTGGAGAAAGATTTTGTATGCTTATTATGCCAGAAGGACATGATATACGTAATTTATTTGTGAAATTTGAGGTAGCTCGAAATTTGATCAACTGCTTGCGACAAAAGTCACCAATAGTAGTAATGGTGGTGGTGGTGGCGGTGGTAGTGGTATCGTAGCCGTAGTCGTCGTGCATTATAAAACAAACAATTTCAAGGAACTATTCTGGCGCTGCCAGTGCATTCATGCTTCAGCTGCCACTGGGGAGACGGAGGGGAGGACCGAGAAAGAGGTGGCTACAGGATGCGAAATAGAACATGGCAAAAATGGTAATAAGGGGCTGGAAGGGGAAAGCACAGGACCGAGATGAATGGAGAAGAATTGTGAAGGAGCCCAAAACCCACAACAGCTTGTAGCGCCAACTACATAGATAAAAAGGCACATTAAAGAGTATGTTCAAAAACAAAGCTCGTAAACACTCTGTAGTGAAACTCTACAAATCCTTACCTACTCTGACTTATGGCTCTGAAACGTGGACAAGAAAAAAAATACCACGTCATTGGAGATGAAATGTGTAAGATCATTGCTGGATATACCCATATGAGTAAGAAATGCAGGGTGGGGCAGAAACCGTAAGCGGTTTCGAAATGAAAAAATATTTATGTTGATAATATTTATATGTATTCCTCTTAGAGTTCTTAGGACACAGTCCCTGGAGATTGGAGGGCACATTTCCCTTTGTGTCCTTTAGATGTCCAACACCGTTTTAAATGCACTGCTGTATACGTCGTTCAAACTCACTCATAACTTTTCTTAATGTAGCTGGTTGTATTCTGTTTAACTCCTTCCCAATTGGATGTTTTAAGTCTTGAAGCAGCCCCACAAGAACTAATCGGGTGCTGTAAGCCCATGCCTCGTCTCCAAATCTGGGAAGAAAGCAAATTCTCAGTACTGCCATGCTAATTCTTTCAGTATGTGAGGTTGCGCCATTGGGCTGGAACCTCAGACTATCAGTATCTTCAACTTGAGACACAAGAAAAGTTTCAATCATGTTTCTGTAGTGCATGGAATTTACAGTACACGTTTCTCCATCTTCGTCCTCAAAGAAATAGGACCTGATTTACCAATTTAGGATATAATTACGCCCCCTTCACCATTCATGACATACAGACAGAACTCATTTCCAAGGTCTACTCCACGGTCCTGCTACACATCCGCAACAATCAGCCCATCAGATCCAAAACAAGCGATTAATTCCAACCCGCTTACTGTTTCTACCCCAAACTGTACAATCAGGACACCCGACAAGAACTAAAGCTTGAAGAAATAAACTACATCATTGATAAATACAGAGAAGTTGGTTAAAATACGCACAAAGGATGAATACCGACAGAATTCTAAATATTGTCCCATTCTATAACACAAATGGAAGAAGAAACTCGGGAAGACTATTCAAGAGATCGCCAGATCAACATGGGGCCAAAAATTCCAAACTATGAAGTATAACAAGAACATTTTTACAAGATTGAGCAGAGAAAGTCATATAAGGGAAATATACCAGACGTTTTTAGAATGTTCTGCCTGTAAATGATGCGAATATTGTGTTCAAACCATAAATAACTGCCTATATAAATTTTGATGTTTTTTCTCCATGGTTTTGTATCAATACAAACTGACACTGCACTAAATTCCTGTATACTCAGATTATTTAAAAGAGGGCGTTGTAATAAATCTCAAACGTTTATTTTTTGTGTCTTTAATTTATGGCTGCACACGAACCACACACTGCTTTTATTTACGACCCCCAATGTCCATAAAAATTGATGTTATATGCTCGAAAATAAAGAGTTGAGATACCGAGAGTATCTCACTGCAACTAACTATATATATGTTGTTTTTCACTTCTTCGCGCCCAGTGAGTTCCGGTATTTGTTGTAAGTCTGAGAAATGCAGGTGCTATCTAAGTGGTGTTGAACAGACGGCAAGATAGGGGACGTTGAAATCACCTCCTTGCACCCGCTGGGACAGAATGCGGCATTTATCCGTGGTTACTTAGTCCCAGTGGCGGCACATTCTTACGTACAGGAAATCAAAGGCGTACACATTCATATTCTACTCCTGATTAACCTACGATTTACGTTTCAGAATGTGTTCAATATTTGGTGCAAAAGATGTAGTGCGCAGTCTCTAAACATAAGCAAGGTAATTTTCACTTATATTGCTACGATACTCACTTTTAATGTAGTTCATTGATAGAAATGTTTGTTCGCAGATATAAGTGGAGCCATAGACTGTCATTAACTAGATGCAAACAAACCTAGGTAATCTCGGGTACTCACAGCAGAGCAGAGATATAAATAATTCCAACCTTCTTTCTCAGAACATTTTACGGTCGTGGAATTCTGCAATGCAGGTAGTGTCATATTTTGTAGCTCGTGCGAAGCCTCACTATATTGAAACTTCAAAAATGCAAAATAAATGGATTTTTGTTTCAAATGGTTTTAGGTCTACAAATTGTGAAGAGAATGTGTCGTACAATTGTTTCAAAAGTTCTTTGTATTTTTCCAGTAGTGTAACATTTATCATGCACAGAGAGCGTAAGCAAGGGAAATGGTATAAATCTGAAACTACCAGTCTTAAAAATCAAGCACTTCACTTTATCTTCTTCATCTCGTAAACAAAGATATTGGTCTTCTCATTCTGTTGGATGTACTGCGATATTCTGCGCTTAGCAGGTCTAGTTCACCTTGCCTTGGTCAGTAGTGTGGTGAAAATAACATGTGTAGCGTGTGCTTGCCTGCTCAGCACCCTTGTGTTATCTTTTACGACTTATCCAGTTTTAAATATACTTAATGAGTATTTTTGCTGGCTCAACGCCAATACTTTGTGACTTAATTCCTTCTGATTCATTCTAAGTAAACCCAGCGGTGCAACAGCCCTTTCCGGGCCATGGCCTACCACCCGGCTACTGAATCCCTCAGCTCTGCCCACCTCAGACTTCATGGGGTGCAGTACTGAAGGTGGGACATGGTCGGCTCTCCGGTCCCTCCTGGCCGGTCTTCACAATCAGGGACCACTAATTGTCAATCAAATTGCTCTTCAATTGTCCCCTCAAGGAGCTAACGAGGCTGAATGCGCCCTGGACCAGATCTCCCAGCGGGAGAAAATCCCGACGCCAGTGGCAGAAATCGAACTCTTAGAGAGGTTTATTAGTCAATTGAACATTATTGAAGCTAAAGAATGCACTTAATGCTCGAACTGTGGGAGGTGGTTATGCTGCATTGCAGAAATTCTGTTCAGATTTTACGAAATACGCTCTGTGAACATTTGCTGTGAAGATGCTTGAAGAGCACCGATTCTTCTGCTGACTATGGAAGTAAATTTTATTTTAGAGTTATTAAACTAACTTTTTGCTAACGCTAGTTGGCAATATTGATATGCAAACTTAGTATGTTAGCTACCAGAAGAATGAAGTTTTGTCTGTACAGCAGACGGACAGAACCAATTCCACACACTGTGCCGTCACATGCACTACGAACGCGCATAACTTGATTCCTCTTTAATGTAGCTGGACTACTAAGCCTAATCATATGTAATTCACTAGCTAGAATAAATATAACGGCGATAGGAAATATTAACAAAATACATTTTTCCAGCTCGTCTTCTGATGGGCAGACAGTATTACTCCACATTTGAAACTATATGGTCTAACCCAGCTATGTCCAACATTTGCGAAAGAGGGAGTTTGGGCTTATCTCCGTCCACTATACTCGGGCTTTGACTATTTTAACCCTTTAAAAACGTATGCAATAAATGTCTGTGGTTTGTTTGATACTACTTACGTTTAAGAAGTCTATCGATATTTGGCAACAAAGTCGAAGTGTATAGCTCTAGAAGACACGCCAAGTGATCGTCGCGTAACATATTCCGATAGAGACTTTTAATATAGTTCAATTTGTAGAAACTCTATTAAAAAATGTGTAGAGCTATACTCACTTTTGTATAAACTATCCTTGTAAATGCGTATTTCTCTATCTACTACATTTTAATCGACATAAGCATCTTCAGAAATTATCCTATTGCTAATCTTCTTGTAGGTGCAAGAGGAATATGGGAATACACTAGGCTTTAAACAACTGTGAAGTATTTTAAGAGCTGGTTGCTGTGCGATGCCATTGACATCCCGTTCTCTTTGGAAGGTCAAGAGAGAGAAAATGAATAATATATTGGTATTTGAAAAAAAAAGCAAAAAAGATTCAAACACATATTAAAGAATATCTCGTAAATGGTTCAAGGAAAATTAAAACGAAGTATTTGACATAAATTGAGTTTTTTAACGAGATCCACTATTTTGATTTAGTAAGCTTTTGTCTGTCTCTTACCGTTCACCATTTATGCAAACATCATACAGAATGAAGAGGTCTGCGGAGATGATTCCCTGAAAATTCAAGTTATGACCTAGAAACTACGTTGAAATCTCCAGTTTGTGTCCGTCACTGGATAGTGACTGTCGTTCGATCTGCTCATTACGTAAGGTTCTCTAAAGGGAAAAGGTTGAACATCTCTGATCTGTCTTTTATTAACATTTGTTCAGGCGTTGCTGGTCCTTAGCAAAGTTTGCATAAGCATGTAAATAGTACAGTGTAATTTAAGTTTTGTAGCACGTCATGAAAAACTAATGAATTAGTGATTTTAGCGGAATCCAGAAAGGCAGTATTTGCGGTAAGTTGTGTAACTGGATGGGGTATGTTGCGGTGAGAGATGAGGATTGTGTGGCCTCTATCGATCCATTCCTTTCAGCCTCTTTGGCACTTCCCGAAACATGATAGATGCTTCTTCTTGTGGCAGCGTTGCAAACAGGGTAGCATCACTTACATTACTGCTATGCATTGTTCACAGAGAATAAGAAAAGAGGAAGAGCATACATACATATGTGTGGATATAGTACGGGAACATATCTGTGTTGAATGGGTTTTACATTTTCACCATTTATTTGTTATGGTCAAGAATTGGAAAACACCAAGTTTCAGGTTTTTACCTCTAATACTTTCTGGAACATCATGTTGATATATTTTAATTGCAAGCTCTCCTTAACACGGCCCAAACGTCTTAATTTTAAAACTTTATGTACAGTACATATATTTTTGCGCTCATTCTAATTTATTAATGACGGTTACTCATGCGGAATGCCTGCCTTCTTCAATATATTAATGAAAAAGTAATATATTTAACAATTGCTATTTTTTTACTTTTAAAAGAAGAAGAAACACTGTTTTTCAGTCAATAATAGAACAAATTGTAATGAATGCACTTAATTTTCAGCTAATTTTAAATTTCAGGCAGACAGATGGCAAACTGTGCCCTATGGTAAATATTGAATTTATAAAAATGCCAAAAATATGGAAGCTAAACGTGAGTGAGCGAGTGAGTGTGTAAGTGAGTGAGTGAGTGGGAGAGTGTGTGAGTGAGTGAGTGTGTGAGTGAGTGACTGGGTGAGTGTGTGAGTGAGTGAGTGTGTGAGTGAGTGAATGTGTGAGTGTGTGAGTGAGTGAGTGTGTGAGTGGGTGAGTGTGTGAGTGTGTGAGTGAGTGGGTGAGTGTGTGAGTGAGTGTATGAGTGAGTGAGTGAGTGTGTAAGTGAGTGAGTGTGTAAGTGAGTGAGTGAATGTGTGAGTGAGTGTGTGTGTGAGTGAGTGAGTGTGTGAGTGAGTGACTGTGTGAGTGAGTGAGTGGGTGAGTGAATGAGTGTGTGAGTGAGTGGGTGAGTGTGTGAGTGAGTGTATGAGTGAGTGAGTGTGTAAGTGAATGAGTGAGTGGGTGAGTGAGTGAGTGAGTGGAATTTAAGAATCCAACGACGAGGTCATTTGGGCCCTTAGAAGCAAAGAATCCTGAGGTTCAAGATGTGTAAAACGTTTTGTCAACTTTCTGACCTGTTGTTGGTCATAAATCCGCTTGGATGAGGATGAAACCTCCTGCATGGGCACATGTCTTGAAAAGTCTCGCTTTTACCTTTTAGCTTCATTCTCCTCACCCAACTTCTCTTACTTGGACTTTTACTCTTATTTCTATTATATTTTGTGCTGTATATGCATTATAATAAATCACAGGTCTGTATTACAAGTAAGCGATCGATCAATTCTATTTTATGTTTATTCACCATAGAAGAAAATGGTAGAGGAAGTTATGTTTCGGCTTAGTGCGAGGAAGTCGTTCAAGTTCACACCTCTAACAATTATTAAATATAACCAGTTTCATTAAAACAAAAATGCATCAATACTACCTAATTTCATATTATAAAGAACATTCAAATATTCGCGTTGTTCCTTCATCTTCGAGTAACATACAGATTACATAAATATTATTGCCTTTGTTGTTAGCTAATGTTGGATTTTTGGCAATGAAGTCATTACTCTTGCTCTTTAATATTTTTCACTGATGGCCGGTGGCCGGGCATATTTGAAGGTGGCCTTGGGCCATTTCCTCTTGCAAATTACATAGAGGACAGAGTGGTGAACAATATATCCCAATAATTTTCAAATGTTTTGCCAGGCATGACCCGTAACTAATCTGAAGGTTGCAACTGCCGTTTTTCGAGGATACACAGAAATTAGTGTTTCAAACCTTGGTAGTTCCCATCTTTTATTTTTTGATTTTTCATAGTAATATTTAGCTATAATTTTTTAAATTCAGATTTGACTAATCTTTTAGCTGCATAAAACGGTAGATTAACTATAGATTTCTGTACACAGCTGGTACTCCTTTTTTGTCATTACCACTAGTCCATAGTGACCTGCAATAGATTGGAAGCTTTAGGTTCTACATCATGTGTGACTCTGATATCATTACAAAAAGAAAAAAGCAGATACTGCCTAACATGGGCTGCCAGTAGGGTTGTAAAAATACTGTAAGCTACTATAAGTTAGTGTAGACTATGAAAATTTCCCTAGCAGCGCTGGTCAGTTAAGAACCTACCCACATAACCCGCACGTCAGGTGTGTTGCATACGTATCGGGCGTTACCTCATATCGATCGGGTTCTTCACGTTACGTGACCATGGGTATGCGAGTTCACACGCTACCTTCATTATTACCTTAATCAGGTGTCAATTGCCTTTTTGGACATTAAAACCATCCCAGTTTTATTTCAAATTCAAGAAACTTGTTGTTCAATAAGACTCCCGGAAACAAATATTGATTACGAAGTGCAGAAACAAAGAATTCAGTATCCCATCTTACACCCTTGTGTGTCGTTATTGTATGTCCACTTTACCGACCGTCACTAAGGGATAGTTCAAAGTTGTAATCCGGAATTCGGATTTCACTTATTCCCCAGGAGAAATCCCGTGCTAGTAATTTCAGTTAGGATGTGCTTGGTTCCCTCAGGCTCGAAGTGAAATGAAGGATACTGCACAGGGAATATGAAACTGTCAGGTGAAGATTTATTCCTTTGTATTGCTTCACAGCAGTACAACTAATAAACATTTGATGTGTTGCATTCACATGACTTTATCGACTCTTGTACTACACAAACTCTTATTCTTATATCTTCTTCATGTTAGTCAAGATAAAAGTTAGTAGAAATTATGTTATTGCTTATTTCCTTGTATGGCTTTGAGCGATAGTCAAATCTTTTAAAGCTTTGAGATCCCGTTCTCTATCAACGCTTAACATATAAAAATGAACAACGATGTTCCAAGGCACGAAAGTTCCCAGTTTTCCAAAACTGACACACAAACAACGAATATCTCCGAAATAGTTCACTCTACAAAAAAAAAAATATATTGAGACATAAATTGTGTTTTACCGCCATCAAAATTTCTTGTAAAGTAAGATTTTGTCTATCACGGTTTACGAGTTATTCAAAAGTCATCCAGAGTAGACAGGACTACATAGGCTATCGCCAGAAAATTCACAATATTCATTTCATTTGACATCAAAATATCTCAAACATATAGTATTTTAATCAAAATAGTTAGAGCCATTTTCAAGAAAATCAAAATTTTCGAAAAATTTTCCATGTAAAAGGTAGTTTAGGGTGGAGCTATTTTCTTCAAAATCTTCGTGTCGCATCCTTGAACGACATAAAACTTAAATACCAAGTTGGTTTTTAACCGACTTTTCGTTTTTTAGTTATGCTGTCCAAAGACTGAGAGACACACAGGCACACACACGGACCTTTTTCTAAAAATACTGTTTTTGGATTCAAGGGGCCTCAAAACATATATTTCCGGTGAAATGTCATAAATGCAATTTTTGGGTGGCATACAATACTTCCTCTACTTACCAGTAGAGAAAGTAAAAAATGAATGTTTGCATGTTTGTCTCTTATGAATTTCTAAACCATTGATCCATTTGTGATGAAACTTTGGTGGGTGGTTGTGCCTAGGCCTGCACATGTTCCTGACCTAAAACTCGATCTATATAAATAATCCCAATCTCAACCACTGTGATATTTGCGGATTAGAGGCAAGACATTATATAGAACCTAAAAATCCAATTGAATATGCACTTTAATAACTAGATTATGTAACCAAACAAGTTTTACTACTTTCTCTACTACGTGTTCGTATTCTAGCCTTCGACGTGTGCGGACGTGTCTATCGATCGCTCCATGCTATAGTTTGTAACTCTACTGTTTACGTACCAAGTGTCTTCCTTTCTAATGGGGGAAGATAAAGTGGACGATATTAAGCCTTGTAAGTGGTGTTCTAAGATTGCTCAGAGTGGTTTGAAATGTGTAAATTGTGGAACTATTTTCCACAGCAGTTGTGTAGTTTTGTTAAAATCTATACATATTATAAATGAAGACGAGAGACTTATAAATTGCTGTGACAATACAGGAAATTTGGATCTTAGTGCTATTAAGGACCCATCTGTGGATAATAAGGATTGTACAACTGATTTGGTTTATTTAAATTATATTATTAAACAAAAAGACTTGATAATAAATCAACAGCAGGATCACATAGACACCCTAAAACTTCAAATCAAGTTATTACATAATTTGGACTGTGGCAATCAGCGTACGGAGATGTCAACTAAACAGAGAGACTCAATCGCTCCACAGGTAAATATGGAATATTTAACGGCGGAACTACAAGAACCTCGGGAAGTGACGGTGTGTGGTGTAACTTACAGTGATGTTGTTGCCCTCGGCACACACAGCTCAGAAGACAACAGGGACGACAGTGCTCAGTGTAAGACGAAGTCTAAATCAGGTGATGAAGGTGCAGTACAATTTAGTGATAGTGTTAAACAAGGTAATCAACCTGAAGAAGATTGGAAGCATGTATCCTACAAAAGTAAGTTGAAACCTAGAATTAAATTTTAAGCCAATACGAAGCCCATACAAAAGAAAGAATTTCTTACAGGTAATGCTACCAAGGGCAAACTTGCCGTAGCTGAAAAGTTGCATTTCCTGTTTGTTTCGCGACTCGACCCAGAGATTGAAAGTTCTCATGTCCTTGAATACCTTAATGAACGTAAACAGGGCAACTATGTTGTAGAAAAATTGAAATCTAAGTATCCAAGGTACAGTTCATTCACAATTGGTGTACCCTTAACATCATTTGAGGTAGTTTATACGCCTGAATTCTGGCCTGGTGGTTCTTTTATCAGTAAATTTTACTTTCCAAGGAATTCTCTAAACTACAAGGCTGTCAAAGAAAAGGTTCGCGTAAATTTTGGTGAAACAAAAACTTAAGAACCTGAAGAATAAAAATAAAATAAATTTTAAAATATTCTATTGGAATATACTGAGCATATTGAACAAAATAGACGGTCTAATTGACATTGCTAATGCTTACGATCTAGATATTATTTGTATCGTTGATCATTGGCTTTGTGCTAAAGAACTGTTTTTGTTAAAACAGTTACTACTTGGCAAGTTATTTCTGCAGACCAAGTGCTAAACATGGCGGCTCTGCAATATTTGTAAAACATGAACATGAATACGGCCAATTTATGGGCTTAACTAAGTTAGTTGTTCAAGACAATTTTGAAGCCTGTTGCGTCTGTATTAAAAATATTAGTCTTCTGTGTGTTACCTTTTATAGAACACCAAGTTAAGAACCTGTTTTAACTACTTTTTAACTCGTTTTAATGATTTATTACAGTTAGTATTTAGTCGAAAAATGAGTATTAATATTGTTATCAGTGGTGATTTTAACGTCAATTTTAACATCAAAAGTAATGATTTAACTGATATAATTAACGTGTTTGAATGTTTTGGATTACGTTACCTGATAACAAAAATTACTTGACCTGCATCAGGTACTTGTTTGGATAATGTCTTTACCTCCATGCACTCCGAGAAATGTACTGCGGAAGTTGTTCCTTCCATATTCTCTGACCACGATCCAATACTTCTTTCAGCTAATACTATGATGACAATAATTCTCAAGGGAATTTAAAAACGATAAGAAATATTAATAATCGTAATATAACATATTTTGTGTATTTACTCATGAATACTAACTGGATTTATTTGTACAGTATAGTCAATCATGCCAATATTTTTACATATTTCTTAAATAGCTTTTATGAGGCTGTTGATAATGCCTTTCCATTTATAACTTTTAGACCCAAACCGAATTACAAATGTAATAATAAAAAGTGGTGCAACGATGAACTCCGAATTTTAAAGGACAAATGTATGATGTTTTATTATCTTTATGTTTATTTTGGTATGTGTGAATACAAGAGCAAATATATCGAATTAAAAAAGAAATATCAACATACCTTAAAGTTGACTAAAGTGAATTACTATTCTGCATTCATTAAGAATCCAAAATATATCAAAATCCTCCTGGTTTGTTATATCTGAACATTTAAATTCTAACTCCAAGTCTGATATATTCCCATCTAATCTAAATTGTGAGGGATTTAATTCTTTCGTTATTGTTAAGGTCAATGACATTGTGAATAGCATACCCATTACTAACGAATCAATGTCCTTTCTAAATAAGTTACCTAAGCCTAAGTGTAATTTTGATTTCTTAGAACCTAGTGTTGAGGATGTTTACTCTGGTATTATCAATCTGAATAATAGTACATGCGTGGATGTCTATGGAATTAATTCTAAAATTCTTAAATTAGCTGCTCCATATATATGTGAACCATTAACTTACGTTTTCAATAGTTGCCTCAAAGCTGGTCATTTTCCGGATGCTTTTAAATTTTCCAAAATAATACCAGTATTTAAGAAACGAGATAAAACCTGTTATGAGAACTATAGACCTATTAGTATAATTCCAATAATTAGAAAGGTGTTTGAAGCATTATTATGCAAGCAAATTGTGACTTATTTTGCAACCAACCAGTTGTTTAGTAAAAATCAATTCGGCTTCAGACATGGCATGAGTACAATAAAGGCTGTCACCAGCTTTCTGAAACAGTGCTATGAAAATATAATAACGGTAACATTATATCAACTAGGTTTTTTGATCTCTCGAGGGCCTTTGACACTGTCTCACCAAATATTCTTTTAGAGAAAGTGACTTTTTATGGTTTTCATAATCATAGCATTAATTTTTTAAGATCTTATTTTAGCAACAGGACTCAGGCAACTTATTTTAATGGTATTTTATCTCAGTTTAAATCTGTGAATTATGGAGTTCCTTAAGGATCAATTTTGGGACCTGTATTTTTTTATTATTTATATTAATGATCTTCCCGTTTCAATTAGTGATGACAATTTTACTCCTTATTGTTATGCAGATGATCTAGCAATTACCTTATATGACAAAGCTGAACACATATTAAGACCTATACTACACACGGTAACACTAGTAGTTAACAATTGGTGCAATGCCAACAATTTGGGCATAAACACTGGAAAAACTACTCACATTCAGTATAAATGTAATACCAGATGTCTCGGAAGCTCCATAAAGTTTTTAGGCATTTATATTGACTCTGACCTTGGATGGTCAACACATATTAATCATATCTTTGAAAAAATAACAAAAGGAATTATCATGCTGAGAATTTTAAGTCACAGTGTAAGTAAAGATGTTCTCATGAAAGTGTATTATGCTCACATTTATTCGCATGCTAACTATGGTTTACTTTTCTGGGGGAATCACTCCCTGGGTACGAAGATCTTTGTACAACAAAAAAGGCTGTTAGATTAATCTGTGGAGTTCATCCAAAATAACATTGTAAACCACGTTTTAGTGATTTAGGTACTTTAACCCTGCCATCATTGTATGTGCTGACCTGCCTCGTGTATGTTAAAGAACATTTTACCATTTTTACAGTTTGCTCGAAGATTCACAATTACACGACACGAAATCGTCTGAATTTATACGTCAACAAATTTAAACTTACAAAAATTCAGAACAATTTTATAGTTGTCTCTAATAAACTATACAATATTTTACCCGAAATTATGAGGGATCTCCCTATCTCAAATTTTAAAAGGACCTTACGCCATACATTGACGGCCAATCCACTGTATTCTGTGCATGATTTTTATAAGCTAGAATGGGTATTTTAAATTATGGGGTTGCTATACTGTAATAGTTTTTGGCAATAAACACTGTCTATCTATCTATCTGTAGTAAAGTAGAGGAAGTATTCTATTCCATTGAAAAGTTCGACACCGAAATTTTATAGGAAATATGTGCTTTTAGGCCCCCTGAATCTAAAAAAGAAGCATTTTAAAAAAATGGTCCGTCTTTTCTTGTCAGTCTGTAGAAAGTATAACTGAAAAACAAAAAGTCTGTTAAAAACTAAAGTTGGTGTTTAAGTTAAACGTCTTTTAGGGATGCGACAAGAAGATTTTGAACGAAATTTCTTTACCCTAAACTACCCGACACATGGAAATTTTTTATTTTATCGAAAATGATTCTATTTGATTACTATGCCATATGTTCAAGACAGTTTTTTGACAAATAAGATGTGTATTTTGAATTTTCTGGCTGTAGCTTACGTAGTTCTGTTTACCCTGGATTATTTTTGCATTATTCGTAAACCCTAAGAGAAAGACCAAATCTTACTATACAAAAAATGCAGATGTTGCTAAAATACACAATGGATGTCCAAGGACTTTTTGTGTAGGGTGAACTATTTCGGAAATATGCGTTGTTATTTGTGTGATTTTGGGAAAACAAACTTTCTTCAAATGGCACATTGTTTTTCAAGTTAGCCGAGCAAAGAGAACGGAATTTCAAAGCTTTAAAAGACTTGACTAACGCTCAAAGCCTACTGTACTACTGTATTCCTATATTCCCCTTACACCTACAAGGAAATAATCAATAAGATAATTTACATAGATGTTTATCTCAACTAACACGAAGAAGATATAGGACTAAGAGTTTGCGGGAATGCTCAGTACAAGAGTGGAGAAAGACATGTGAGTGCAACGCATCAGATTTTTCAACATAATATTGTATTGTGCTTACTGTAATGCTTTATACGTTTTTGTGATTATAAGTCAAAGTTAATGCATTTCTAATACCAGAGAATCGTTTAGCTTAATAAATTTTGCTTATCTCAAGCAATATTTGCTACACATTCCATGATAGGCATTAGGAATTTGGAGATAAACCTAAAGAAAATGAAAACGTGACTTCCATACGAAGCCAAATGTATCCACGCTTCCTCCACCTTTCCTTGACCTCATTACAGTACCACGCCTCTAGCCACGTATTGCAACTGTCAGAGTCATTGGTCAGTAGTTATGCCTCGCCTCTTAGGAGAGCCCATAAGACGATAAAAACAACTGAGATATGCTCCCAAACACTGCGTGCTACTAAATTAGCGCTCTGTACAGCTCTGACAGGTGCCATGGGGACATTTCCTTAAAAGCCGACCGGGATGAAGTCAGTGAAGTAGCTTTATTTACTTGAAGAAGATATCGGGGTGCCTGTAGTGCAGTGGCAAGTCTATGCACACAATTAAATTGTGTATTCCTGCAAGAGCTTCATTTTGGACGCGTAATTAAAATCTAGGGCTCTGGGGAGAGGCTTTGCTGTGTCAAATACTTTCGTAGCCTGGGAAAGAAGGTAGAATTTCTTCCTCTTTAGTGAAAAGTTAATAGCAAGGGCATGGTGTGTTTTCCCTCTTGAAGCGGGCGTTTCTTGCTTGAATGTCTTTGGCATTCCAAAGTACGTCAAATGGCCGAAAGCACATGATTTTGGTACGTATATCTGCCATTTATCTATGCTAGATACAAGAAGTACTATATTCCATTAAAATATACATAGTACTTTGCTGAAAATGTTCATCCTGGACGAACCAAAATACTGTGAAAAATGACAAAGTGCAGCCCAATTACTTTTCTATCACATTATTTTTCTTCTAATCTTTTGTCCAAAAACACAGTTCTCTTTTTCTGATGTTAACAAAGTATACAATCTTTCGTGATATTAAAACTTACAACTGCCTCACCCTCACTGACACACTATTCGACACAAAAGCCGCCTGCCTTCACGCGACCCGCAACTTTTATAGCGGTGGTGACGTAGCCAGATCTTTCTCGAACATCTACAAACAAGTCGGCCACCGGACACTTCTTGAATGATCATACAAACCCTCTTTTAGACGTGTCGCGCTCATTGTTGTCATGTGTTTGCTCGCGTGAGTGGTGTGGGAAAGCTTGAACTTGAGCGCCTGCATTGCGTGCCGCGTCAATGGGGCGGGGCTGCGCTAACCCCAACCCCAACCGCCCTTTGTTGTGTTGCCGCTGCCGTGCTCCAGCGTCCGAGCACTTTACTAAAAATACTCATACTGCACCAAGCAAACATTTCCCCTTGCTCTACTGTCACCGTTGCAAAAGTAGAGCCTGCGGATGCAGGAGTTGAAGATGAGGAACTGTTATTATTTATTACTGGCAAGAACAAAAGCACCATACCAGCTTGATCGAGTCGAGGTTGCTGAGAATGTCATTTTCGCTTCATGAATGTAATTTCGTTTTTGCCTGGTAGATGGTAGTAGTGATGCAAAGTTACGCCCTATATGATAAATACATCAGTGCTCGATGTATTTTGATTCTATTTTCCAATAATGTGTTTGATGCTAATGAAAAAATTACAGCGCTGAAGAACAATATCACGTTCTACATAGCGTTGAGTACAGGGGCCCAGTGTTGCCATTCTTGTTGGAGCGAAAGAAGTAGATGGGAAACAGATAACAAAGGAAAAAAAAGTAGCATTTCTAATGCATTGCAACAGGAACGAACCATGGCTCTCCTTCCTCTGTATAATTGGGAACGCGAAACTTGTGAGTAATATTATTTATTTAGAGCTTATTAATCACAGTTTAAGTGTTCAACAAACACATTTTTTCGTCTTTCGCCTCCCTCTACTACCCGGCAAAGATTGCCACCTGCCTCCCCTCTTAGATCAATCACTGCAATGGAACGAGCATTAAGATACTTAAAATTTCAGTACTAAAACGTAAATATAGGCCTGAAAACATAAAATAATTTGTTCTCAAACACACCAATGGAAGTTCATAGCATCCAGCATACCAAAGTAGGCTCCTCTAGTCCTCTTTTTTTTTTTTTTTTTTTTTTTTTTTTTTTTTTTTTTTTTTTTTTTTGTCGGTCTGGGTGGCTCAGTTGGTTAGATGCTGGCCTACGGATCCCAAGGTCGCGGGTTCAAACCCGGCCCAGGCCGATGGTTTTTAAGTGTGCTTAAAAACGACAGCTCCATGTCAGTAGATTTACTGGCATGTAAAAGAACTCCTGCGGGACAAAATTCCGGCACACCGGTGACGCTGATGTGATCCTGGCAATTGACAGCGTCGTTAAACAACAAAATAATTTA
The DNA here is from genome assembly GCA_030765045.1 of Tenodera sinensis. Lineage (NCBI taxonomy): Eukaryota > Metazoa > Arthropoda > Insecta > Mantodea > Mantidae > Tenodera > Tenodera sinensis. Next base: position 53,780,118 of record CM060971.1, on the reverse strand, counting down.
ATTTTTTTCTAGTCCTCTTTTACCAACAGAAGCAATGTTAATGAATATGCCACATGACTTGCAAAATGCAAACGTATATCCTTTTTCACTTTTCAATAACCACCCCTTTAAACTACGGGATTGTTCCCATTTGAATTTGTAAGTTTGTGAGTGCTGAATCTTTGTGTTTGGTGCCACACTCATGGTCACTAAGCACTTCACATAAATTTAGCAGAACGAAAACCACTACTGTGTGCACTGTGTAACGCGAAAGACGCACGTTACTACGGCAATATTTATAACAAACTGAGGTGGGGTGAGAAGCTATGCAAGGGTTGAAGCTCTTAGTCAGTAGTGATAGCGACTTATTTGTAAATCATATGACTGATAAGGTGATGGGCAGCCCCTTTCGTTTCTCAAGGCGTAGAGGCATTACGCGGCAATAACTTGTGTTTCTCATAAGAGGCTGAGAGAAAAGGACTTCACCGTAATACTCAACATGACTTCACTATTTATCAATTAGGAAATTATAAATTTCCTTTAAAAAACGATACAATTTACAGTATTTTCCTGTATTTTAAAAAACAGGGGATTTTACATTTTTGTAATTAGCCGAAAGTAGAAAAGCAGATGTGCAAAAAATAAGGAGATCTCCTTCCAAACAAGTAAATCTGGCAACACTGCAGGGGCCCTATGAAATGTTTCGATGGCATGGTTTGACAATTAATCCACAAAAACATGTACACCTCGGTTGCGCTTGCCCAGCATAAAATCTATAATCCTGAACAGTGTCCAACTCCTTTGAAGACATTTAAAATATATCACTTGCGTTTAAACCAAAAGTTGAAGGCTGGCATGGTAGCTCAGTCGGTAGACCACCTGCCTGTGCAAGGAGTTCCGGGTTCGATTCCCGGCAGGGGTGAGGAATTTTTCTCCAGCCAAGAATATTATCCTCCCTAGATTCAGAAAGTGTCAACGGTGTGTGAAGTTAACATTTAAAAATCCCTAAAGACCAAAACCCACTGTTAACACTGGTATACGAGTACCAACATTGGTATAGGCAAAACGTTCCAGAGAAAAAGCTGCCGATATGACCTTTGTAATTAAGGACAGGATATAAATGAAACAATTAAAAAATTTGAAATGTTATGATGCAGGAAACAAATTTTAAAATACAAAATAAATGCATAAAACACCAAAAATACTTTATCCAAACAGACATTGAACAATCATATACCGTGTGGAAGGGAAGTCATTACATTAATTTAAAACAGTGGCAGATCTCGGTATTTGGAACACATTTTGTAGCTGACCAATTCCTACGCAAATACTTTAGTTCTGCCAAAAAAAGCTGGCAACAATGCAGATTGTATGAGTGTCGCTTTCCGTAGTTCAGTACATAAACAAACTTCCTAATGGTGCGTCTTGAGAAGATAAACATACACCGTGCCTTGTCCTGTGTTTCCTGTGTGAGTGTAGACCAATCACAAGAGTTAGTTCCCAAAACATACACAAAAGTAAAAGTGCCCGATCTGTTTACATGCACAAACCAGGTTAATTCCCTGACGAGCCTCAACGCAACGTTATCTACTTATCTATTGCTCTGAGAGAGCAGCTCGGAGTATTCCTTCACGTCTTTTAAGTGATTAATTATTTCGTAACTCTGTGTGATGTCCCATAATTACTACCAAACCTATGCCAGAGATAAGTTACTCTACGCATCTTACAAGTAACAAAGTGTTATTTTCCTACATTCTTATGGAATTACGTGTACAATTTGGACAAAAAACATTTACTTTTTCGAAATCAGCTGAACACAGAACAGAATGCTAATGAGAGTGAATGTCATACAGCATATTTTTACTTTCTCTACTGGTAAGTAGGGGAAGTATTGTATTCCACCCAAAAATTCGAAGTCGAGATTTCACCGGAAATACATGTTTTGAGGCCCCCTGAATCCAAAAAAGCATTTTTAGAAAAAGGTCCGTGTGTGTGTCTGTGTGTTTGTGTGTCTGTGTGTCTGTGTGTCAGTCAGTTTGTCAGTCTGTGGACAGCATAGCTCAAAAACGAAAAGTCGGTTAAAAACCAAAGTTGGTATTTAAGATTAATGTCGTTCAAGGATGTGACACGAAGATTTTGAAGAAAATAGCCCCACCCTAAACTACCCTTTACATGGAAAATTTTTCGAAAATTTTGATTTTCTTGAAAATGGCTCTAACGATTTTGATTAAAATGTCATATGTTTGAGATATTTTTATGACAAATGAAATTTATATCTTGAATTTTCTGGCTATAGCCCCTGTAGTCGTATTTACTCTGGACGACTTTTGCATAACTGGTAAACCGTTAGAGATAGACCAAATTATACTATACAAAAAATGTAGATCTTGTAGGGTGAACCATTTCGGAGATATACCTTGTTATGTGTGTGAGTTTCGGAAAACTTGGAACTTTCATGAAATGGGTCATTGTTGTTCATTTTTACTTTCTCTACTGGTAAGTAGGGGAAGTATTGTATTTTATATGTTACGTGTACAAAGAGAACGGAATCTCAAAGCTTTAAAAGATCTGACTATCGCACAAAGCCTACTGTATTCCAATATTCCCCTTGCACCTGCAAGGAAATAAGCAATAAGATAATTTGTACAAATGTTTATTTTAACTAACACGAAGAAGATATAGGAATAAGAGTTTGTAAGAATGGTTAGTACATGAGTAGAGAAAGTCATGTGAGTGCAACACATCAGATTTTTAACCTGGCATTTGTTCCTGATGAATACCATGGAGAATAAAATGGTCGAAAGCTTGAGTTTTATAAATTTGACATGGCTGATCACCCGAGAATCAATTAGGTTGCATTTATGTTTTAATCATAGAACATTGTGTGATTTGTATGTTGAAGGGTCAGTAACTAAGGATATGTTAATGTGTTAAGCGAGTAGAGAAAACTATGTAATACATTGCATATTAAAATCATAATATAAATATATATATATATATATATATATATATATATATATATATATATATATATATATAAATGTATATACACACTTATTTATTGAAACTACTGCCTTTGCACTTATTGTAAAATGGTTTACCCAACTCATAAACCTGAAAATGTGCACAAACTTTCAACACAATCGGATAAGTGGTATAGCAGGGAAAAAAATAAGCATTCATTTTTACTTCCTCTACTAGGTATAGTAAGTACGGAAATAGTGTAAGTGACCAAAAATTTGATGCCGGAAATATATGTTTTCAGGCGCCCTGAATAATAATAATAATAATAATAATAATAATAATAATAATAATAATAATAATAATAATAATAATAATAATAATAATAATAATAATAATAATAATAATAATAATAATAATAATAATAAATAATAATAATAATAATAATAATAATAATAATAATAATAATAATAATAATAATAATAATTTTTACCAAAAGGTCCCTATACATGGTTGTGTGTGTATGTGTGTGTGTCTGTGAACAGCATAACTGAAAAGTGAAAAGTCAGTTAACCAAAGTTGGTATTTAAGTTTAGTATCTTTCAAGGATACAACCTGAAGATTTTGAAGAAAATTCCTCTACCCTAAGCCACTCTTTCCAGAGAAATTTTTTGGAAAATGTGTTTTTCTCAAAAATGGCTCAATCAATTCTGATTAAAATGTCATATGTTTAAGATATTTTTATGGAAATTGAAGTTTATGTTTTAAATTTTCTCTCTATAGCTCATGTAGTCCTGTTTACTCTTCATCATTCTATAACCACTAAACTATAAGAGATAGTCCAAATCTTACTGTACAAAAATGTTGATTTCGTTAAAACACACAATTGTGTCAAAGCAACTTCTTTGCGGACTGAATCATTTTGAAGATATTCCTTGTTATTTGCCAGGACTTTGTGATGCCTATAGACGTTATAAAATGGAAGGACGTTATTCATTTTTTGTCTCTTGGTTATGCAAAGGGAACAGAATTTCAATATCTTCGTATAGGGAGCATTCTTGTGACAGTTGGCTGTCGCTTAAAACCTACTGTGTTCCCTTTCCCTACCAACAAAATGAGCCATAATATAATTTCTACAATTGTTTACCGCGATTAACATGAAGTAGATAGCAGAATAAACGTTTGTAAGAATAGTTTGTACAAGAGTAGAGAAAGTCATGTGAGTGCAACACATCGTATTTGCATATGATCACACACACACACACACACACACACACACACACACACACACACAACACACACACATACACACACACACGTCGAATTTTGAGAACGAACGGTTGTAACAATTTGTTTACATTGGTTTTGGCATCTTAATACTGAAGGAATGCAACCCGTTACGCATCTGTGTATTGGGATGAACGACCTGGGCATAATAACACATGCACATGCGCTAAATTCCTCCATAGAGTCCTTGATGCGCGTCCTACTGCGTTACTTGTGCAGTTCTACAATAGAGTAACGTTTTTATTTTTTTAACAGCAGTGCGATACGAACCAGCAAACAGCTGCCGAAATGTCCGATTTGAGCTCCAGCACACTTTGATGTAAATGTGCGGAATCACATCAACGTCACATATTCAAGGTGGACCGGTTCCATGGCCATCACGGTCGCCAGATGAGACACCTCTCGAGCATATTCTGTGGAGATCTATGAGGAGTATGGTGTATGGCACTCCTGTAACGTCAGCGGAGTCCATAGAGCGATTGAAAATCTTCACAGGCAATCGCACGTATATATATAGTTAAAGCTAAAAGCTTCGACTAACAAAATTTATCACTTTCATAAAATGAGAACATATGGGCATGTACGTCCTCCCTGCGTGTTTCATTTAAAGTATAGCAAACGATGTAGATGTGGCATTGTTATATATTTTAATGAAAAATCATGACAGAGTTCTAAACGGATATAAAATTTACCTCTGCTTTAACGGATTTACAAGCGAAGCGCTTGAGTAAATGAATACCTCTATTCAACTGTCTCGCTCAAGTTTTAATCACCATAAACAAACGAAAGTGAAATGAGTAATTACAGAGTTGTACTAAAACCGAAAAGTGGGCGTTCTTCATGTGTACTCTAGAATGAAATATATCCTGAAACATTTTATGACTTACTAGATGGATGTCTGTGCAATAAACTGAAAGTACAGTCAGATTGTTTAAACTCGATAGGAGCCTTACCGGCTTGAGGTATAAAAAAGTTGTAATGCATGTTGATATATCTGTAATATTGCAATACTGAAGGTAGTAACTTTCAGAATATTTTCATGCGAGAGATTTTATACACAGACATAAACCTCTCCTTTTATTGTCCATATTTCTTACGCGTATCTAATTTATATACAACACCGTTTACTTCACCAGTGCCATGTAACAATGAAATATTCTTCTTCTTCTTTAGCCTATTACCCTCCCCTCATGTAGGACTTACATCCCTTAGGACTTACGAGCGTGTGCCTAGAATCAGACGCCTGTCGGGGAGCACAGGGACCTATGCACTAGATAAAGTGAAGACCTGGAAGAGGGTGGTCAGCCAAGCACCAGGTGTGAGAGTGAGGAAGAGGATGATATGAAATGCAGGCGAAGTCAATGAATGGAAATGTGATAACGGAACAATTGGTGGAATGAGAGGCGGGGGAAACCGTAGAACCTGGATAAAACCCACCCAGATGACACTTCGTCCACCATGAATACCACATGTGGGTCCCAGGGATCGTACCCAGGATACCTTGGTGATAGGCGAACGCTCTAACCACTCGGCCACGGCGCCGACCTAGTGATTTGTTAATAAATATATTAATAATTTAAAAACGGTTTGACATAGGACATTAACATTTTGTCTTTAGTATATTTTTTGTGCTGTGTGGAAACAAATCAAAGCCATTAGAACAAAACTTGAATTTTTATTTTCATAGATATATTGTCTTAAGTGTTACGAAACCAAATATAAAGACATTCGTAGTTCAGCCTATACAAAAGAAGAAGAATACGAAAACATTATTATTCATCCACATATTTGTGCTATCTGCAAATACCACACATTAGCCAAATTTATGATGGATAAAGGAAAATTGTATACATAGGGTTGCAGTTGCAGTTGCAGTAAGGAATTATTCTGCTAATAGGACAGGCAGGAAGGTAAAGCAATAGTATTATAATCCCTTAACCAGCAGGGCTGGTGAAAGTGGGAGTACGCAATCTCGGCTTGTTGGGCCACTGCCGCAGGTGCTTGCCAATAATCCGGGCTCATTAAATTTGCAGCACGTGTGACAAAGAAGGTAAGCGAATCAGCTAGGGCATCCCAAAGCGTCGCAGCGCTGCCGTCGGCTAAAGTAATCTGCGAGTGCATTAACGTCGCTACATGTGCAGGCATCGTTGCCAACCCAGTAAAGGAACAAAAAGAAGAAATTCAATGGAAAATAAAATTCCAGTGCTTTAAAAAGAATAAAAAAAGAAATCTCTGTAGCGCTCAACCCAGTTCCAGACTGAATCTTCGCAGAGAGTGTAGGTAGAGGTGCCAAATATAACACATATTAGTATCCCAAATAACAACAAAAACAATTATGGACAACTAGCTGAAATACTCAGAGTTGCCCATAGTTTGACTCGTTTAACCCTGAGTTGAAGTTGTACTTACCCAACAGCCTTCTTTCTTTGGAGACATTTAAAAATATTACTTAGCACACTTAAATGTTTAACTAAAATTCTTAGAATACTATAAGGAATAAAAAATAAACGAAATAAATAAATAGAAACACCGGGAATACAATGCAAAATCAGTGTTGAACAACTACAAATACCGCAGGAAGAAAAGCGAGTAGAGAAAACCGTGTGAATGTAAGTAGAAAAGTGTATGAATTGTTTTAAAAGAGTGGGAAGAGAAATAGATGTGATGTGTTACGTAGCAGATACATATTATGGTATAAACGATACAAATATTTGCACTCACCCTCCTAACGTCCTGTATGTTTATTATCTTTATGTATAAAAATGAATGCTTGTATGTCATTTGTGTGTTTCACGGAGAAGGTTTCTGTGCTATCTATTTTACTACGCAACGTCTACATTCACACGGCTTTCTCCACTCGCTTTTCTTTTACGTAACGCACACACAACTCATTGTCTACTTGCCCTCCAACACATATGTTTGAAAAGTTTGAAATAGGAATGCACCTGCCTTACTCTACTAGCTTTTCTTTTACATAATACATTCGTATTTCCTTGTCTACTTCCCTTCAAAAACAATTAATACGATTTTCTATGAGTGAAATAGAAATGCAGATGAAACGTATTACATTCACACAGTTTTCTCTGCTCACTTTTCTTTTACGTCATATTAGTTGTTTTTTCTCTTTGTTGAACAGATCTCCCACAACCCAATCATAATCTTTACTACCTAATGTTTTCTTGCATCGTCATAACTACGTCGTACAAAAAAACAACGCCTGTCGTATAGATTGTCCGTTTTGTTTCCCACTTAAACGGTGACATACTGGCCTGTATCTGTGGGGTCATTGACCTTGTAGTAAGAATTGAAACTGGATCCGGTACACTATTTGTTGTCACGAGGCTAGACTTTTCGGCGTCATGGCTTCTGTTCTATGCCTACTTAGAAATATTAATCAACCTGAAAAGTTACTGTTCTTAATAAATAATATTATAGGTTCTCAAATATAGCAAATACTGATCAATATTGTTCATTGCACTGTCTTCTTGTTAGGAGATTATAGGCCTGATACCGCCAGTGCTGAATATGCTAAATTCAGGTTGCATTTTTTTTAGAAACTACCTATCTTTAAGTTAACATTGAACATTTTGCACAATGTAGGCATATGTAAGACATCTAAGCCCACTGTTGAATGCTATAAGTTTGCTTAGTAAGTATATACGAATATTCAAATATCAATCAATCAATTAATTCATTTAACTCCTAGGTGGAACATAGGAACGTAACAAATCTTCACCATCTTCTCTGTATATTGAGAAAACTTGCATGTCCTTCTACGACTTATTCACTGATTTCAAATCTGCGTTGACTGTCCTTCTCCTGGTTACCCTCGGTCTTACTTCCCCCTTGTGGATTACATTCCAATACCTGCCTAGTATATTCTCGGGTTTCTTTCTTAGTGCATGTCCAATCGATGTCAATCCATTTTCGTTTCTTCATTTCTTTATCAATTTTTATTTGATTTGTAATTTCCAATAGTACACTATTGCAGATGATCTCCGGCAACCAAATTCCCAGTATGTACCTTAGGCACAGATTAACAAAAGTGTGTACCTTTTTATTTGTTTCTTGTGTGGTTCTCCATGTTTCACAACCGTACAGCGATAGAGATAGTACGTTTGATTTAAAAATTATAATTTTAGTATTTCTATGTATAGTTTGTGAGTTCCATACTCTTCTAAGTTGATAAAAGGCATTATTTATTTATTTATTTTGTTACCTGTATCTTGATCTGCTCCTCCATTCAGGGATACTATATATCCTAAATAATTAAAATATTCAATTATTTCTATTCCAGGTCTATCTACGCATATGCACGATCCTTTTTCTAAAACTGCTTTTCTGGATTCAAACATATATTTCCGATGAAATCTCAACATCGAATTTTGGGTAGAATATAATACTTCCCCTGCTTACTATATTAAGTGCAGAAAGTCAACATTGAAGCCCAAGATATAGCCATGAAGATAAATGAAAGAAATGAGAATGAATTTGTAAAATACACCTGCTGTCACTACATATTGCTGACATATTTTATTAGTTGGTTGCGCAATATTGCTTTGTTATTGCAAGTGGTATACTACTTCTTACCAACAGGAGTATGATCTAGAAAATCCCAAGGATTTGGAAGAAGTTCATCTTCTACTTTGTGATGATAATGCCTTATCCGTGAACGACAACTTATGTAACATAGGTGATTCCAGTTCTGAAGATAAACTGATAACGAGAGCTTAGAACTCAGAAACTCATCATACAGAAGAGGACGAAAGCAACCTATGTGATACAACGTATATCATAGGTAACATCATTTGCTTGTCAAATATACTACTGCTACTGCTATTACTACTGGTACAAATTATAATGTGTATTGTGTTCATACTACACCCTATCTTTCCGTGATCTATCTAGCAAGGCAATACTAATAAAACAATGTATATTTAAGCTGAATGAAGCTAAGCATGAGAATGAAGCAAAAATTAAACTTAAAAAAATCTGATGTGTTGCACTCACATGACTTTCTCTATTCTTGCACTAATCATTCTTACAAACTCTTATTCTGCTATCCTCTTCGTGTTAATTGAGATAAACATGTGCAGAAATTAGGTTATTACTCGTTTTCTTGCACGTGCAACTGGAATATTGGAATACAGTAGGCTTTGAGCGATAGTGAAATCGTTTCAATCTTTCAAATTCCGTTCTCTTTGCACGCTAACATAAAAAAATCTGATGTGTTGCACTCAATGATTTTCTCTACTCTTGTACTAACCATTCTTACAAACTCTTATTCCTATATCTTCTTCCTGTTCCTTGAGATAAACATTTACAGACATTATTGCATATTTCCTTGAAGGCGCCAGGGGAATATTAGAATACAGTAAGCTTTGAGATTCCGTTCTCTTTGCACGCTTAACATAAAAATATGAACAACGATGTTGCATTTCACGAAAATTTAAGTTTTATTAAACTGACACCAACAAGGAATATCTCCGAAATGAATCACTCTGAAAAAAAAAAAATATTCAGACATAAATTGCGTGCTTTAGCAATATCTACATTTTTTGTAGAGGAAGATTTTGTATATAATTTTAATCAAAGTTGTTAGAGCCTTTTTCAAGAAAATCAAAATTTTCGAAAAAGTTTCCATTTAACGGTAGTTTAGGGTGGGATTATTTTCTTCAAAATCTTAGTGTGACATCCTTGAAACACATTAAACCGACATACCTCCTTCGGTTTTTAGCCGACTTTTCGTTTTTGAGTTATGCTGTCCACAGAATGACAGACTGACACACACACACACACACACACACACACACACACACACACACACACACACACACACACACACACACACACACACACACACACACGGACCTTTTTCTAAAAGTGCTTTTTTTGGATTCAGGGAACCTCAAAACATACATTTCTGGTGATATCTCGACTTCGAATTTTTAGGTGGAATACAATACTTCCTCTACTTAGCAGTAGAGAAAGTATAAATTAATAATGATATTCCATTTGGCGTAAGTTTTCTAAAACTCACGTAGATAGCAGGCAATTTCTCCGAAATGGTTCACCGTACAAAAATTTTATTTGGGCCTAAATTGTGTATTTTAGCAAGAGATACATTTTTGGGTAGTAAGATTTGGTCTATCTCTTATAGCTTATCAGTTATGCAAAAGTCATTCAGAGTAAATATAACTTCATGGACTATAGCCAGAAAATTCAAGATACACAGTTCATTTGTCATACAAATATCTCAAACATATGGTATTTTAATCAAAACCGTTAGAGCCATTTTGAAGAAAATAAAATTTTCGAAATATTTTCCATGTAAAGGGTAGTTTAAGGTATGGGAATTAAGATCTCTGGAATGTCGGAGATCAACTCACAGGAACAGGTCAGTTAGCCTAAACCATGATGTTAATGATGAAATGCTTGTTTCTCTGTGAAGCGTGGAGTTGCCTGACTCCATCCTAGAACGACAAAAAACTGAGAGGAAAGGCCCTCGTTCATGCAATTAACAATTCCAACTGGTGCACTAATTGGTAATCAGTCGGTCGGTCGTATGCCGGAGTTACAGAGCTTATAGATGGTTTACGTGAACGCTTTTGAAACAGCGCAAAGCATGCGAAACACCATCAAAAGCCTAATCATTCACAAACAACCCTTTGGTATCAAAATTTGATGGCAATGTATTAAAAGGGAAAAGGACGCGTTTTCCTCTACACAAACAATACTGATTTTTGCATTCCCGGCATTTTTAACAATACCATATTAACTCTCAAATTACTATTACTTTATGGCCACCCTCTGTAATTATTTCCATTTTCTATTTAAATTTTTTGATGAAAGGCATGTAATTAATAGTTATTTTCAATCACTGTTTCTACTGCGAAATTTTTCATTGTTGGTCTTTCTGAGAAACAAAGAAATATTAAGTTGGTCATAAAGTAGTGCCCCATCCGCATAATGTGATTCAAGTAAAAAGATATAAACGAATAGTTCAACGATGTTAAATATTACCTCTACAAACATGACAAGATATAATACTTAATTTAAAGTACAATTGTTTTAAAACTTGCCCAGACATTTTATTACCAGCGGTGGTCACCTCCGTTGTATAAGCTCTTCAATAAGGATTGGCATAATATCTAATATGAATCACGTCAAGAAGTAATAGTTCAACAGTATTAAATATTACCTTTATAAGCATGACAAGTATAATACCCAATTTTAAAATAAATTTGTTTTAAAAATTGTTCAGATACTGTGTTACAAGTGGTGCCCACGTGGTAATCTAAGTTTTGAAATGAGGTTTGGTTAATGCTTCATTGCAGAAGCTAACAGGAGATGCAATACACTTCTGGGGAGTCATGGTAGGCCATGACAATATAAGTTTGTTTCGTGACATTGTTGACTAATATTTATATACGTAACACATAACTATGTGTTTTTATAAACATCATCTGTGGAAAAAGGAAGCAGTTTTACTGAGGTAAGCAATGATATAATATACATGTTCCGTGAATAGCCAGAACGTGCACAATTTTTGTAAGTAACGCAAGCCGAAGTTAACTGCACCAGTTACCTCAAACAAAATGGAGGTTACTGAGTACAGGAGACAATATAACCTATCTACCACACAAAATAATCACTTTAATGTAACCAAAAGGAATAATACACAAATTAGTTATGCTTCAATAACACAAACTACTCCCAATAGAGACCTAGCAATTATTATCGATGCACATGAAGGTATCCTCACAAAGGACTGTGTAATAACACTAGGAAACCTCACAGTTCCCTCAAATATTCGGTATGGGTCACGAATATCGAACTCACGAGTTTTCATAATCCTATCATCAAAGGATACTGCGCAATATTTATGTCTGAAACATTCTATAGCAAATATTGATGGTGAATTCTTCACATTAAGACCTCTTATAACCTCAAACAAACATGTAATACTATTCAACGTGTGCCCTGTCATACCCAACTACATAATAGAAGAAGAATTTTTGCAAATGGGTATAACCCCAAAGTCACCATTTCACATATCAAAGCAGGTATTCCTATTAAAGCATTCTCACATATCCTTAGCTTTAGACAACTGTACGTCGCACCAGAAGACTTGGAGTTACTGCCAGAATCCCTTCAGGTGACGTACGACGGAACCACTTATTCGATTTACTGATCAGCAGATATGCCTATTTGCTTCCTTTGCAAGGTAGAAGGACATTTAGCTCGACATGCACCTCAGGTAGCTGTGGCCATGAAGAAACTAACTCGCCACCAGCAGGAAAACAAACTCATGGAAGCAATAAGGAGTTTCCTGAACCACCGAAGACCAGCAGTGTATCAACTGATAACATAGAAGAGTAGGAACCACTTAATGGAACTGATGCAGAAAATACGGACCTCCCATAAGTACCTGCACAATGTTCTACCGTTGATGTCTGGACTACACAGAAGACATTCTAGCGGTTAAGATCCCTTTAACCTGCCACAAACCACCAGTCAACAGGCCTAAACCACCTCTAACAACAGAAAAGCTTACTGTTAGTGACAGAGAAGAACGCAGTTCCTGGTCTGATATCTCCTCTACACACCAGGAGATGCGAAGATGAGTCACACGAGTCGGGCAGCAAGAAACAGCCGAAAAAGAAGCCCAAATGAGCACGGATTTGTGGACCCATAGACGATCTCACAAAAGTCTAATGAACTCATCACCCTCTGAATATGTACTAGATTTTCTCTAGCTGTAGAAGTTGCTTGAAAACACTTGCAGATGTTCTACCCATTGTCATGAGCTACACCAGTGATATCAAAGGCTTAATTGAGACACTTAGAAATCTTTAGCCACATTATCAGGGGAGAAGCATTAAAAACAGAAGCTCAAGAATTGAAAATGAACTGCTAAGAGCTCTTCAGTACAATAAAAATCTCTACACTGAAGACACAGAAAAATAAGTTCTAATAACAAAAGGTGTAATAATATTCTAGGATGGAGTCATTTATATTGCGGTGGAATATAAATGGATTTTGGCCACAACGCGAGCACCTCAAATATGCAGTCAATAAACATGGACCTCAAATGATATTATTGCAGGAAAGTAACTTACGTGATCATTCCGTAGCTAATATCAAATACTATACGTTACTTTTTAAAAATCGTACCTCTACTACGTATACCATGATAGTATTCCTCACATTGAATTGTCCCTTACAACTTCATTAGAAGCATTTTTCAGAGAAGTATAATGGCATCTTCTGACATTTAAGTAACTGATAATGATTACTTGATTGAAATTAATATTATTACTTACAGAGAAACACATTTTTGTTTTTACAAAGTTGGCGTTAAAATTCCTTTTCATTTTAACAAAAATTATTTTTCGTGAGTCAATGAATAAAGCAGTCATCATATGCATATTTGGATCTTTAGATAACACGCTTGAGATTATGTATGGAAATTAACATACAAATGAGCGCAAAACTGAAATGTGCGGAATACATTTCATACAAAATGCAAAACAGAGGAAACAGAACAGTGTTGTTGCACAACAAGGCAGTTAAAATGAAGAGCACACGTGACTTAAACATGTAGGAGAAACTGTTTGGTCAACATGCTTCTCAAGCATCCATAGAATATTTATATAATATTATTACTTTCTCTACCACGTATAGTAAGTAGAGGGAGTATTGTATTTCACCGGAAATATATGTGTATGTGTGTGTTTGTGCCCACGTGCGTGCGAGTGCATGCGCGCCTATTGGTCTCTGGAAATCATAACTCAAAAACGAAAAGTGGGTTAAAAAGCAAAGTTGGTACTTAAGTTTAATCTTTTAAGGATGAGACACGAAAATTATAAGAAAATTGCTCCACCCTAAACTATCCTTTACATGGAGAATGTTTCGAAAATGATATTCTCGAAAATATTTCTAACGATTTTGATTAAAACGCCATATGCTTAAGATATTTTTACTTATGATAAACGAAATATATATTTTGAATTTTCTGGCTATCGCCTATGTAGTTCTGTTTACTCTTGGTGACTTTTGCATAACTGGTAAACCGTAAGAGAGAGACCACATCTTACTATGCAAGAAATAGGTCTTGCTAAAACACACCATTTATGTGCAAATAACTTTTTTTTTTTAAAGTGAACCATTTCGGAGATATTCCTTGTTATTTGTGTGAGTTTTGAAATACTTAAAGCCTACTGTATTTTTATATTTTCCTTGCACCTACAGGGAAATAAGCAATAAGAAAATTTCTGTAAATATGTATCTCAACAAACAGGAAGAAGATATAGGAATAAGAGTTTGTAAGATTGGTCAGTACAAGTTGTAGAGGAAGTTATGTGAGTGAAATACAGATTGTTTTGTACGTGAACCAGTTCGGAGACTTTTCTTGTTATTTGTTTTAATTTTGCAATACTTAAACTTTTTCAAACGGGAGACAGTTATTAATTTCTTTTACTTAGAGGAGTAAGATTTTTTAAGAATACTCTGCGCAAGAGTAGTCGTGTAAGTAGAGCACATGAGATTCTTTTTTCTACTCTCTTCGTGTTAATAGTCATAAATATTTGCTGAAGTTATGTTATTTTATATTTCCTTGGGGAAATTTGGAATACATATTTGAGCGATAGTGAAGTCTTTGAAGAGCTGGCCGCTTAGTTCGCTTTGTAATTCCATTTTCTTTACATGGCCAAGAAAGGGAGGGTGGGAGAGAAAGAGAGAAGGAGGGTGTGGGAGAGATGGGGAAAGAGGCATGAGAGAGAAGTATAAGAGGAAAAGAGAGGGCAATTGGAGTTGGGAAAAGAGAGAGGGGGAGGTATGAGAGGGAGAGAGAAGGATGAGCGGAAAAGACAGGGCACTTAGAGAGAGAAAGGGAGAGAGGGAAGAAGAGGGTGAGTGAGAAAGAGAGAGAGGGTGGGACTCTGAGGGAGAGATGGGCAGAGAGGTATGAGAGGGAGAGAGAAGTATGAGAGGAAAAGAGAGGGCAGTTGGAGATAGAAAGGGAGAGAGGGAAGAAGAGGGTGAGTGAGAAAGAAAGAGAGGGAGGGAGGCTGAGGGAGAGATGGGGAGAGAGGTATGGGAGGGAGAGAGAAGGATAAGAGGAAAAGAGAGGGCAGTTAGAGATAAAAAGGGAGAGAGGGAATAAGAGGGTGAGTGAGAAAGAGAGAGGGAGGTAGGGTGAGGGAGAGATGGGGAGAGAGGTATGAAAAGAGATACGAGTTAGGGATGGAAAGAGAGATATGGAGAGGAAGTGAGAGAAAAGGAGACGGGAAGATGCAAATAGAAGGTGAGAGATGGTTGAGAGGGAGGAAGAGGGAATTAGTGAGAGAGACAGAGAGGGCCGTAGCATCAATTCTAGGGCAACTTTGTCCAAACGAAACGTCCAATTTCTTGCTTTCATGGTGAAGAGGTACCTCCCGCACCTTTTTCTTCACAGTAGTTCAAACTCCAGAAGCTGTTTTAAACTTCTTGAAGAGATAAGTTCTGTTCCATATACTTTCCCCAGAGTAAACCCAAGAAACAACTTCTGAAGAGGTTTGTATTATCCCTTGTGTTCTTCAGGACGATTTAAATGCATTACATGCTTAGAGCTCATTATCCATCTGCAGTGTGCAAACAGAACTTCCCCCATACTCCTGTTTCACGAACCACTGCATCTAAAGTAAGGAATGCTTTAATTAACTTTAAAGCGGATGTAGAAACAATGGAATTAAAGACAAACTGTTTCTTTGCAAGATAGTGGGAATTAGAATCACGCTACATTTACAAGGGAGATTGAGGCAAGTTGACATACCTTGCTTTGTACTGCATTTCCTTAAATTACTCAATAATTATTTATACAACTAGTGAGATATGAGTATAATTATTGTTCTAATGTTTTTCGCAAGAAGGATGCTTAAGCAAATTTCTGTAATTACATGAGAGCGGTATTAATATCCACCCCATTAGATGCATACTTTTAATGCTTGACCATGCCGTGATGTACATCTTATACGGCATTGTAATAAACCCCATTATGTCCACTTCTTGATAACGATATTGATCCACCAATCAAATGTCCACATGTTTGTAGAAACCTTGGTAATCACTAATCAAAGGTGCACCAATTCATAACTACACTGCTAACCATCAATCAAAGGTGCATCAATTCACGACACTGCCAACCCACCAACCAAAGGAGCATTTGTTGACAGCGACACTACTAACCACCAATCAAAGGTACATCAGTTCATAACAATACTGATAACCACCAATAAAAGTGCACCAGTTCATAACGGCACTGCTAACCACCAATCTAAGGTCCACCAGTCCATAGCGACACTTCTAACCACCAAAGGTGCGCCAGTTTATAACTATAGCTCACCATCAATCAGAAGTGTACCAGTTCACAATGACACTGCTAACCACCAATCAAACGTGCGCCAGTTCATGACGACAGTGCTAACCACAAATATATGGTGTACCAGTTCACCACCAAGCAAGGGTGTACTAGTTCATAGCGACACTATTAACACCAATTAAAGGTGGACATGTTCATAACGACACTGCTTACCACCAGTCGACAAATCCTAATGTAGTACTCAATACTTCTGAAGTCTTATTCATTATGAATGACCTTTGCATAGCTACACAAAGGTTTACAGTACAAACACTGTAGATCTCATTAAAGCATACAATTTATGTTATATATCTTTTATGTAGACTTAACCGCGATACTCCTTGTTATTGCTTACACTTATCTCAAATAGTAAGTCACTCACTATTCTGTCTCAAAGTGACCAGCTCTTAAAGGAAGCCTACCTTATTCCCGTATCCCCACTGTGCCTACAGAGAAATATCTTCATCTTCTTTTTCTTCCACAAGGCATAGGTCTGATGACCTCTTTCGTCCTCAAATATATCACTGCATCTCTTCCTTTATCTTCCTATTTGGTGACACCCTTTAGGATTATAATTTAATAAAAACTTTGGTATTGATATCTCTTCCATTCTTAATCTACTTTGATACCAACCATTTTTATATTATTTTCTTTCATTTAGATTATAAATGCATCTATTTTCAAATTTCTTCATTGCTTTGTCTACAACATAGGTGGGACAAACTGACACAGTGTATCATTTCCTCTACATCATACTTTTAGCCCCGTCCACTCGGCTACACAGAAATAGCACCAGACCATACCCACGGTGTTATTTATCTACCTCAGAGAACCGTTCACTCCCTCAAATTTTGTCAGTGGTGGAATCATTTCATATAACAAGGTAAAAAAGTGCTACAAAGCCGAACGGGAACATGAGTATTTTTGTCCCTAGTAAAATAAAGCTTTGTGTTTGCTATACCAAAAGAAAATGTACCTAACGTAATCACAAAAGCAATACATCATGTTCCTATTGGGTTCCGCCGCTGCACGCCTTGAAGCTTGCCTTATTTGTGAAGACGTGTGTATCCGCAAACAGAACCGGAAAAGACAGGTGGCCTACATTTGATGATGGGGTAGAAGTGAAGAGGGTAAATACTCGATTGCATTCCTGTCAACCCTCTTCCCCATGCCTGGAAGAGTATATTATGCAGTTACTGCTCTCAGGAATTTCATCTCTGCTGCTTCAAATATTTTCTTATCTGTCCTGTTCATAGTCCAGTTTTCTCTTCCATGTGTTGACATTGGCACTGCCATAACTTTATAACATTTCATTTGTTTCCATTGATGTCTTGTTTTTCAGTGTCCTGCAGATTGTTTCGTTCATTTGTCTCTATTTCATTTCATGTTCAGGGCTTCATATTTACTATATGATAAAATATAGATAACTAAAACTAGAGAGTTCTAAAGGGAAATGTGCAATAAAAATTGCTGAAAATGTTCATTTCCAATAACTGAATGCCGATAGCAGAAAAAGCATTAGAAAAAGTACAAGAGTAGAGAATATCATAGGAGTGCAACACAATGGATTTTTGTAACAGTAAAGCCAGTATTAAATGTTGGGGTAGTCCACCGTGTATTTTGCTAGACACAACGTTTTAGCAGCGGTTAACCAGCGTGTAAACCATTCTCGGACCCCTATCATCTCACAACTGCTGCACCGTAAATTGAAAACCGAAATAACCACAATGGCTTCCCTTCAGTTTAACATTTCCATGCTGATGTTCTAGCATAACGAAAATGGAAAACTTTTCAACCGTGCAGCCTTACGTTGTTCACTTACCTCTCTGTGAATCATCGGCCCGTGTTGAAGCCGAGGGCTTCACGGACTTCGACACAGAAATTCTACAAATATACAACAAGACTGAAATATATCAACTTAAATTTGCTTTATTGATTTAAAAGGACAAACAGGTATACGCATTTTAAATGTTTAGAAGATTTTCGTGTGCACTTTAGAAAGAAGCTTTAAATAAAACTTTGTTAAACAAGTACATATAAATAAAATACATATTTTGTTGTTTAACGACGCTGTCAATTCATGTTATTCTACATGCCAGCAAATCTACTGACATGGAGCTTTCATTTTGAGCACACTACCCATCGTTCTGGGCCGGATTTGAACCCGCAACCTTAGGATCCGTAGGTCAGCGTCTAACCAACTGAGTCACCTAGACCGACACAAGTAAATATAGTAAACATGCTAATAATAATCATAATAATAAGAGGAAGAAGGCAAAGAAGAATAAAAAGAAGAAGGCGAAGAAGAAGAAAAAGAAGAAGGATGATATGATGTGGCGTTGACACGGAACGTCTATACAACCTAAACGCCGAGTTTCCACGCGGGAAGCATTCATGTTTTATTTTACATGGGCTGACGTCACGTTGCTAGGGGTTAGTACTAGCCAGATTTAAATCCTGCTCAAGAACATTAAAAAAAAAACCATTTTAAGCGTATTTGAGTGGATATGTGTGAGTGAGTGAGTGAGACAGTGGTGTTTAAGAGCCTGTCGATAGTGACGTCATTTGGGTTTGAGTGAGGCCATTACGGATGTGTGATAGAGAAAGTAAATAATAATTAAAAGTAAAATGAATAATTTTGTTACCATAATTTTAATTTCACGTCCTTTAACCTGGTAGATCTTAAGGGAGGATGAACGAAATAGGTGGAATGCTGCTCAAATGAGTCCGGCTCCGTTGAACTGTAAGTTACCCAACGCGGATAAGAGAAAACCCCCGAATAAAATCTCATTCGGATAATTCTTCCTAACCGAGATACAAACTGGGGTGCTCTTGAACGTGAGGCAGACATGCTACCCGTACACCACAGATGCGGGCAATAGTATTAATAATAAATTAATAAGAACAAGTTAAGTTTGCTCCAATATATTTTTAGTAAAATGAAATGAACATTAACAATTTTCCAGTTTTGTTGTATGCTTCGGAATGTTGGATCCTCACTAAAAGTATAGTGAGTCTTAATGTATTTAATGTCTTTCAAGGGTGCGACACGAAGATTTTGAAGAAACTTCCTCCACCTTTCCGAAAATTTTCATTTTCTTGAAAATGGCTCTAACGATTGTGACGGAAATGACATAGATATATTTAAGATACTTTTACAACAAATGAAATATATGTTTTGAACTTTATGTCTATAGCCTATGTAGTCCTGTTTACTCTGGATGACTTTTAAATAACTCTTAAACCGTAAGAAATAGACAAGGTGTTCCTATACAGAAATATAAATGTCGCTAAAACAGACAATCTATGTCGCTATAAAATATTTTGTAGAGTGAACCATTTCAGAGATATTCCATGTTATTTGAGTCAGTTTTGGAAAACTTAAACTTACGCCAAATGCAACATCGTTGTTCATTTTTTATGCGCAAAGAGAACGGAATCTCAAAGCTTTAAAAGATTTGACTATCGCTCAAAGCCTACTGTATTCTGATATTCTCCTTGTGCCTATAAGGAAATAAGCAATAAGATAATTTCTATAAATGTTTATCCGAACTAACATGAAGATATAGCAGTAAGAGTTTATGAGAATGGTTAGTAAAAGAGCAGAGATGGTCATGTGAGTGCAACTTAACACAGTAAAAATTATTTATCAAAATTAGCTATTTAAGTATTGTAGAATACACAAGAGGTATAAACTCATGACTTGGATAACAATAGGTCTGGAAGTAACAACAGTAAGGTTAGCTCATGAAATTACATATCGTAGTTCTCAGGAGGGAAACCAAAGCCAAACAACTGACGAACAGTTCACATTTTATCTGTGTTCTGGCTCTCCATCCCTTTAAAAGAACAAACAGTTGGAATGCTTCTATCGCTCCGTGCATGCGTATGCTATCCGAGAAGTGTCCAACGGTTACTCATTAATGTTTAATACTAGGCGTGTTACTAAAGTCTAAAGTAATTGCCGTTTAAATATTTTCCTGCTTCTGCGCTGTAGTCGAGATTTTGAGCATTCACGATCTCTTTCCCCATTCATTAGAAAGGCAAATGCATCTGTGAGCGACCGTCACTTTGTTTCATCCTATTATTTGAGCGTTTCGAAATGTAAACAATCGAACGACCAGCTGACTGTGAAGAATACCCATCTGTGAAAAAAGGCTAAAAATTTACAAAATTGCCAGAAATGGATTTTTGTTTTATCAAATAGTATAAATCTTCTGCTTTATTTTAATACGCTTTTTACAGCCTGACGGCCTTTTTATCTATATCACATGGCCGTGTGTTTGCCTGTAAGTGGTCGTGTCCATTTAAATCCATACAGTTCCATTATTCTTGCTATGACTTCAAACTTAGTTTTTCCAAGCTTTTATTTTTAGCACTGTTTGCTCTTTAAAATGCTCCACACGATGCAATTTTCAGTACTTATGCATGAAATTTGGTGTACCTGCTTAGAAATAACATTAACAAGAAATGATGAGATAATTTTCTGATAAAGTGAATAACTGCTGAGTAATTAAATATTAAAGTTTACATTTCAAAATTTAAATAAAAAAATAATGAATTTAAACTTTAAAATTTATTTTTATCCAAACTAATAACAAGATTAAGAAATTATCTCATCAATTTGCTAACATTCTATTACAGTACATAACTGAAAATTATCAAGCTTTTCAAATCAAAATTGCAACATGGGGAACCATTTATACAAATATTTAAAAAATATAATAAAATATTAATGTGTTTGCAACTAATCTGCCTAAATGTATGAAATTTAGAACTATACAGTGATTGCTGTGTTAAAATTTCAAATCAATCCAATGAAAACTGTAGATTTTCAAAATTTCACAGATGGGTATCCTGAAGTCAGATCAGTGAGTCGTTTTTGCTTTCTCTACAACGTGTAGTAAGGTTAAAGAAGTACTGTATTGCACCTAAAAATTCCATGTCGAGATTTCACCGGAAATATGTGTTTTGAGTCCCCCTGAATCCAGAAAAAACACTTTTAGAAAACGGTCCTTGTGTGTATGTGCGTAGATGTCTGTCAGTCTGTGCATAGCATAACGCAAAAACGAAAAGTCGGCTAAAAACCAAGAGAAAGTAAAGCAGAGAGAGTAAAAGGGATCTGTAAGTGAGAATACGCAGAAGTTACCATTGTGATTGTGATTGAAGGAACAACGGGCTGGAGGAGGGGGCTGTTGTAGGCTACCGCTCCAGGGCAAAGAAATGAGAATGGAGACCGCAGGCCTATCAGAGAATGGAACCAGCGACGTAAGAGATACACAGAAGCCCCTAACAGTTGGAGAAATTGTCACCCGGTGCAGCACCGATATGTACATACACCTAGGGAGAGGGTGATGACGCCCTTGCGGACCGTGTAGCAACTTCCAGGTGGGGCAAGTAAGGTTTTATAGAGCGCAAGCATCTGTGGGATCTATCCACATCCGCCGAAACATACCGCACTACCAACTATGTCTGAAAATTACAAGGGAGTGAAATGACGAAAGAAAGTAATCCACACCTGCAAAGGGAAACCGCGAAAAACGGATCAGAGTTGTCGGTCATTGGAGTTCGAACCCGCGAACACTACAAAAGCAAACCTCCTCTAGGGGAAACGTTCCCCGATTACTAATTTGAATAATATAATAGGAATAGGAGAGATACGAAGGAGGTTCGGCACTGAAGTCAGCCTTATTGTCTATACCCCAAAAGGGGACCTCCGGTAAAAGGATGAGGTGAGAGGAGACACCGGGCGACCAGCTGCAGACATTGATAGAGGTCCCTGCTGTTTCCCAAGTTTGACGACACTTCTTGGGGGACCTTGATGCGAGGTCCAACATCCCAATATGCCGCCCTATTTCCAACCGGATCCCTCGGGCGAGTAACAGAAAGAGTTTCTGATTGCATAACATCCCTGCCAAGCTGACACATTCCAGCAACTAACAACATTACAGCCTAGCGCCCGGCCACTGTAGCCCCCGCCCCTCTGCCCAACACAGGCACGAAGAGAAGTGGGATATGGTCAGCACCCAGGTCCCTCCCGACAGGTGTATGTGGTCGCAACTAGAGGTCGCTAATTCTCAATAACGCAGCTCCTCAAATGGGCCCTATGAGAGCTAACGAGGCTGAATGCATTCTGGACTAGGTATCCCAGCGGGAGAAAATCATCACACCGGTAACAGGAATTGAACCCGGCTCTCCCAGCGACTAAGGAGACGATGCGCAACATGTCAGTATGAAATGTGCACAATTATTTATACTTAGTGTTTTCGCACTGTTTTTCAAGCAATGTGTAAATCAGGGGTACCTGTGCACTAGTCAGGGAGAAGCTATTCTAGAGCACGATATCCCCTAAGATTCTAGCTGGACCATATCAATTGTTGATGTCACTTCAGTCGTCACTGACCATGTCAGAATGAGGTGCAAGCAGCAAGTGTGTGGCTCAGTGTATTATCTCGGATTATGCTGCTCCGTATAAACGTTCAAATGTTTATGCCGAGTTCCCATGTTGCTCCTTAGCAGTACCTCTGGTTTTGAACACTGATTTATCACTGGAACACAAGGACTCATGTAACTTGCCATTGTAAGGAATCGTAGATTGATATGCTAATGGACGATCACAGCACATTTTCTACACCCTTATTTGCTTTTAACTTTTACTCCCCGAGACATACTCCGCGGTATCGTAGAAGTTCGCATTCCGGAGGTCCTCGTTTTGAATCCCCTTCTGCGTAGATTTTGGAGATGACTCCTATAGGAAATTTATAAATATATGTATGCATTATTTAAATTTTTACTTCCTCTGTTACATATAGTAAACAGAGAACTATTGTATTCCACCTAAATATTTGGTGTCAAAATTTCACTGGAAATATATGTTTTGAAGCCCCCTAAATCCAAAAACGAATATGGGATTTGTCGTGGACGAAGCGGCATTGGGGTGGGTTTCCTCCGGGTTCTTCAGTTTCCCCCACCATCTCATTCCAGCGGTGCTCCATCTTCATTCCATGTATCATCAGTTTCTCCGCCTGCGGTGCCGTATGTAGTAAAAGTGGGCGTTAAACACACGCACAAAAAAATTAAAAAAAAAGCATTTTTAGAAAATGGTCCAAGTGTGCGTGTGTGTGTGTGTGTGTGTGTGTGTGTGTGTGTGTGTGTCCGTGCATGCGCGCGCACCCCATAGTTGTTATACAAGTTTAATATATTTCAAGGATACAACACGAAGATTTTGAAGAAAATTCCTGTACCCTAACTACCCTTTACATGTATATTTTGTCTAGAACTTTTATTTTCTCGAAAATGGCTCTAACGATTTTGATTAAAATGTCACATGTTTAAAGTATTTTGATGGCAATGAATTTTGTGGCCATAGACTAGATAGTCCTATTTAGTCTTAATGAGTCTAGCATAACTGGTAATCTGTAAGAGATAGACCAAATCTTACTATAGAAAAACTGTAGATCTTGCTTAAAACACATAATTTATATCCAAATAAATTTGTTATACAGTGAACCATTTTGGAGATATTCCTTGTTATTTGCATGTGTTTTGCAAGATTGTTATTCACTTGTTTTTCTGCTGATATAGCGACCGCTTTAAAATATACAACTATCACTTAAGCCTACTATATTCCCATATTCCTCTTGTATCTACAAGAAACTTAACAATAATATAATTTTTACAAATGTTTATCTCTATTAACCTCTCTGTCAAGTTGACAGAGGAATAAGTGTTTGTAAGAATAGTCAGTACAAGAGTAGAGACTTCCCATAATTCGCAGGACGAGGATTTACCAGAGTGTGTATCTACCATGCACGCCGAAATTCCTAGAGATACTTGAACCTTAAAATTGGCCAACTAGAATGAATACTGGAATGAAATGAGAAGTGAGGTGAAATAGAGGCATAGAAAGTTCAAGGCCTGAAACTGCAAATTGAAAGTAGATATTAAGTTAGTTCGAACGGTTCTCTACAGAGTCCTGTTTGCCGATGATCAGGTCATTCTGGCAGATACAGAAGACGGACCACAAGTAACTTTGTGCCAACTCGACAAAACATCAAAGTAACAGTTTGATTATTTAAGCAGAGAACATGAAAGTGATGATCTTCATTGGTAAATACCCAACGCGATCAAAACTGCTCGAAAACGAAGTGCAAAGAACAACTGAAATATTTTAACCACTTAAGATGTGATATTTCTTATAAATATGCTAGACATTTAACACAAAATGTATATAAATTTCAAAACATATGTGGCACTATAAAACGATGATTGAAAAATAAAACAAGAAGAGATACCCTATTAAAATTATGGCAACCCGTTATACCTTATTGGGCTGAGACCTGGACACTGAATAGAAATGACGGAAGAATAATTGAAACGGCTAAAATGAAAATTTTGAGGTACCTAGCCTGGCTGCATCCTGAAAGATCATATTAAACGTGAAACAACAGAGCAACTAAACTATTTAATTTAAACGATAAAATCAGTCAAGTATGAAGTGAAATGAAATGAAATGGCAAGATCATATCTCATGAATGCCAGAAGAAAGACTAACGAAACAAGCCTTGCAGTACAAACCAGATGGTAGGAGAGAAGTTGGAAGACCATTAGACTCTGGAAAGATCTCCTTTGAGTCGAAACAGGTCTATCAGATTTATCTTGAAGTCTGATGATGATTGATGATGATGGTGATGATGATGGTGGTGATGATAATAATGGTGATGATAGTAATTAAAATAATTATCCGTCCCTCCCAGCATTCGTCTAACACCCGAAGAAGTGCCCGAAAAACCCCTAAAGGAAGCTCAAACACTTATTCCTCTATCTTCTTCAGGTTAATCGAGATAAACATTTACAAAAATTACCTTATTGCTAAGTTTCTTCTAGGTGCAAGGGAAATATGGAAATACGTCAAATATTTTAAAGCTTTAAAATTCTGTTCTGTTTGCACGACTAAGAGATAAAAAAGTAATAACGACCTTCTATTTAAGAAACTTTTAAGCATTGTGAAGTCACACAAATAGCAAGGAAGATCTCAGAAATGGTTCACTCCACACACACAAAAAAGGGGGTGTTGGGTTGGGGGGAATTGGACATAAGTTGTCTGTGCTTTAACGAGATCTACATTTTTGTATAGTAAGATTTGGTCTATCTCTTACGGTACATCACTTAGGCAAGTCATTCAAAGTAAACAAGACCACATAGGCTATAGCCACCACATTTTAATGAAAAAGATGAGAACCATATTTGAGAAAATAAAAAGTTTCGAAAAATTTTCCGTGTAAAGGGTAGTTTAGGGTGGAGGAATTTTCTTCAAAATCTTCGTGTTGCATTCTTGAAATATATTTAGCTTATACCAGCTTCAGTTTTTAAACGACTTTCATTTTTGAGTTTTGCTGTCCACAGACTCACGCAAACACACACACACACACACACACACACACACACACACACACACACACACATTCACACATACACACACACACAGAGAGAGAGAGAGAGAGAGAGAGAGACAAACACACAGAGCTTTTTCTAAAAACTCTTGTTTTAGATTTAGGGGCCTCAAAACATATATTTGCGGTGAAATCTGGACATCAAAATTTTGGGTCGTATACAATACTTCCCCTACTTATATACGTAGTAGAGAAGGTAAAAATAAAACAAACACACGGATTTAATAAGCGCCCTTTTCCCTCAGGAACCGCTTTGCACATTTCACGCAACACTTCATTCACAATCGAAACCTACCAGAAACCTTTGGCTAGAATTTTATTGTGTATATATAGATAAAAGATTCGTATTTCATTTGCAACCCCAGGCAGTACTCATCAAACATTGGTTATGGGCACGTACATTTCCAAGATATTCTGTTTCACAATCTGCGCAAATTAATGACAGAACTAGGTCAAACTAATTCACTGTAGAAGCTGACAAAGTTGCATGTTGTAAGGAAAATGTTATGCAAAGTAGAAATGTCCCGGGGCAAGTCTTGCTTCATAATATAACTTGCTTGTACATCAACTGATTAGATTATATTTCTCAGTGGTAGTGCCAGCTGTTAGAGCCCTTCTATGCCTCGCTTCAACCTCTCTCCCTTGCAGCAAGAACTGCTCCACCCTTCCCAATTATTTCATGAACCCTTAAACCACATTAGCATTTAATCCCTAGAAGTGTCTTCGCATTTTCTTGCAAACAAAAATAATGATACTGTAACACCGGCCGCGGCGTACAACAAAAGATGGTCGGCGTCAAGCTACCTCACACCACAGGTGGTACATGCTTGAAAGACGCTCAAGGTTTAGCTGCCGCGCGGGAGTTTTTGTGAACACGTGACAACAAGCACTGTGTGAACTGTGCGGCGGCCGGCGTATTTGTAGATGTTCTAGAAAAGGTAAGTTCGAAAAAGTCCCGTATTACACGTTCATAACCATCAGAACTGTCATTATTATCAATATCAACTTTTCCTCCGCAGGTTTATCTGCAATTCCTGCAATTGCTGCAATGACAGTGTGGCCCTATAATACCCTCATGGCCTGTCTTCACCCCTCTAAGACAAGCATTTCACATCCTACTAATCCTTCTACCCTTTATCCTCTTATCGCCAGTGTGCCCAGATCTGCTAATCTCAATGAAGAAGACACTGTTCAGAAAACTGATGATCAATGGAGAAAATTCAGAATACGTGTTATTCCGTGTGAAATAAAGAACATGCCTGAACCTGCAGTTTCTGGAGCGCTGTTTAACACATTTGCCACTTTGGTCGAAACACTGATTTCAAAGAACTGGCGGAGGTTGCATTAACAGTGATTTCATTGCCCTACAGAAACACTGGGTTTAATAAAAACCAAAATAAGAAACAGCTTGGCGCTAGATACGGTAATTGGACTTATTCGATTGTCTCAGCTTAAGAAAGAATGTGTTGGGCCCCAAAATCTGCAAGCCACCAAGATGTTAAAGTTTATCTCAACAACAAATTTGTTTAATGCTGCAACAGTTGAGCAAGATGAACTTTCAGATGAATAGTGCGAGAAAGTTGTAATACTGATCGGGGTCATCAATTTTGTAAGTTTATACCATAAACATCAATACTATTACATTTTCATAAGTTTTATGCTGATACATTTATGATTGTAGCATTTGGTTTATGATGTACGATAATTTGTATCCAAATCTATAATTTTGAGTGGCCGGTACGATAATTTTACTTTTAAATATTGGCAACCCTGGCGCGAAAGTTTGCAGAACTCGGGCTACACTACTGAAATATCTCTGTTACTTACGACTCGACCACCTGCTACTGGCTTCGCCATGAACACCCGAAGCGAGCTGCACAGATTGCAGGAGCACCAGTGCAAGATGAACTAGATGTTAGAGAACGACTTATCAGTGAATGGCAACATGAATGGAAGGCGAGCACCATGGGTAGGAGAATCCATCACATTTTCCCAGATGTTGATGAGAGACTCCGCATGAGACACTTTAAGCCTACAAAAGGACTAATCCACTACATCACGGACATGGCGCGGGTTTTGGTCTAAGAGAGAGAGGCAATTGTTGCTGTGATGCCGTAGACATGCCCGAACATGCGCTATGGGAATGTCCGCTGTGGACGACTGGGAGGGCAACGGTCCACACATACCTACAGGCTAGAACTATCTACTTGGCGGTACGACGGCGAAGACTGTGGACTCCGTTTCCACAGCCAAATTTAAAAGAACTCCATGATAACCTTGAAGACAACACTAGATTTGACGATCACCTGTTTTAATCTACTGGACATAACATTCACAGTCTTAAGTTTAGTTAGAACGTAGGTTAAACATTAGTTTAGGTTAATATACTACTATTCTGCTTTAAATTGTATGAAATGGGATGATAACATAATTACTCATCTATAAGGAACAGTGGAAACAATGGATTGAAAGGTGAGAATTGGCTCCAAAGAAGGTGAAAACAGCAGGCAAAGTCATGGGGCCAAGTTTTTGGGATGTACGTGGGATAGTTTTCATTGATTAGCTCCAAAAAAGAAAATAAATCAATTGTAAGTATTATGCGAACTTTTTGCAATTTGAGTCATGAAGTCAAGCAAAAATGGCCGCATTTAGCCAAAAGGTGGTTTTGGTTCAAAACAATGCACCAGTTCACACATCTATTATTGCCATGGTCAAAATCAATCTGTTAATGATCAAATTTCTTCCTCGTGCACCCTATTCACCAGATTTAGGCCTCTATGATTATTATTTTCTGTTTCCAAACTTGAAGAAATGGCTTGCGGTAAAGAATTTACCAACAATGAAGAGGTGGAGTCTGCAGGTGATGACTATTTTGCGGAGCTCAACGGTTCTGACCACAAACACGGTATCGAAGTTGTTGATTGTGACTGGGAAGTGTCGAGCTGAATGGAGACTAACCGACTTTTCGTTTTTGAGTTATGCTGTCCACAGGCAAACACACAGACAGACCCACACACACACGGACCTTTTTCTAAAAATGATTTTTTTGTTTTTTTGGATTCAGGGGGTCTCAAAACATATATTTCCGGTGAAATCTCGACATCGAATTTTTTGGGTGGAATACAATACTTCCCCTACTTACCAGTAGAGAAAGTAAAAACGGCATCTAGATTTGTCAATTTTCATTGCATTTGGATGAATGGCATAGTGGCCTATAAGGAACAAACAACCAAACATTAATTTTTAGATAATTGTATATAGATGAGAAAAATTATTGTTGAATAGAAATAATATCATAGGACGAACCTTAAATAAGAGAACATTTTGGGTTAAAAACCATTGCCACTTTAAATAAGCCTTAAGTTATTTTTAGAATCAACATTTGAAAAGATACAGAAGGTGTATTCAACACAAATTATCATTCATTAATTGGTTATTGTAAAACCATATTTCAAACTTTTGTTAAACTTCTAATGCTAGAGCCTTAGGAAAAAATCTATATGATTCAATATATTGTTTGTTTCAGGTGAGTGAAGACCTGTGTGTAGGTTCTGGAAACACAGTAAGTTGACCTCACAAACATTTTATACGCTTTTGCACACGCGACATCTATTGTCGTGTTAATTTATATTTGCATTCGTGCACCGAGGCTGGTTTGGGTGAAAAATATCACTGTTGTGTTTTTTTGCTGATTTTACAAGTTTAATCCCTATTTTAAAGTAATGTAGTATTTTAACCCACAAAACTGTCAAAAAGTGTTTAAAATGACTGTAAATGTCCAATGACGGATATGAGTAAAAAAGGACACATTCGTTACAATTTTTTTAAACATGGAATTCGTATTTATATAACGTGAAAAGTTGGTGCATTCAAAAGGCATTGATTTATAAATTTACCAAATTTCACACTTCTAGAGCAAATAGTTTTTCTGAAAAGCGCAGTTAAACTTTTAAAATTAACATTGCAAGTACATATCTTACCACCAAAGAACTTTGGAAGTGCTAGAAAATGTGTAGCTCTATGGAATTTTGAAAATTGTTTATGAGATTAAAAATATTATAAAATATGTGAAGGAGACTCTCATTACGTTGTGTGCTGATATATTAACTCAAAGTGTCTTCGCTTAAAGGAGTAAGCACAGTTTAAGATGTGTAAAAATTAGTGGTATTCAATAGTTAATTCCTCTGTATGGATCAAATTTACAACATTTCTATTTAGTCTTAAAACATGATGCATTCTTTCATGCCAGAGGACCCTATTTCAGTTTCACGAATTCAATTTCTATGCCTAATTTAAGTATTATAGATGACTCTTCGTCTGCTGGAACCAGGTTTAGCCCTAATATATTGACTACTTTAAGAGATATTTAAATTGTTATTTTTATTTTAAACCTTAAGCTTCTTGTTTTTAAATGATGATTTAAATCAGATCTCTTTTATCTGCATTCCAAATCAGCAAACATTTTTTCTAATTGATTTGTCACATTTTTTCTCAAACTGTCAAAGAGAGAATAAACTTTCAGCTCCCGTTCAGTTTCTAGCCAATTTCCTAAATTTTGCCCACAGTAACAACCGCAAAAGGTATCATTTAAAACCCGTCAGTAATTTTTGAATTGACGTAGTTTAGGAAATTGCCCTTTGTGATAAATGGCCTTTAAACTTTGATATTTAATTTTAGTTGCTTTTTTAACTATGTCCAACATGGTTCATCATCTTGGCTTTTAAATTATTACTCTGGTAACAATATTTAAATAATTCTTTTTGTAAAGCGCAGTTAAAATTTTGCTGTATACAATAACACGTATTTTTAAAAATTACTTTTTTAACTTGCATAGAGGTACTTACCCCCTGAAGGGGAAGGACATTCAGGAAGCACGGACAGTTTAGCTTCAATATATTGACATATTGCTTCGAGCTTCCGTGTGGAAGCATCCCGAATTGAATTCTCCTTGGTATGACGTCACGTTGCCAAGGAGGGGCTAACTTTGATAAACTTTATGTACAAAAAGATTTTTTGGATGTATAAGTATTAATTTGGGTTGACTGAGAACATAGTTAATTGTAAAAGTAGAGAAAATAAGGGAAATAAAAAGAAAATAGCTACGTACAATATTCATAAAACGATATTCAATTGAAAAAATATAAAATTGAAGCTTACTACATTTCTCTATATAATCATCTACCAATTTACACATTTCTTATTTTTGTTCAAGTGCTTAAAAATTCCAGTGTTGTAGTCGGTATGTGGTAGATGCAACATTCAATGGCGGGTGACATGTATTCAATTAGATTGTTTAGGTTTGTAATTTCCTTATGAATTCATTTCTTTCTTTTCAGCATGCAACTATTTATCTATATCGTGGAATTAATTTGTGAAGGAATATATAAATGTAAGTTTGGAAGCTTTTCTCGCATATAAACTGCTTATTTAGGAATGCTAAATCCTGTATATGATAATTTATTTCAAAGATTATGTAGGTCATTATTGTGCGTCCTAGACCCGCATTGGAAAATATCAGTGCTTATTTTGTGCCCTACTGTGACTGGATGTTTACATGTTGAGACAAGTCTAACTACCTCTTCCCCCGCCTCCAGAGCTGCACAGCACAGTCATTCGTATGCTAAGGGCTTTGGTACCCTAGGTCGAGCTCTGGTCATCATATGCCTGATATCAACATTTAAAGAAATTATTGAAAAAATTCTAATATTTACGTAAATATAGAAACAAGATCCATGTATTTAACAACTTTGCCTAAAACAGGTATAAAAATTTCAAATTGATATGTCATCTCATATTTTTTGAGAAAAGTGTTCCTTAAGTTAGCAACTTTAACATTGGCGCGATTTGGCTTTTAATTTCCCCTTAACTGAAGACCAACGTGTGCATGCTGGGAACAATAGAAAGTGAGCGTCGTGATTTCGGAAAATTGGCGATTTTTTTATGATGGAGAGGTCGCATAACTGTGAACCGTAATGAATTACTGGGTACAATGGGAGCTGTTCACGCTTCATAGTATTTCAAATACGCTAATTATTTTTGTGATAACTTGTTAACATAACAAGGATGGAAATTCGAGAGGGATTAGAGCCATTCCATTATCTTTTCCCTTTTGCGAAGCAGTGTGCTTATTTGCCTCCCCTAGTACCAGGACGTTGTCAGTAGGCATCCTCACAATCAATACGGAACAGCGCTCGGGGAGTTCTTTTGTGGGTTCGCTTAGTTTGATTGAAATGGAGGTTTTCGGGCCTGTTAATGCAGAGAGAGAGAGAAAGCTTATGCACCGTATTATTATTATTTTCTGGTTTTCCTTCGAATTGCAAACAAACCAATTCAATAATAACTGGACCTAAGTCTCAAATTTAGAGAAGGAACATAATATCTACATATTTTACCCTATCTTCGATAGGATAAATTTGAAAGATGTAGTACATATATTGCAAGAAAAAGGTGTATCGATGCAGCTAATTAGTTCAATAATGCAGATCAACACAGACTGCAAGACACGAATAAAAGTGAAGGAACAAACTGAAGAAATAACAATAGGTCATGTAATTAGACAAGTATATTTCTTTTTAATTTTATAATGCATAAATTAATAAAGCTCCGCCAAAAGAATGAAGTTAAAAGATAAGAAACACAATATTTCCTATATAGCGTTCCACTCTTAGAAGACAGTATGGAGTTAAATGGGACATCTCTGTCTCTATCTAGCGCATACAAGTTGCCATTAGCCGCGTCCTTTTCTACCCTCGCGCTGTTGCCAGATTACTAATAGCATCGAATAAATATTCATTTGTTATAAATTTCAGGTTTGAACACATTATCCTATGCAGAATTTTTTTCTCTATCAGGTTATATCCTTTTCAGAGTCATTATACATTTCTATAGGCCCAAATTTCTTCAGAAAACGATTTTTTCAATAGAAGTCCGATATTTGCTGTTTCTATACTCATCACGCACTAACTAACAAACTAACTGCTAGAATGTATCTATATCTTTTCCTTAGGTAGAGTAAACCATAGTGCTACTACCTGCCTACTTTGAATTCTCTATGTTTACCCAGTTAAGTGTTATAATTTTTTAAATTACATGTTTTCGGAAAATTTTATATCCGTGCACTGCAAAAGTTACGCAGTGTGAAACTTTTTTGTTATTGAGTTTACATCAGGGAACCAGCGAGAACAAATGCTGAGGAAGGTTGGAGAAAGTTTTTAAAATAAACCAAAAGGCAGTAACCTATTTCTTTTATCCAGTAAGGCAAACAAAAGGTATTCATCTATTCAGCGTCAGGCCTGACACAGAAGATAGTAAAGGAGCAGCACTAACATTAGTTCGAAAGAAGCCGTGTGTGTAACTGTGAGCTGTTGTTGCGTTATTTGTTTAATATTTTTGTAAATATTTGTAGTTATGGAGGGGTAGCTAGGAAGAGACGATGTTGGTAAATTAAGAAGTAAGGAACGCCAAATAATTATGAATGTGTTAAATTATTTTTGAAGCAAAATGCGTGTAAGTAAGGCAGTAAAAGAAACAGCTAAGACTATTGGGTGTTCAGAAGCAGTAGTGTGTATGATCAAAAAGGAACTAATGAAAGGACCTCTAAGAACGCCATCGAAAAAGAAAGCAAAAAGGGCGGGACTACACAAAACGCTAGGTTAACGCGATATGATTGAATAGTGCAAGGTGGAGTGCGGCGAATTGTTCATTCTTTACAGTTTGCAAATATTCCACCCACGCTGAATATAATTATGTCACAGTTCAACAGTGATGAGACCCTACCAAATTTCTCAAGGGCCACTCTGATTTGGGGTTCGAATATGAAAGAAGGGGTAACAAGTGCATATTAATAGAAAGAGACGATATCGATATCATCAGATGGCGACATAAATATCTAAAAAACATAAAAAGGTTTAGGGACCAGGGGAAATCAATTGTTTATACAGACGAGTCATTTGTAAATTTAGGTCATACAGTAGCAAAGGCGTGGAGGGATACCAAAATTAAAAGTGCCCGTCTCGTCAAGCAGCAATTGAAGGACTAAGTACGGGACTCAGGCCACCTCGAGTCGCTCGCGGAGGAAGATTAGCAACTAGTACATGTTGCAACACTGCGCTCCATTTAACGTGTACTGTCTTTTAAGGGTGGAACGCGCTTTATAATATGCTACCCTGATGATGCTGTCCTCATATCACAAACAAAAGATAGATTACAAAGGCTATTACACCAATTCAATATAAAGGCAAAAAATATAATAAGGAAATAAACACACAAACACCTGAATGCTTCACAGTATTGAAAGTACCGTGACATGCAAGCTAGAAGTGATAAGACAAATTATTGAACAGGCTTCAGAATTTAATTATGTAATATTCAAGTAACAAGCACAAAAACATTTAAATCGAGAAGCAAAAGCACAGAGCACTAAAACACCACGGATATGGGTATACATAAAATACTTAATTAGGCCAAATAAGTATATGGCAGTAGAGAGTAAAGTTCGCATTTATAAAACAATAGCTAGACCAATCTTAACTTATGCAGCAGAAACCAGAGCAGATACAGTCAAAGCAAGGCAAATATTAAGAACGTGCAAATTGAAAATATTAATAAAACTTCAAGGAAAAACATTATTGGATAAAATACACAATACAGAAGTCAGAGATTCCACACATTTACATCAAAGTGTGCTGGAGCTCATATCGGCCATTTCCCCAGATGTGTACTGGTACGTGTCGCACGTAACGCAGTAGGATACGCACCAAGGACTCTATGGAGGAATGTAGCGCATGCGCAGGAATGTTATTATGCTCAGGTCGTTATCCCAGTACACAGATGGCTAAAGGGTTGCATACCTTCGATATCAAGGTACCAAAACGAATGTTAACAAATTGTCTCAACCGTTCATTCTCAAACTTCGACGCTCTCCTGCATCCAAACCGTGCATTTCCGACAGGGGTTCCTGTGTGAAAACCGATCAGTTTGCCATCCCGCACAACATATTAAGCGTTGTAGGTGTTTTCTTGGGACACCCAGTATATGTGTTACGTACGTTCGTGCATTACTAATGTGTATGCCGGGTTGCGTTCAGTGACGTCATCATTCCTGTAATCGCGATGACCAATTTGCCGACCCCTGGTGTTGAATTGTTTCCAATATTGGAAACTCCAAATGAAAGTAAAACTGGTTGTTTAACCGTTTGCTACAGAAGCGCATTGTGGAGTCGACAATTCGCAGGACGAGATGGAACTTATCTTGTAGTATGTCAGAATTATAAAATGACCTGTTTTCGACAAGCACAATGACCAGAGCGAACTTCTGACTCATTCGACTTTTGTACGCTCGCAAAATAAAAGCGAGAGCAAGGTTCAATTTCCTCAGTTAGCTCGTTGATGAAGTTAAAGGCACTCTCCATGCGGAAATGAAAAGTTGAAGGAAGGTTCTAGTAGCTGCATTATGAGTTTTGTGGCTACACGAGAGTTTCAGCAAATACACCAGTTGTTAGACCGTTGCTTCTTCAACACACCTACAAAAGATTGCGTTTTTCCAACCGAGTAAAAAGAAATTAGCCTTCTGGGACAAAAGATTTTGAAGAAGTTAACTGGGTGCTTTCTGCTGTGAAACACCAAGCCGCTATTATGTTGAATAGTTGGCAACTAACAAATAAATTCCTCAATGAGCTGTATTTTGTATAATGCCAAATAAGGTATAATACATGAAACCCCCAAACCGACTGCACGGTGTTTCGCCTGTCCGCACCCTTGTCGCCCGTTGCTGTCTGCCGCTATCATAGAAATGCTTGGATAAAACCATACAACATTTATAAAACCACATTTAAAGGCTTTACTTACCAAATTTTCAAAGGGAAATGCTGATATTGGCCACCATCATCCTACATTTGAGGCTCCCACTTAGAAAATTATCCATCACCCGCCGTAGTTCATATTGAAAAATTTGGCAATTTCCTGGCGGATATTCTGTTTTAATTCTTCCAGGGTGTATGCGTTTTTCTTATACACTTTATGTTTTAAGTTACCCTAGAGATAGAAATATCTAATTGGAGCGTGATATTGCCTTTTTTCAGCAAAACTCTGCAACAGCTTATACGGCCGATCTTTCGACGACAACAATTGAATGTGTGAGAGGTAGAAACTGAAAAATTCAGAGCTACATTGCTTTTGCGTTTAAAAACACAAACAGTAAGCTTGTTTCCATAAATAATAGTTACCATCTGAAGGTTGTGTGATCCCGGGACATAGAGCACTTACGAGTGTGAGTCGCCCTTGGGGTAATTGCCTCTGAAGTTAGACGCCCTCTGAGGCTTTAGGGAGAAATACGAATCGGTTGGAGAAGTTGTCCACACAAGGCAAGGTTTAAAAACAGCAACAGTAAGTTT
Source organism: Tenodera sinensis (assembly GCA_030765045.1). NCBI lineage: Eukaryota > Metazoa > Arthropoda > Insecta > Mantodea > Mantidae > Tenodera > Tenodera sinensis. The sequence goes on along the minus strand of CM060971.1, from coordinate 53,743,649 downwards.
GTTGGCATAAATTAATAATTTAATGTGTGTTTAACCACAGAATAACTAGTAGAGATTTGTGGTCCCCCGACCTAAACGTCTGAGATTTCTATCTCTAGAGTAACTTGAAACATAAGGTGTACACGACAACCTAACACGCCCTGGAACAATTAACACAAAATATCCGCCCAAAAGTTGCCAGCATTTCTCAAAGTGAAGTATGACGGGTGATGGATAGTTTCCTAAAGAGGTGCCAAAAATGCGTGGATAACGACGGTGGCCAGTTTTACTACCCCCTTTTGTAAATTTGTTAAGTAAAGTCTTTCAAAATTTGTTTAAAAAATGTTTTATGGTTTCACCCATGCCATTCGATGATAGCGGCAGACGGCAACTAGCGCCGAGGATGCGGAAAGCAAAACCTTTTTGCCCTTCCGGTAGTATCACTGGAAATATACTTGGATTGGTAACACGAATAGTTATGATAATATGAAAACTTAGTATTAAAAGGTTATATTGCGACAGAAATTACAAAATCAGTCCAGCTACTTTTCTATCGCTTTATTTTTCTTCTAATATTTTGCACAACACAATTGTGTTTTGCTAATGTTAACAGTCTCTAGTCTTTTGTGATATTACAGCTCATAAGTGTGCACATCTTAACTCATCCTTTTAGTGTCTGTCTTCACTTTGTCTGTCTCTCAAGAATTAACTCCCACGATACAATCACTCGATGCTCACTAACGCTCTGACTGACTCGTATATGTAAGTGTAAGTAACTGATCTGCTCGCCTCGTTCTATAGTGGGGATGACGTCACACGAAGCTTTATCGACTTCCACTAACGGGCCGGCGATGGTGTAGCCAAATATTTCTTGAAGGCGCTGGAAATACTTTGTGTTGCCGCTTTGTTGTGATGATAGTCACGTGTTCGCTCACGTAGCTGGTGTGGGTAAGCTTGACCTTGTTCCTTTGTTTGGTCTCCGGCCTGGTACTGTCTGTTCATCAGATCATGGCCTCAGGGGAATGAAGGGAAGAGGAGACACACTCCAAGATAGTGTATAAACATCTTGCAATCGCTGTCCTGCTGAAGATGCTGTTTACGTTGCCAACCTTACCTCCAATGTTATTCACACTATGTTTACTCACTGCTATTTTCTCTTAGTTGCAAGTGTAAAATCGTACGAGTCACTAGTGTTATACCGGAAGTAAAGAAAATAAGTGATACATTCTGAAGGGAGGGAAGTAATTAGGAAAGTGATTGAGGGATGTGATGAAGCTCAGAACCAGTATTTGAAAATTCCACTGAGCGAAGCAACTGCAAGAGCTACCGCTTATACCGGGCTTTAGAAAACAATATAATTCGCATAGAGGTACTACATATAAGTGGTGAAAAGAGTGTTCTAACGACCCCAGGGAAACACCAGAAAACAAGTCCTGCACACACTGTAGTGAATGTGGATGAGTTTGATAGGTGTGTAATTCGGAGTTTCATACACGACTTTTACATTGTTGGGAAGCGTATTTCTACAATAAATAAATTAGTGCCTGTTGTTCACGAAAAGATAAATTTTCCATGGGGACTAATTTCACTTTGGAAAGTAATTTCACAGCTGGGCTTTAAATGGAGGAAATGTTAAAACAAAAGAAAGGTACTTATAGAACGTCCTCATAACGTGGCTTGGAGACACGATTTTCTGATTAAAACATTTACGAGAAAATGGGAGAAATATCTTCTATATTAATGAAAGCTTGTTGGAAAGTAACATCACATTTGGCAGGTGTTGGCAAAGTGAGGACGAATTTGGCATTCATATAAACAATAATACAGGGAATAAGCTGATAGTAGTACATGCAGGTAGTGTAAAAGGGATCCTGGACAATTCTCTTCTGCCGGGACAACTGCAGGCAATTATCATGGACAAATTAAACATGTGAACTTTGAAAAATGGGTTCCAGAAAAGCTGAATCCTAATTTGCTCCCCTTTTCTGTTGTGCTGTACAATGTCCCTTATCATAGTGTGCAGGTGGATACAGTCCCGCCTAGGAGTGTTGTGAAATTTGCCACGATATTGTGGTTGCAGAACAAAGGGGTTCAGTGTGACAATTCTATGTGTAAAACAGATCTTTTCAGGCTGATTGAAACAAACAAACCTAAGGAGAAGGTGTTCAAGGTGGACACACTTTTAGTTTCAATTGGCCACAGAGTCGTTCGCTTGCTCCCTTACATGTGTAATCTCAATCCCCTAGAACTAGCTTGAACCAAGGTGAAACGAATAGTGAGGGAAATAAATGTAACAGGCGACTTATCTTTACAGAAATTGCGTGACATAACTCATGAGGGCATATAACTGGCAAGGGTTTCGTAAACATGTAGAAAAGGTGGATAAATTACTGGGAAAAGGACGGTATAGTTGAAATCACTATATCACATCATCGACAGTATTGCCATTTTACTGTTCTTCGACCTGCTGCAGCCAAAATGAGTCTGACTCTGAAGAAGAGCCAGCTGCTCCACTTGTTTGAGGTTTCTTTTTATAAGCTGAACATATTTCAAGTGAATAACATTTAAAAATCGCTGTTCTGAGCGACTTATTTACTTTAATCTAGCGTGAATACACATTCCAAGGTTGGCACCATTGCTGTTAACATAAACTGAAGCACTAATTCAGCTTCCTATGTCTCTGTTTATCTGAAGTTGTTTACTGACATAGTGGCTAGCTGCATTCCTGCCAGGGACCAAGAGCTGATGAGCAAACTGTACGTGGTGTGAAATAGCTTAGTCCCGATGGTCCTTTGTTTTGTGACGCGCCAAGCGTCACAATCTCATTTTCGTCACGCCAAACATATTGTAGTGTATCAAGTGGTGAATGAAGAAACTGTGGTATTCCACTCATACGGGACTTGGTTGAAAACAACAATCATGTATATAACAATTTGAAATTCCAACCATTGACAGCCATCATCCAAAAAAAAAAAAAAAAAAAAAAAAAAAAAAAAAAAAAAAAAAAAAAAAAAAAAAAAAAATCGCAATTCATTATCACCTCCTCTGTTTTCGTATGTTGTGATCAGGTTAGAGAAACAGGTAACTTAAGTTAACGCAACAGAGCTTCTATTCAGGTCAAAATGGCTGACTCTAGCTTTGGTGAACCATTTTATGTTGAAATAGGTGAAATAATTCGAAGAGGGAAACCTCAGAACACAGAATGGAACAAGAAATGTGTTTCGAATCAGTTTGACAAATTTTGTATTGAATGAAATTATAAATTAACAGCAGATACTACAACTTCTGATATTACCGACATCTCAAAATTTGGGGCATAAATAAATGTGATAATCTTGTAGGCCGTGCCAATGGACGCTGGTGTATGTATTCATGATACATATTTCTTTTAAGGGATTAGTAATTAAAATATAGCATTTAAATAACATTTCATTGGCTACATCATATGTTAATTCGTGGAATAGTCTTATTAATTGCAACTCGTGGCCGTCAAATTCTCTGGATGAATTGAAAATCACTTCTGGTATTACTTATGAATAATACTATTAATGGATACACATTGAAATTTTATTTTGTTTTACTTTCACTAAGAATAAGGCTTAGATGTCTCATATACACAATGATAAATCACTCCAGTTCAAATCTTAGCTTTGCTCATCTTCACATAATCAGTGTTTTCCAGTTTCTATAGCAATATTAGTTTTTACGGTCGCATTTAGTTGCAAATCGAAATAAGTGACATTCACCATCAAATCCTCTTGTAGATAATACCATGAGTGATTGTCAATTTCTGCAGAGAATTTGACTATTAAAATTGAATTTAGACGAACTAAAAGATGATATAATCTATGAAATGGTATTTAAATGCTGCACTGTACGTACTAACGCTTACAAGAAATATGAAGCAGACATATATCAATGATCTTTGGCACGGAGAACAAGATTAAACTGACCTAGTTTCTTCCTTGCGTACACGGTTTATATTAAACATATTTCCTGTTTTATACTGTGTTATAAGATTCCCCTCTTCGACTTATTTCATATATTTCAGCATTAGATGCTTCACGGAAGCGAGGGTCAACCAGTTTTGACATAGCGACTCTCTTACGTGAAAGTGCGTCATCTGTCTCGCATCGCTAGGACAGTGCAACTAGATTCTCTAACCTGATAACAACATAAGAAAGGCATAGTAAGTGATAATGAGATTTGATGGATTTTTCTCGAATTAAGGCTGTCATTGGTTGAAAATTGAAATTGTTATGCACACAACTAATTGATTTCAACCAAGTTACGTATGAGTGGGATAGTCTTGGTCATTCAATATTTTACAAATAAATAATTAGTTTTTTTTTCTTCCATAAATGCTTTCTGTAACCATTTATTATGCTGTAAATAAGGAAATAACATGAACCTTAATTTACTTCTTTCCTTTGGAGGAATTAACAAAAGTTAAACAAATTAACAATAAATTAAACACAAACTTGCCTAAAAGCTTAAATAAGAATATCTGTTCCATCTCTCATCGGGGGGCCTTAATGACCTAGCTGTCGACGGGTCCTTAAACCCTACTCACTCACTCTCTCAATCGTGGTTTCTTCTTGAATTGAAGCGAGCATTCAAGATGTCTGTACGCTGTGTGTGCATTTAAATTCTTCTTGTTGTAATGCATATGCATTTCTTTCTTCTGCGGCCACTCCTATTTAAGCCCTCAGGAGGCATTCTGCTAGCGCTCACATTTGGAGTATGTAAGGCAAGGAGGAAGTGTAGGTATCAGTGGCATCCCATTTTACGTGCACAGTTCTAGATTATCTCATCTGAATGTGCAACTTAGAGCAGTATCCTCAAATGGCAAATGCGATTCTCTCCCCCCCCCCTCTCTCTCTCTGTCTCTCTGTCTCTCTGTCTGTCTGCCTGTCTCTCTCTCTCTCTCTCTCTCTCTCTCTCTCTCTCTCTCTGTGTTATACACATCCATAAACACAATTTGTTTCCTTGATGCACCTCCATAATATTTGTATACATGGTGTCAGCAGTGTTAAGGGACAGATACTGAATTTTCTAACCCTTTTTACTTTGTCTACTACGTATTTAAGTGGAGGAAGTATTGTATTCCACCCGAAAATTCGATTTCCAGATTTCACCTGAATAAAAAAAAATTAGAAAAAGGTCCGTGTGTTGGTCTGTCTGTCAGTGGATAGCATAACTCAAAAACAAAAGGTCGACTAAAAGCCAAAGTTGGTATTTAAGTTTAGCACCTTTTAAGGGTACGACACAAGGATTTTGAAAAAAAAAAAATCCTCCACTCTAAACTAACCTTTACATGGAACTTTTTCGCAAAATTTTATTTTTTTGAAAATGATTATGATTAAAATGCCACATTTTAAGATATTTTATGAGAAATTAATTGCATATTTTGAATTTTATGGCTATAGCCTATGTAGTTCTCTTTACCATGGATGACTTTTGCATAGCTAGTAAACCGTAATAGATAGGCCAAATGTTTATATACGAAAATGTAGATCTTGCTAAAGCACAGAGTTAGTGTACAAATAACATTTTTGTACAGTGTACCATTTCGAAGATATTCCTTGTTATTTGTGTGAGTTTTGGAAAATTTAAACTTCCGTCAAATGAAACATCGTTATTCATTTTTATATGTTAGTCTTGCAAGGAGAATTTGAAAGCTTTAAAGCATTTGGCTATCGCTTAAGGCCTACTGTATTCCCATATTCCCCTTGCACCTACAAGGAAATAAGCAATAAGATAATTTGTACAAATGTTTATCTTAACTAACACGAAGAAGATATAGGAATAAGAGTTTGTAAGAAAGGTTAGCACAAGAGTAGAGAAAACCATGTGACTGCAATACATCAGATTTTTTAATTTTAAAACCGTTTGCTTGAAAAATTACAGTTAATATGAATAGATAAAGAAATGACTGTACAAAAGCTTAAATCTCTTAACACAGACGGTTTCTGAGATAATTCAACTAAGGATTTTTAATTAGGAAAAAGCAAAAGTGCATGTTTTTAAACTGTTATGCGCATTTACGTATTTTAGAGAAATGTGATAATGACATTTTCAGATGATTTATTAAAGTGAAAAAATTGGAGGTATTTGTTTGAAGTTTATGTTATTAATAGTAAAGAAATTAGTTTATGTTTCTATGAAGTTGTGGTGCTAAAACTTCTTTTTTCAGTATAAATTAATTTTTTGTCAGCCAATGAATAAAGCCATCATAAAATGCATATTTGAATATTTAGATAGCGCGTTTGAGATTATGTACCCGAATTTACATATAAATGAGAGCACAAATGAAATAAACGGAAGAAATTGCATAAGCAAAGATGTAAAAATGAGAAAAACAATATAGAAAGAGGAAATACAAAGGTCCAGTGAGATTAAAATGAAGCGCACCGTTCAACTAAACATGTCTCTTGGCTTTTAAAAATGGCGAATTGAGAAAAATCTTTGAGCAAGATGATTCACAGATGACTATTAAATATTTGTATTATACAGTCCAGAAACAGAATATTTTATCACATAAAAACGCAGCACATGGTCACACACACTGCTTGGTCGAACAACAAAAGCATAATGATCCACGTATAGTCTATCTAGAATTAGAACAAGATCACAAGGTGTTACAAGCGATAAGCGCCACCAACTCCAACTTTCTGGCAGGTATCTTACCAGACTGAGTGCACTCCACGTGGATAATAAATTATACTACCTCTGATTGACTGCAGCCATGTTATTAGATATAACCCTGACAGTTATAACCTTCAACTTTTGTCAATCCAGGCTGTGTGTTAGGGGCGGTGACACTATACCGCTCGCAAAAGTTAAAGGCATGTGAACGCTGGCCAATGCTCAAGCAGAGCGCTGTTGCCAAGCGTAGTGCGTGTACCGGCAGAGGTTCTGTACATAAGGTTGTGTGAGATGCATGCACCACATTCGGCAGCGCTGGTGGGAGGGTCAAGCGTAGAATTCGCTGGAGTTCGAGGTACGCCCCGCCTCCATATGCCATTAAGTTTTGCGAAGATTATAGCGATATATTTAAGGATCTCCACGCAGATAGTTTTATAAGTATTGTGTAAACCACGATGTCATCCAAAATGTTTATTATCAACCACAATTTTGTTTCTTTACCTCATGACCTACATATATGTAGATAAATGTTTCAACAACCACTATAATAAATGAGAAATGTTAGAATATAGTAAATACACTACGGGGCGAAAGTAGTATAACGATTACAGATTACATTGTTGGACTTTAATTATATAGTAGCCGGCCAACCGAGCTTCGCTCGGCTTTTCATTTCTTTTCCTTTTTTTTTTTTTTTTTTTCTTTTTTTTTTAATCGTGTTTCTTTGGGAGAAGATATTTAGATAAACCTGAAAAGGAAAATGTTAACTAAATATAATTTTTTATCCTAATTGTTGGAGCCGTTTCCATGAAGAGACCTTTAATATCCTAGCTTATTTATTGAAATTGGCCCATTAACAGAGAAATTGTGGTCAAAATAAAGTTTAGAGTAATTGTGACAGTTACGCGTAGAATCATGTTCCCCCCCCCCCCCCCCCCCAGAAATGACACCTATATTGAGCAAAACCCTGAATACAATCGTTAGAGCCATTTCCAAGTAGCGCGTAGGTCATTACATTAATTTAAACCAATGGTAGATCTCGGTATTTAGAATACATTTTGTATCTTACGTTCAAAACATAAATCAGCTCCTATTATCCCGCCAAAGAGCGGCCAAACACAAAGTTGGACAGCCCTGCACAGCAGAAGTAAGGAGAAGCTTGCAGGGTTCACCGTTAGCCGCGTGACTCCATGCTGTAGCAACACGCAGGTGTGATGTCGCTTCAATTCCAGGACACACTACTTTGTGCTATGTACGCGCCCGCTGAGAAGGGTGGTACAATGCCACCCCAAGCTTTAGTGAAGGCATATATGGAACTAAGTACGAGAACCTAGGATCGAACGAAATCGTGAATAACGAAAATACAGATAATGCGGAAGCAAACTATTAAATTAATACAAACTATCCCATTTATATTTCTATCCTACCTGGTATGCCATCATTACATATTCATATTATGTACTTATCAAATGTCACTCATTTTTCACTATGAACAAGTGACAATAATCGGATGTTTTGCATTCATATGTCATTGTCTACTCACTTTGTACAAATTACTTTTTAAAAACACTTATTCTTCTATCTGCTTCATGTTGAACATTTAGATAGAGATTTATAGAAATAGCTTTCTTACACACGTAAAGGGAATAAGAGAATACAGTAGACTTATGCGATCGCTAAATATTTTAAGAGTTGGTTGCTATTTGATAGCTTTGACCCAATATCTCAGTAACAATTTGCGGAGAGGGACATAGTACCCCGCAAGGCGACCTTTTATGCTTGTGCCCTTAACGGGGCACCCCCTGGAGGATGGATGAGGCGAATGGATCCGAAGGGCGACTGTTGGGTTTTCTTTTCCTGACACATTCGCATTTATTTCTCTTCTCAATCTTAAAAATAATACATATAGTTATCTATATTATCTAAATATAAATGCAACATACTACATTCACGCGGTTTTCCCTACTCGCTTTTCTTCTTCTGGCATTTATGGTTCAACAGAGGTTTTGCATAGTATCTTCCCATTGTCTTTATTCGTTTTTGTATTCCTTGTTGTATCCTTGTTGTTTAATTAAATATTTGCCTGTGTTAAATATTTTTAAATGTCTCAAAAGAAACTCAAGGCTATTGGGCAAGTGCAACCTAAGTCCGGAAGTTTTATAGATAAATAGTCAAACCACGGGCAACGTCGGGTGTTTTAGATAGAAATATTAATGCTAAATATTTTACTTCACACTAATAAAAATAACCACTCTTTATAAAGATAATTACATGTAACTTTATGTACATATTCATTGGATATACTCCGTAACTATTCATGAGCACGAGGCTATTTCCATTATATTTTACGGCATTCAGCTCTGCCGATTCAGAAATGACACGAAAAATGTTGGTATCATTTGTGAGTGACGTTATCGAGAAATTACAGCGCCAACCGCTGCTTGTGCGACTACGTCATCGCCCTTCCAAATTTACGACTCGACCAAATATATGGAATTTTCCGATTCGGTTGTCCATTCTCAGGTTACGTCAATTAGTATGCTGCAATATTAATATCCGCTGTAACCATTGATTTCTTGTCGACTGGTTTAATCTCTCAAGCAATATTCAGTGGGCGATTCTGCAAAAGTAATTATGTCTTCAGCAAATAAATCTGGGAATTCAATACCCCTTCGGACTCAGCAAAAGCCAGAAATGAAAATTGCGTTCAGCAGGGCAGCTGTCGTTAGGTGGATATAATAGTGAAATAAACTAGAAGGATAACTGGTTTATATTGCTACATTTTGAGGTTTATCCCAGCGATGTCCAGTGTTTGCCACAGAGGGGAAGTAGGATTTACCTGCTTCCACTCTTTGGATATATGTATGTAGCATTTGATGTAGAAAGCAATTTCGAATCTTATGTGATAAGCATCTGTTCATTTGTGACTTCTTTGGTACCGCTTACGTTTAAGAAGTCAAAGTGCATAGCCCGGCATTCTAAGCGTTGTTTGACTGCAATATTTGTTTAATTAAACCAAACATCTAACCACAGGTGCCGTTTTATGAACTGTCTGGTTAGTTAAACATAATATAACTAAACCGCAGTGCCGTGATGTTGGTATGCCGAGAAAAGAAGACAATCGCTCTTCTTCTTCTTCTTGTTCTTACACCACAATAAGTCCTGCTGGTACCCATATTAGGTTAGAAAGAATTGAAATCTTCTAGAGTTATGGGTGTTCACGATAATAATGAAGGTAATATGCTTTAAATTAAGGTAATTCACAACGAAAAATAGTAGTGCTTGCAGTGATAAGTTCGATCGCCAATCTTACAGCACAACAAAATGAAGTTGATAACTAAAATGTAGTATTCGTAATGCTGTTGCAGGAACTAAATACTATTGATAGCCTAGAAGAGAAGGTTAATGTTCTTAAATAATGGCATATTGGAGGAAAAATAAGTGTAACACCTCAGCGTTAAATTACTGTGACCACAAGAACAAAATATGTATAAACTTTGGAGTAATAAAGGCTATAGCAATGTAGGTACCTTCCTGGGAAGAAAAGGGCCATATCTGCATACTTTCGTATGTGCATACATACAGACAGACATACATGACAGATAGATATACTGTCAGACATACCTACTTATTGAAAGTTGCAAGTTATTTGGTATTTGTGGAGTAGTTCTCTATTGTTAATTTTCTTGAAAATGGCTCTATTTTCATTAAAATGCCATATGTTTGACGTACTTTTATAACAAATGAAATGTATATCTTGAATTTTCTGGCTATAGCCCATGTAGTCCTGTTTACCCTGGATGAGGTTTGAATTCCTGCTAAACCATAAGAGATAGACCAAACCTTAATATACAAAAAAATGTAGATCTTGCTAAAATATACAATTTATGTCCACATAAATTTGTTGACTGATCCATTTTGGAGATATTCCTTGTTATTTCTGTAAGTTTTGGATAACGTTATTCGTTAATCATGTTAACCGTGCAAAGAAAACGGAGTTTGAAAGCTTTAAAAGATTTCACTAGCGCTCACAGCCTGCTGTATTCTCATAATCCCCTTGTACCTCAGGAAGTTAAACAGTAAGATAATTTCTGCAAATGTTTATCCCAACACGAAGAAGATATAGGAATAAGAGATTGTAAGAATGATTAATAGAGGAATAGAGAAAGTCATGTGAGTGCATTATATAAGATTTTTCTATTTACTTCAGATCAATAATTCCCGGAATATAACATATTCTTCTAAGCAGGTATACGGAACGAGGCTAGGTGACAGGCAAATTTCTTAATGCTTGTGTAAGCTTGTAGGACTGTATGCTTAATTGCATTACATCGTGCTAACTTTTATGTTTATGCCTGATCTTCCAAATGTATCGTTATGTTAATAGCAATCAAACTTTAGAATATTGTGATTTTACGATTTATACCTTCTCGTTCATTTCTGTATCTGTTTCAAATCTGACGTAATGAGATTAGGACTGTCTGTTTTGCAAGTCTGAATCTGTTTAAAAAGGTGATCATTATACATCTGAACAGAGTTAGGTCTATTTAGGAAAATATATGTTTCCTGAGCTGTTTCAACTTCATCATAGTAGTGTGGCGCGGGCTTGGCGCACCACAAACAGCGTACGGGGCCGAGCTACTTCACACCACATTCCAAAGGTGCACACCAGTCATGCGAGCGAACATGTGACTAACAATGAAGCGGCAACACAAAGAATTTCCAGTGCCTTCGTGAAAGATCTAGCTACGGCATTGTGGAAGTCGAGAAAAGTTCCTCCGATGTCATCCTCTCTATATAAGGAGGCGAGGAAACAGTAGAATAGTGAGCTACAGTTACAAAGAAGAGTCGGTCAGTGTGTCAGCTGTGCATGTGTCAGCGCGTCGCAAAAAAGATTTAACGACTGTTGACTGATTGTATCGAGGTAGTGTATGAGAGACAGAGGAAGTGGAGAAAGACACTGAAAGGAATGAGTCAACGTTACATGAGGAAAACAGCTGTGAGTAGTATTACCACGAAGGACTGAAAATTTAACTTCAGTAGTATATAACTGTGTATTTCTGCAAAAGTTAAGAAGAAAATAAAGTGACAGGAAATAATTGAACTGGACTGCTCTCGTTTTGACACACTGGTGTCACGAGTGGGATTCGTCGAATTGCCATTTTTTCACAATAGCTACTCCTGAAATACCTCCACAGTATCCTCACGTACAGGTGCGACCGCCATATTGCACATAATGCTAAACTATTGTTAAATGCTAGATTTTTTGTGAATAGTCTCTGAAGTGATTGGGTGATTTTTGTAAACAGTAAGATGTTGCCTTACTGCACAGAAATGGAGATCTCGATAAACCACACAATTATGTAGGCTTTTCTTTTTGGGTTAAGTATTTCCAATCCATAGCTGCTCTCATTTGGGAAGTGCTTATTCGCTTTTCTTTCTGTCTTTCATTCTTTCTTTCCTCCCCCCCCCCCCTCCTCTTCATAGAAATAGTAGGATTTCAAAGCCACCGTACATTGACCAGCTCCTAAAGGATTTGACTCTCACTTAAAGCCTACTGTATCGTTACTAATGCTGATCTCGATTAATGTGAAGGAGACAGAAGAATACGTTTTTAAGACTAGTTCGTTGAAGAATGAAGAAAGAAAGTCATGTAAATCTAAAACATCAGGTATTAATTTCTTTTTATTATTAAACATATGCAAATCTTTACAGCAAGGTATTTAAGACGGGTTTAATGTTAGACATGTTATTGAGTGCTTTGAAGCTGCAACAAATTAGAAAGGAGAAAGCTTTTTGTGATGAAGTTAAAGCTTTCAGTACACAAGATGGAAGGGAAGTCATTACATTAATTTAAACCAGTAATAAATCTCGGTATCTGGAACACATTTTGCGTCTTACGTTTTTGTCTCTGACCATTCCCAACAGATATATATTGGTTTTGGCGAGAACAAACTGGCAACAGTGCAAACTGGGTGGATGTCGATTTTGCTAGGCCATTACATAAACAAACACCGCAGCGTGGTGTTTCGTGAACGTAAACAAATACCAGGCTGTGTCCTTTCATGTTTACTGTGCGAGTGTAGGCCAATCATAAGCGTTATCTCCCACAACAATATAACACCCTGCAAGCAACCGACCTGTTAAGATGCAGAAGCCGGTTCAGTTCCCTGAAAAACCTCAACACAACGTTGCCGAGTTACTCCACGTCTGAGAAAGCTGTTTGGAATATTCCTTTAATTCTTTTAAGTGATTAATTACTTCGTAGCCCTGTGTGATGTCCCATAATTACTATCGAAGCTATGTCAGAAATAAGTTAATCCACCCATCCTAGAGTTAACGAACTATTATCTTCCTACATTCTAACGAATGTAGAATGTAGAATGTCAGTCTTCCTACATTCTAGTGGAATTACGCATTCAATTTGGAACAAAACAATTATTTTTTCGAATTCGGGTGATCAAAGTACAAAATGCCGTTATACTTCGTTTGTAATGCTTCTATGAAACACATATTAGGAGGAATGTAAAAGTTTCCTTCCACTCGGTATAGTGTATTACATTCCAACGAATACCATTAACCAAACCATGTAGGTAATATCTTATTTTCCTCAAAATAAACCGTTATTTATTTGCAATTCCAAAAATTGGGATGTGTGTTTTATAACTTTTTGTTTGCTCGTATGCATTTTTGTGAAACAAAGCTGATGTTGGGTTGAGTGGTCATCATGACAGACCTACCTGTTGATGTTGATTGCAGCTCGTTTAATCTGCCTACTGTGCCGTTCCAAATGCGCAGTCAAAACATAAAAAGAATAATCTGGCGCCTGTTCCTCTCAACCAGAATTGTTTCATTACTGTTTCTGTGTAAGCAAAACAAATAGAATGTATGATTCATTGAACAATTGTGTTGCAGCCCATGTCTACCTGTCAAACAAAATAATCTCACAGTCCAGTTACTATGTCTGTCACTTTATTTCACTTCTAAAACCAAACCACAAAAACATAGTTTTCTGTTTTATCGTTAACCCCGAAGTGCAAAAGGAGATTTTATAAAGTATTTAAGTTAAGTTTTAGCACAGAAATTTTCAAGGAAATGTGTGTACCAAATTTAATCGCACTCTTTATATATTAATTTACATTAATTTATATCAATTTATTGCGTATAATCAAAACTCTATGTCCGCCAAGAGATGCTGAACTACAAAGTTGATTTTTACTACCTTCTCTAATAGTAAGTAGATGAAGTATTGTAGTCCACCCAAAAGTTTGATGTCGAGATTTCACCGGAAATGTTTTGAGGCCCACTGAATAAAAAAAGCATTTTTATACAAAAGTGTCTGTCTGTGGGTCTGTGGACAGCACAACTCCTGAAATAAAGCTAAGGTAGTGTTTACAAACACGTGGTCTGTTCATAGGAATAAAGGCAAAGTATCTATTCTCTGATCTTTAGCTTTATTTTTGCTACAAACGAAATATACACACGATGTATATATCATTATGTACATTCAGATAATGTCATAAACCTGACATATTATTTGAAAGGTAAGGTCAAATGCACACTATCACCTTATAAACAACAGAAATTGGCCAAGACAAATAGAATCATGGTCAATAACTTAAGAAATCAACAAATGACAAGTGAAAATCAGTGTCCTCTAGAGGATTTTTTGGAGAACCTGTTCAACTAAGCTATGGTGAACGCATCGAAACCAGAACACCCAGCGCCTTGTTTAAGATAATTTATTGCAAGTCTCCATGAAATGGTCTACCCATTTAAATGAAACGCAGTCACTTGAACGTCTGAGAGCGAGTTTTGGGGATTGTTTGCCGTCATGTGCCACTGTGTCTCACTCGTTTCGAGAATTTAAGAGGGGTGGCGATCTCTTAAAGATGAAGAGAAAAATGTAAGACCAGCAACAGTAGTGAGTGAGGAAAACATCATCGGTGTGGAAACAATGATTAGGGAAGATCCAAAACTAGCCTACAACGACATTGAGGTGGCATTAGGGATTAGTTTGCCGAGTGTTACAATAATCCTTCTGGTAAACAAGCAAATGAATAGGGTTATCAAATAGTTACTCCTCTCCGTGCTGGTGTCTATCGCTGAAGATAACGTTAGTATCCTATTTATCTACGTTACCTTTCATAAATTACATACGTGAATCTATCAGATCTTTTATTTCAAAAACGTTGTAACCATGTGCTCGCGGAATTCCCGTCTCTAGGGGAATCTTAGTTACATGTGTGTGCTAGTACCCTATAGAAATGTGTGCAATCGTGCCGCTTCAATGTGGGGACGTGTGCTTACGAACAATGGTGTGGGATATCTGACGCCGAGCTTCTTTTGACATGCGGGCGGCAGCCGCTTTCGTAATATCATATACTAGGTGCCCAAGGAACTTTATCCGTTAAAGTGCTTGGTATTATATGGGGGAGATATTAAATTATTTACAATAATTGAATAGTTACCCCGAATAGAGATCTAACCAACAAAATTGTGAATGTTGAGATTACAACGGAATACTGCTCTAACTAAAGAAACTCACAGCCTTGTGAATGCACAGTGCAAAAATTCCCTTCCAATTCTTGGTTATTTGATTTCAAAATGTTGGTGACAGTGGAAAAGTGATCTATCTGTGAGAAAATGGCGGATGTAGTAAACAGTGTCCTCAGTCGTAGTGCTGAAAAACAGTTGAATAAAGGACGTAAGAGAAAGATTAACATATCAGAATGGAGTGATAATAAATGAAAAACTTTGAGAAATGCTGGGAATCCATATAAGACTAGAAAAGGGCATTTTGTTCCCGGAAAATGTGCATCACAAGAGGTGAGTGGAATAGTGATCTAACCATTTTTGCATATTTTTATTATTATATTGTGAATGATCATATCATGGTCCAATGGCTGCATGTAGCATACGCTTAACACTGTATTGTGTTAGATACATAACATTTCTAAGCTAGAGTTATTGTTTATTTATTTCAGATTAATGTTTGCTCCTGCCTCAACCAGTGTAAAGAGATTTCTTTAGATACGAAAAGACAGATGTTTCAGAACTTCCACAAGATGTCCTATGATGAACAGTCTGTATTTTTAGTAGGATGTATGACATTGGGGGAAGTGAAACGCAGGGAAGTTGCAGAAGACATATCAAGGAGACATGCAACCTTTAAATATGTAGTATGCATCAATGGTAAAACATATTATGTATGCAAGAAAATATTATTGGACATATTCCAAATCTCTTCACGTCGGATACAGACAGTTCAGAAGAAAATGAAACATAATCTGGATATTTCTGATAAGAGAGGGACACATTTTAATCGTCCCCATGCAGTTACTAATGATGTTAAGCAATTTGTCAGAGATCACATTAAATCTTTGCCTGCACAGGAGAGCCATTATTCAAGATCTCTGTCACAGAAGTAGTATTTGAGTCAAGAGCTTTGTGTGGAAAAGCTATACGATCTTTTTATGGAAAGCAATCCTGGTATTAAGTGCTCACGTAGTACATATAGAGACATATTCAGGAGTGATTTTAAATTACGGTTCGGAGCACCACGCTCGGACTCTTGTTCAGTTTGTGATGAACTATATATTAAACTGGTGACAGCTGATAACGAAGAACAGCGAAAAATTATTACAACACAAAGTACACTACATCATATGAAGGCAGATGTTGCATACCGTACTTTACATGATGACATTGGCACTGCAAAGAGAAACCCTGACTATGTTGTGTTGTGCACCGACATGCAGCAAGTACTTTTTTGTCCTACACTTCATCACTCGTCTGTGTTTTATCAGAGACAGTTGAGTACTTATAATCAGGGTATCCACAATATGGGAACTGATAGAGCTTTTTTCTGCATCTGGAATGAGTCAGTAGCAAGAAGAGGCTCTGCAGAAGTTACTTCATGTATTCTAAAATACATTGAACTGCATTTTGAGCCACTCAAACAAGGCAAGAAAAAAAGATTGATAGCTTGGTCTGATCGTTGTATTGGTCAGAACAACAACTGGAGGTGCTTGGCTCTTTATAACTACCTCATAAGGAAAAAATATTTTACAACCATTGATCAGAAGTTCCTGGTAAGCGGGCATAGCTTCCTTCCCTGCGATAGGGACTTTGCACTGATAGAGAGAAAGAAGAAGAAATCTACAGTGTATCATCCTAAACAGTGGGTGGAAGTTGTAGTTAATGCTGCTGTTGGATTTTCCGCATACTATATGGACACACCACACACATTCTACAACCTTGGACAGCATATGAGATCTTGCGGTCCAACAAAGGAAGCAAACAGCTACAACCACTGCCTAGAGTTCTACCTCAACTTTACACAGAAGATGTACCTGTCAAAAAAGCAAAGAAAGTTGACTTACTAGATATGTGCAAGTTCATTCCACTTCAGTATCGCAAATTTTATGAAAACCTCAAAGAAGTAGAGTGAAAAACATGTTAATAAACCTTTCTTATGTTTGATAAATGCCAGAGGGAAAAGTCCTGATTTCACTTTAAAAATGTATCAATCATAGTAAATATGTTTGTCTTCTGTTATGTAACACAAAATCCAATGTATAGGTTAGATCATTGTTCCATTCTCTTAGGTTAGATCATTTTTCCACTGAAACTTCCTTTTACTTGTTTCTATTTCTGGACATAATGTTAATTCTCTTAAAATTTGCTTCAGATACGTTTGCAACAATGAAAAAGGATGAAACTATATATGTTTAATGTAGCACAGTAGTCTCAAATGTCAATAAACAGTTTTTTTCACTTTACACCAAAACAACTTTTTGTAGGTTAGATCTCTATTCGGGGTAACTATTCAATTAGCAAAACAGTGGGTAAGAGTGAGTGACTGAGTGACTGACTGAGTGTGTGTGGTGTTCAAGAGCCTGTCAACAAGGAGTGGGTAAGAAGATTTTATATCATCATCATCATCATCATCCACCGCCACCACCGCCACCGCCACTACCACCACCACCGCCACCACCACCACCGCCACCGCCACCGCCACCGCCGCCGCCTACACCACCGCCACCACCACCATCATAATCATCATCATTAACAGCAACGGCATTTAAGTCATTTAGTCTTGTTCCTGTCTTATATATCAAAACTGTTGTGTCGCTTTTCTTCGCTGTCTACCTATGTTTCTTTTTGCTGTAGTTTTATAGGCAATAATTAATTTGGGAATGCGCTAATTATCCATCGTTTCTATATGGTCACTATAGAAATATTAATATTCCCATATTAATCTTTTTTTTTTTTTTTTTTTTTTTTTTTTTCAATTGAAGGTCTTTAACTCCTCACATATTTCTTCACTTCTTCTATCTGTTAATCTATATCCAGCTACATGTCTTAAGGAATCTTCTTATTTCACCATTGTCCAACATTCGGATCGATATAGAAGTGTTGGGACCACCACTACGTTATGAAATTTAAATTTTGTTTCGCGTCTTGTACTTTTCAGGTTTCTTTTTATGGTGTCACTCATCTGATTAAATATTTCTTTTATCTTCGGTTTTATATATGACACATTGCATCTTAAGTACTAAAACAGTTTGCTTGTTGCAAATTTTTTCTTGTAATACTGTTCTCGCTCGTATTGTTTCGAGTCCTGTAAAACCCAATACCTTAGCTTTATTGGTTGAAAGTGAAATGATATAGAGCTTTCTGAAGATTTACCTCTGAGCCACTTATAAGAAACAAACCATTTGCAGAGTATTACATGCAACATAATATTATTTATTTTATAATGTGTATCTAAGTTATTCTGCCATCTCTATGTCATCAATATATAAATTGAATAATACATTTATTTCTGCTGTGATTCTTTCCTTCCTGGCTTGTATCTATCATTATTTTATTATTTCTGTATAAACTTCGCACTGTTATTGCCGAATGCTGTGGTATTTCTCTTCTTTTCATAATTTCCCATAGCGTAGGCTGTCAAATGTTTTTCCAAGATCTATAAATGTCTTATGTGTAAAGATATTAAGTTCTGTATGTATTTCGATTATCCAATTTATGACTAATACACCATATATACAATAAATAATTTATTTAACTTTCATGTTTACTTCACCATTAACTGAACATCTCCCCAGCTGCCTGGAAAGCAACTAATACCGGTCTTGGTCCACTGCGAGTGTTTTGTTTTCTCTGTGCATACCTATCATGATCGGCAGTATTCCCCATCTGCCGAAGTATTCGATGTAAACAAATATTTATCATCGTCCGATATGACACAACGTTGGAGGACGTTAATTAAAAAAAAAAATATTTATCAAAAATCGAAAGTGACAAACGTTTTCCGCTGTGGTTTCATTATACATACTGGCAATTCCGTCTACGTTAACGTGCTAACTGTATAGCTTCTTCATTCTTTTGCTATTTAGATCTTCCTCTCATCTTATTTACCACCCACTCTGCTCTTTCTCTGAATAAGATATGCAACGTTTTAAAGTTTTGGTGCTATAAAAGTGTTTAGCAATATGTTTAATACTAAACTAAGTTGTACCTGTGTCCAAGTCAGACTGTTTCTCAATAAAACCTGAAAATGAAAGCAAAATACACCGAATTTGCTATCTTAGTTTCGAAGAATGACAGAAGCATAAATATGTCTATGTTATTAAATATTTAAGCTATTAACATTTCGTAAGGAATGGAAGTTAGTTTAGAAAAATTTTTAATAAATTGAAAAGTTTCACTAGTAATATTTAATGACTGGTATATGTGGATGTTTAGGAAGTAAAAATTAACAGACTCATGTATATCCTCAATTTCATGGTAAAATAGACTAATTGTGGCTTATTTCTTTTTCAGTATATGCAATCTAGGTTGCAAGATATCTTTTGGGTAGTCTTGCACGCAGATATTTGGAACCTTGGTGCGTGGTAAATTTTATTTCGCAGTGTGAGAAAAACATTATCAACCTTTTATATATAGTGTCTCCTTAAGGAAGATATGAGGGTTTCAGTAGTTACAAATTTAGCTAAAGGAATATTCGAGAAAAATATTTGCAAAATATTGTTATAATATCAAAGAAAACATGATAAGCATATTTTAATACTGTATAGGAAATCAATCGCAGGATAATTAAAATCGTTATTATTCATAGCCAGGGTGGTTAGAACATTTGTCTATCACCAAGGATCCCAGTGATTGGGTGAAGCTGCGCAAGGTTGGGTTTTCTTTAAGTTCCCTGGTTTTGCCCACCACTTATTCCACCAACTGCTCCATCATCATATTTCCATTCACCCATTTCACCTGCATTTTATATCATCCTCTTTCTCACTTTTATACCTGGTGCTTGGCTAACCACACGCTTCCATGTCTTCACTCTGTCCGGTCCACAGATTTGTCTAGTCCCTGACAGGCGTCTGACCCTAGGCATAGGCTTGTAAGTCCTATATAAGGGGAGGGTAAACAGATAAAGAAATAGAATTTCATTTAGGAATATTATATAGTTATCAACATGTCTTACATATGATATCAAATAAATTAAATATTGATTTTAATCTGGATAGACTAAAAGCCACAAAGTAAAACTGTTTTGTAAACCTTTATGCCTTGCCTTATATTTCACAGCAACGTTAAGTTAATACTATATCCTGTCCATCACTGCTCGCTGTATGGCGAAATCATGGTCAACTAATTATGTTTGTGGGTTTAACAGCCCCACATCCCGTAGCTAGCGGCCTCTGGCTCCCATTTACGAAGCAAGCGAACTAAAGCTGTTGACTCAAATGGGCCAGCCACCAACCGGAATAATTGGCGGAGTTGTGACACTCCAATAACTTACCTTCATGTTCTGTAGGGCTTTGACAGGCTTACTTCCTTGTCAATTGTAGTATTCGATTAAGTCAACATTGTCGTACAACAATAATAATAATAATAATAATAATAATAATAATAATAATAATAATAATAATAATAATAATAATAATAATAATAATAATAATAATAATAATAATAATAACAGTAATAATAAAATAACGATTATCTTATGCATTACTTTGTTTAAGGAATTGTCTAAACATATTTCTTAAACGCCGTTAATGCTACCACAAAAGAGAAATGTTGCTCGTTTACATGCAAAAAATAATTTGCTCATTTTTTTTGTTTGGATAGAATAAAAATCTTTATTTAGCTTCTTGTTTGTTTCCCCTGACCACACATCAGAGGGACACACACAAAAGTAAGTAACACTGGTAAAGCCATCGATGGACTAGGCGGACCAGGCGCAAGTAATTCACAAGAACATTTTTCGTCTCCTCTCTCGTCCATCGGAAAACATTTGGAGCCGGCTGTACAACACCGAACCCGGAATGATGTGACCTGGCGCCGGGATGAAGAGATCTCAGAACTTGTTACGGTCCCCTCCACGTCTCTGCTTGCAACCCTGCGTTCCCTCACTTCATCCCTTCCTTGCACGGAGTGCTAGCCAATAGATCAGTATGATCATAGCGCTCGAGGTGTCCCCTCTTTTTTCGGCTTATTGCATTTCTTCTTGTACTTTAAGTCTATTTTAAAATTAGACTAGTATTGCAAATAATATCTTCACAACAATACTGCCCAACTAACCCCCGCCACGCGATTCAATCCACTTAAGGAAGATATTGTGATATCTCTGACTGGCTACAGTTAGATATGAATTGATTCCTACTTGATTAAAACGAGGTAACGACAAACTCTGACCAAGAAAATGAAGAATGTGACGCTGGCGGGACAAGACCAGCATCGCGATTTTCTTAGTTATGAACTTATGATGTTAGATTTAATTTTAAAATGGGCTATATTGTACAACTGGAATATTGGAATACCGTAGGCGTTAAGGCCTGGTCACAATGTCGCTTTGGAACACTGTTCTCTTTGCATGAACAGGTGAAAAAACGAATAACGGCTTCCCAGTTGAGAAACGTATAGTTATTGGAAAATTCAAACCAAGAATTAGGAATATCTCAAAAGGTGGTTAAAACCATTTGAGAGTGTGTACTTCAATGGGATCTATATTTTTGTTTAATAATATTTTGTCTCGGCTCAGGTTCGATCCCAGGGACCTGCACTTTTATTGACGTTATCCGGTCCTACAGTCTTTCGTGATATTCCAACACACAACTGTTTTCTCCTCGTAGCGTTAACTGATTTTTTTTTTTTTTTTTTTCCACTTCTCTGTCTCTCAAACGGTTGACTTTGAGGATACAATCACTCAGAGCTGCTTAACTGCTTCGCTATCTTAGTCACGTAGTTGACACACACGCACACACACACACAAACACACACACTAAAACTAAAATTTCACTGACTTCTACAACTCATGTATGTAAATAACTCATCTGCTCGTTGCCTCGTCTCCTTATATGGCGAGAATGATGGACTGCGTACCTTTTTAGAACTTCTACAAATACGCCGGCTGCGGGACTCTTGTCAAATAATCTGGAAAACCCTTGAAGTTCTGCCGCTCTAGTGTTCACAACAGTCGCGCGAGTTAGCCGAACCTTGAGCACCTTAAACAAACGTACAACCAGTGGAGTGGGGCAGATGGGTTCTGATCGTCCTTTGTTGTGCGCCGCGGTCGGCGTCGCAATGTAAATACCATATTTGATATTTGTCTTTTCATTTTTTTTTATTTCTATTTATTTAATATCGCTTTAACTTACCTGTCATATCGCGACAGTTTTACAGTAATTACAGTGTGTTACAGTTTGTATCAAATTTGTTTACAGAGTTCCGTAACATTACAAAAGTACAGCATTGTTTTACAATAAACATGAATTCCAAATGCTTCTGTCATTTTATTGGGAACATTGACTTCTATTCACTGTTGTTGGTATTTCTTGCATTCTTCTATGATGTGCTTGATAGTAACGATCACATTGCATGTGCTGCTAACACTATACTTACGTATGGTAAGTAGAGTAAGTTTTGTATTCCATCCAAAGATTCGATGTAGATATTTCACCGGATTCGTATGTTTTGAGGCCTTCTGAATAAAAAAAAAAAAATTTTTAGTAAAAGTCCCGTGCTTATGTGTCTATCAGTTTGTGGACAGTTTGTGCACTCACAAATGAAAAGTCGGTGAAAAGTAGATATTAAAGTATAATGATGCGACACGAAGATGTTGAAGAAAATTGCTCCCCCTAAACTGCCGTTTATACGGAAAATGTTTCTAAAATTTTGATTTGTTTGAAAATGCCTCTAACGATTTTGAGCACAATAATGTAGCTCTTGCTAAAACACACAATTAATGTGCAAATAAATGTTTTGTAATGTGAACCATTTCGGAGATATTCCTTATTATTTCTGTGAGTTTTAGAATACTTACACTTTCGTCAAATGGAAGACCGTTATTCTTTTTATCTTAGCCGGGCAAAGAGAACGGAATTTCGAATTTAAAATTGTGACCATCGCTCAAAGTCTACTGTGTTTCCATATTCCCGTTGCACCATTGAGAGAATGGTTTATCTCAACTAACACGAAGAAGATATAGGAATAAGCGTTTAAGAATGGTGAGTACAAGAGTTCAAAAGGTCATGTGAGTGCAACACATCAGATTTGTGAGTTATGCTATTCACAAACACACAAACTGTCGTTTTTGGATTCAAAGAACCCCAACATGAGTGTTTCGAGTAAAATCTTGGGTCCTAATTTTTGGTGGAATGCTATTCCTTCTCCAGCTATGTATGTAATGGAAAAAAGTTGCCAAAGGTTTAATTCCAGTCAGAGAATAAACAGCTTTGAAGTGGAATTGCACAAAAACGCTATGCTTTCATGCAAGTGCAACACATAAATTGCTGTTTGTGGCGCATGGGAGTGATAACTGCTATGTTTTTATCAGCAGAATGGCTACATTTAGTTTTTCCTTTTGCATCATTCTGAATGGCAAATGAGGAAGAATATGTTACAGGCTGCTTATATTCACGTTCATTGCTGCAATTGTTAAACATTTATGTTATGCCCGTTCAGCAACACAGCCATTTCATGACTTTAAAATGTTTGGTTTATATTAGTAACTTCACGTCTCTGTTAAACAGCAACCGCAAATATACTCGCATTGTGCACAGAATTGCAGCATTGGCAAGCTCATGGGAGTGGCCCTGAGACGGCCATGGTGGTACAGATAGGATGCACTTAATGGCTTACTCTATCCAACGGTCTTAGTTTTTATAGCACTTCCACAAGCTATTCCTACAAGGGTAGTTGTCGAGGTGAACAGAACAAAATTTATTTTTGTTTTGTTATTTACCAGAGAGGAACGCTTGCGGTTATAGGTTCTCTATACTAGGTCCTTTGTACTAAAACCATCCATTTGCGTATCGAGTTGCATGTAACATTCCCATATACACAAGAAAAGTATGATGTGTTGCACTAACTATTCTTATAAACCTCTACTCTCTTAATGTTAGTCGAGGTAAACATTTGCAGAAGTTATGTTACTGTTAATTTGCTGTAAGGGGAGTATGGGAGTATGATACACTTTCAGCGATAGTCCACTCTTTTAAAGCTGGTAGTTACATGAAGGCTTTGATACTCCTACTTCTTTGCACAGCCAAGAGATGAAAATGTGAATAACTACCGTTAATTTGAGAAAAGCATAACTATTAAAAAGCTCACACAAATGAATATAAATTGAATGTTCTAACCAGGTCTACATTTTTGTATAGTAAGATCTGATCTATGCGTCGTATCTTGTTTGAGTTTACGGCGCCTATATACTTATTGTTTTTTAATGTTAAATTAATAGTCCTCTTCTTCTCGTTCTTGGTCCTCTTGTTCTTGCCTCGGCTGTTTTTGAGACTGCTTAATAGGTCGTGGGAAAAATGAGTGGTTATCTTAGAGTGGATTGAAATAAGCATTAATAAAAATGAAATGAAGGTGAAAGACAATTGCACTTTTATTACAATGTTCAGCAGCTAAAACTTGAATATTGTACATTATAAACATAGACCGACTTTCAATAAATATGCCAAATGATTCGGTATCCTGAGCTTCACTTCACCGTCAGCAAGAACGTATATAGCCGAATAAACATAAGATGGTATTGCCTAAATGAATCTTGGATGGAATTTAGCCTGACGCTTGTCTTGTAGCACGGAAACTTTCACTCTATCACTTAAACATACTAATACGTCGTGTTCTCCTTAGGATTGTAGACAGACTACTCTGCTAAAACTATTTCAAACCTCCCTACTCTTGCCTGCCAAAATATTGAATTTCTATTGGTTGCCTAGAATGTGGTATATTTCAAATTGAATTGCTTCGGGATTTCTCATTGGGTAAGCGCGCGAAACTGCTGCTCCCACGCTCTTGTCATAACGGTGAATCTAACAGACGTTCTGCTAACAATGTATGATGTTTTATGACCGTTGCACAAAAATAGGTCTACAAAGAATGTACTATATAGTTTTATTACTTCCGGCGTCAGTATATCGTTGCCTGTTCTTGCATTCTGGTGAAATGAATTCTTGTACTATTTGAAACTTATTGTAATATATGGAAATATTTATTTAAATTGTAAATATCTTATTACGCACGGGTACCGTCTCATCTATCTCTTACAGTTTACCACTTATGCAAAAGTCATCTAGAGTAAATAGGACTACATGTTCTATAGCCAGAAAATTCAATATTTACACCTCATTTGTCATTAGCATATTTTAAACATATGGCATTTTGATCAAAATCGAAAATATCAGCACTTGGATGTTAATTTTTTGTATATATGCTGTTCACAGATTGGCAGACAGGCACACACAGACCTTCTAAAAATGCTTTTTGTTATTCAGAGGGCCTCAAAACGTATATTTACGGGAAATCTCGATGTTTTAGGTGTAATGCAATACTTCCTGTACTTTACTATACGTAGTAGGGAAAGTATGAATAAGGAAAAGATACTGTAAGTAGAGTGAGCCCTTTTCGGTTGTTTGTACTGATATTGCCTACTGTCACAGAGTACACAGGTCTGCTCAACTGCCTCTCACCGCACGGCCAGCTGAGAGGTGGTACACCCACTGGCCTCTCTTGCGCCGTGAAGTTCTGCAAATGCTTCAACGCACGAAAGGTTATCTGCTTACGGCGGGGCCGGCTCCAGTGGGCCACATGGTAAATAATGCCACCCATGATTGTCAAATTATTGATAAACTCTCGGTTCACGAAGTGACAAGCATAACATGACTTATGAAATGCTATTACAATTCTGTATTATGATTACTAACCTCTTTAAAGAAATATGAACCAAGCATACGAGAACATCAGCGTCCATTGGCACGGCCCACAGGATTAAATACCAACGACCTAGTTTCTGTTTGTGGGCGTAATTCATTTCCAAAAGATCGAAACATATTTCCTGTTGTAATCTGTATTCTGTAGGTTTACTCTTCGAACTGTTTAATCTATTTCAGCATAGATGCTTCACCGAAGCGAGAGTCAGCCATTTTTTGACATTTATGCCTAGCGACTCTGTTGCGTCACATTACGTATCTGTAGTGCAGTGCAGCTGGATTTAAAAAAAGCAGAGGAAGTGATAATTAAAATTCAGGTGAACTGATAATGAAATTTTATTAATTTTCGCGAATGAAAACAGTCATTGGTAGAAATTTGAAATTGTTATACACATTAGTTGATTTAAGCCATGTCATGTATGAGTGGAATAGTCACCATATAAAATCCTCTTCCTGCAGCTGCCAGAGTTGCAGAGGTCCTAGCGGACGACCAAACAGCGGTTGATATAGTTTTTAATTTTTTAGTTGAGAGCAATATAAATTTGAGGATTTCAAATTTTAGTTATCTGTTTATGCTTTTGGACATATTTATCACCTTGTTTCATATCTGGCTATTGCAACTGTTTTTTTACCTTTTGTGTATATTTTTCTTGTTGCTAGTATTTTTGTTTTTGAGTAAAATTTATATCTGGCTATTGCCATGAATGACCTCTAAGTTGAGCGCCCTTAAACCAAACCATTAATTTATTTTTTATGAAATCCTCTCGCGATATCACTACAGACTATTTAGCGCGTTACAGTTACCCAGGTTCAACTGCAGGAGGGAAGCTAAAGCACTTCCGTGTTCAGATTTGAACCCCTTGGTGACCAGGCAACTTGTCCGACACGCCTGTCACACGGCTCTGCAGAAGTACCAGGCGCACTGATTCTATATTTAGTTGAGCGGCAACATATATGACGTCATACATATCATGGCACACTTTTAGTGTGTCAGTAGTTAGTATCATGATTCTCAATATGTCGTGGTTCACTTGTTTATCCCACTACCGCTCTTTTTTTCAAGCTCCACTTTGCCCGTGGCAAATTATTGGGATGTTTATGCCACACTGTTTAAAAGCGCTGTCTTACACAGTGATAGCTGAAAGATCAAAACATACCAGCGTTGTAATTCCCGGAACATTGAGAGCATGCAAGCGTGAAAAACAGAAAAGGGGGCACTGTTGTTGCTGGTGAAATGGAAACTTGCAGATGCGCTTTTGTTCCATGCTCTCTGAAAGCTTTGTTGTGCCTTTGTTGTGGAACGTGCGATTACTCCCGGCTTTAATAGAGAATTGCTGTCTTTCTGGTTGTTGCTATGTTTTATACTAGCTTGGACACCGTACTATAGCAACCTTTAACAACAGATCGGTTATAGAAATTTAATATTGCGACCATATCAAAAATATATACATGTATAAAAATGTGATGTGTTGCACTCACATTACTTTTTCTACTCTTGTACTAACCATTCTTACAAACTCTTATTCCTCTATCTTCTTCGTGTTAGTTGAGATAAACATTTTCAGAAATTATCTTATTGCTTATTTCCTTGTAGGTACAAGGGGAATATGAGAATACAGTAGGCTTTGAGAGATAGTCAAGCCTTTTAAAGCTTTGAGATCCCGTTCTTTTTGCACGGTAAACATAAAAAAATGAACAACGATGTTGCATCTGCCGAACGTTTGTTTTCCGAAACTGACACAAACAGCAAGGAATATCTCTGAAATGGTTCACTCTGTAAAAGAATTATTTGGACATAAATTGTGTGTTTTAACAATAACTATGTTTTTTACACTGTAAAGCTTGCTCTCTCTCTTACGGTTTACGGGTTATTCAAAAGCCATCCAGAGTAAACAAGACTACATAGGCTATAGCCAGAAAATTCAAAATAGACATTTCATTTGTCATAAAATATCTTAATCATATGTTATTTTAATGAAGCTCTTTAGAGACTTTTCAAGAAAATCAACATTTTCGAAAAAATGTTACATTTAAGGGTACTTTAGATTGAAGGAATTTTCTTCAAAGTCTTCCTGTCGCATCCATGAAAGACATTAAACTTAAATACCAACGTTGGTTTTTAACCAATTTTTCGTTTTTGAGTTATGCTGTACACAGACTGTCAGGCAGGCAGCAGACACACACACACACACACACACACACACACACACACACACACACACACACACGCGCGCGCGCGGACCTTCTTGATCCGGGAGGCCTCAAAACATATATTTCCGGTGAATCCTCGACGTCAATTTTTGGGTGGAATAGAGTACTCTATTTACTAGCAGAAAAATTAAAAATGAATGTATGTTTGTCCTGTATGCGTTCCTAAACCGCTTGATGCAGTATGTAAAATTTGGCGCGTGTGTGTATTTTATCATGTTTATTTTTTCATGCTATCAATTTTACTATGCAACTTGTTGAAATCTCATGGTTTTCTCTGGCCACTTTTCTTTTACTAAACACATTTTCTTCTCTACTCCTACTTCTACATACTACACATACTTTTTAATATGTTTGAAATAGAAGTGCACTTCCTTACATTCACAGGTTTTCTCTAAATACTTTTCTGTTACGTAACAGATGCATATGAATTTCTCCTCTCACTCTTCAAAAACAATTCATAAACATTTCTCTATATTATCAAAATAGAAATGTAACGTATTACATTCACACGGTTTTCCGAATTCGCTTTTCTTTTTGTGGTATTTGTAGTTGTTCAACAAAGATTTTTCACGTCTTCCCAGTGTTTTTACTTATTTCTTTTGGTACTTAAGTTATTTTAATCATTATAGTATCGTAAGAGTTTTAATTGAATATTGTTTTAGTATGTTGATTAGTACCTTTTATGCTGGAGCATACCCGAATTTATTAACCTTAAGTCTGATAACGATCCTTTAATGAACCTCCTTAAGTTGAAACTTCCATTACCAGACTGGTCTTCAGCCAATCGGACAATTAAGTTTTCATTAAAGGACAGGTGTTCCAATAATCAGAGAATTCATATGCAGCAATGGCAAAGAGCGATATCGATTAATTCTCGAAAGACAACTAGCGCAAGTTTAGAAAACGCTAAAATGTCGGACACTACTGACAGTGAGATGCAACTTACTCCTCCTAAGTAAGATGCAACTTACACAAAACACACAAATTAACTTCAACACATCATCAACTTCCAAGAATATTGCACTAAGCACAGTTCCGCAAATTAATTTCATTAATTGTGTAATAAATAACTTATACATGAAACAAAGTTTCGTCTGAAAACCAATATATTCAATTTGCCTTATATTTTTCAATGTTACGTAGCATTCCAAGGTTATCATTTTCATCATGCGGTTGTGACGTGCTGGAAACGAAACTATCGTTTAGCGCCTGCGTAGAACTCCAAATATCAGCTGATGCAATATGTAGGTCATTGTCCCTGGTGAGTGTGCAGCATTTTACAATATTTCCACTATAAAATTAGCTATATGGTGGTATGAAACTTAACTATAATGGTAATTAGGACGCTCGTATGAAAATAAACTCGCTTCGCTCGTTGCCTAATATATACTCGCATCTTAGTTACTGCCAGTATAGTCAAGTTGGATAATATACTAGTAAATATCTCCAAAGAAACACACGGCTATTGGACTAGTGTAACGTAAATCTGAAAGTCTTAGGAATAAATCATCAAACCACGGGCATCGCCGTGTATTTCAGCTTACAAATCTAGCGGAAAATATAGGATTTTAGGGCTAGAAGTGCACATATTTATACTGGTAATTGACGACAATGCTTAATTTATGAACTCACAATTTCACTTATTTAAAGTAGTATGTTTTCAGTACCTTCAAGGAGCGACCTGGCGTACACAAGCCCCATACGGGTTTATTTTCCCCCTAGAGCCTGGAGAGGGGGCAGTATTGCAGAGTGAGCACGCCTAGTGGTGACGAATGCCCTTTCGGAATTGATTTGGAATGCTTTCTGCAAGGTCATTAACGCCACACTACTACAAGCAGGTCTGTGTAACACGTGGAACCAAAATGGATAGTTTGTACTGACAGGCGTTTTTCATTTTGCGGCGCAGTTATGATGGCGCAGGTAATAAATAATGTGATTAGCTTGTGCAAAAACTGTTACACGAAGTAAAAAGAATCTGATGTGTTGCACTCACATAACTTCCTCTACTAACTATTCCTACCAAGTCTTATTCCTTTATCTTCCTCGTGTTAGTCGATATAAACCTTTGTAAAAATATGTCATTGCTGATTTTCTTGTGGATGCATGGGGAATATGGGAATACAGTCGGCTTTGAGCGATAATCAAATCCTTTTAAGCTTTGAAATTTCCTTCTCTTTGCACAGCCAAACAGAAAAAAAGTTTATAACAACGTTATATTTGAGAAACGTTTAAGTACTAAAAAACTTACACAAATATCAAGGAAAATCTACGATATGGTTTACTCTACAAAAGATTGTTTGTACATAACTTGTGTGTTTTAATGAGATTTGCATTTTTGTACAGTAAGTTTTGATTTATCTCTTACGGTTTACCAGTTGTGTAGTCAACAGGACCACATGGACAATATTATGCATAATATTTGCATATGCCATGTTACTGACTTTCCAATTGTGAGTGACGTAGTGGGTGTACCTTAGATACCGCCATATTCAATTGTATTGAATTGAAATATAATTAATTGCGTTCAGTGATTTCACTAATAAACATAAAGCCTGCGAATATATTAAAAAATTAACTTTAAATATTGAGCATAACATACTAAGCGTTATCAGAGTTTCTTTTTTCTTGTTCATTTTTTTTGGGTATTTTGGTTCTGCATCTAGAAGTTCTGCTTTCCAAGAGAATGTTCATTTCACACTGTCTTCGTGTAATATGTGCATAAATAAATTATTTTGTTGTTTAAGGACGCATCACATCAACGTCGCCGGTGTACCGAAATTTCGCAGCGTAGGAGTTATTTTACATGTCAGTAAATATACTAACATGCAGCTGTCATTTTAAGCACACTTTAAAAGCATCGGCGAGATTTGAACCCGCGATCTTGGGATCAGTAGGCCAGCGTCTAACCAGCTGAGCAACACAGACCGACTATACATACATAAATATACTACTAAAGGTAATATAAAATCAATAGTTGTGCCTATATTTTATTGGCTCTCAAAATAATTAAATTCTGTGAGTACGTTATCCTTTATAATTCGTATAGTATCGCTAAATCATCTCTACCTGCACGTGTATGGTGGAAAGATTTCCTACACTTTCGAATATTTTCATTTTCTCAAAATGGCTCTAACAATTTTCATCAAAATGTTATATGTTTAAGATATTTCCATGGCAAATTACATGCATATTTTGAATTTTATGGCTATATACTATGTTGCCCTGTTCACTCTTGATGAGTTTTGCATAATCAGTAGCCTGTACTATGAAGTACCTCTAGCGAGACTTTTCTTGCCCCGTAACAATCAGCATTGAGCCATGGTTAGGATCTCCTTCGATTACTTCGTTCTTGTTCGATTAGGTCGTGTATTGTAGATTATATTGCTGTTAAGGCCTCGTTAAATTCCATTCCTTGTATGTCCTTTAAGTGACTTGTGGTATCAGCTAGTGGCTCTTCTAGTTTACCCGAATCTATCTTTCTGGTTCCTTGTCTGTTTTTGGCATTACATTTTTTAGTCGCTCGCTGGCTTTCATTTTCGATGACTATTCTGCATTCAACGGAAACATATTTCCTTATTGTGATGTTGTCATGTACTTTTCGTCCTATTGGACGCATTTGTATAATATTTGTGAATATCACATCAATAGTACTTGTACCATTGTGACAGATGTATGTTTTTATTTGTGGGTCATTGAGTACGGTGAAGCCTTCTTCAAGTACGCGGATAGTTTTCTGGTTTGGACTGTCTATATAGGTTACAGGTCCCCTGCTAATGATATTGGCCATTGTAATTTTAAATAGATTAGACCTACCTTTAATGAAAGCCTATTAACCAAATTCGTATTTACATTCCATCATATATCTAATTCCTTATTTCCCTGTACTAAACGCTAACATCGTTGTTCTCACAGCCTACTGGATTAGTTGTAGTGCCAAATGTGAAAATAAATCTTAATTCAAATATATGAATGATATTTTAAGTTGTTTACTTTTAAATCATCACTAATATTAAATAGTATTAAATCGCTGAACTGCTAATTAGTTAGCGGAATATTATAAAGAACTACCACTCGAGTTCCCATACTTGGGACAGCTTCTTTTTAAGACTTCGCATTTGCAAAATTATCCTCATATGACACCCTCTTGTGTGTCACTACAGATAATCTTCTTGGGGGACGCCGAACTTAAATAGCGACTTTTAACTTTTGAGTAAGTAAAAATCTATATCTCCGGTGAATAACCGGTATTGAATATTTAGGTAATGGCTTTTTTTGGGTAAGCAAAAAATAAGATCTAAAATTATTTTATATGGTGAATTTTTAGATCAAGTCTTAAGTTGCAGGTACCGTGGATGTGAAATAGGCTCACAGAAACAAGGATATATAAATATAAAACTATCAAGATTTCGAACTACATCTGGAATGTTACACAACGCTTTAAGAAATAAAACAAGAAAGGATACTAGTTAATTTTTATATATCAATGATAAACCCAGTTCTGTTATATGGAAGTGAAGCCTGGACTGTAACAAAGAAAGTGGAACGTAACATAGATACAAGGATTTGAATGAAATTCTTGAGAAGAACTAAAGGATGTACAAAACTAGACCACATAAATAATAATGTGATAAGAACAGGGCTGAAAGTGAAATCTATAAATGAAGAAATAGAACACTACAATAGAAATATTGGCTGTTACATGTGGAGAGGATGGACTGTGATAGACTTCAAAAAATAGGTAGGACGCAGAAGAGATGGAGAAGCTTACTGTAAAAATAGGAATACACAACGTGTCTAATCCATGGAGTGACGACGATGACGATGATGATAAGCATGAATTCTTTGGAGGAATGCAATATTTTCTCTACTTATCTATTGTAGATAAAAATACGGAAACGCCTGGCTCCGTAGCTCAGTCGGTAGAGTGCCTTCTTACTTCGCAAGGAGTCGCGGGTTCAATTCCCGGCTAGAGTGGAACCTTTTCTGTAGCCAGGATTATTGCCTATCCTTCCCAGAGTCTGGAAGTAAGAATGAAACTGTGAATGTGCGTATGAATTCAATGTATACAAAAATCCTAAAGACTCAAAACCCACTGTTAAACGAGTAACACCATTGTCAATAGGCAGTACGTTCCATAGAACAGGCCGCTGATATGACCTACGCACTTAAAGGTGAGATTGAAACATTGCAACAAGAAAAGGAAAAAGAAAACACGGAAAATCATAACAGCACGATATTTATTTAATGTAATGCTCTAGGCATATTGGAGACTTTCCATTTGCCTTCTCGCTTCCAAATATAATTTTTCTTCTGAGTTCGAAGTGCAGCACACTTCAGTTCTCATTGCACAGCATGCAGTTTTGGCGATGTCGTCAGTCCCTACTAGACAGTTGTGTTGGAATATTTTCCAAACTATTTTATGTGTTGCACTCACATGACTTTCTCTACTCTTGTACTAACCATTCTTACAAATTCTTATCCCTATATCTTCTTTCTTGTTAGTTGAGATAAACATTTGTACAAACTATCATATTGCTTATTTTCTTGTAGGTGCAAGGGGAATATTAGAATACAGTAGCCTTTGGGCGATAGTAAAATCTTCTAAGGCTTTCAAATTCTATTCTCTTTGTACGGTTAACATAAAAAATGAACAACGGTGTTCCATTTGACCAAAATAGGTTTTCCAAAACTCACACAAATAACAAGGGATATCTTCGAAATGCTTCATTCTACAACAAATATTTAAACAAATTGTGTATTTTAGTAATATCTAATTTTCTTGTGTAGTAAGACATGATTTTTTTTTTTTTTTTTTTTTTTGTTCAGGGGGTCTCAAAATATATATTTTTGGTGAAATCTCGACTTCGAATTTTTGGGTGGAATACAATACTTCCTCTACTTTATAAGTATATAAAGAAAGTAAAAATATTAATTTTTGTCAAATGGAGTGATAACAGTGTTTTCAGTTTGGTCTAAAATCTCAGTTCCCTTTTTTGCCAAATAGACGGCTTTCTCATTTCCAATTATTTCAGTATGAGATGAAATCCATTGTGAAATACTCTCTTCCATTTTCCTCTAGTTTTCCAAGTACGGATTTAATTTGTATCACTGTTGAATTCATGGCATATTTAACGTTTGAAATAGCTGTATCTCTGCGATGGAATCACAAAATACAAGTTTTTATAAAAGATAGAAGTCTGATAAGTAGTTGATTGAGTGTAAGAAAAATTGGTTCTAACTCTCCATTCAACTTTCTTTTTAGTCTGTCAGCAGATTCATAAAAGTAGAATAGCTAAGTAAACTCCAGCTCCGGCGTAATCAGTATCTTCTTTTAAGGAACCGTCTGTGAAGATGTGAAGCCATTCATTCTGTGGCTATTCAGAGTTTATTGCTTGGGTAGTAGGTAATACTTTTTTAAATATACAGAGGAAATTCTGCCTCTTTTATATGTTCTGTTAAACTTAACTTACATTCCTCTTCAATGTACTCTAATGGCTTTTTTTGGTATAGTAACTCTTCTGTTTCTTGCGTGAAGTGTTTGTTTTTACTTTCTCTACTGGTATGTAGAAGGAAGTGCATAATGTATTTCAACCAAAAATTCGATGTCGAGATTTCACTAGAAATGTATGTTTTGAGACCCCCTGAATCCAAAAAAAAAACGCATTTTTAGAAAAAAGTCCGTGTGTATATGTGTCTGCCTCTGTGTCAGTCTGTGGACAGCATAACTCGAAAACCAAAAGTGCGTTAAAAACCAAAGTTGGTATTTAAGTTTAATGTCTTTCAAGGATACGACGCGAAGATCTTGAAGACAATATCCCCATCCTAAATTACCCTTTGCATGGAAAATCTTTTTGAAGATTTTGATTTTCATGAAAATGCCTCTAACGATTTTGATTAAAATGCCACATGTTTGAGATATTTTATGACAAATGAAATGTATATTTTGAATTTTCTATCTATAGCCTATGTAGTCCTGCTTAGTCTGGATGACTTTTGAGCAACTCGTATACCGTAAGAGATAAACAACAATATTACTTTACAAAAAGTTTATATCCCCCTAAAACACACAAGTTATATCTGAATAAATATTTTTGTAGAGTGAACTATTTCGGAGATATTCCTTGTTATGTGTGTCGGAAATTTTTAAACTTTTGAGAAATAGAAAATACTTGTTCATTTTTTTTTTATTTTTTTTTATTTTTTTTTTTTATTTTTTTTTTTTTTATTTTTTTTTTTTTTTTGCATGTTAAGCGTGCAAAGAGAATGGGATCTCAAAACTTTAAAAGATCTGACTATCACTCAAATTCTACTGTATTCTAATATTGTCCTTGCACCTACAAGGAAATAAGCGATAAGAAATTTCTGCAAATGTTTATCTCAACTAACACGAAGAAGATATAGGAATAAGAGTTTGTAAGTTTGGTTAGTACAAGAGTAGAGAAAGTCATGTGAGTGCAACACATCAGAGTTTTTATTTTATGTATCCGTTGGATGCATGCTTTGGTACTTTTCAGTTTTCCGGGATTTCGTAGATGTTTCCCCCAATAACTATTTGAGGTAGTGATTAATGTTTCATACTGTATGAGAGCACAACATTTGTAAGGTTCTAATGAAGCTTGAAATTCTAGGAATTCCACATGTGAGAGCTAAACTAGGATGTAACTAATAGCACATGAATGAACGTCGGTGATTCTGCAAGCGTTGTCAAATAGAGCTGGGGTTATTTCTGTTCCCGTCCTTTGCGGACGGCGTAAATCACGCCAGACACTAACATGATGACAGGTTGCCATGGTAATATGATCTACTGTCAATTAAACAAGCAAATACATTCAAATCACTATCCTCTATGCAAGGTCATGGTTCTCCAGCTTCAGTGAACCCATCATTCATTTGATCCTGGTTCATTAAATATTGTAGCATTTTTATTATTTTACTAATGTATCAAAGAGTGTCATAAGCATTTTTATTTATTAACTAATTTATTATTATTGTTATTATCATCATCATTATCCACGGTCCATATAAATGTTAATATACGCAGGAGAGAAAGTAAAAAATCTGATGTGTTGCACTCACATGACTTTCTCTACTCTTGAACTAACCATTCTTACAAACTCTTATTCCTATATCTTCTTTCTTGTTAGTTGAGATAAACATTTGTACAAATTACCTTATTGCTTATTTCCTTGTAGGTGCAAGGGGAATGTTAGAATACAGTAGGCTTTGTGCGATAGTCAAATGTTTGAGATTCTGTTGCCTTTGCACACTTAACATATAAAAAAATGTACAGCGATGACCCATTTCACGAAAGTTCTAAGTTTTCCGAAACTCACACACATAACAAGGAATATCTCCGAAATGGTTTACCCTACAAGAAAATTTATTGCGACATAAATTATGTATTTTAGTAAGATCTACATTTTTTGTAGAGTATGATTTGGTCTATCTCTATCGGTTTACCAGTTATGCAAAATTCATCCAGAGTAAATACGACTACAGGGCAATACCCAGAAAATTCAAGATATACATTTCATTTGTCATCAAAATATCTCAAACATATGGCATTTTAATCAAAATCGTCAGAGCCATTTTCAAGAAAATCAAAATTTTCGAAAAATCTTCCATGTAAAGGGTAGTTTAGAGTGGGGCTACTTTCTTCAAAATCTTCGTGTCACATCCTTAAAAGACATTAAACTTAATACCAACTTTGGTTTTTAACCGACTTTTCGTTTTTAAGTTATGCTGTCCATAGACTGACAGACTAACAGAGTGACACACACACAGACTGACACACACAGACACACACACGGACCTTTTTCTAAAATTTTTTTTTATTCAGGGGCCTCAAAACATGTATTTCCGGTGAAATCTCGAAATCGAATTTTTGGGTGGAATACAATACTTCCCCTACTTACCAGTAGAGAAAGTAAAAATATGAGGCCAGAACAGAAGAATTCTCGTAAACCATGAGACTTTATTATTATTATTATTATTATTATTATTATTATTATTATTATTATTATTATTATTATTATTATTATTATTATTATTATTATTATTATTATTATTATTATTATTATTATTATTATTATTATTATTATTATTATTATTATTAATACTATTATACTTTTTGGAGTACGTGCTTGCAGTAGGATAGATGGACATCTGATAGGGCACCCCAGGAAGGGAGGGGTGAGACGAGAGGATAGGAGGGTTCGCCAGAGAGGTAATAGCAGATTCCCTATCTAAAAAGTACAGATTAGAACTCTCCGGCAACTCTCTTGCCCCCCCCCACCCCTCTTGCAGGCTCTGTGCTCCTTGAGGTGCCCAGCAATTGGAGACCTCCCCTAATCTGGAGGACAAGGATTTAAAGGGCGTCATCCATGTTGAAGCTCCCGCCGACACTTAGAAGCCAAGTAGATTAAAGGTGAAATAAAAGGACAGGAAATTCGTGAAATGCAATTAGCCTTGCCTACATTCGGCTGGTAACCCGGGAACACCCCGAAAAAATCATGGATCAGGAAGTTTGAGCACAGAAATCAAACCCAGGATCACCAGATGCGAGTCTACACCTTACCGTGCAACCATCTCGCTCACTGTACTTACATTAAACAAAGGTATAATAATTGTATTCCAACCAAAAGTTCAATTCGGAGATTTCACTACACATACATATATTTCATTTATGCACAGTTTCAATGTTTTCACATGTTCCTGTGCCTGAAGAAGCTTCTTTCTCCACTCATCTCTATCCATTCCATTTCTTCCAGTCCTCTTGCTCGCATTCAAGTTATTATTTCGCGCATCCATGAGTTTCGAAGTCTTTTCGCTCTTCTTCCACTCTAAAATCTTTCTCGGTAACCTATCGTCATTCATTCTTCTAATGTGCTGTAGCAACTCAACTGTTTATATCTTATATTGCGTAATATTGAGTTCTTATTCTTAATTTTTCCTCTATATAACATTATTTCTTATCTTCAGCATCTCGTTGACCTTAGAAAATCCATTTCCACCAGCATAAGTTTTGATCCCAAGTTTGTGTTAAATTTCCATGTTTCAGCTCCATATGTGACAGTAGCTTTCACTATTGTATTATATATTTGTAAGGATTATTCCTACTTAACTATACGTCTGTTCCAGAGCATGCAGCATTGATGTTATAATTTTACCTTGATTCTGTTATTGTCATTTTCTTGTTTATCTTCATCTATTTTTACTCCCAAATACATACATTCTTCACAGCCTCTAATATAACCCCTCTGTTTTTCCAGAATTAAATACTTGCTTTTTGTTCCACATCCCACATAATTTTTTTCTAATTTTATTTTCAGCCCCCATTTATCATATTCTTTCAGTAATTTTCAAAGCATACATTCCATATCTTTATACTATTGCGCAATTAATATTTCCTTCTACTTATCAGTAGAGAAAGCAAATCAGGGGGTCTCAAAACATATACTTCTGGTAAAATCTCGACATTTAATGAAATGTCTGAGCTTGTTTTCTGGACGCCAGATTCTTATTCCTGGCTGAATCTTCGTTAGTACGAGTGCCAATGGTGATTCTGGATTCAAGTGATTTCATGTTTCACTTTGATTGCTGTCAATACAGGTCAGTAGAGGGCAGTGGAAAAGACAGTGTCACTAAATTCAGTGTACTCTTTACATGCATAACACCAGGAATCGCAGATTGACATGCTTAAGGTTTATATTTTCATTAAACTGGCAATAGACCTTTAGAAAACAGTTTATTTTAATTTTATGGGAAGGTCAGGGCAATTTATGACGGTGGTGCAAACGGCTTTGTAGTCCATGCTAGAGCAATATTGTCTTTCTTAATTTCTGAGAAATAGTTTAAAAACTGTAACCTGAGACTTTGTAAGTATACTTTGATTATTTCAAAATATCTATCAACAATACCAACTAACCGGTAGAGCAAGCACACTGGATTGCTAGACAGAGGGCATTTCAAATCTCTCTGGCTGAAGTGTTTTTCGTTATTTATGATCATTCAGAAAATATATTACATTGGCTGTTTGCGTATTTTTAATTTTATTACATTTATATTTATAACTATTCTGGAGACACGTTATTCTGACTGTATACTGTATATTTTAAATGTTTTTTATCTGCTAAGAAGTGTTCTCATACCCCAGATCGAATATCTACTTAGTATAAAGAAGCATTAACCGTCTCCTTAGCCTGCCTTTGACACGGGGGACCCGGCTTCGATCGCCGGTACCGGCATAGGATTTTTCCCCGCTAGGAGGCCTGGTCCGGAGTGCACTCAGCCTCGTTAAGTCCCTGAGGGACTAATTGAGGAGCTACTTCAATAGAAAATTAGCGGCATAACTGGTCGGGAGAGATTGGAGCGTTGACCACGTCCCACCCTCCAGTACTGCACCCCACTCATGATGCCTGTAGTGAGCAGACGTTGAGGACGTAGCAGCTTGGCGGTAGCACTTGGCTCGGGTAGGGCTGTTGCGCCGCGTGGTGGTTTTTTTTAACATGAGGAAGATCGAGGGAATAAGAGTTTGTAAGAATAGTTCGTACAAGAGTAGGGAAAGTCATATGTGTGCAACATGTCAGACTTTCTACTCAAGCAAAACGGCACATTTCAGACACAATGCTCATTTTTTGTCATCGTATGTATACTTATGTGTACGCTACAGAAATTGTCCATGGATAGTTGAAGTGAAAAGATTTAACAGCTAGTAAACTTGACTGTAAGAGTGTTTTCGAAAGGCGATAAGAGAGAGTGGCGAGTGGCGTTCCACGCGCACAAAGGAACCTCGCCACGCCCCCTCGAAGCCTGCATCGCCCGGGCATCGATCCAATCGCTCGCTTGCAGCAGCAGTAGCAGCAGCAGCGGCAGCAATCCGGAC
This sequence comes from Tenodera sinensis, assembly GCA_030765045.1. Taxonomy (NCBI): domain Eukaryota; kingdom Metazoa; phylum Arthropoda; class Insecta; order Mantodea; family Mantidae; genus Tenodera; species Tenodera sinensis. The sequence goes on along the minus strand of CM060971.1, from coordinate 53,703,695 downwards.
CTGGGTCAGGGAAGTGGGGTGCAAAATGCTCGACAGCTGACAGGTGGCTACCCACTCTGGCAACGCAAATTAATTGACATCCTCGTCTACCATTGTTTCTGCGGTACGAGCTATAACACCATCTTCCGTGATCCTTTGAGGTATTCCCTAATACGTTCCCCAAGAATTTGGTCCTGTTGAACTCCTCAAACATGAGCATTTCCTTCTCAACTTTAGTATTCTCAATTTAAGAACAACAAGTAAGGGAGACCAAAAGGTGGATTTTCCTATCATTTACAGATCAGTGAAAAAATCTAATCTGTTACACTCACATGACTTTCTCTACTCTTCTACTAACTAGTCTTCTTCACGTTCATCGAGATAAACAATTGTACAAATTATCTTATTGCTAATTGTCTTGTGAATGCAAGAGGAACATGGGAATACCACAGACTTTGTGTGATACTCAAATCTTTTAAAACTGTTACATAAATGAAAACTTTGAAATTCCGTTCTCTTTACCCGTCAAGAAATAAAAAACTAAATAACAACCTTCCATTTGAGAATAGTATAAGCATGGTTCAGTTCACAAAAAAATGTATTTGAACATAACTCGTGTGTTTTAGCGAGATCTACATTTTTGTATTACAAAATTTTGTTTATCTTATATGGTTTACCAGTTATGCAAAAGTCAACAAAGTAAACAGTACTATGTGGGTTATAGTGAGAAAATAAAAATTTACATTTCTTTTCCACAGAAATATCTAAAAAATATTGCATTTAAACTAAAATTGTTAGAGCTATTTCTGAGGAAATCAAAATTTTCGAAAAATTTTCCATGTAAAGGGTGGTTTGGAGGGAAGGAATTTTCTTGAAAATCCTTTTGTGGCATCTCTGAATAGAATTTTTGTATCGAATGTAACACATCCCCTACTTACTCTATGTGGTACAGAAAGTAAAGATTCCTGATTAAAGTATTGTAACAAATTTAAATGTAACAAATTTAGCAAAGCTTTTTATTTTCTCAAGCTTCAAGTACAGCCACACTACTCGTTTCTGTCTCTTAATCTTTCCAAACTCTCACACCATACTAGTTTCTGTCTCTTAATCTTCAACAACTCCAACTGTCTCTATGGCAACCTCCTTGAAAATCAAAGAGTCTTAATGACATGGAGAAGCCATGTCACACTGCTCCCTCCTCAGAGCTGGTCGTCCCGACCAGCACTATCACTGCGGCATCTCCCTTGCGCCCCGGTGGATTAACCCATCGAACCTCTTCTCCTGGTGGTCCACGAGGGCCTGGTGGTCCTGGTATACCTTGAGGTCCTGGGTTTCCATCTCTTCCAGGCATACCTTTAGTTCCAGGTTCACCATCTTTTCCCGACAATCCTGGAGGTCCAGTCATGCCTTTGTCTCCTGGAGGTCCCTGAGGTCCAGGTAACCCTTGTAGACCAATGAGACCACGGTGTCCTTTTGCACCCTTTGGACCTTCTTCTCCTCTATCACCCTTACCTCCCTCTGGCCCTGGAGGTCCTGGCTTTCCTCTAGCTCCCTGTGGCCCTTCTACACCCTGTGGTCCAGTTTCTCCTCGAAGACCCCGTTCTCCTGCTGGTCCTGGAGGTCCATTTGGACCAGGTGGCCCTGGAAGACCTGGTGCCCCTGGAGTTCCCGGAGGTCCTGAAGGTCCTACAGGTCCCTTATCTCCCGGTCTTCCTGCAATACCAGGTGTTCCTGCTTTACCTGGTGCTCCCTCTGGTCCCTGTTCTCCAATTGGTCCCGGTGGTCCTAGAGGTCCTGCAATACCTTGTGGTCCTGGAGGTCCTTCACTGCCTGGCTTCCCTGGTGGACCTGTCTCACCTTGTGCACCTCTCTGACCTCTGAGGCCAGCAGGTCCTGTTGGGCCGGGTAATCCTGGAAGTCCTCTGTCTCCTGGAGGGCCCTGTGGACAAGGTTGTCCTGGAGCTCCATGTTGTCCTTGAGAGCCTGAGTCACCCTTAGGTCCTTCAGGTCCTGGTGCACCAGCTTGTCCTGGAGGTCCTGGATTGCCCTGTTCACCTTTCATTCCTGGGAATCCACGTTCACCCTTCATTCCAGGCAAGCCTACCAGACCCTGAGGGCCAGGGAATCCTTGTAAACCTTGAGGGCCAGTAGGACCTCGCTCTCCAGGGGGCACGATCCTAGGTATCGCTGTTGGATAGTGTCCCTTGGTCCAGGTAGGACGATGTATGCCATCCTGCTTCGAAATTCTGCAACAGTACCGCCGGTCTTGACGGTCCCTCGTCCAGTTGCCCTTCTTCCTGGTGTGTTGACGGGCCATCCTGCGCACTTTGAAACGGCTCACTGGGTACCATGTCCGCCGACCTCTCTGGCGCACCTTCGCAGCCACCTTGCTTCCGATGGGTCCGGCAACAAACCCCACCACATCCGCGCGAGTCGCGTCCACCGCTGCACTCGTGTTCACTCGTGCTCGGCACGGCCTCTCCTATATCCTGCCGTCCACGATGATGTCCACCATTCTTCCGTTCACGGCACTATGCGTCAGGTGATTGGATGGCCCCGACGGTCCCCCCATGTCACACGCCAAGTCGGTTCTCGCGTGTTGCTCGTTTGCTTGTGCGCTTCCCTGCTGATCGTCCTCCACGTCATATCCTGGTTGGTTACGTACCCGACACACTCCTCCAGGGGATCCTCGACGACGCCCCTGAACTGTCCCTTTGTCTTCCCCGAGACGTACATTTTCGTTATCTGAAACGGGCGCAACTGTCGCCTCGGCCACTAGGTGCTCCCTCCCCGGCTCCGCGCTATTCCGTCTGCCCCTGGCATCCAGTACTTTGACGCTCTCGTCAACTCTTACTACCAGGGCGCCAAGACGTTCCCCGTCGTCCTCCACGACGTCCACGTGCTGGCAGAGGTCTTCCACCTTTTCGCCGAGTTCTTCCACGCCTTCCGTCACGCCAGCCAGTTGCTCGTCAATTTTCGCCAATAGCTCCGTCTTCATCTCTTTCAGCTCGGCAGCGAGGTTGTCGTTTCTCGTTTCCATTTTGGCAAATAATTCTTTCATCATTGCCATCATCCTGGTTTCCGAATCTCCCTCCATCCCACTTCTGACACCACATGTAACAAATTTAAATGTAACAAATTTAGCAAATCTTTTTATTTTCTCAAGCTTCAAGTACAGCCACACTACTCGTTTCTGTCTCTTAATCTTTCCAAACTCTCACACCATACTAGTTTCTGTCTCTTAATCTTCAACAACTCCAACTGTCTCTATGGCAACCTCCTTGAAAATCAAAGAGTCTTAATGACATGGAGAAGCCATGTCACAGTATATATATATACACACATGTGGTATATACATGATCAATAAAACATATGCCGGTTGGAAGAGAGGGCATTACATTAATTTAAACCAGTGGTAGATCGTGGTATTTGGAGCACATTGTGTATCTTACATTTTTATCTCTGACCATTTCCTACAGAGATATTTTAGCCTTTCAAAAACAAGCTAACAATACTGCAGATTGTGTGGGTGTCACTTTCAGTACATAAACTAACACTGTAGCGGGTCCTTCCATGTTTACTGTGCGAGTGTAGGCCAATCAAAAGCGCTACCTTCCAAAGTATTACGCGAAAGCGAAAGCACCGGACCTGTTTACGTACACAAACCAGGTCAATTCCCTCACCAACCTCAACACAACGTTGCCGGCTTACTTCACGTCTGAGAGAGCTGCTCCTAGTATTCCTTCACCTCTTTTAAGTGATTAATTATTTCACAACCCTGTGTGATGTCACATAATTACTATCGAATCTGTGTTAGAAACAAATCACTCTGCGCATCTTAAAACTAACAAATTATTATCTCCGTACATTCTTGTGGAATTACGCATCCAATTTGGATCAAAAACGATTTATTTTTTCGAAACCGGGTGACCAAAGAACACAAAGCCATTAGACTTTTTGGTTTGTATTGCTTTTATGAAGTACATATTAGAAGGAATGTAATGACTTGCGTTTCACCTGTATATTCTGAATCCGAAAGAATTTCCATTAGTCATCCTATTTCCGTGTTCCTTATTTAGTCCTTCCCGGAGGTTCTGGTTGACCTCCAGAAGTCCATTTCTACTGCGTTCAACTTCCTTATGTGTTTTTTATGTTAAATCCATGTTTCCGCTCCATAAAAAGTTATGCTCTGTAGTATTGTTTCAAAGAGCATCATTTTGGTATTATTAATGGTGCTTCTACTCCATAAAACTAAACTTAATATTGCTAATTTTTAAGTTGACATCCGTGTTTGATGTTTCCTCTTTTTCTAAAATTTAGCCTAAGTAAGGAAAGTTGTCAACAAGTTTAGTCTTTTCCCCATCAATGTATAATTCGTCTAAATCAGTCCTCACATACATTGTTGCATTGTGGTTAATATTCAGGCCGTTTATTATATTCTATCGATACAATAGATATATAATTAGCGTCATCTCCATCTTATGCAATTATCACCTGGTCGTCTGAGAATAGATAGTTTTGCTGAAGTTAATCGACAGTTCTGCCATTTTTCTAGCCCTATTTAATTCCAGGAGAAACTATATAACATACAACAATGTATACCTCTTTAAAACACACAAATTTACTTAGATATTTTTACGGCATCAGCCATAAAATTGCTCCAGTATACAAAAAGAAATCACCTATCGAACAGGTTAAACCACAAAATATCTAAGGTATTGTTTAGCGATCGTTGGGAATCGCACCCTCAATCTTTACTGCAGAGCCATCTGACACGATCTTCAAACTCTAAGCAGCAATCTCAACAAAAATATCAGCTGTTTTTTTTTTTTCAAATTCCTTTTGGAAGCATTATTGATCGAGAAAAGCTCAGTGATATAAAATGATAAAAGAAGTAGGAGTATAATTGAAAAGGGAGCTGGCAGAACAAACTGTGTGAAACCAGAGAGAGAACACGTTTTGCGACGTAAGCTTTATGGCTTGAAATTATGATCCGTAAGAGTTTGTGTAAATAAATAAAGCAAGCCATCAAAAAATTTAATGTTCTTCGTGCGAAAACAGCTATAACTGCTGTTAAGGCTTTTTTTTTCTGCTGGCAATGAAAACGAAACCAATGTACCTTTAGCACCAGCAACAAATGACACGAGAGTCCCGGCAGATATTTCCAGATATCTATTCCATATTTGTATCCCGAAAACGAAGAAAGAACATCTTAGAAAGGTAAAATCTGATTCAAAAATTCTTCATAGCGGGGATTTGAACCACAGATATTTGATATGTGTTTTGGTAATTCTACATGAAAAGTGACTGGCAATAAAGTTGAATCAGCTTAACGTTTCAGTAATCTGTAACCTATATTTCAATGTAGACATTTCAATTTTTCCTGTCACTGACTTGGGGGAAGTTACACTCCATAAGTTAACCAGCGATTCTGCATGATGAGTGTAACAAATATGGCCAATACAGTTATTGTCATCAAAGAACCGTTTCCCCCCAAAAATAATTTGTGTCAAAATATTTGTACTCATCTAGCTTCTTGATGAATGGATATAAATGCTTTATTATTTGACTAACTGTCGTGATAAAATTGTGTGGGCAATGCTGTAATGTATTTCTACTATAATGTGAGTTAATTTACCACCATGTAATGTTTAAATGCCATTCAAAGTTTAATTTCTAAGAGAAATTTGCCAAAGCCATGTTTAGTGACTAAATTTTGTTCCATTTGAATTAAAAAAGACATTTCAGAATTGTTTACACAATGTTTGTGCGAAGGTTAGTCAAATAATATACCATTTATATCCATTTGTCAAGAGGTTATATGGCGCACGGTTTTAGAAGGCAAATGAGCTGAACCAATGCGTGCACACGGTGGCTGCTGTGCTGCCAAAGAGCAGAAGTTACGGGGAGGAAATGAGGAAAGAAACATTTGTCGTGACACGAATTGTCAGAACATAAACTTACGCGGCAACTGATAATGATGATAACATTATAAACTGTAACACTCAATAATAACGTACTTATTTACACGCATTTGCTCAGATACCAATTCCTTAAAAAAAGCTGCACACTATAAAAATAATATTTCTGGCCTGACCGTGGAGTACTTTACCCTTAGTACCTACGCCACTGGTACCAGGCTATAACAGTGACATTGTTAACACTTCACTAAACACAATGTGAACATGTGAATTTTCTGCTTATAGTCACAGTTACACAAAGCACAATTTGCGTTACGGATTGGTCTAGAACCGAACTAAAGAATTCGCGCGCGACTGCAGTGATCCGTGGTCAGTTAATTTATGAACTAAATATACGCAGTTCCTAACGACACTTCGTAATGTCTTACTCCGTAACTGCGTAATGAAAAGGAATAAAACACAGGCAAGATTGGAAGTTGTATACATAAGCATAAACACTGTTGTTTATCCTCGAAGCGATAACTTGAGAACCATACGTCTTAGAAACATGGCCTTTGTACAGGCTGCCTCAAAAATTCCGTCTAAAGGGGGCAATGCACCACAGTTACTTTCACGCGGAGAATCAGAGAGACAAACAATAATTAGCTGCAGTAATGTTATGGGTAGCCCCTGATGTTACCTGCGGCTGCAGAATATCCAAACTACACGCTTATTCGGGTCCCTGGTTCGAAGCTCATCGAGTACGCTGAGTTCTCTTGTCCCGGTGCAGCTTCCGGTTCATTCTGCTTTCTCCGTAGAACTACACTGTTAGCGTTTTCTCAAGGGTACATCGAAGTGAAAAACGTTATTTTATGAAGTATTGAAGTTAAAGACAAAGTTTTGAAGAAGTATCACTAGCAAATAAAGAAATGTGTGTAGCAAATTTCATTACAATTACTAATCACATTCCTGATATATTAATTTATATCAATTTTATTGGGTATAATCAAAATCTATCTTCTCCAATAGGTCTTAAAGAACAGAGTTTATTTTTTAAATTTGTATCTCTTATTGCCTTTGTAACAAGTTAAACGAAGCAAATTTTGAGAGCGTGTATAGTTTTTCTTTAAAAATGTAATAAAGTGTAAAAATGTCATAAAACAGCGCATTATTAACAATAATTATTTTTTTAAAAAGGTATAAGCTATATAAAGTTACAAACGGACATAATCTGAACTATATTGAAAACCTGTTTAGATCTTTAGTTTTTTGTGGGAGAAGATAGATTTTCAATATGAGAAAGTAACAAAAAAAAATCCTTTCCGAGAAAAATGAGTTTAAAGTTGAAATGAAAGGCAGAGGTGTGCCACTTAAAAAATTCCGTCCAAACTATTTGTTCTCCCCTCCCTAGGGGACTAAAACTTCGCATATGTATTCTTTAAGGCATGGAGCATTCTTTGCAATAACAATCCAAACAGTTCACTTCGGTGTTCCCTTAAGACAGGTTTACCCTGGCTAGATATATCTAAGGGGAGAGAGGTAAGGATGTTTGCTTACAGGTGGGCAGCCTTAAGGAAAATCTCATTCGAGGAATATGGAACTGCAATAAGTGATGACTAGAGTCGTAAAACTACCCTAGACTACCGCAGAGTATCATGAGCAAGTGTAGACTACGGTAGTTTTCTTGGTAGAATTGGTCAGTTAAGAACCTACCAACATTACCTCTAAGATAAGTGTATTACATAACCTATCGGGCGTTACCTCATATCGATCGCTTGTTTACGATGTGACCACGTTTTACTAGATTCCTCTAGAAACAGGAAGTGTTGAAGTTTGAACCTTCTTGAAACAGAGGGAACTTGCATAAAGTGCCGCTTTACCTACGGAACATTAGTGTCTCAAAAACGTTTGAAAGCTCCTCCAAGTATACTACAGCTCAGAACGAAGACTGATAGTGATCACGAGTAATGTTATTTTGAACCTAAAAGTACAATTTTTATTTTGATCACAGTGACCAAACTCATGATTATAGTTTTTGGTGACCAATTTCTCATTAAATTCCTTAATTCGTGTTATTTTGTATTATGTTTCATTCTCTACCAATGCTACCGGTAATTCTACGTCATGTATGTACCTGTATGTACTGTACGGAAACTACCGACCGTAGTTTTCGTAGAGGACAACCCTAGTGATGACACAAATGCGTACCATTGGAATGCTGAGTCGCATTTCCTTAATTCACTTACAATGAACACACACAGCAGTTAACCCGAAAAGTTTGCTTTCTACGCTTCCACTTATACATACCAAAACACATAACAATAGAACAAAAGACTTTCACCCCTCCACGATGTACAAAGAGATTTTACTGGGTGCTGCAATATCTCGGCTTTTGCCTGCTAACCGACAAGTTTTTAGTCTACGTTAACTGCCGAGCTAACATTGGCTATTACTCTCCGCATGAAAAATTATCCATTATGTAATTTCCAATAGTACTGTATATGTATATAAACTATTGTATTTCGTGTTTGAAAGTTTGAAAATAATATTAAGTTTAAAACCAAAGAATTTGTTATGTTGATCCAACAATTTTAAAAATTTTTAAGCTAAAAAGTAATGGAACTTTATTACTTTATTTACTGTGAAAGACAAGCAATTTGGTATGTTAATCATAGGACGGTGTAAGGATATTACGTACATAAGATAAAGGAAGGTTATAAACTTCAAGATGATGTAATTTGCCTAACCACAACAGGCGGCTTAATACTTACTGTACACAAAATATGAAAAGCACTTCCAAAAGAGATTTTACATTATTACTGAATTCGTTGTCATTTTATATGACTAGCAACCACAATATTTAGACTAAAATTATGTCCAGATGCCTTTAGCACTTGTGTCAAATGCATTTTCATCCCAATTAACAATATTTTAAGTACCCACTTTCTAATGGTGTTCTTTGTTTCAGTAACGTTTATGGAGTAAGAACGCAATATCAGGTGGAGGAATTTTGCATTTTTACTTGTGTGTGCATTCGTGAAATTGAGAGCACTTCGTCTTTAATGACCTAATGTGTGCCCAATGTGGAGAAGTTTGTGGATAGGCGACACTGAGATTGGTTCGCTGTTCTCCATTTCACAGGATGGGCTCTAATTTCCGGTATGCAGCATTGCTTACGTGGGTAGCAAGCGGGATTTTCTGAGATTAATGTACAACAAGCCGAGTTCACACTCAAGGGGATTCCCCTGCCAAGTTTTGTGCAAATGCGTTCCTCTTGGGCAAAGATTAGTGCACTGTTTACGCTAATAACTTAATTAGTACATACCGTAATGTATCCGCCGCAGACTGTAAGACAATTGCTAAGAATATATGTATTCTTAGGGTTAAAATGCTGGTCTACCATCTCTGCACGTGTAAAACCTTAATTTGCTTTCCACTCAGCTCACAAACTCAAATGGTTATTAGCGAGGAGCGTGAATTTACCTTATGGTAATTTATGGTGAATTTATCTGATTTTGAAATAGAAAATAATCAAATAATCAGTATACAAAAACTGAGCAGCTTCTGTATATCAACTACTTATGCTCTATATGTATTGCGTGGAGTTATACCAAAGTTTTAATGAATCCAAGATTTCCTAAGACATCGTGTAAGCAGGCTAGCACCAAGGATGTTTAAAATTGGGAGAAACATATAAATGTCACACGAAATCCATAGTTCTTCTAAACTTGTAAATCTAGGTCTTTTAAATGTATGTGACAATTAAAAGGTTGATCTAAAGCTTCTAACACAAAAATAAAATCTGTGCAGAAGCGGGGCAGAGCATTGTGTGTGTTCATCAGCATCTTCACTCATTGGAAATCGATACATTGCCTTCAATTGGATAGCCGTGGCATGCAGCTATTTGTGATTGCCATTGCGGAAATAAAAGGCTATTGTTTGGCTTCAGAAAGTTTCCATTGTTGAACTAGAAAAGCAGCTCTGCTAGGCTGTAATTGGTTGATCCATTGAACTACGTGTGGTCAGAGAGGCTTAATGTGTTGATGAACGTGTTTTATTTTGAGAACAGTGCAGAATTAAAACACTCGAAACGTTCCACTACGTGGACTCATTTGTGAATAGATGTGCAGTCGAGTGCATGGAAAGGTGATGCTTTTGATTTCCTGTAGGAATAGGAGAGATAGGAAGTGGGTTTGGCTCTGAAGCCAGGCGTATTTTATCTATGCCCTCAAGTGGGCACCCCCAAGAGGAAGGATGAGGTGAGAGGAGAAATCGGGTGGCCAGATCCAGACTAAGGGCACAGACAATGACAGAGGTCCATAAGCTTTCCCAAATTTGACGACACCTCGAAGTGCTTAGGTTCTCCGAGGCTAGCTCAGGGGGACCTCGGCGTGGGGTGCAACGCCCCCATGTGCCATCCCGTACTCAGATCCCACGGACAACAAGGGACGGAAAGAGTTCCTGTTTGCATATCATCCCTGGCAAGCTGCACCTCATGCCTTCACTGACACTTGTGATTCCGAAGGAACCAACGGGATGAAGAATGGATGATTAATGAACTGACTACCCAGGGAAACAATCGTTAAAAGCCATGTATCAGGCAGGTCGAAAATGGGAGTCGAAATCACGACCTCCCGAATGTGAGATTCGGACGTTACAATAGGGGTAACTCAGCACCTCGACCAATAGAAGATTTCTTCTGTCTATTGTTACATATTTGTACAAGTTGAAAATATTTCTCTATAAAGGAAATTCACACTTAAAAATACAAGCCAACTTAAACACAAAACAAATTGCTGAGAAAGGCATATGTACCAAGTGTTATGTATGGAAGTCTTCCCATATGGGTCAATCCACGTCAAATCTCCCACCCGTAAAACATGACTTTTTTGTAGGAGATTCAAAATTCGTTATGAATAATAGGCATCAACTAAGGAGACCCGTATTTTTTTATTTCCCTATTTTTAAATTACTTGCTAAGTTATGGCTATTAGAAACTAAGCAATTTCTGCGCGCACCGTAATATAAAATCTTTTGTTACTCTAAGGCCATATATGAGTCATTCCACGTCAAATCGCACAAAATATGGTAAAAATTGACCTTAATATCTCAGATTTCCTTGAACTTTTTTTTTTGTGTGTGTTTTGGAGCAAAATACATTTGACACGTGTTTCTTCGCTTTATAAAAAAAATTATTTTGGCAGATATTAATTTTTGAAATGTCCCAGAAATCGCGCGCTGCGCACCCTCCGACTGTAATCAACCAAATTACTTGATCTTTGGCTCAAATTAAAGATAAATTGCAGTATTTATTAGAAAATTTTATGAATTATTATTAATATTATAAGTTTTAAAGTTAGATAATAAAACAAACTCGACCATTTAAAAATCTGAAGAAAAAAAAACAAAAAATACACAGAAGTTTATTCAATATTCTCAGAAAAAATCAGAATTGAGTCTCTAATAGTTTAGTTGTAATTAACTGTACAAATCAGTGCAGCGGACTCGCGTGGCAGCGGTGACGGCTACCGTAACCTCGCACTTATTGTCACCTTCCATTACAGCAACTGTCCACTGCTTGAGGTTCCATGAACGTTACAACAGTACAGTAAAGAGAACACTGCTAGCTGACACTGTTATATGTACACTATTAGCATCTTGAAAATGTTTTTAAAATATGCATTTTAAACTAATATTTCCATACAACACAAAACTTTAAATTTCTACTGGTCTACCTCCTCCTTCTTCGAAAGAGAAATTGTTTCAGTAAAGCTTCAGTTTTTGACAAAGGAATGAAGGAGTGTAATTTTGAAGCACAGCTGGACCCATCGTTCTTGGCCCCTGACCTTGACTGGAAGTCCTGTAGAGGAACCCATGGCTTTTGTCTGTTTCATCAGCTCATATTGTATAATTCTGCGAATGAAATCATGCACAACATGGTGAGGGAGCGGAAAGGTAGTGATGTCTGCATGATCTGAGGCAGTCCTTGCTAATTCACAAGTGCTTTTTAGTGCAGCGTGCAGTTGAAGACATAGATCTTTGCGATAAAGAGTGAATATAGTGAATTTGTGAGACATTGATCATAGCGTAATTCAATTACGCCACCTGTAGGTACGTTCTAAATTAGGAACCAAAACATTACACAGTCAGAGCAGAAAAACTGTTTCAAATCTATGAGGGTACATGAAGAAAGAAGGTAAACGCAAAGAACTGCTTACATTAGAAGATTTTTTTTCCAAAAAAATTCAAAAAGTTCAGAAGCGCATATCAGATGCCACAGGAGTATCAGAAAGAAGGTGCATGTGGAGACAGTTTTCTGCATGGACTGTACTGCCTTAGTAAGAAGAAGTTATGTGAGTAGCATATGAAGCTGACGCACCAATTTGCATGCTGTCTGCAGTCACCTGGCTTGGTACTCGCTTTCAAGCTTTACATCTCGTACTTCCTCCAGGGGCCAAGAACGGCGAATCCAGCTGTACAAACGGATCTCTACTTCATGTCGTCCATGAGCGCTTGCACGCCTCCAGAAAAAAAAATTGTAGCAAATGCACTTATGCTCTCTCCATAGTTTTTAATGTCTTATTTTATACATAAAATGTCAGGGAATACGTGTATATATGTATTGTAACACATGGATTTAAATTCTATTTTTGGTTTTATAAAATATAGCATCAAAAAACAGTCCAAAATTTGTGTGTAATAATGACTGATCGAAAGTTATTACCTTTACCCTTTCCAGTGCACCAAACCCCAACTCCCAACTCTATATAGCCTTAGAGTAACAAGTGATTTTATATTACGGTGCGCGCAGAAATAGCCATAACTAAGCAAATAATATAAAAATACGGAAATAAAAAAACTACGGGTCTCCTTACTTGACGCCTATTATTCATAAAAAAAGTTTGAACCTTCTACGAAAAAGTCGTGCTTTACGGGTGTGCGATTTGACGTGGATTGACCCATATAACCTAACTGCCCCTGTAGCACAACAGGCCGAGCCGAGCCTCTGAGTTCTCCACCTATATCCACTAGGGGCGTCATGAATGAGGGTCAGTGTGGTGCGTAGATAGCGCCCCGGCCTCTCCCGGCCGGTCATGCGGTCTTCATAACCAGGGACCGCTGCCACCATGGGCGTCGCGACGGGGAGCAAGAGAGGCCTCCCCTCCCCTCCCCCCTTTTTGAAGCTAATGAACTTAATGTGCAATAAATTGCTGAGTATTAGACCATTATTTTGATTTGGATGTAAAGAACAATTTTTATTTAGCACAAATTAATACCGTTATACACAACAAATGCAATAACTTTTGACAACAAAATAATGAATTAATATGGTTTTATTGCAAACATCCAGCATGTGGCCCCCCTGGAAAAAAGTCTGCCGACGCCCATGGCTGCTACTCAATCAAGTAGTAGTTATTTCACCAAAGATACACGTTTTCAGACTCTCCAAATCTAGAATTATTAGCAGATCGTCCTATATGTATGTGCAAACAGCTTAACTCTGTAAAAGAGCAGACGGTTAAACCAAAAAAAAAAAAAAAAAAAAAAAAAAAATTGGTGCTTCAACCTTCTTGTAGGGTTGTAACACAAGGATACTGCAAGAGAGTAACCACACCCTAAACTACCCTTTACATGGAAATTTTGCATTCTTTCAAATATGGATAAACACTATTAAAATATCATATGTTTAAGATATGTTCATACCAAAGGAAGAAGTTATTTTGAATTTATCACGTAATACGCTCTAAAGTTTTCCACATTCTGCAAGAATTTTGCGTAACTAGTTAACCGCACGTGTTGGGCGAATATTGACTACACAAAAATGTAGATCTCTGTTAAGTACACAGTTTATGTCAAATACATTGTTTTCTGAAGTTAACCATTTCCGAGATATTCCCTCAGATGTTTGAATTTTCCATGCTTATACTTTTTCAAATGGGAGATCATTCGTCTTTTCTTCTCCGCCCTTAGAGGTTTCGGCTATTAGTGAATTCTCCTGTTCCCAATGTACCTGCGGAAAATATGTAATAAAAGTATTTCTAAGAATTTTAACTTCATTAATGTTATGTGGCAGAAAAATAAGGTTTTTAAAACTAGTTTATTAATAATGGGTAGGGAAATCACGTGAGTGTAACACTTTTTCTGGGTGTTGCGATCAGTACGGATTGACATCATATAGTGATATCCTCTTTATACAATTTTCTATATGTTTGAAATTGAAATGTGACGTTTACATTCACACAGCTTTCTCTGCTCACTTTGTTTTACGTAACGCATTCAAATGTATTTCTCCTCTCTTCTACAAAAAATTAATATACTTTTCTATATTATCGAAATACAAATGCAACTATTACATTCACGTGGTTTTCTCTACTCGGTAATCTTCCTGTGGTATCAACAGCGATTTTACAGTCTTTCAGTTGTTTTTATTTATATATTTAGTTTATCGTTTATTTCTTATATTATCCTAAGAAATTTAATTAACCCTTTGTTTAGGTATATAAGTAATATTTTTAAATGTCTGCAAAGAAGCACAGGCCTATTGGACAAGTGCAGCCTAATCCGAAAGTTTTAGGGATAAATCGTCAGGTATTTCAGCTAGTACAATATAAAATGTTCCTGACTCAGCAGTTTTCGTCTTTCAGGTGTAATAATTGGCAAGCATGTTCTTAATACATATACGTACAATTAAAGTTTGGTCTACCTAACGAAGTGCCATCGAGGCTATGTGTACGACACGCATTTGGGAGGTCCCCTTTTTATCCCTGGCGACTGGATACCCCGAGTTGTGTTTTTCCGTGGTTTATTCTTGTCACTTAGACGAATACTGTGGTACTTAATTTCATTTCATGGCTTCCTTTCCATCTTTTCCCTTGTCATTTTCCAAGTTCGGTCGTCAGCGCGGTGGTTGGGGCAGCTGCGAGCAGATGGTGCGGTTGCTTGCGCTCTATAAACCATCTCCCCTGACCCACTTGTGATAGATACGTACCACTGTCCGGGTTGTAAAGATCACCTTGGCGCCCTCTCTGGGTAGCACTGAGAAGTTTCAAGTGACGTACACGGTGGCTCTCTGACAACTTTTAGGAGCTTCCACACGCTGCCTTCGCCGACCTATGTCGGCATTGTGGCCTCCCTTCACCTCATCCCTACGTTTCAGTGGTGGTAGGCTGCAAAAAATCGCAATAGACGAGGCTTCCCTCTCCTTGGCCTGGGTTTTGCTCTGTAACGAAAGCAAAGGGCACATATATTTTTTTCTATATACAATTTTGATTTTTTAATTAATACAGCTTCGCAATTTAAGTGTCACTTACATGCTCAGCAAAACCATATCTCAAGAAAACGCAGACTTAATTATAAAATAAAGCTATTAAAGGTTTATATTCCTATTTCACAACACTCTTACCAAAACTGCACCATAGTGGTCCTTTTTGTGAGAAGAACAATGTAGTTTTGAAAAACGAAGAAAATAAAGTGTAACGCATATTTAAGTTCTGTATAAACTCATGTCAAAAATGGTGCATCATAAAAATTATTCCATTATTAAATAGAGGCAGAAGAGGAGAATTTTCTATTAATAACCATTTCATTCCACTCATACGTAACTTAGTTGAAATAAACCAGTTATGTGCATTACCATTTCAAATATCATCCAATGACAGCCTTCATTGGCGAAAAGTTTACCAATGTTCATTATCCCCTCCTCTGAAATTTAATTATCTCTTTCTCTGCTTTTCTAAGTTTTGATCAGGTAGGAGAATCTATCTGCGGAACAGCTTACGTAATTTGACGCAATAGAGCCAGTAGGTCTAAATGTAAAAAATTGCTGACTGTCGCTTCGGTGAAATATAAAATGCTGAAATAAACGAAATAGTTCAAAGGGGAAAACATCATACAACAGGAAATATGTTTGGGATCAGTTTGAAAAAAACGTCGTGTGCAATTACGAAACTAGGTCAGTGGTTTTTCAATCTAGTAGACGTGGCAACGGACGCTGGTGTATGCTTTTTAAGAGCTAGGTAATTGCAATACATAATTTAAATGACATTTAATAGGCTGTATGACACTTTTGCTTTGCAAATTCTAAAGAAGTTTAGTAAACTACATTTTGCCAGTAACTTAAAATGCTATAGATTATAGTGAGAGTTGTAAAACTACCCTAGGCTACCGTAGACTATCGTAAGTATAGACTACAGTAGTTTTCCCTGTAGAATTGCTCAGTTCAGAGTGTACCCGAGCTATCATGCGTTAAGCGTGTTGCACATCTATGGGGCGTTAAATGTATGTTAGGTGTGCTGCATGCCTATCGGGCGTTACGTCATATGGGAGTGAGCGAGTGAATGTGGAGTTTAAGAACCCGTCAATAACGAGCTCATTTGGGCCTCATATAATTGCGTTGTGACCATGGTTTACTAAAGCACTGTACAAACCTAAATCGTTGAACTTTGAGCCTTTTCCAAACCAAAAACAAAAAGTATATAAAGCGCTGCTTAACCTAGGAAACATTAATGTCTTCAAATACATCTGGAAACTCCTAAATATACCAAAATTCAGATCGAAGACACTGATAGTGATCACAAGTAATGTTATTTTGGACCGAAAAGCACAGTTCTTATTTTGATCACAGATACCACTCATGATTATGGTTTTTGGCGATCATTACGTTTGAATTTATCATTAAATTTCTTAATGCATTGAATTTTGTATTGTGGATTTTTCCCCTAACAATGGCACAAATACTACTGATAAGCGTACCATTTACTGCCGAACTGTAGTTTTGGTAGACTTCAACTCTAGTCTCAGCATTTTAGAGTTGTTTAGTCTGGCAAGAGGTTCATTAACTCACAACAGTTTATGATTTCTCCTTTACCTTCGTTATTATTATTTCAACTTTGTTTGTCTGGAAGCATGTTTATAGCCAATATGGAGCCCAATACCCGTAAAACTGCAAGGACCTGCACTTCACTAACTCTCTGAAGACAAAAGGTTAAAAAATAAATGCTCCCAAAAGGTGGTGCTTGAAAGAAATTCATTTTCTCGAAGCTAGACATTCCGAGAGCACAAACTCAGTACGGCCCACTGATTTTTCAATGAGGTTTGTAATAATGGAGGACCCTTGAGGCATATTAATATTCTAAGCGGAAGCTGAACAAATAAAGATAGGAGAGTATTAAAGTTTACAGTTTAAATGGCTGTAGGTTGAGATGTAAGACGTGTTGAGCAGTTTGAGTTAGTATTGCCTCTTCACGTCGTGTACCTCTGTGACAAAATTTAGAGAAGCTATTTTGAGCAACTTGTGGGTACGAATAGTTATTTATGATACAAGGGTTTAAAGGAAGATTTTATTTTGTGAGCAGGTGATATTCCAAATCGAGGCCGCAGGCCGAGTTGGGGAAATCTATGAACAAAATAAAATCCTTTTAACTCTTGGATCCCCACTATTTTTAGACAGTGCCTGAGTATTTAGAAATATTATAGTTTATATATAAATATATGGGACTGGTTTACTTTTTCGTGTTCATAATGATCATCGGGCTTAGCCTTGCTTAGCATCAATTTTGACATGATCTACAAAACCACAACATTCTACATAAGGGGGCCAGTGGAAGTATAATAAAACGATGAAAATAAAGTAAGAAAATGTATTTAATTAACTGATTACAAGGCTTTCTAAACTTATACCTATTTTGAGGAACCTAAACTGTTTATTGTACAATTATTGTGACTAAGTATTTTGAACAAAATACTTATTCCTTGGGCGGAGGAAGTGGGAATTGAATTATTGGTCACATGATTTACGATAGGGCCATTGTATAACTAAGATTCATGGCCGTAAGAAATAAAGTTGGCATTACTGGAGCGTTTAAAGCTTTTGAGCATTAAGTGGAAGAATGTTATACTTTTAAGAGTGGCGTGAACTACTAAAAGACATATATTTACTGTCAACTGTCTAAAAAATCGCTTTTACCTTCCCTACTACGTGTAATAAGTATGGAAGTATTGTATTGTGCTCAAACATTTTTATCAAGATTTCACTGGTAATACATGTTTTGAAACTGAATTGTTAAATTAGTTTGCTGTTTAACGACGCTATCAATTGCCAGGATCACATCAGCGTCGCTGGTGTGCAGGGATTTCGTTCCGCAGGAGTTCTTTTGCATGCCAGGAAATCTGACATTGAGCAGTCGTTTCTAAGCACACATTAAAAAGCCGTGACCTTGGGATCAGTAGACCAGCCTCTAACCAACTGAGCCTCCCACACCGAGACACCCTGTATAAAAAAAGAAATTTGCTATAGAAAAAGGTGTGTGAGTGTTGTGGTGTGTTGTGGTGGTGTGGTGTGTTGTGTGTCTTGAGGTGTGTGTGTTGTGGTGTGGTGTGGTATGTTGTGTGTCTTGAGGTGTGTGTTGTGGTGGTGTGGTATGTTGTGTGTCTTGAGGTGTGTGTGTTGTGGTTTGGTGTGTATTGTGCTGTGGGTTGTGGTGTGTGTTATGGTGTGTGTGTGGCGGTGTGTGTGTTGTGGTGTGATGTGGTGGTGTGGTGTGTTGTGGTGGTGTGGTTGGTGTGGTGTGGTGTCGTGTATTGTGGTGCGTGTGGTAGTGTGGTGTGTTGTGGTGTGTGTGGTATGGTGTGGTGTGGTGTGGTGTGTGTGTTGTGGTGTGTGTGGTGTGGTATGGTGTGGTGTTGTGGTATGGTGTGGTGGTGTGGCCTGGTGTGTGGTGTGGTCTGGTGTGTGGTGTTGTGGTGTGGTGTGTGTGGTGGTGTGGTGCGTTGTGGTGTGGTGTTTGTGGTGTGGTGTGGTGGTGTGGTGTGGTGGTGTGGTGTGGGTTGTGTGGTGTGGTATGTTGTGGTGTGGTGGTGTGGTGTATGTTGTGGTGTGTTGTGGTGGTGTGGTTGGTGTGGTGTGGTGGTGTGTTGTGGTGTGGTGTGGTGGTGTGTTGTGGTGTGTGTGTGGTGGTGTGGCGTGTTGTGTGTGGTGTGGTGTGGTGTGGTATGGTGAGGTGGTGTGGTGTGGTGTGGTGTGGTGTGGTGTGGTGGTGTGGTGTGTTGTGGTGGTGTGGTGTGTGTGGTGGTGTGGTGTGGTGTGTGGGGGTGTAGTGTGGTGTGTTGTGGGGGTGTGGTGTGTGTATTTTGGTGTGTTGTGTGTGTATTTTGGTGTGTTGTGGTGTGATGTGTGTTGTGATGTGGTGTGATGTGTGTTGTGATGTGGTGTGGTGTGTTGTGGTGGTGTGGTGTGTGTGGTGGTGTGGTGTGGTGTGGTGTGTGTGGTGGTGTGGTGTAGTGTGTGTGGTGATGTGGTGTGTTGTGGGGGTGTGATGTGGTGTGTGTGTGTTTTGGTGTGTTGTGGTGTATTGTGGTGTGTGTTATGGTGTGTGTGTTGTGGTGTGGTGTGTTGTGTGTGTTGTGTGTGTTGTGGTGTGGTATGGTGTGGTGTGGTGGTGTGGTGTGGTGTGGTGTGGTGGTGTGGTGTAATGTGTGTGGTGATGTGGTGTGTTGTGGGGGTGTGATGTGGTGTGTGTGTTTTGGTGTGTTGTGGTGTGTGTTATGGTGTGTGTGTTGTGGTGTGATGTGTTGTGGTGGTTTTTATCATAACTGGAGCCCAAAAATTGAGTTTAAGGGCCTGGAAGACGTGTTTGCTTATGACACAAAAAATGAACTTTATGATTATTCTAAACACTTTCGCTTTATTTTAATTTTACTTATAGCAAACGTTTACCACAGATAACTATTATTATTATTTGCTAGGCTGGTCTTATCACATATAAATGGAACATTGAAAAAGCGATTTTCTGTTGGATAACTATTTAGCAATATAGTTTTAAACTCTTTCAGGTGTGATTTTATACTAAAACACCTCAATAATGGATAGAACTACTCAATTATAAAACCTTTTTATCTGAATTACTACAGTGTCCGATAATAAGTAGGTATTTGCTTATTTGTATCTGTTACATGTTTTATTCAAATAATCTATTTTCACCATTGAAATCTGGTTAACAAAATATCTAAGATCTGAATAGTTCTCTGAGGTAATTGTTAGGGGAAACTGAGGTCATAGCTGTGTAGTGTAGGTCATGCAAAATGTGTATGATTAGTGTTAATATAATGATATCAACTAATATCATTAGCGGCAAATTTCCAATTGTAACAAATTAAGGAAATTGAATTGTCGCTTAATGCATTGGAAAATAATACAGTTATTGCCAAAATTAATTGACATAATCATTTCTGTACAATGTAGGGCGTAATGGTTTGTTCATTAAATGCATTATCATGCTTCTTGCAAACACAAAATGAACTATTTTGATATATTCATGCAACATAAAAGTTGACTGTTTATTCATTCTGGAAAGATGCACTGCATGCATTTTACAACGCGTTAGGCGTATATTTTAATAAATAGGAGCTTAATAACTACTCACTTGGTGTGTTAGTTGTGTTTTCTCTTCATCTATCAGTTTTGTCACAAACTAATAACATAGTTCACTGCTTGATGCCTTTTTCATGCTCATAACTACACCGCGAACTAAACAACGCCAGTCACTACCTATCCTTTTGGTTCCACCTTTTCACACCTTGAAACGTACTTGCTGACCTAGGTAGGGTGGGGTCATTGACTTGCACAAAGCATTGAAACTCATTTCCAATGCAACATTGCTTCCCTACTCCGCGTGTCGCTTTTGTAGGAAAATCAACGCGTATGGCTTGAGTGTGCCACGTCTACTGGAAGGTACTCAACAACCTGAAAACATACTACTCTTAATAACTAAAACTATTGGTTTGCAGTTGAAGTTAATTCTGTTCGTTGCATTGTCCTCAATTACCAGTACAAATATCTGTACTTATGAGTATATCACTAACAGCCTGTATAATAAAAGATTATGCCTAGTTATTTTAATACCAGAATTATGTCCCGTCCCGTAGCCCTTTTGAGTGTAGCGTTGGCTACCGCCCGGCCGCTGGATCCTCCACCTCTGCCCATTACAGGCGTCATGAGCAGGGTGGAGAGTGGAACATTATCAGCGCCCCTAGCCCTCCCGGAATATCGGAATTATAAACGGGTAAGATTAATAATTTTACGAGGGGCGTTCGGAAACGGTTCAGAATAATAGTTCTTTAAATCTTATTTACTAAGAAACTTATTCACTGTAAATGGATGGTGAACCATGTCTTTCACATATGATGCCTAAACTACGACAAAGATGGAAAGCCAGTGTAGGTGGAAGATCGTATCCTGAGGGGAAAGGGTGTAGAAATGATTTTTAAACGATGCCCCCGTGACCAATTCAATCAGAATCTTAAACCTAACCCGTAACACAGAACACCTAAATAATGAACCCACCCGCATATATTAAATCCCGACAAGAGCGAAATAACATAAATCCGACACATCACTATAAACGGATCCCCAAAAAGTAAAATGATACAAATCCGAAAGCTAGCGTAGTGGGATCAGAAAAGCACAGATGAACTGAAACTCGTAACAGCATAAATCGCCAAGAAAGAAATGTTACCCAGTCAGGGAGTCACTTCAGGAGCCAACAGACTTTATGTAAATTCACGTTCAAGGGGTCGCGAGTTCGAATCTCGCTTAGGGTAAGTTATCCGGGTAAGGTTTTCTTAAGCAGCAGTGGAGCAGCCTAGTGGAAGCGTGTGCGACTGTGGAACGGAAGGACCCGAGTTCGAGCCCAGGCACTGTGAAAGGAAGAAAAATAAAAAGATTAAAAAAAAAAAAAAAAGTACCACATAAGAAAGCTCAGAAGGAATACCACGCCCCTGGTGGCCGGCAGGTACACCGGAAGCATGGCGTACACATTCCGCCCCGGTAGCGTGATGGTTAGCGTGCCTGCCTCACGTTCAAGATGTCGCCAGTTCGAACCTTGCTTAGGGTAAGTTATCCGGGTAAGGTATGTTTCCGAGGTTTTCCCTTATCCTGTTTCATTCATTCACCGTCCGATATGACATTACGTTGGAGGACGTTAATTTAAATATATATAGCCCTTTAAAATGTAGCATATATATAGCCAGGGCTACTCTATTAAAACTTATACTGCAAATATAATAAAGTTCGATTTGGAGCCCAAGTATACCCAGAAAGTTTTATTTTTAACTTAACAGCTGGCTGGAAATCTAAAAATTAATTATGTTGGGAGTATCATTTGAAATTTTATGCCCACAAATCAGAAATTTCCCGGATAAGTAAAAACCTAAATACACCTAACATTGGAAACGTTTCACATACTGTAAAATGTGAAGTTATTGTGTTTGAGGCTTACTCCTGGAAGCTATGTTGAACTTAATATACGCTGATGCAATCATTGGTAAAATATACAAATAAAAATCTCATGTGTTGCACTCACATGAGATTTTTATTTGTATATTTTACCAATTATTGCATCAGCGAACGCGGCCGCGCACGCACACGCACACACACGCACACGCACACTACATGTGCACACCACACACGGAAATTTTTCTAATTTGTTTTAATTTAGGGAGTCTCAAAGCATATTTCTACTGAAATCTCGACATGGAAGCTTTGGGTGTATTACAATACTTTCCCTGCTTACTATACGCGGTAGACAAAGTAAAAATGTTTGATAAGTTAAATTAAGCAATTATTTTTATTATAATTATTATAGAAGAACGCTATTTCTTAATACAAAATGTAATTCTTTTCAATTAATATTCTAATGTATAGGGTGTTCATTACGTCCTGTTTGCTGCAAATTAAATTTAAACTAACACATTATTACCTGAAACAACAAAAATATTCGCATTAATAATTTTGTTACACGATTGACAATGTCTTTCTACTATAATGCTTTGGTAATATAGTGAAATATTTAAGTGCGTGTTGGTGTTATAATTAAGAAAAACTGCTAATGCAAAATTTAAACCTTTGATTAAATATTTTGATTTATAGCATGTTCAGAATGCTCATCTCTTAGGCGCCTTGCTCGAGACATTATTAAAACAAAATATCAGGAGAGAAATGTACAATATTTGGGAAGCTGAACTGATTTGTATGAATGAAAATTTCCTCAGAAGATACCGTAGATTTACGCTATTTCCAACATCTGCTGTGTTAAGGCTTGTTTTGTGTTTATTCTGATAATTGTTAAAGTGATTTTAGATTTCATTTCATGCCCATGCATATGTGTCCGGGGACCGGCCGTGCGCCTGGCTTTTCAAAAATGATACTCGAAATGTTCTTATGTTCAAAGATAGGCACTGTAGCGTGTTAACAATATCATAGACATGTTGCCCCTATTTTTAGGATATGTTGATGTCTTCTCGTATATTATTCTGAAGTGCTTGTAATGTTCAGAGATTATTGTTCCATAAGCAAATATTGCAAGCTGTGAGGTCCGGAAATTAAAGGGGCCAAATCCCTATACCACCGATAACGACAACAAAGACGTACGTAATTGCACCCAAAAAAGTGTGAGCTCTATGGGCTGTAGCCCCATCTTTCTGAAATACTCAGTAATTTGAGTAATTTAGTAGCGTTTTGTGCTGACCCGTAGCTGACGCCTGCTTGCTGCGATAAGTTCGAGATAGGCTTTTGTGGCGAGCGTTAAACCAATATTTATCACACGTTGCAAGCAACGTTCGCCAATCATCGATGCAACAATTTTGAAGCGTTTTGTCGGTTACACGTTGATGAAACAGTCTGAAGCAACAGCACCTCACGCCGCCTAATTGTGTCTCAAAGCCTTCTAATTCAGTCACTTGCCGCCGAAAGAGCACTAAGATTTCTCTCCCTGGATATGCGTGGGTTTTGTTTACAAAGGATGACACTAATTATGGTAATAACGTCTTTTAATAAATGTTAACTTATTTTCATTATTTGCACTGAGACGTTGCCAAGCAATGTAGATTATAAAATAATTCATTATTCAAATAACGCTGTGTCTGTATTTAAACACCCAATGACAAGCTTCACTATGGTACCTATTTCAAATTTTCGGCCGTGGATTTCTGTTTCACGAACTCATGGCTTCATAGAAGAATAAGGATGTTTCCCGTCAACATGACTCATTTTCATCCTTTATTTATTTTCCATTTTTCCAACAAGTAATTTAAGTTCTTCACGAAGCCTATAAATAATTAAATTCCATATGAATGTTCTTCATGAAGGAATTAATCACCCCTGTGTATCCATTTTTTCCTATTTTATTGAGAACTATTGTTGCAAATATTATTTGTTATTAATTGTTAATGTTTTAAATATTTAGGAGCATGTGTCAGGTATGAATATGAAAATGATTTTAAATATAAATGAGCTATGCTGTAACAAATATGCGATACAATAAATAGAAGCCTTTAAGCAAAAGCCAGGTAAGAATGCGTCGCCTGTTTCCTTTCCCTAAGTAATTCCCTAAGTACATCAAGGATAACTAAAGGATCTATTTGTAGAAAATAATTAGGGAAGAAAAGGACAGATCAAACAAATATTTCCTAAATTTCAGGTACACTACGCATTAAGGTAGGAGGAATTAGTAAGGTCAAAATATTACACCAGAAAATATTTAACTTGGATTTATTTTAAATGTAAGAGACTACGTCCAATTAAAAATATTAGTTGTATCTTGATATCCATTTAGTAATAGTGACAATCTTTTCTCCGCTGGTTCCTAGTAGTAAAATATTTCATCTCTGAGTGGCCAAATTTCTAATTAATGTAAGTCTTCAATTCTTTACCATAATTAAACACGATAGAAATTTCGAAAGAATTTTGATAAAGCAAAGTTTTAAATATAACGAAAGGTTTTAACTCGCCGGAAATGTGTGGAAAATAAAAGATAACTTACACAAAGTGAAGGCAACAGCAGTAAAACGATGCAGACATTCAGATAAAGTTCCAAATAAAAAAAGAAGGGAAGAACTAGAAATAAATCCTCTGGTAGACCAAATTATAAATTACAGGAATGAATGGAGAGAGAATATTAATAGAATGCGTAGATAAAGGATCTCAAGAAAAGTGTTGAACTATAGCCCTCTTCGAAAAAAAGACATTCGGGAAAACCATTTTGGAGCCGGAACAGGCTGCATTGCCTAATCCATGGAGTGAAGAAGAAGATGGTGATGAAATGTTATTTTTAAACTTCAAGCAAGATGACAATATAAAAGTTTAGAAATGTCGATGGGTATGGGAGACCGCACCTCACAAGTTAAGGGTTAATAATTTTTAGTTATCCCTGTTTTAAAAAATGTGTGAGTAAAATTACACTTATCACGACCGCTATTGGGTTAACGTTAAGTGCAGGTGGAAGCTTCCAGTTGACACTAAAACGAATCACATCACGTAATTCGATAGTTAAGTGCAACAGCGCCCTAAGTTAAGGAAACTTAGTTACGAAGTAGTAATGGGAGCTTATGGAGCGTAACTGACAGTTCATATGAAGTAATGAAAGCAATCAAGATGCAGTGATGGAAATATGGTACGAGTGGTGCATAAAACTCGGTGGTGCCAGGGGCAGAATTTTCCGCCATTAACCCAGTTCTGCTGCCTCCGCCGCTGTAATATGGTCTTTAAGTGATTTATATTGGTGTGAGACATTATAGGGGTTCTTGAAAAGCTGATGTGACACACACATACACACGGTCTGGAAAAAGGATCTCCAACACTGCAGCACCGTCTGAAATTCTGGGTCGCGTTTACACCTCTACTTCGTTACATGGACTTAAATATTTATGTAATTATCTTACTTGCTCTCTTTATTACTTTCCCACCTTACAGTCCACCATGGCATAGCACGGCCAAGGTACAAAAACATGAATAAGGACCTTGCTTTTGAGAAACGTGCAAGTGTTACAAAGCTCACACAAATAACGAGGAATATCTCCGAAATGGTCCACTTTAAAAAAAAATTATTTTTACACAAATTCTATGTTTAAACAATGACCACATTTCTTTTATTTGGTTTATCAGTTATGCAAAAGTCATGAACAGTAAACAGCACAACATGTTAGTCATAAAAATATCAGCATGATATTTTAATCAAAATCGTTAGAGCAATTTTTGAGAGAATCAAAACTTCGTAACATTTTCTATGTAAAGATAGTATAGGCTAGAGAGATGTTCTTCAAAATCTTAGTGTCACGTTCTTGAAAGACATTAAACTTAAATGCCAACTTTGTTTTTTAACCAACTTTTTTGAGCTATGCTGTCCACACACAGAGAGACAGACTTTATTCTAAAAACGCATTTTTTGGATTCAGGGGGCCTCAAAACATACATTGCCGGTGAAAACTCGACTTGGAATTTTTGGGTCCAATATAATACAGTTAATTAAAACACTTAGGATAATATAAAAGCAAATATAAACATAATAATTAAAAATACCATGCAAAAGCACTGCTGAACAACCAAAAATACCACGGGAAGCAAAGCGAGTAGAAAAACCCCTGTAAGTGTAACACGTTGCCTTTCTGTTGCAATCATATAGAAAACTGTACCAAGGGTGAGCAAACAAAGACGTTGAATGTGATACGTAAACGAAAAGTGAGTAGGGAGAACCATGTTCATCGAACACGTTGCATTTGTATTTCAATCATATAGACAATTGTATGAATTGTATGCTGAAGGGTGAGTAGAGGACATGTGAGTATGTTACATAAAAGAAAAGCTAGTAGAAAAAGATATGTGAATATTACACATTGCTAGTAAAATGTATAGTATAAAAACCTTCTCCATGGGGAACCACCTAGATTTGCCAATTTTCATTAGAATAGGTCAACCGGTGTTAGAGCTTATCAACTTCATACGTACTAACATCTAATTTCAAGTTCTCTACTACGCACAGCAAGTAGAGCAAGTATTGTATTCGACCCAAAATATCGAATCATAAAAAAGCATTTTTAGAAAAATGTCCTCGCGCGCGCGCCCGTGTGTATGTCTGTGAGCAACATAACTCACAGACGAGAAGTCGCGTATAAACCAAAGCTGATGCTTAAGTTAAATATCTCTCAGGGATGCGACAAGAATATTTTGAACAAAATTCTTCCATCTTGAACTACGTTTTACATGAAAATGTTTAGAAAGTTTTGATTTTCGCAAAAATGGCTCTATCGCTTTGATTAAAATACCATATGCCGATAGTTTAATAACAAATGAAGTTATAGTTTTAATTTTCTGGCAATAGCTTATGCAGCCTCGTTTACTCTTTATGGCTTTTGAAAAACTGGTAAATCGTAACAGATAGACCAAGTCTTGCTATACAAAAATGTAGATCTCACAATTTTTGTGGAGTGAAACATTTTAGAGATACTCCTTGTTATTCGTGTGAGTTTTACAATACCTACACTTTTCTCAAATTTAATGGAAAGTTGTTATTCATTTTTTTATATATTGGTGCTGCAAAAGGAACGGAATTTCAAAGCCTTCATATATTGACCAGCTTTAAAAGATTTGACTTTCCTTCAAAGCCTGCTGTATTCCCATATTCCCCTTGTGAATACAAGGAAATAAGCAATAAGATAATTTCTGGAAATGTTTATCTCAACTAACATGAACAAGATATAGGAATAAGAGTTTGTAAGAATGGTTTGCACAAGAGTAGAGAAAGTCATGTGAATGCAACACATAAATTTTTACATTTACACTAAGTTTTTTAAGCTATTCGTGTCGTACTTCAAAATGGTTTGAAACTCAGAAAGTTTGGTTGGAATGCGCACAATTTACCCAAGTTTAATCACAATCAGATGAATGGTATAGGAAGACATAAGGGACAAGCAAAGAAACTTTCAGTTTTATATACGAGTGGACGAGTCTGCTATTTTTGCCATAAAGCACATTGTAAGGAAGAAAGATGCAAGCTGTGCCAGGAATGTTCATAAAGTGCATAGGAGGATAGACTAGTGTTACATATGACCCAGAATATCCGCTTGAGAAGACATATGAATATGAAAGGTCGTCATCTGCAGCTGCTACAAAGACTTAAAGATAGCGACAGATGGCACCACCGTGCGATCTACAATCCAGTAGAAAATGTGTAACAGTGAAAAACTCCATCGTCTACCATCCTCTTAGTTTTACTTTAACTGCTAATTACACAGCTCTATAAATTAAAGCTTTTTGAGAGCTGTTTTTATTTGAAAAGTTGTTTAAATATTTCACTACTTGTGATTTAAAAAATATCATGTGTTGCACTCACATGACTTTCTCTACTCTTGTACTAATCATTCTTACAAACTCTTATTCCTATATCTTCTTCGTGTTAGTTAAGATAAACATTTGCAGAAATTATCCTATCGTTTATTTTCTTGTAGGTGCTAGAGGAATAAGAGAATACAGTAGGCTTTGATGTGGAATGATGAGGGAAGCCAAGAAACCCAGATGGTGGACGAAGATGTAGCGGGATGAAGATGAAGTCAGCAAGTGGCCGCCAATATGATGACGGCAGAGACGTATGGGTATGCGTGGGAATAACAGAAAGCAAGACACATGGATTAATATAGTTATTAATTTATTACTTTCGGTGAAATGTTTCCTCGACATAAAATTGAAAGGCGCCGACCGTTGACTGCAGAACTTTACCCTATTTTCCAACATACTCTCATCTTTGGCTTGCGCATCTTCGTGTCCATCCACTCGGTCCAAGTTACCACTAGTGTCTGTCCAGTAACTTTTAAAAACAGGGCATCATACTGCTAAATTCGTAATGCGCACGTGATCACCACCAGTGTCAAATGAGTTTCTGTCTCAGCTTTGAGCGATAGTCAAATCTTTTAGAAGTTTCAAATTTCGTTCTCTTTGCACAGTTAAGATATAAAAAATTAATAACAAGTTCCATTTGACAAAAGTATGAGTTCCGCAAAACTCACACAAATAACTAGGAATATCTACGAAATGCTTAATTCTACAAAACATTATTTAAACATAAATTGTGTGTCTTAGCAAGCTGTACATTAAGATTTTGTCTCCTACGGTTTACCAGTTATACAGAAGTCATGAGTTATAGCCAGAAAGTTCAACATATACATTTCTTTTTCCATAAAAATGTCTCAAACATATGGCATTTCAACCCAAATCGTTAAAGCCCGTTTCAAGAAAATCAAAATTTTCCATGTAAAGTGTAGTTTAGAGTGGAGGAATTTTCTTCAAAATCTTCGTGTCACATCCTTGAAAGACATTAAACTTAAATAGCAACACTATAAAAATTACCTCTGGGCTAATTTTATTGTAGACGCAAGGAGAATATGGTAGGTTTTAAATGATAGTACGTATTGCAAAATTCTGACAAATAAAAGGGAATACCTGCGAAATGGTTCACTTCACAAGAAAGTTAATTTTACATAAGTTGTGTATTTTAGTGAGATCTGCATTTTTGTGTAGAAAGATGTGTCTATATGTTACGGTTTACCAGTTATGCAAAAGTCATCAACAGTAAACAGGATTACATACACTATAGCCAAAAATTTAAACATATACATTCCATTTGCCATAAATATATCTTAAACATATGGCATTTTTAACAAAATCGTTAAAGCCATTTTAAGCAACTAAGATCTTCCAAAACTTTTCTATGTAAAGGATAGTTTAGGTTGGAAGAAGTTTCTTCAAAATTTCCGTGTCTCATCCTCAAAGGATATTAAACTTAAATAGCAACTATGGTTCCTAACAAACTTTTCTGTTTAAAGTTATGCTGTTCACAAGCAGACGCGCGTGCGCGCGCACACACACCCACACACACAAACACACACACACACACACACACACACACACACACTGGCCTTTTCTAAAAATGCTTTTCTTGGATCCATGGGGCCTCAAAACTTCCGCTACAATACTTCCGCTAGAAAAATTAAAAATTGCTGAGGGCGTGGTGTCATTCACATACCAACTAAAACAGGTGCGCCTCATATTGGCACGTTTTCCTGCACCGATCTGCAAAGAGTTCAAGATTTGCATACATTTTTTAAGTAAAACTATAAGGTTTTTATTATATAATGCTGCATTTTAGTTCACTATGTACACCGCATCATTGAATTCTTAATTAATTTGTTGTTTAACGACGCTGTTAATTGCCAGCATCATATCAGCGTCGCCGGTGTGCTGAAATTTCGTCTCGCTTGGGTTCCTTTACATGTCAGTAAATCTAAACACACTTAAAAATCAATAGTCTGGCCCAGATTTGAACTCGCGACCTTGGGATCAGTAAGCCAGCGTCTAACAAACTTAGTCACTCAGATCGACAAGTAGATTCTTTTTGGTTTTATCTGGAATGTTTGTCTGTTGCATTTATTGCTGCATTGTATCGTCCTTGGTATGTCCTTTCCATTTTGCGGTTAATCTAACACCTATGCTTGCTTCACAATGATTGCCGTAGGTTGTTAGAAAATGTACCTACTCAAATGTCAAAACAGAAAATGTAATTTTAAGCTCAGTTTGCATCCGACTGTTTTAAATCTCTGTTATATACTGTACACAGCTTTAACATGATTAGGAAATTTATTTATTTCCAGAAAATTTACATTACTATGGTTAAATACATCCCAAACATCTTTTTCTATGGGAGTCATATTTGTCTGAAATCTCCTGCCTTTAGCTAGACCTCTGAAAGTTTTTCTTTTACGAAGGTTAGAAATGGTTTAGAGTAATAGTTTGCATACCTTATTTATTAATAAAATGTGCATGGGAAGCCTCAATATACTCCCCTCCAACGTCAATACGCATCTGCCACCTTTCTGGGAACTTCATTATTGCGTCAGGGAACCATTGTTTGGGGTACTACGCACCCTCTCGTGGACAGCTGCCTGCACTTCCTTATTGTTCACGAAATGTTACCTTGCAGCTCATCCTTCATGTTATCGAGGAAAGAATTTCTTCTCAGGTGTATGGTAGTGATTCATCACCAATTTCTCCCAAAGATCTGGATCTTTGTTCTCCATTTCCAATAGTGGTCAACAGATTTCAACTCTACTCTCCTTCTGAGTTTGTGTCTAGTCCCGTGGAATACAACGTGCTGCACATTTGGCCACGGTATCTTACTTATTTCCACAAAGGGAATGCCTATTCTCTATAACGAAAGCACGAACCAAGTGGGAAAGATTAACAGCAAACTGGAGTATGGAATACCCTTCCCCCCTTTTCTTAATAATAGTATTGGGCAGCCTTAAACATTTTATTCATAATTTATCTTACTGAGATCTGGAAGATCTGGTCGCCAGGAGATCTCCTACCCACTTTTCAGTGTTACAGTACCGAAATAGCTCGAGCATAAGGTTTTAATCTGCAAGATGTGCGTGAGTATTGGCAGGAATGGAAACAAACACGGAATTTGCAAACATGTGACTTTATTTGCAAATTTAAAGCTTTTCGTAGAGAATTGTCTACAATATCTGATTAGAAATATTAATTTCTGACATCGACTGCCGTGTTATAATACTATAACTTTGCCACCCTTTAGTGACCGATGTAATGTGTATGCGCCAAGCTTGCGTACAAAGTGTAGAGCGACACAGGTACAGGACAGAAGATCACAAAATACGCGTGGACCGACTGCGCTACTCCTACCTACAATCTCGCCTTCAACAAGCCCCAACTATCCAGAATTCATAGCCAAAGTAATGAAAGCCGTTCATCACGTGACCGCATGGGCAATGCGAAGGAAATGATTTTGCCGAAGTCATGGCAAGATAGAAATTAACCCGTCAAGCTCGATCTAGACTTGCTCGCACAACAATTTTAATTTTATTATTTACCTAATCTGCCCGGGCTTTTATTCTTGAGCCTACAATATACATTCAGCTTTACTCTTAATGCTTCTTCACTTGAATATTAGCTTCAACCTTTTGGTTTTTCAATAATTAATTATTTATCTTCGGATTGTAATTTTGGCTTCAACAGTCACTTACAAATACTCCTTTCGATCACGTCTCTACCTAAATATATCTCAAATGCCACGTCTATCATACAGAATAGCTGCACACTTAGCCATAATAACAATAACATAGTATACATTTATCACTCTGGACTATTGGTTCTGGACTATTATAGGATATAAATCTTTAATTCCCGCAGATTAACGAGCACGTTTGCAGAGAATTATTAAGACCCCGAGAATGCAATTACCGGCAACCGAAATACACCGTACCAAGCTCACCCAGGACAAGGAGCTCTGTTCCTCACGGCTAAACCTCACAGACCTCTCAATCTGTCGCAGTGTGGAAGGTGCGCTGACCCGACAAGCGCTGGTCACGACCCTAGCGGGCACCAAACATACCAAATACTACGTAAGTCGATAAGTGCCTAATTTTAATGTTTAAATGCACTGCAAATGACTCAGTGCACATATATTTTGACACTTTCCTTCCATAGAAACCAGGAGTCCATCCTTGTCCATGATAGTCACCTTACATCTTATCGATAGCTTTCTTAACCTGACAACAAACAAGCGCTGTTCTTTCACTATGCGCTCTCTTCGCAACTACCATGTTGTGTGTGTGGTGTACTAGCATCAGTTCGTTGTGCTTCGAGAACGGCATTTTTAAACAACATAATTGTGAATCATTTTCAAAAGTCCTTCGTATTTTTGCATTCGAAAGAGAGGAATAATTGTTTGTGATACACTTAAACGCATTCTCCATCTTTGTAGGTGCTTTCAATTGTTTCAAATCAACCAATTTGATATGAAGAGGCGGCAAGTGGCCAATAATCTACATGTTTTGTGCTATGTTCTTTATAATTGGCGTTCAGTTTGTTCTTTCGGGTCATTTTCTTTGTAATATTTATCTCTTGCCCTGCATTCGCACGAACAACATAGAAATGTTATAAACTTTTGTTGCTGGCCTAAGAACATGCACAACCACTGATGCTGACTATATGAGGGAGGAATAGTTGATGTACATACAGAAAGATGAATGAATAAAAATTTAGGATATGAAATTTTAACGAAACGCAATGTGGAACAACAAAATGGGATTTATTTCTGGAATTAGGACGCAAAAGTTGCCATGCTAAAAAGACTTCAAATCTAAAACACCAAAATCACTGTAGACCTAAGTTACCTATTTTCCAGTTCTGCATAAAGTTTAGCTCATTAAAGAGGGACTGAAAAAGTAAAAGTGTTGGTCCATTACACAAGAGAAAAAAAAAATGTTCTGTTCTCTTTTGTGCAGAACAAATCATAGGGGAAATGTGTTTGGATATTCTCTAATGGGTCTACAACCACAGGGGGTTACTGGCTTCATTTCCTGCAAAGAGAGGTTTCCGCCCATCATTATTGCTAATGTTTTAAATTAGGAACTCTTGGGACAACAGTCTTCAAACTACTGAAAATACCTGGAAAAATTAGTAACACCAAGTTTTTCCTATAGGCAATGTAAATGGTTTCATTCAAAACCACGAGACTATCGGTAAATACCTACTTCAGAACTCACACAAATAACAAGGAATATCTCCGAAATGGACTTTTTCTGTTTCTTAATTTTATAGCAGTTTCAAAAGTCATCAAGAGTAAACAAGACCACGTGGGCTACAGTGAGAAAATTCAAAATATACACTTCATTTGCCGTAAAAATATCTCAAACATATGACAGTTTAATCAAAATTGTTAGAACCATTTCTGAGAATATAAACATTTTCCAAACATTTTCCACGTAAAGGGTAGTTTAGAGAAGAGGAATTTTCTTCAGTCTTCGTGTCGCATCCTTGAAAGGTATTAAATGCCCATGTGCGCGCGGGTCTCATTCTTAAATTGATTATTAAGGGTACCTCAAAACATATATTTCCGATGAAATCTCGACATCGAAATTTTGGGTCAAATACAATGCTTTCCCTGTTTCAATGCGTAGTAGAGATAGTAAAAACGAGATCGGATGAAGCCATATGAAGGTTAATTCTTGAAGCTGATGATGATAATGAAAATTTTACGTAAACTTTGTTTAACCTGCTATTGTTTCCCATTGTCACAGATTGCCTTTGTTTCACAGGTCATATAAAATGCCAGTGGACATCCAAATAAGTCAGGCCCATGTATACTGTATCACATGCTACTAGCAGTGCCTGAAGGGAAACAGTTGTGTCAATAACTGCGCTCCAGGTACTCCAGGCGTATAACCACTACTGTTTACAAGTACTGTGGTGGAATAACTCGCCTCCCCAATTAGGTCACTCCGAACAAAACTTGAAAAGCAACTAAAGTTGTGACAAACAGTTATTTCCGAATAGCTTTTGCAACTATCACAGTTAACTGTCACTTCTAACGGTTACTAGTTATTTGTTTTCATGGTTATTATGTTTACAGTTACATTAAATTAATGGTTACCAGTAGCAATTATCTGTATGTTTCAATATGAACTATGTTGATACAGACTTAACTTGTTACTCGATACAATCTAGTAAGAAATTTCTACAGGGAGAACAATTAAACGTACGTGCGGGCAGAGCGGTGTTTTGCCTGTCCGCGTTTTAGGCGATTATTGCCGCCTGTCACTATTATACGAAGATCCTGAAGAAAATTTCTTCGCTCTAAACTACCCTTCTATTCGCAGATTTTTCTTGGTCCCTTGAATTTTGTATCAAACCAATGTAAGAGAATCACTTCTAAATTGAATTTCAATTTTGTTAATTCAGTGTTTCTGTTTAGAAATGTCAGTCCAAAATTAATTTAAACGGGGAAATTTAATATGATAAATTTGTTCATGTGTTTCTCCAAAATAGGTCATCGTTCCCGGGTTGTTTGTTTTGTCGGGATGCTGTTTGGGGACAGAATAACTTTCCCAGCTGCCGGACTTGAGCTTCCATACCTGCACCCACATGCCCTTGTTTAAAACACGTGCTCCTTTACTTGTCGCTTGAGCATCCTACTGTTCAGTGTGCTGCCAACCTATGCCACTATGTCTCATAGTAAACTACATGGCCAGTAAAATCCTCAAAGTTTTGCGGAAAAGGTCGCCGTGATTAGAGAAGTTGAAAAGGGTTTAAAGAAAAAATCTGAAATCGTGAAAATATACGGATATCGCCGAAACTTGTCAACTTATCTGAAGAATATGGAGAAAATTCTAAGCAATTCCTGAAGTGAAAATGGAAAGAGTGGAAAAAGAGTGAGACCAGCGGAAAATGCTGAGGGATATATGTACCCGTATTGCTAAAATGTTCATTTTAGTAGTAACCTTTGTAATTCGAATTGTTCCATATTTCGAATTTTTTTCTGGTTCTCTTCAGTTTCGAATTATCAAATTTAAATTGTATAACATATTCTTTTAAATCCATTTGTGAATTCGTCACTATTTCATAGATATACCAGGTGGCCCACTCCAACCGGCATTCGGGTAAGTAGATAATGCTTCGTGCGTTAAAAGAGTTGCAGAAATCACGGTGGTAAAGCCAGTCAGTGGCGTGCGTGAACTTTGTTCTGCATGTAAAAGAATAGAGCGCAGTGGCAGAGGAAATGCCCAGGCTTCAACTAGCGTGTGCAGCGCGTGATAATAGAGAAGAGCAGTCTTAGAATATTTTCCACTTCACTTACAATACTTTATTTTCCATGGAATAAACTCTTTCCTGTATATGCTACTGTTGTCCAACATTACGAATTACAGATTGTAAATTGCTGTTAAAAAATCCATGCAAACATATGCTACTATTGTCCAACATTACGAATTACAGATTGTAAATTGCTGTTAAAACATCCATGCCAACATGAGGGCGCGTAATGTTTCATTGGCATTTCTTTGTTTCTCGTTAATGTTACTGTTACTTTGAAAATGTGAAATCCTTTAAAGCTCCTCTTCAACCCATAAAACAGTGCACAATATCTAGGGCTCTCCATTATTCTGGTTCCTTTTTAAGTGTATTCTATCCTTTCAGTTTGCTATATGCGGCTGGGCATCTGTAAAAGCATAACTGGCGAATATTTGTCATAATTTCCAAGTGTACATAAAACGAAGTTTTTGTATGAATAATTTGTACTGCAGATACAAAAACAGATGAGTGCTGGAAGAGAACTGTCAATGGTTGCCAGACATATATTTTATTAATGCCTTGTGTCATTTCCATAGAATGTGTATCCCGACCACGGTTTTTAATTTATAGGAATGTTAAATTTGCAGCATTTTACAACCAAGTGAAATAATTATATTTGAATATTCATTCTGATTTATTCTGTTCAAAGGTTTATAATCCCTATGTGATTACTTTGAAACGCTATCAAAAATTTCATGATCCATTACGTTAAAAATGCAATATGATGTTCTTTTCAAGTCATAAGGACTGTATATTTCAGTGATCGGATGTAACTTATTTTATTGTGACAGAAGAGGCACATTTGCTGATAAAGGATCACACACTTGATCTATTTTACCTACACTCAATCATTACTTTCTCAGACATGTTGTATCTGTAAAACAGATGTTTTAAAGTTACTGAAAACAAGCTTTGGAGTGCTCAGAACTTCCCAGTACACACTTTCTACCTATGTATAGTGGATTGAGAAGATAACGTTTTGAATAGGATACCAGGCAATTTGGCTTACCTGTTGTCCGCCGTACATGTTAGACTCTGTTTCACGAAATCGTAGGTTTAAACCCAGCAAAGAGCGGTGGATTTTTCTTTGCACTAATCTCAAAACTATAAAGAGATTTGCGAACAAAAGTAAGCGGGTTTTTATGCCAAATATGGAGTGGGACGCTGAGACTCATAGCATTAAAGAGAATCCATTAATAAAATTTGTTTTAATATTTAACACACTGTTTGCTTGAACGCTTTAAACAAAGGAGTAGGGCGAGGTTAAGTGAAGTTAGGTTAGGTTCATGTGCTCGTCGACAACTAGGTTATTTGTGCGGTCAAGCTAAGGATTTAAAACTTCACTATGTAAATATAAAATCTGTATCATGTGTTTTAAAGCATAAATGAAAAGCATTTAAGCTGAAAGGCTAATATTTAACCAAAGGAACATGATTATCTGTTATAAAAATGTAACAGTTCTGCTGGTTTATGAGTGTTTTCAATAATACTTTTTTCTTTCTTTCAGGTGAGTGAAGTCCAATGTCTCAAGGTTTGGAAACGGAGTAAGTGTTTGACTTTATAAATCTTTTGTATATTTTAAAGATAACCAAAGCACATATATTTTGAATCCAGTTTTGTGAACATTAGCTTCGTAATTTGCTCTTAAGGCTATTTATACATTCAGGCGTACAAATCAAGGTTTTTTTTTTTTCTTCTTCTTCTTCTAAATTAGCGTCCTCCAACATTGTGTCATATCGGACGAATGAATGAAATGGGTGAAATGTTGCTCATATGAGCCCGAGGTCCATGGAGCTTTAAGTTACCCGACATTCGTCTTCTCAGGGTAGGGAAAACCTCGGAAAAAACCTTACCCGAATAACTTACCCTAAGCAAGATTCGAACTCGCGACTTCTTGGACGTGAGGCAGACACGCTATCACGCTACCGAGGTGGGCAAATCAAGGTTGTGAGGTGTTCAGAAAAGATGTAAAGTTGCACAAATTTTAATAGTCCTTATGCGATCGAAATTAATACATTTATACTGAAGAAGGCTACAAGCAATAGCCCTTCATGAAACTTTATTTAAGGGGAGAACCCGGTGACATTATTAATGTTGGTATTAAAGTATATTTCATCTTAAATTCAACAAACCAGCGGAGCACAGTGACACGTCATGTAAAGTAGCCCCAAAAGGTCTCCTCTAACGCCCAAGTTACTACACATCATTTAAGTCGTATTTGAAGTTGTACAAAATCATTGCACGAAAGCGTTTTCTCTGAATCTCCTTTGCACTTGAAAATACGTTCACACTTTACAGATTTCAAACATAAACTGAGCAAAAATGAATGGCGAAACAAAGGTCTGCCTCCTACACATTGCATTAGCAATGAGTCAGTTATTTTGAAAAAGCAACAATGCTTTTCCTAGGGGTAGCCAATTTTCCGTATGATAATAGAAATCTGGTGACCCTCGTATTTAGTGCCATAAAATTACATAACTATTTAAAATGTTTGTCGAAGTAACCTCACAATTACAAAATTGTGTTTAAAACCCTCATAATACACAAAATTGCGTTTAACATTTTGGAAAATCTTTTAATCTAGAAAGTGGATACTTTTATGCTTTCTTTAGTTTTAAAAAGATACATTAATATGCTAATTTCACAATTTTGGAATTTGTCTACCAACTCCATCATTGGTAACCGTGCAATGAGGAAATTAAAGTCCGATTGTTATTTTATTATTGTAACCCTCGATTGAAATTAAGCATGTACAGATTGTAGAATAAACTCACCGACTATAATAAAAACTTCGCAGCACAACAGGACTTCTTCGGCCAAGGCCTGCCGCCCGGCCGCTGCGTCCAGCACCTCTGACTATCATATGTTTCACGAGTGAAGTGCAATACCGGAGGGTGGGAGGTGGTCAGCGCACCAGTCTCTAGAAGCCGGTATTACCGTCTTGGCAACGAGCACCCAATATAATACAAATTATATTTTGAACCTGACCCCTCAGTCACTTAAGTTGTTTGTTATCACCATTTTCTGAAAATGTCTATAAAAAGGGCAAAATTTGGAGAAGACTGTGGTAACTTTATTGATGTAGTTTCATTGTTATTAAAAATCTCCAATTTCTATTTACTCCTTTTTTTTTTTTCTTTTGGTCTTCTTCATTGCTTTCTTGTGGTTGCTTCACTGGATGTCAGGAACAAGTTTCTAGGAACTTGATTACCGTAAGCTCTTAATATTAACGCTAGAGGATCTTGTTTCGTTGAAGTTTGCTGTTTACATAAATTTAATTGCTCAAAAATATGGAATATACAGTATAAGAAACATAACAAGGGTGTTAAACATCTCCCATACTAAAATACAAAACGATTATCCGGGCTTGTGGGCCATGGTCTAGTGGAAAATCTCCTTCCAGACGTTTCGTTCGAAGCTGCGTCGAACATCCTCAGTGGTGTGACTGTAGTGCTCTGCTGATAGGCTTCACAGGTTTTATACGCTTAGCATGTGTGGGTGTTTGACGGTTGCTCCGGTCTTTGTTTATTGGTTCGGCTGCTGCTTGGGATGTTCTCATTTACTGTGTGTATGATTTTTAATTTGTCTCCGGTCAGGTTTTTTCGTGCATTTTATAATGCTGGATACCAAGCTTTATTTAAGCGCTTTGTTTGAGCCTTTCACGCAGCAGCCGAACCATTTAATTACATAGCACTGCTGACTATATATATTCCCTTAGAATCTCCTTTAGAACTGTCTTGCACTTGCACTGGCGGAGTGTTATTTAAAGGCTAACATGTTAAGTAAGTGGCTCTGAAAACGATACTTGTAAGGATGTATCGGGAAATTCAACCAATGTCAGTTTAATTTCCGGTCGGAAACTCGGTCACGAAACTGCGTAACGGTGGTGGGGGAGTGGAGTTGAAGATGACTGACTAGATGTCAGGAGACTGACTAACTTCTGATAAACACGTCACGACTACCGCTCCTGGTCATGTTTCATGGCCTCCTTTGTTCCGACATTCTCTCTCATGATCCACCCCACATTTTTTTTTTATGGGGGGGGGGGGTGTTCTGCTCACGTAGCATGGCGCAAATACGATGCAACAGAATCTAATAATGCATATCAGCCAGTTTGAACAACAAAAAACAGTGTACCAACCTGTAACACTGTTAAACTGTAGAGAATCCATTTCAGACCCATAAGTAACCTTTAATACGGGCACAGTCTAGCACTAATAGTGTTGGAAACTGTTATTTTCCTGTAATAGCTGCAACTTACGTAACATGGAGGCTACAAATAACTATTAAATATTAAAGCCTTAGTTTGTAGTTACCCACGGCAGCAGTAATTGCAAATGTATCTCGGTTACGAACGAGTATATTGTGACAGTTCTAAATTCTCTCTGGCACTTTCCATTTGGTGATTTGCCTCAGTTCTCACTAATATTATTCAGTTGAATTTTCACTATCACTTCAATAATATAATTTACTTCAGACTTCACTGTCATTTGGTTTAGTTTTCAGTGTCACTTCACTAATGTGACTTAGTTCAGTGTCAACCGTCACTTCACTAGTATGATCTAGTTCAGTGTTTACTGTCACTTCACTAATATGATCTAGTTCAGTGTTTACTGCCACTTCACTTATATGATCTAGTTCAGTGTGTACTGTCACTTCACTAATATGATCTAGTTCAGTGTTTACTGTCACTTCACTAATATGATCTAGTTCAGTGTTTACTGTCACTTCACTAATATGATCTAGTTCAGTGTTTACTGTCACTTCACTAATATGATTTAGTCCAGTGTTTACTGCCACTTCACTTATATGATCTAGTTCAGTGTTTACTGTCACTTCACTAATATGATCTAGTTCAGTGTTTACTGTCACTTCACTAATATGATCTAGTTCAGTGTTTACTGTCACTTCACTAATATGATCTAGTCCAGTGTTTACTGTCACTTCACTAATATGATCTAGTTCAGTGTTTACTGCCACTTCACTAATATGATCTAGTTCAGTGTTTACTGTCACTTCACTTATATGATCTAGTTCAGTGTTTACTGTCACTTCACTAATATGATCTAGTTCAGTGTTTACTGCCACTTCACCAATATGATCTAGTTCAGTATTTGATCTAGTTCAGTGTTTACTGTCACTTCACTAATATGATCTAGTTCAGTGTTTACTGCAACTTCACGAATATGATCTAAGCAATTTTTACTGCCCTTTCACTACTATGAACTTTAGAATATCACATTTTCAGTGCTGCTTTCCCTTAACTAATCATCCTTCCTCAACACCAAACTGCTAATGGCTTCAGGTTTCTGTACTTTCGCTTCTTATATTATACATTGTTTTAAATCTCCACCATTTACTTATAAAAGCATTGATGTCCGTCATTATTTCTGGTGCCACGTGCAACGCTGAGTAGCCAGCAATTGTTTATAGTTTATTTCGGTTGCATGATCCAGCTCTGTAGTTGCGTTTGGTAAATACAGATCAGTTTCAAACAAGCGAGACCTACTTTGAGCTGATAACGCTTCAGTACATAGACAACATCAGATTATGCTCTACTGGGCAGTGTGCAAGGCACGTTAATGATGTGCATAAATTGGTATTTTTAAGCAATCAGCAACTCCGTTTGTGCTTTTGATGCATAAAATCCCAATCAGTCAAAAATATATCGATTGCTTCAAAGTATTTATTTTACCAGCTCGCCGTATAATTAACTTCTGACAGTTCTATACGCATAGTTTGTTATTTTTTGGAGTTTCAAATTATATATTTACAGAAATCTAACAGAGAGACCTCACGGTAAATTGCAGGGTGGTACTTGGGAGGCTGTGATTTCGATTCCTGTGTTTTGGCTTCACAATTTTTACTAAAACAGATATGATGCGAAATTTTCACATGTAAAGATCAAATATATACCTTCATTTGTTTGATGAGTCTATAATTACTCTTCACCCTATTTATATTCAGTGCCTAATGGTGATAGAACGCAAATTTACTACAGAAAATTTGCCACTTTGTTAAGGATGTAACTTATCTCTATAAGAAAATATATTTTGCGCGTCCCTTAAGGGCTATAAAACTCAACCGATTGCGATGAAGATTAGCAAATTTAATGCCTTTTTTCACAGAGAAGGATTTTATGTTATCGAATTTACAGTGAAATGTATTACTTCTTGTGGTTTTTGCCTATTCGCTTGTCTTTTACCTAATACATTCACATGTTCTTCTCTACTTACCCTTCAGCATACAATTCATACAATTTTCTGAGTGAAATGGAAATATAACAATCATACCGTTTTCCCTACTCATTTTTTTACGAAACACAATCACATTTCCTTCTCTATTGCCACTTCTGCAAACAATGCATACAGTTTTCTATATGTTAGAATGAACTGTATTAAATTCACACGATTTTCTCCACCATCCCTTTATATAACTTTCACATGTTCTTCTCTACTGGTTCTTCAACATACAATTCATAGTTTTCTGTATGATTGAAATACAAACGCAACATACTACATT
This sequence comes from Tenodera sinensis, assembly GCA_030765045.1. NCBI lineage: Eukaryota > Metazoa > Arthropoda > Insecta > Mantodea > Mantidae > Tenodera > Tenodera sinensis. The sequence goes on along the minus strand of CM060971.1, from coordinate 53,661,824 downwards.
CACGTGCTTTTCTTAACTCACTTTCCTTTTACGTGACACATTCACCTGCATTTCTCTTCTCACTCTTCTGCGAACAATTTATACACATTTCTATATTATCAAAATGGAAATGCAACGTATTACATTCGCACTCTACTCACTTTTCTTTTACGAAACACTTTTTTTCTCCAATCCCACCTCCACATATGTACAATTCATATAATTTTGTATCTGTTTGAAATAGAAATGCAACATATTACATATTACATTCACACGGTTTTCTCTACTGACTTTTCTCTGACATAACACATTCACATGTATTTCTCTTCATACTCTTACAAAGAATTCATACACTTTTCTATATTATCGAAATAGAAAAGCAACATATTACGTTTGCACGGTTTTGTCGCTTTTCTTCCTGTGGTATTTGTGGTTGTTCAAAGGTGATTTTGCATAGTGTCATCCTGGTGCTTTTTATCTACTTATTTTATATATTTTTTTGTTTTTATAGTATCCTAAGGGTTTAGTTAACTCGTTAACTGTCTTAAGGAATATTTTTAAATGTCTGCAAAGGAACAGAAGGCTATTGAACAAGTGCCAATTAAGTGTAAGTGTAGTAGGGTTAACCACGAGCAACGCAGCTAGGGTTAAAAACTATGTTGGCTTTAGATTTTCAGAGATATTTCCGGTTGTTAGTTTGGATTCTAAAGGAACATGAGTGCTTTTGAAATGGTACGTTAGCTTTGCTATGTCATCAATCAAATCAAATGGATTGCAATTATAGCTTACATCAATGTGAGTTTTAAGTAGCTCATTCCCGTCCTAACCTCTGTATACTCTATGTAGCTACAAAAACAATTTTACCACTTGCGGAAACACTAGCTGAGGTACCCGGCATTGCCCGTGGTTTCAGGATTTATCCCTAAAACTTCCGGATCTAACTTGCCTTGTGTTTCTCTGGAGACATGTAAAACCTATTATTTAACACACTTCACAAATATTGAGCTAAAATTCTTATGATATTATAAGGAATAAAAAAAATAAACTAAATAAATAACAGTATCGGGAGGACACTGCAAACCATTGTTGAAAAACCACAGTAAGAAAAATGAGTCGAGAAAACCACATGATTGTATTACGCTGAATTTCTATTCCGATGACATAGAAAAATGTAAATGTATGAATTCTTTGCAGAAGAGTGACAAAGCAAATACAAGTGAATGTATTTTACATGAAAGAAAACTGACAAGAGAAAGTCGTATTAATGTAATTGTTTGAATTTATTTTTCAAATATATAGAAAATTATATGAATTGTACATAGAAGTGGGAATAGACAAAGAAATGTGCTTCGTAAACGAAAAGTGAGTAGAACAAATCGTGTGAATGAACTACATTCCATTTCTATTCCTATTGCTATAGGATAGAAAGGTGTACTGTTTGCAAAAGAGTGATAAGCGAAATATATGTGAATGTGTTACATAAAAGAAAGGGAGTTAAAAACATCTAAATGTAATATGTTGCATTGTAAAATGGGTAGCACAAATACCCTCCCTATGAAACAACATTTAAATTTGCCAATTTTCACTCATTCCGATAAATAGCACATACGATAGATAACAAACAATGCATTTTTGTGAATAATTTTCAAAATGAACACGAAAGTAAAGTATTGTAAGCAGATTAATTCATTTTCATTTAATACGCAACATCTTTTGCCACCGTCTATATTATTAAGCGATTTTCTACATTTTTATTTTCATCCAATATTATTTCTTTCATAATTGTATTTTTCCATGTGCTCATGAAGCAATATAAAATACAGTACCTGACAAACTGTACGCTCGTCCTACACCTCTGACTTTTTCTTATTTACGTAAAAATTAATTAGATATTTCCTGATGTTCTTAATTATATTCTACACGTTTTTGTTCCTTCACTCGCTCCAAAGGCTCCGGGGAATACAAAAATAATAAAAGCGTCCCTAAATTATTTCTGTCTTTATTTCAATATATTGCTTACTTTAAATATATATGATACTCATTGCCATTATTTTGTAATGTGTTGTTCACGGTCTATGACCATTTGCTGCTGTTATGTCTTCTTTTATGGTTGTACAACAATATAATTACCGTGGAATCGTAAAGCACAAAATTACTAACATCTCCCAATATACAGTGCGTTAGGTGTACAGGTATTGGCGTTTCGTTAGTAAATTTAAAGCTTCGGTGGAGTGTGGACAAGAAGAATTCTAGATAAGCTTAGATAAAAAAGTTTGATGTGTGACCGTGACTTGACTTTCTCTACTCTTGTACTAACCATTCTTACAAACTCTTGTTTCTATGTCTTCTTCGGGTTAGTTCAGCTAAGCACATTTTGTAGAATTTATCTTTTGTTTTTTTTTTTTTTCTTGTAGGTGTAAAGGGAATATGGCAATACAGTAGACTTTGAGCGATAGTCAAAACTTTTAAACCTTTGAGGTCCCGTTCTCTTTGCACGGCTAAGATATTAAAAATGAATAGCGATGTTCCATTTAACAAAAGTTTAAGTATTCCAAAACTCATACAAATAACAAAGAATATCCCCGAAATGGTTCACTCCATAAAAAAAAAAGAAAAAAAAGTTGGACATGAATTGTGTGTTTTAACGAGCTTTACATTCTTTGCATAGTAAGATTTGGTCCATTTCTTAGGCTTTACCAGTTATGCAAAAGTTCGTTAAAAGTAAATAGGGCTACATGGCCTACAGCCATAAAATTCAAAATATTCTTTTCATATGTCATAAAAATATCTTAAGCATACGGTGTTTTATTCACAATCGTTTGAGCATTTTCGAGAAAATCAAAATTTTCAAAAAGCTTTCCATGTAAAGGGTGGTTTAGGGTGGAGGAAGTTTCTTCCAAATCTTCATGTCGCATCCTTAAAAGATATTAAACTTAAATATCAACTTTGGTTTTTAACCGACTTTCGTTTTTGAGTTATGCTACCCACAGACTCACTCACGCACACAAACACACACACACACCAACAAACAAACACACACACACACATACACACATACACACACAAAATGCCTGTATTGGATTTAGTGAGTTCCAAATTATATATTTCTGGTAACATCACGATATCGAATTGTTAACCAGAATGAAATTGTTCTACTATTCACGCAAGTACAGGAGTTCCTCTATAAGTCCTAACAACTATAGGATAACGTACGATAATGCTACAACAAGGGAAATCCATGATGAGCATTACCCGTGAAGGCAATACTAGCAGAAAAGAGGGATAGAGGACAGGAGTTATCGGCAGTGGTTCAAATGAAAAACATCCAATGGAACTCGGTGTAAATGTATTGTGTACGAGTGCAAGTGGAGCATACGTTATACAGTTAACATGAAACCAGTTAACCGTTTTAAGTCATCGGCTGCCGTTCAAAATACCCACCCCCCCCCCCCCCACGCCCCCAGCATTGCCAATGAAAACGTTGAATGCCACGGCACTACCATCCACGCGTGGCACTGTCGCCAAGGTGAGGATATCCTCCCTGTTTGCAAAGCAATAGGGCAATGCCCTATCCCCCAAGCTTCTTGTAGGTCAGCATGATAGCACGCTGCTCGAGTCTGTTGAAGCACGGCCAACCTCAAACTGACTGCTTTTGGCCCTCGTATAAGGTTGTTTCATAAGTTTGTTCGTTTCTCGTGACGTTTCAATCACTAAGAACGCCTAGGAACACATCTCACCTACAGCACAGCTATACCGCTCGCAAAAGTTAAAGGCATGTGAACGCTGGCCAATGCTCAAGCAGAGCGCTGTTGCCAAGCGTAGTGCGTGTACCGGCAGACGGTCTGTACATAAGGTTGTGTGAGATGCATGCACTACATTCGGCAGCGCTGGTAGGAGGGGCAAGCGTAGGATTCGCTTGAGTCCGCAGTACGCCCCGCCTCCATATGCCCTTGAGTTTTGCGAAGATTATAGGATAGGCTAGTTCTCAAACTTTCTGTTTTAGGGAGAAATTCCCAGCAGGAAATTGACTAAACCACTTTTGACGTGCTCGATTCGTTACTGCACAAATAGACAGCACAAATTTTCTGCTGGCATTGTGAAGTAGTTATTAAAACAGCATAAGTTGTCGGAAATGTTATTTTCCATAGTTTGTGAACACAAGTTCACGTTGTTCCATCCAACGTCAGTGAGGAACACACATTGACTTATCCAATAGCTAAGTCGTAGGGGTGGTTAGGTAACTATGATAAGTCGAGGATACAGAGGGTTCAGGGTTTTCAGATATTACAGATGGAACTTTCGAGCAAAATGAAAGAACTTTTGACACAACCTTATACCTAGCCATCCTCGTTTATAAGCACTATTGTTGGTTGAATTTGGTACAGTTTGCTGCAGGATTTTGGATGTCGGCAGACGGTAATGTCACGTGTTCACATCGTTGTCAAGACTTAACACTCTCCTACGTAGTAGAGAAAATAAAAACTATAACTAGAAGACAATTTACTCAAAATATTGTCTTCATGTTGGCCACAAGACATTACTCCGAATTCCTTGAGACTTGGAAATATAAAATATGGAAGATAAGGACAGAGTATCTGCAATAGACGGCAGGAAAAGCAAGTTACGAGCAAGTCATATCTGAAAATGTCAGAAAGAAAAACCAGAAAAATAATAAAAAAAATGTTTCTCGTTCTTTTGTATGGGAATAAAAGCACAATGTGAAATATAAATTCAAATGATGCGGTATACATTACAAGAGCAGGTATAAAGAAGTCAGTACCACGTTTCAAAAGTCTAAAGAGTTGTTGAAGAAAAGATCTATAGTGAAGAATGGGCCTTAGTTGAACTTGTAGAATGAATTTCTTTCAAATAAGTGTAAGAAGAAAGTAATGAAATCCTTAAAAAATGAAGTCGAAACTTTTTGAATTCTGTGAATAGAAACAACGAATGGAAGACGCTTCGCCACTGAGTTAAATGTGACATCTCTCATTTGATAATAAGTAAAGTAAGATGTAAGCTGACAAAAACAGGTGTTTTCAATTCGAATGCAATATGAATAACTTAGCGTCCTAAATTATACGTATCTAGTTTAAATATCAGGCGTTGCCCGTGGTTTGGAAATTTACTCCTACAACCTTTAGGCTTAGGTTGTACATACCCAACAGTCTACCGTTTCTTCAACACGTTTAAAAGACATTACATAATACACTTAAACAAAGAGCTAATTAAATCTCTTCGCATGCTATAAAGAATAAAAGTTAATAAAATAAATAAATGAGGACACCAGGAAGATACTATGCAGCACCATTGAACGATCACAAGTATCACAGAAATTAAAGGGAGTAGAGAAAGCCATGTGAATGTAATACACTGTATTTCTGTTTCAATCATATAGAAAATTATATGAATTGCATATTAAAGAGGCAGTAGACAAAGACCGGTGACTGTGTTTCCTAAAACAAAAGTAAGTAGAGATAACAGTTTGGAGTAACACGCTGCATTTCTATTTCAGTGGTAGAAAATTGTATGTAGAAGAGTGAGTAGAGGAGGACATGTGAATGTGTTATGTAAAAGAAAAGAGAATAGAGTACAAACTGTGAGTGGATTCTACAAGAACCATCTCCGCGAAAAATCATTTGGATGTCAAATTTCTTACTGATCGGTCAATTGGTGTTGGAGTTTATCACATCATACATAGCTACATCCATTTTTACAGGTAGATAGACTAGTTTGTTGAAACCACTCATGTGATACTTACTGTAAACTGATTTGACCAACCTAGATAACTTCACGGGAATGTGTACAATTTAGAAGTTTCATTGCAATCGGGTGAATAGTAGAAGAACCCATAGGGAACAAACAAACATAAAGTTATACCAGATGAAAGATATCACTTCGGCAATACGTTAACCAGGGATTCTGCATGACGAATGTAACAAATATGCCCAATACAATTCTTACCACTGAGGAAACGTTTCGCTGGAAAAAACTGTCAAATATTTGGAATATTTGGGGCCATCTAGCTTCTTGTCGAATTGATATAAATGGCTTATTATTTCAATAAATGTCGCACAATATTACCTGAGCAATGCTTTAATGCATCTCTAACTTAATTCGAATGAATATAGCGACGTGACGTTGCCAAATCTCTCTTAGAAATTAAACTTTGCATAACATTTTAATTACAATTAAATGCATTCGATTAAACACAAAAGTGCATTACAGCATTGTTCACACAAAGTTTGCGTCATAGTGAAAAAATCTGCTGTGTTGCATTCACATGACTATCTCTACTCTTGTACTAACCATTCTTACAAACTCTTATTCATATATCTTCTTCGTGTTATTTGAGGTAAATATTTGCAGAAATTATTGCTTATTTCCTTGTAGGTGCAAGGGGCTAGTCAGTAAGCTTTGAACGATAGTAAAACCATTTAATCCTTTCAAACTCCGTTCTCTTTGCACGGCTAAAAAAAAAAAAAATGAATGGCGATGATCGTTTTGACAAAAGTATAAGTTCTCCAAAGCTTACAAATAACAAGGAATATCTCCGAAATGGTTCACTCTACAAAAAGCTTTATTCAGACATATATTGTGTGTTTCAGCAGGATCTACATTTTGTGTAGAGTAAGATTTCGTCTATCTTTTACGGTTTACAAGTTGTGCAAAAGTCATCCAGAGTAAATAGGACTTCATGGGCTATAGCCAGATATACATTTCATTTGTCATAAAATATCTCAAACATTTTAATCAAAATCGTTAGAGCCATTGTCAAGAAAATAAAAATTTTCGAAAAATGTTCCATGTAAAGAGTAGTTTAGGGTGTAGCAATTTTCTTCAAAATCTTCGTGTCGCATCCTGGAAAGACATTAAACTTAAATATCAACTTTAGTTTTTAACCGACGTTTGGTTTTTGAGTTATGCTTTCCAAAGACTGGCAGACACACACACACACCAAAAAAAAAAAAAAAAAAAAAAAAAAAAAAAAAAAAAAAAAAAAAAAAAAAAAAAAACCTACACACACTCCGACAGACGCGGATCTTTTTCTAAAAATGCCCTTTTTTATTTAGGGGCTCTCAAAACATATATTTCTGGTGAAATCTGACATCGAATTGTTGGGTAGAACACAACACTTCCTCCACTTTACTATACTAGTAGAGAGAGTAATAAAAAAATTATATCCATTCGTCATGGAGCATTTGGCTCCAAATATTTGAAACAATATAGAATCGCTGGTTAACGTATGGCCATCCACTACAGATTACGTTTGGTCCGTGCCCGTTTAAAATAGTTTTCACAAATATGTAACCTCCTGATTCAACTGTTTTGTGTGCAGTGTTTCTTTTGAGGGAAACATTAAGCGAGGAAGATAATGCTGCATCTGCGCATGCGTTGGGAACTTGTTGAAGATTTCCCCAGGTCCAGCGTGGGTGTGTCTGAATCACCCAGTGTTCGTGTTAACTCGGCAGTCCGACAGGGACCGATTACAGTTTGGCTCTGAATGAGGTCATGACATTTGACATTTAGCAACGAGGTCAACTTACCTCGTCCACTTTCGCTACTTTTGTTGTTATAATAATATCAATCAACTGATAAAGTGTCGTAACATCCTAAGTATATGCTTTGAAATATCCAGGGGAGAGACAAACAACATAATGTAATATGTCTACCTCCAGAAATGCCACAAGCGTTGATTGTTTATCTGATAATTTCTTTGGGGTTGTGATGATAATAATTATTTCCATACCGAACGTCGAAAATTAATTATCTAATGACAGGATTACATTATAGGAGATGTTACACATTTTAATATTTTTACTCGTAGTAATTTTTACTTTATCACATTTAATAAGTGGCGAAATTATTGTACTCACTCCAAAATTCAATATCGAGATTTCACCGGAAATACATAGTTTGAGACACCCTGACTTAGAAAAAATAATAGAAAAGTATGGCAGTATCTATGTAGAGGTGTGTGTGTGTGTGTGTGTGGGTGTGTGGGTGTGTGTGTGTGTGTGTGTGTGTGTGTGTGTGTGTGTGTGTGTGTGTGTGTCTGTGACCGAGCGGAATGGTTCTGACGGTAACGTCTGTAGCTCGCATTCGCGAGGTCGCGGGTTCGATCAACCTGGTCCACCTTCCTGACCCATGGGTTTTTGTCAGACGTTCCTTCGGGTCACCAGGCAAATGTTGGGAAGGATTTCAATATCCTCCAAATTTCCTATTCCTTCATATCGTTACGTTAATCATCTCATTACACCCTTCATCCTGTTAGGTATTTTTCAGGGACGGAAGCGTCTGTGAGCGTTGCAGGAATAGCATGGCAGGGGAAACGAATGCACCCTGGAAATCTGGTCCCCCGGATAGGAAGGCGAGCCACTGATTTCCGGGCCTCTCGTGTGATGGTACGAGCCCAAGGGTGGGAGGAGGGGGAGAGGAACTAAGCCAGCCTCCGCCGGGGTGGTTCTAACTGGGGAAAAGTATCTTAAAGTATCTTAATTCCAAGCTTCGTATTTAAATTGTCTTCCAAGAATGCGACACGAAGATTTTCAAGAAAATCCCCACCCAGGCAACACTTTATATGGAACATTTTGTGAACATTTTGCTTTATCAAAAATTGCTCTATCAATTTTTATTAAAATATATGTTTAAGTTCTTTTCATGTGAAATAAAACATTTAACTATAAATTTTCAGGTAGTGTCCTCACAAGCTCTCGGCAGTCTAGGTGACCTTTACATAACTGGTAAACTGTAAAACAGAGACACAATATTACCGCAAAAGAAGTGTGGCTCTGTTAGAACTCAATTTATGCCAAACACTAGTTTTTTTCTCTTTCTTTATTTTGGTGTGAACCGTTTGAGGGATATTCCTTGTTATTATTTCTCTGAACGTTCCAATACTTATACTTTTTTCAAATGGGAGGTCGTCATTTAACATTTTTTCATGTCCTGTGCATGCAAAGCGAACGGAACTTATTATTTGCTTTGAAATTTAAAGAGATAATATATGTCCTTCCATATACCTATCTTTATTAATACCACAAAGGCTGACAGTTTATCATATTGTTTAATTGAGATTAACAAATGCTTCTTGTCATAATAATTATTTCGATACACAAGATATAATTATCGCATGGCAAGTAATATGCGTTTGAAAGCTTCATCAAGTTGTCCAAGTAAACTTGTTTGCAGAAGGACGATTAATTATGAAAATTAAAAAGTAAGAGCAATTCCGTTTTTACTTTTTCTACTACGGAAAGTAACCTTTTATTCCAGCCAAATATTCGAAGTCAAGATCACACACGAAATAGTGCCTTGGAGTCCCCCAAATCAAAAAGGCATATTATCTTTTCATCACAAAGTTTAAAATTGGTCGTTTCAACATTTTCTCAATTTTCTTGGACCTTTAATTCCTTTGGGTTTGCATTTTTTATGCTAACTGGAATAGGAAAAGAATCCATCCTAAATGGCTTTTAGATGAAGTGACAAAATGCTGGATTTTTTAATTATATCATCTAAATACGCTATATTTGAAAGATTATTGCTTAAGCGCTTGAAACCTGTATTGAAATAAAGAAAGAAACCTAATTCCAAATCATAAATTTCACTTTAGGACCAAACATTCAAACTCTTAAGAGTAACTCGAATAATTGAAGAAAATAAAATATGTTGCAGTATATTTCTCGATGTGACCCAGGCCTTTGATAAGGTATGGATGGCATGCTGGATTAAATTATAAGTTGCAATGGTACTTACCAAAGCAATGCTCTGAAATATACATGCTTAGACTTCCACGGCCGGCGTTAGTCCAATACATGGTGGATTTCGGGCTTGTAGGCCATGGTCCAGTCGATGAATTGTCTGACTTTTCGCCCAAGACTGCGTTGGGCATCTGAATGCTCTGAAATATTACAGTCCTATCTCTCAGGTTATTTCGGGTTCAACATGGTAGCGATTACTCCGACTTTAAGGAAATATGTGCAGGTGTGCCACAAGGAGGTATCCTGGGACCAATTATATATCTGTTGCATGGAAATGATATACCACAAAATTGGGAAACAACAATAACCACCTTTGCTGATGATACCGCCATTATGGGTGTTCGTGAAACGGAAGATGCATCAACCAGTAAACTTCAAGCTGCAGTGAATGAAGTTAATGCCTGGATTAAAAAGTGGCGCATTAAAGTTAATGAGACAAAATCTATTACTGTAAACTTCACAAATAGAAAAGTTAAAAAGGTACCTGTATGTATCAATAAACAAATAATAGCATGTGCAAACTAAGGCAATTACTGGGACATGACACTTGTTAAGCTAAAATACAAGGCTAAAGTTGAAAAGAAAAAATCTGATGTGTTGCACTCACATGACTTTCTCTACTAACCATTCTTACAAACTCTTATTCCTATATCTTCTTCTTGTTAGTTAAAATAAACATTTGTCCAAATTATCTTATTGCTTATTTCCTTGTAGGTGCAAGGGGAATATTGGAATACAGTAGGCTTTGTGCGATAGTCAAATCTTTTAAAGCTTTGAGATTCCGTTCTCTTTGTACACGTAACATATACAAAAATGAACAACGATGACCCATTTCACGAAAGTTCCAAGTTTTCCGAAACTCACACACATAACAAGGTATATCTCCGAAATGGTTCACCCTACAAGAAACATTATTGAGACATAAATTGTGTATTTTAGCAAGATCTACATTTTTTGTATAGTATAATTTGGTCTATCTCTAACGGTTTACCAGTTATGCAAAAGTCGTCCAGAGTAAGTACGACTACAAGGGCTATAGCCATAAAATTCAAGATATACATTTCATTTGTCATAAAAATATCTCAAACATATGACACTTTAATCAAAATCGTTAGAGCCATTTTCAAGAAAATCAAAATTTTCGAAAAATTTTCCATGTAAAGGGTAGTTTAGGGTGGGGCTATTTTCTTCAAAATTTTCGTGTCACATCCTTGAACAACATTAAACTTAAATACCAACTTTGGTTTTTAACCGACTTTTCGTTTTTGAGCTATGCTGTCCACAGACTGACAGACTGACAGACTGACAGACTGACAGACTGACAGACTGACAGACTGACAGACACACAGACACACAGACACACACACGGACCTTTTTCTAAAAATGCTTTTTTTGGATTCAGGGGGCCTCAAAACATGTATTTCCGGTGAAATCTCGACTTCGAATTTTTGGGTGGAATACAATACTTCCCCTACTTACCAGTAGAGAAAGTAAAAAGGAACTTAACATAAAGCATAGGAAAAACTGTTACTGGGAAAACATTCTCAACTCACTATAATAATAAATTGCTTTTATATAAGCAGCTATTAAAACATATTTGGATGTATGATTTGCAGAACTGGGACTGCACCAAGAAATCTAATATTAAAATTATACAAAATTCTCAAAATAAAGTACCACGTGGTATCGTTAATGCCCCATGGTACATCAGGAGCAACATCCATAGGGATTTAAAAATGCACACCGCCAGTGAAGAAACAAGAACCATGGCAATGAACCATAAAAAGTGACTTCAGACGCTGTTGTGCTTCAACTATTGGATACTAGTGTTATATCAAGAAGATCGAAAAGGGCGAAGCCTGAAGACTTAGTGCAGTAATGTGTCTGTTTTGCATGAAAGAGGTAAATAGCAGTACATATGTATTGCAATAAATTACTGCTATACAGTGACTAATTATGATAGTGAATGTGCTTGACAAGTTTTGTACTTAGTTGTACTGTGATTGTAATGCTTTTAGCATTCTAATGAATAAATGTAAATATGCTATTATCACACATAAAGCATTTAAAAAAATAATTTTCACGATCTGCCATTTTAAAAATCCCAGAAACATGGTTAAGTTACCCTTGTGCACCCTTTTAAACCCCCAATTTTCCCCACATTTCAAGTTTGCTCATTTGTATGAACATTTTCATACATAATCTAAACTGTGGTATCTAAAAATTCGTTCATCCTGTTCCACGTAATATTTAATTTATATTGAAAATGAAGGACAGAATTTGACACAAACAAGATCTGAAAACAAAAAATTTATTTCTCTATAACTAACAACACTTCAATAAAATCCTTAAATTTATTTTCGTTTCATCAAGGTATCAGAGAACTCATTATTTCGCTAATTAAAGAGCAACTATTTAAGTTGGGGCTCTTATGTTTTACCCAAATTTAATTTCTGCTACTTCAACGTTCTTATTTGTGTGGTCTTTTTTTTTTGGGGGGGGGGGAGCGGGTGAAGTTTAAGGATGGCTGTTAGGACCTTTAGCATATAACATTTTAATCCTTAGCTACGCCTACGTAATTCCAACGTGTTTACTCAGTGGGGGACAGATATCACCTATTCTATATCCTTTTTAAATATAAATTTTCAACAATTTAATAAAGATGGTCCGTGGATTGCAATCAACCATATTTTACTTATACCAGGTGGCCCATTCCAGCCCTCGGATGAGTAGTAATAACCCTTCATGCGTTAAAAAAGTTGCAGAAATAACAGGGGCAAATCCAATCAGTGGCGTGTGTGAACTGTGTTCTGCTTGTAAAGAGAGCGAGTGGGGCAGCAGAGGAAGTAGACGATCGGCGTATCCTTCGAGGCAAGCACCATCCTCAGGTGTAAACAAGACACTACCACTAGCACCACCACCAGCATCACCTCTACCACCACCAGTATCACCACCACCATCACCATGCCACCGCCACCGCCACCACCACCATCACCAGCACCACCATCAGCACCATCACCACCATCACCAACAGCACCACCACCACCAGCGCCCCACCCCCACCACCAGCATCAGCACTACCATCACCAGTATCACCACCACCACCATCACCATGCCACTGCCACCACCACCATCACCAGCACCACCACCAGCACCAGCACCACCATCACCATCAGCACCACCACCACCAACGCCCCACCCCCACCACCAGCATCATCACCACCATCACCAGTATCACCACCATCATCACCATGCCACCGCCACCACCACCAGCATCACCATCACCACCAGCACCACCAGCACCACCAGCACCACCATCACCACCAGCACCACCACCACCAACCCCCACCCCCACCACCAGCATCATCACTACCATCACCAGTATCACCACCACCATGCCACCGCCACCACCACCACCATCACCACCAGCACCACCAGCACCAGCACCACCATCACCACAGCACCACCACCACCAGCGCCCCACCCCCACCACCAGCATCACCACTACCATCACCAGCACCCCCACCAACAGCACCATCAAAACCACCACCACCATCACCACAACCACTGGCTGTACGAGGCTGGTCTCTCCAGCTCAGCGTTGCCATTTACGTATGCCGCGAAAAAAGGAACGAAAAATAGTATTTTCTATTTCGTACGCCTACATCTACTAGCCAAATTATTCTGGCCGAATAAATACCTTCCACCCTATATTGTCAATACCTACAGTTATTTTGCACATTCTCCAAAAGGAACCAAATAGGCGAGTGCCTAAAAATCTATGTTCTATTCATATCGTGTCCTGCCCAGCTCCATTTTGGGTAGCTTCCTTTAATCCTTATTTCTTAGTTTTGCATTTTATCTCTCAGTGTTATACAGATGATTTTCCTTTCCATTCTTTTTTGACAGATAAACTAGTGACCCTCAACGTTAACTTTTTCCTGTGTTCAAATTGAGGCATTATTTCATGTGAGAATGTGAATATATGACTAACTTCACTTTCATTTCCAAGCGTATTAAATAACTCGTAAGCTATACAAACAGCATTCGTTGGTGCTTCATAATTCCATGATGAGTTATTTTGGAGGCAAAGCGTGATCATCACAGAGATTAATGGTGTTCTGCTCGTTTCAAAGGGTCGAGAAATAAAAAGGTAGAGTGGAAAATCCACTCTCAGGACTTTGAAGTATGAAACGATTATTTTGTCTGCACCGGCTACTGAACACAATTATTTATTACTTTGAGATAAACACACTGCTGTTATGTAACACATTAATTACTAAATTTAGGATAATGGATGAAATATTATATGGATGTAGCTTACGATTAGTAATAGAAATAAACAACTCAGAGGAAGAAGTGGAGGAAAACAAACAAGAGAAGGAATGAATTGGTTGAGCGATGCTAATGAAAGGAGTAAGAATGGTCTGGCACGGGGTACACTCAGCCTCTTTAGGTCCCGGGGGGACCAATTAAGGAGCTACGTGATAGACAAGCAGCGACCTCAGGTCGAGAAGGCCGTATAACTGGCCGGGAGGCCTCGGGACGCTGACCACATCCCACCCTCCAGTACTGCACCCCACTAATGAAGCCTGTAGTGGGCCAAGGTGGGGGACGCAGTGGCTGGGCGGCAAGCCCTGGCCCTTCATGGGCTGTTCAGCTGGGGTGATATGTTTTGAGGCCCCTTGAATTAAAAAAAAATCATTTTTAGAAAAAGGCCCCTCTTTGTGAGCGTGTGTGTGTATCTGTCTATTAATGTGTCAGTCTGTGGACAGCATAACTCAAAAACGAAAAGTCGGTTAAAAACCAAAGTTGGTATTTAGGTCTAATGCTTTTCAAGAATGCGACACGAACTGTCCCTTTGTTTAGATGGAAACTTTTTCGAAAACTTTGATTTTCACGAAAAGACGAATTTTTATTAAAATGCCACGTTTAAGATATTTTATGACAAATGAAATGTATGTTTTGAATGTTCTGGCTATAGCCTATGCAGTCCTGTTTACTCTGGATGACTTTCGAATAACTCCAAAATCGTAAGAGATAGACCAAATCCTATTATAGGTGTAGATCTTGCTAAGACACACAATTTATGTCTAAATAAAGCTTTTTATAGAGCGAACCATTTCGGAGATATTCGTTTTTACTTCTGCAAGTTTTGGAATACAAACATTCGTTAAATGGAACACCGCTATTCATGTTTGTATACGTTAACTGTGCAAAGAGGACAGAATTTGAATTTTTTAAAAATGATCGGACTATTTCTCAAGGCCTACTGTACTGGCATATTTCCCTAGCACCTACATGGAAATAAGCAATATGATAATTTCTACAATATATGTTTATCTCAACTGACTCGAAGAAGATATAGGAATAAGCGTTTGTAAGAATGGTTATTACTAGAGTAGAGAAAGTCATGTGACTGCATCACAGACTTTTTCTTACTGATTCATGGCTCTTAAAACATATATTTCCGGTGAAATCTCCACATCAAATAGTTGGATCGAGTAGAATATTTCCCCTACTTCTGTATGTAGTAGAGAAAGTAAAAATAAAATGCTAGTTTAACACTGTGAATATTGTATTTAGTTTTAGCTGTCGCCGTGTGTTAACTGTTTTGACAACAGGGAATCATGGGAAGCACATCCAATTTTCCTCTCACCAACGGAAATGAGATTCAGACATGGTTCAGCGGCTTCTGTAAGCACTAGCTCGTAATTTTCTTGCTTCTAAATCTGTCCAAATATGCTCAACGGTTGCCCCTGGGGAAGAAGTGAAAGAAGTGTAGCAAAGAAAGCAAAAAAGAGAGGTAATTAACTGCCAGAACTTGCTCAGTTAATGAATTTGCTAACTACCTTTTCAGGCAACATCGAGGTTATCCAAGTGCTAACTTTTTTGTTAGGTTAGCAGAAAGCTATTCTCACTCTGTTACCGTCCGAGTTGTTAAAACACTACACCCAGATGGAGCAGCAAAACTTCAGATGCTTGTGGTCAGCCATAAAAGCAGCTTACAGGTTACTAAAATCTATTCTGTGAAAAGAAAGGTTAGATGTCGCAGTTTTCAGAGCACGGCTTTGAGATAAAGCTTATATAAACACCAGTTATTTTGTTGAAGGTAATTCAGTGTTGTACACATAAGGTGATGTTTGAGTTTGGGATTTAGGTGTTCCTTAAAGAATATTAAATAGAAAAACCTCTGCACAGTGGGACCCTAGTAATTTAACGGCAACTTGTTCACGCTAAGCAGAAACATATCTATTTTCTCTACCATTTTCCTCTTTAGTGTATGGTTGCATAAATCAAAATCTGATCTGTTGCACTCACATTACTTTCTCTACTCTTACAAACTCTTATTCTATCATCTTCATGTTAGTTGAGATAAACATTGGCAGAAAGTATCTTATTATTCCTTTGTGGGTGCAAGGAGAATATGGGAATGCATTGATAGTCAAATATTTTAAAGCTTTCGAATTTCGTTCTCATGGTTAACATATAAAAACATCAGTAACGATCTTCCATTTGTGGAAAATACAAGTGCTGTAAAATTAACACAAATAACAAGGAAGACATCCGAAATGATTCACTCTAATGAAAAACTATTTAGACTTAAATTGTGTGCTTTAGCAAGTTCTACAGTCTTGTATAGTAAGATTTGGTCTATCCCTTACGGTTTACCAGCTATGCAAAAGTCATCCACAGTAAATAGGACTGGATGAGATATAGGCAAAGTTCAAGCTATACATATCATTTGACATAAAAATATCTCAAACATCAAAATTTTAGAAAAGTTTTCCATGTAAAGGATAGTTTAGGGTGGCGAAATTTTCTTCAAAAGCTTCATGTCGCATCTTTGAAAGATATTAAACTTAAATACCAACTTTGGTTTTTAATCGATTTTTTGTTTTTGATTTATGCTATCCATAGACTAACAGACACAGTCACACACATACACCTTTTTATAAAAATACTCCTTTTCGGATTCAGGGGGCCTCAAAACATATATTTCCGGTGAAATCTCGACATCAAATTTTTGGGTGGAATACAATGCCTCCTCTACTTTAGTATACGTAGTAGAGAAAGTAGATATGAACATCATTGATGTGTGATTGCCAATATGTTACCACTCCTTTGTCATTTACTTTAGTAATCAGAATAGTGAGGTAGAAAAAAATAAAAAATTAATAAAAAATAAGTAAATAGAGTCAGAGCACGGGTCTCC
Source organism: Tenodera sinensis (assembly GCA_030765045.1). Lineage (NCBI taxonomy): Eukaryota > Metazoa > Arthropoda > Insecta > Mantodea > Mantidae > Tenodera > Tenodera sinensis. The sequence continues at coordinate 53,644,871 of CM060971.1, read as the reverse complement.
TGCCTTGTTAGGGATTACTTTAAAGACTCAGAGTGAGCTATTCCCTGGGAGCTCCACTTCTTCTAACGTCTTCACACCTTATCCTCTGTTATGATGTAACTAACACCTACATGGGAGTTTTCTTATCTGATTTGCCTAAGCTAGCTTAACTATAGTTTAATTCACTTCACTCTGCCCATTTCTTCTTTTGTCGCGCGTAACTATTTCCGACTTAAGTTAATTGATCTAATTATGTTTTTATTTCATATTAGCCCTTTTTTCTACACTTCATTTTACTCTAAAACTCACTTTTCTTGTCCACTATGTTCCTATTTCTACCTTAAGTTAGTTGCTCTATAATTTGTTTCCACTTCATTCTATCACACGCTTCCCGTGTCCATCTTCGCCTTGATCTTCCTATGTTTCTATTCCCCTGTCTCGGATCCCACAGTGTCGTCTCTTAGGTGCATCTTGACTGGTTCATCCTGACTGCGTGTCCCCATCCCATCTCTATTTCACTCGCCGTAGGTGTGAACGCATGCATGACAACGGTAGCCTTATTAGTAAACAAAACATTTGCTTCTTCAGTTATAATCTGACGCCAGATGGTGGAGAATAATGCATTCAATAATGTTGAATTATCTCTTTTATCTTTCGCGATAGATGAGTTTGTTATTTGTGTTTTTATTCGTCACATTTGAATCTACCATCACGTGAAATCGGTGTACTCATACTCCTAACAGGCTGTTGATGTTAACATATCTGACTGTGAAATATTCAGTGCCAGATAGATGCATTTTGGACTTTGCTGAAATTAATGAATCCCTTCACAATGCCTTCAATTGAATATTTTCTGTTTAAGGTTACTTTATATTCATCCTGGATTATGTAACAAGTTTACCTGCCGCAGATTAAACTCAGAATTCATTTTATGCTAACGAGACGCATTAAACCGTAATGGAAATCCGCACGTTAGCCATATTGAAGCAGAGAGAAAATAAGAGCTTCATTAAAGTTTGAATTACAAAGAGCTAACTTCTACATCTATAAGACATTTTATTGACTTTTCAACCCATTTCCTAACAAGAGAGATAATTAAAAATCGATGAGTTGCGAAGGCATTAGCGTTTATGGCCATTTGTCACCTGCAGTGAAAAGGGGGTAAAAGTTTTATGAAAACGAAGAGCGAGTCTTTAATCTGCTTCTTTATGAGGTTAGGGAGGGGAGACAAAGGGGTTTTAGGAGTTAACAGCTTTCCCGGTAACCTTTTGTGTTGCCACCTCTGCTTACATTGGCTTTGCTAGTAAGTTATTTACTAGTAAAAACAATGTCATCCTCTTTGTTATATTCTATAGTTAGTATTTTGTTTAAAGCACATCCCTCATTAGAAAGCTGCGAAGTATGGAGTGATCTGACTTCCAAAGGAAGAGTGAGATTGGCACGGTTCAAACTTACCTGGAAATGTTGGAAACCATGATTCCATGTCTCAATGATCTCCTTGAGAATCAAAATAAGGTTTACTTCCAACAACACGGGGCTCCACCTCACTCGCCTGTCGTTGTGAGGAATTTTCCCGATCACGTGCTTAACCAGAGGTGTATAGGACGAAGAGAAATTCCAACGTAGTTCCCGTTTCCATCACCCGATTTAACCCTTCTGATTTCTACATTTGGAGAAGTTTAAAGAACACGGTGGACGCTACAAAATCACAGACACCGAGAGATCAGACTGAACATGCCATCAATGATATTCTGTTAGCAACAATCAAGACGATATTTCGCTCTGTTTGACGTAATTGTTGCGAGTTTATTGTACTTCGAACATGTCCGCCCTTCACGAAGTTTAAGCAATAGAACAAATAAAAGTTGTATTTCTGTCTGATTATGCTGAAAATATCGTTTCAAACCGAGCGGCTTACACGGTAACATCTGTGGTCCACATTCGGAATGTCGCGGGTTCGATCCCTGTGAGACATGGGTTTTTCCGTGGTTTCCCCATGTCACTTGGACGAATGCTGGGATTGCGATAAGGTTGGTAGCGCGATAAGTTCCGGCGACTGCGGACAGATGGCGCAGTTCTTTGCGCTCTGGAAACTCTTCGCTGTCCCTTCCTGGAAGTTGCTGCCCGGGCCGCAAGTGTCGCTTCGTCGCCTTCTCCCTGGGTAGAGGACACACATCGGTTGTGCGCCAGGTGTCAATATCTGTAATTATTAGGGACTTCAGTGCGTCTCTGGGCTTCACTGGCTACGTTCTCTGACTACCCTACTGTGTCACTTCACCTCATCCCTTTCCCCTAAAGGGTGGTAGCCCGCAATAGATCGATGTCGGGTCGAGGTGTCCACCTCTGTTACACACACACACACACACACACACACACACACACACACACACACACACACATACACACACACACACAAATACACACACCGTTTCAAAGTGTGTATACATCAATTTGGGATACACGACATTTATTTGCAACTGATGTAAAAGAGATACCTGTTTTCAAGATTTAATATCTTACCAGTATTGTGTATAACCCGTTGCCAGCGGTGTTTAAACTAGTCTTTTTTAATTTTTTGAAAATTTTAACTATGTGTACCGTAAACAGGTTGCATAAATTAAAGCAAAACCTAGCATTAGGTGCTTCGTGCTGTATGCATTAAACAGCTATTTAATATGTACAAGTAGTTTAATTTAATTGCAGACAAACCTTCTAGTCAACAAGCTGTTGAAAAGGGCGACAAAAAACTAGGTCACATCAGCATTTTAGCTCGAGCGTCTTTCATTAAAATTGCAACTTTTTGCTGTTGCGCGCGGAAAGGAATTTATAAATTGCTTCGAGAAGGCTATGACTCTACAGCGGACAGCAGTGTCATTTCCTTTTGCTTTGATCCTTTTCAGAACGATTCAATACAGAACCAGTCAAAGTCCCAAAGGAGCTAGATCATTTATGGACATCACTGCAGTTGGCATAATACAGACGAATAACGCAAATTGATAGCTGTTTCAATCTCGGTGGTTATAGGCTAAATGGCATTTCTAATGTACTTGTTCGGACAACTTCAGTGTTCATTGATTGGTGCAGTTATGCAGTATGTTAGGGCATTTTAACATTTTAAAACGCTATTTAGCTCAATAACAGCTCAAATTACATGAATAACTATTTAAGATTATTTACTTCATAATAATTATACACATTTTCTTTTCCATAGTTTTTGACAACGTGATTAGTGAGGATTTTCATTTCTACATAGAGTATAAGTCCACTCAGAAACCCTATCTCTAGATTTCACTAGTTGCTTACACTTGTTGAGAACTCCTGGACAAAATAAGGTTTTCAGAACAATATCCGTATGTGTGTGTGTCCGTGTCCGTGTGTGTCCCTGTGTGTATCTGAACACATAATTTTAAACTAAGTACTCAAATACTGTCACCGGCCACAACGCACAACAAAGGACTGTCGGGCAAGCTACCTCACACATGCCAGGCGCGACTCATATCAAAGGCGCTCAAGATCAGGATGACTCGCGCGACTGTTTGTAAACATGTGATAATGAGCGCGGCACGTCAAAGGGTTTTCCACATTATTCGAGAAGTGTCCGGCGGCCGCGGGAAGTTCCAGTAGAAGTACCAGAAAAAGTGAAATTAGAGAAAGATCTATGTTAGGTCATCCTCGCTATATAAGAAGGAACGAGTATTAGGAGTCAGTCAGTTTTCAGTTTTAGCGTATATGTGAGTGTGTGTGTGTGAGTGTGTGTGTGTGTGTGTGTGTGTGTGTGTGTGTGTGTGTGTGTGTGTGTGTGTGTGTGTGTGTCAGATGCTTGTGTACAGTCGCGTCGAAAGGATGATAGCGAAGTAGTCAATGATTGTATCGTCAGTCAGCTGTTTGAGGGATAGAAATTGTGAAGAAAGACACAAAGGAGTGAGTCGAGGTTATGAGAAGAAAACAGTTGAGTTGTAATACCACGAAATACTGTACACCAGGGTTGTCGAGCCTTCTCTCTTTGAAGAACCTTACGTAATGAACGCCCGTTTCCCACTCCACTCCTCAGTCAGAGGAGTGACAGTCAGTATCCAGTGACGGACACAAACACACGATTCCATGGTCCTTTGTAGGTCACATCTTGAATTTTCTGGGAATATTGTTAGAAGACTTCTTCATTTGTAATGATTTTGGCATAAATGGTGAATAGTAAGAGACAGACTAAAGCTTAGTAAGTCAAAAACGTGGATCTCGTTAAAACACACATTTTACTTATGTCAAACAATTCTTTTTTTCTTTTGCGTGAACAAAATACCAGATATTCTTTCTTATTTTTTTGAATTTGTCAATATACTATTTTCAAATATAAATATTTTATTTCTTTTTTATTTCTGGGCCTTCCAAAGAGAATGAGATTTCAAAGGCATCGCATAGCAACCAGCTCTTAAAACATTTGACTATCTCTTAAAACCTACTGTACACCCATTTCCCCTTGCACCTACAGGAAAATTACCAATAAGATACTCCCGTAAAATGCTTATGTCAATCGAGAAATAACATTTGCAAGAATAGTGTGTATAAGATTGAGTATAGTTCTGCATATATTTGTGAACAGAGTTTCGCCGAACTGAACTATACTAAAAGTTTGTACCGCAATAGTTTACGCCACTATCACTTGGTGTATTTTCTAAGGCTACACACTTCACTAAATATTGATAGACTTCTTAAAGCTAAGTCGCTAATGAACAGATGTTCGAAAGTGGTTTCCTAAACTAAACGCAACGTACATATGACCAACCCGCCACTGCAACGCAATGCACGGTTGGAGTTTAAAGAGAGACGAAATCCGCGATAGTTCAAAGACATAAATGCAAACTCCCCTCTTTCGCAAAGGTTGGACATCGCTGATATTTACCAGAAAAATAAAACTGTGTTGTTCAAAACTTTGAGAAGAAAATAAAGTGAGAATAAATAACTGCACTGGAGTTCTGTCATTTTTGTCACAAGATCGAACTTGATACTTCAATTCAGCAGCTTCTACCAATGCAACACGAAGACTTTTAAAAGAATCCCCCAATCGAAAGCTACTCTTTATATGCAAAGTATTTTTAAAATACTTATTTTCTAAAAAATGACTGATGATTTCTATGAAAATACCATTCGTTTAACATAACTACATAACATAAAAGGAATATCTTCAATATTTTCAGGAATAGCCCCCAAAGTTTTGCGGCACAAAAAAATTTAGATCTGTCAAATATGTCATTTATTTGAAAAAACACTATTTGTGGAGTTAAGCATTTCCTATAATTCCTTGTAATTTGTTTCCATTTACCAATACTTATATTTTTCTCAAATGGGAAGTAGTTATTCGCTTATTTTCTTCTTAGTTATGCTAAAAGAACGGAATATTAAAGCCATCACATAACGACCAGCACTTTAAATATTTGGCTAATGAAGGGTGCAATATCCGTATAATCTTTTATATTTTTGAAGTAGAAATGCATCGTATTACAGTCAAACGGTTTTCTGTATTCGCTCTTCAACATACAATTCATACAATTTTCTATATGGTTAAAGTAGAAATGCAACGTATTACATTCACATGGTTTTGTTAACTCACATTCCTTTTACGTAACACATTCACAAGTATTTCTCTTCTCACTCTTCTACAAACAATTCATACACTTCTCTATATTATCGAAATAGAAATTTATCGTACTACATACTCTCTGGTCGCTTTTCTTCCTGTGGTATTTGTGGTCATTCAACAGTTCTTTTGCGTAGTGTTCTCACTGTGTTTTCATGTATTTATTTAGTTTATTTGTTGTTCCTTATAGTATCCTAAGAGTTTTAATTAAATATTTGTTTAAGTGTGTTAAGTTATATTTTTTAAATGTCTCCAAAGACACAGAAGCTATTGGGCTAAGTCCTCAAGTTATAGGGATAAATTGTGAAACCGCGGGCTATGCCGGGTATTTCACTTAGTATCTTATAAATAACATTACTGTCTTCAAATTCATTTGATAATACATATCAAGTGTTCTAATTTCTCACTGTTATAATTTGCGTTATTTACCGCTGATAGCACTGATTTCTGTATGAGCCGTGCGGGTGTATACTAGGTGTCAAAAAAAAAAAAAAAAAAAAAAAAAAAACGAGAACTCTTAGTATGTTATGCGGGATAGCAAACATCGATTTTCAACTAGGAACTCCTGGTATGCGATCTACACGCTGGAGTGCGCCGAACCTTGTGACGGTATAAATCGAATTGACTGTCAAGGGAAATTAATAAAGTATTCGGCTAGACCATATACCTTATTTATCTAAAAGGGCCACACATACATAAACTTTGCGCAGACCACGGGAAAAACAGTCATTAGGGTAAGGTCGCCAGACAATGGAGAACAAAGGACATGAAAATCCTTTAAACCGCTCAAAAAGCACCCGCCAAGACAGGACATGCTTATTGGTGGAAAGTCGAATGTCAGGGACATAACATGGATTTCCACCAATGAGGGCAACCACATGGACATGAAGAAGTAGTAATATGAGGAGAAGATTGAGAATAACAAAACCAGCGAACAAGCTGTGGCGACACTCACATACACACGCACTTACACACTCACTTACACGCTTAATCACGAGCTGGCACACGTTCACACTTACGCATTTACTCACGTGCGTCGAAATATCGCCAGTCTCATGCCTTCGACCGCGTGGATATCAGTGCCGAGAAAAACAAAGTTGCGCCGGGTATATGGTTGCGAGGAAGAAAGTTGTAGATAAATGTGGACCGGAATAAAGGTTTCACAATAAATTTGCTATTCTTTTCATCAACACCCACGTGATAGAGTCTCAGCCGTGGCAATACTGTGAGACCTAAGAAGTATATCCAGCCGCAACCCTCAGAACGAACGGTTATGACAATTTGTTAACACTGGTTTTAGTACTTTAATGCAGATGATATGCAACCATTTAGCCATCTATGAATGGAATTAACAACCTGCGCATGCACCAAATTCCTCCATAGAGCCCTTAGTGGGTATCCTACTGCGTTACTCGTGTAATTTCAAGTACAGTAAGGTTTTAACAGCAGTGTCACACGCCCCAGTGCACAGCTGCTGAAATGAGCTCAACTACACACTTTGAATGTGGGTAAATTTGCGGAATCGCTCCAACGTTGCATATTCAAATCGATCGACTGGTAGAGGTGGACCAATTCCATGGCCAAAACGATCGCCAGAGTTGACATCTCTCGACTATTTTCTGTGGCGTTGTATGAAGGGTATGGTGTTGTAACGTCAGTGGAGAACCTTATGGCTCGAGTCCAGGGACTGATTGAAAACTTTCAAAGAACAATTGGGAACTTGCAAGAGGCTCACCCCGCCGATCTACGGCCTACACTGACGTAGGAGGTACACAGTTCGAAACCTGTTTGTAATGTGGACAGCTCAATGTTGGGTAAATTGACGAACTGTGAACGTACACCCATCACACACTTCGACGCGCTACAGCGTCCAAACCGTGCATTTCCGGACAGGGGTTCCTATTTCAAAACCGATCAGATTGCCATCCCACAACACCAGGCGTTGTCGGTGTTTTGGGACACCCTATATACATATATGTTTCTGTCTAATCCGAATTTGCTTGGTTTTCCAAATAACGAATAGATATGTTTTTGCTCTAACATGTATGTATTTACTCACTGCAAATGACTATTAACCGGTGGTGCAGTTAAAATTACAAAAATAATTGCATAAACAATAGTAATACAGCAATAAAGCGTTTCTATTTAGGAAACACATTATCATTGCTACCATGCTTATGGTTTTGTAATTTGACAGCTAGTTTTTAAAATCATTTATTAGTGTCAGTGTCAGTGAAAACTACTGGTATTCGTAATTAGTTTATAAAACGTCAGACGTACATCTAAGTAACTTTTATAATAAATTACCCAACATTTACTGTATTTCAGTTTCCCCAAATTTCTTCACCGACAGAGGACAGCTCTGATACAGAGTGATACAGGCAATGCATTGCATTTCTCAAGGATCCTATTAATAAAATAGAATTTTCCCACGTCGGTCCTGTGCCTTCTACCCTTAATCTTAAAAATATGGTCGTAATATGTTCAGTTGTCAATCTTTCACTAATGCACACGCATACATTTCAACCATCATACGCTTTAAATAATGCACATAACCTGTACCCCTTACGCCGGAACTTTGGAGACCCCTATTTAGTCTCTAGCCATTTTGAGGCCGAAAAGATTTACCTCTTAGGAAAAGTATTGCATTCCACTGAAAAATTCGATGCCGAGGTTGCACCGGAAATATATGTTTGGGGTCCCCTGAGTCAAAAAAGAAGCATATTTAGAAAAAGGTCTGTGTGTGTATGTGTGTGTGTGTGTGTGTGTGTGTGTGTGTGTGTGTGTGTGTGTGTGTGTGTGTGTGTTTGTGTCTGAACAGCATAGCTCAAAAACGAAAAGTCACTTAAAAATCAAAGTTTAATATATGTACTTCAAGGATGCGCCATGAAGATGTTGAAGAAAATTCCTCCTGTCCAAACTACCCTTAATGCGGAAGATTTTTTTAAAAATTACGATTTTCCTGAAAATGGCTCTAACGATTTTGATTAAAATATCATGTTTAAGATATTTTTATGACAAATGAGATGTATATCTTCAATTTTCTGGTTATGGCCATGAAGTCCTATTTCCTCTGCATAACTGGTAAACCGTAAGTGATATGTCTAATCTTACTGCACAAAACCACTTTGGGGATATTCCTTGTTATTCGTGTGAGTTCTGGAGAACTTATACTTCTGTCAAATGAAACATCGTTATTCATTTTTTATATGTTAGCCGTGGAAAGTAATAGGAAATTGAAAGCTTTAAAAGATGACATGAATAGTATATAAGGGAATAAGAGTTTCTATGTAGTTGTAGTTGGTACACGAGTAGAGAAAGTCATGTGAGTGCAACACATCACATTTTTTTTTCTACCGAATCAATTTGACTAAATCTATGTGGGTCCCAACATGCTGCTCCATATTCTATAATCGAAAAGAGAATTGAAAAATTCTTCCTGTACAGCTTGATTTTTTTTTTTTTTTTTTTTTTTTTTTTTTTTTGCCTTTAAATGCAGAGGACATATCGGCGGCCTTGACTATTGGTTTTACTCATTTAACAGTGGGGACTCAGGGAAGGATGAGGAATAATCCTGGCTGGAGAAAAATTCCCACCCCCTGCCAGGAATCGAACCCGGGACCCCTGGCATACTAGGCAGGGGCTCTACCAACAGCTATGCCAGCCAGCTTGAATGTTTGTAGACCGAATTTTCCATGAAATGGCCGTTTGCAAACCGCATTTATCACGCACATGTAGTCCATGTCATCTGCAAACCGGATTACAATTACATGTTGGAAATAAATTGCTTTTCAAAAAATTCTGGTCACCGACACGAACTTTGTGCCTGCGCATGATAAATATTGACCTTCCATTGAAATGCCTGTCCGCTAAAATATAACCACGATGATAAAGCAAACGTAACGATTATTTACGCAACCGTTGCATGAACTGGTAATATTTTTCAGTTGTTTTAGACATTTAAATGTTTGAAGAATAATTTAGTAATTGTAGTTGCGTAGAAGTGATAAATAATGCAACATAGAATTATGAATTTGCCAGCCTCTGTGTGAATGCCTCACAATCAAGAGGTCCGGAGTTCGAATCTTGGTTGGGGCGAGCTATCCGAATAAGCTTTCTTTTTCGGTGTTTTCCCTTATCCGGAGCAGACAAATGTCAGTTAACTTTAAAATCTATGGACTCCGGTTACATTTGAAATCATTCCATCCATTCGCTCGTCTCATATGACCTAAATATTAAACTACATTAAACTTAAAAACCTGAGGAGTTGCACTCACATGACTTTCTCTATTCTTGTGCCAACCGTTCATACAGTCTCTTATTCCTCTGCCTATCTTCTTCGTGTTAGTTGAGATAAACATTTGCAAAAATTATCTTATTACTCATTTTCCTTGTAAGTGCAAGGAGAATACGGGAATACAGTAGACTTTGATCGACAGTCAAATCTTTTAAAGTTTTCAAATTCCGTTCTCTTTGCACGGTTAACATATAAACAAAGGAATACGGATTTTCAATTTGACAGAAATATAAGTTCTCCAAAACTCACTCAAATAACAAAGAATATCTCCGAAATAGTTCACTCTACTAAGACAAAAATTGTTAGTTTTAGCAATATCTACATTTTTGTACAGTAACATTTGGTCTATCTCTTACGGCTTACCAGTTATGCAGAAGCCATGCAGAGTAGACAGGACTTCATAGCCAGAAAATTCGATACGTGCATTTCATTTGTTATAAAAACGTCTGAAACATCGGGCATTTTAATCAAAATCGTTAGTCATTTTCAAGAAAATCAAAATTTTCGAAAAATGTTTCATGTAATGCGTGGTTTAGGGTGTTCTTCAAAATCTTTGTCTCGCATCCTTGAAAAGCATTAAAGTTAAATACGAACTTTGGTTTTTAAGCGAGTTTCGTTTTTGAGTTATGTACACATACACACACACACACACACACACACACACACACACACACACACACACACACACACGGACATTTTCCTAAAAGTTTTTCTTTTTGGATTTAGGGGATCTCAAAACATATATTTTCGGTGAAATCTTGGTGTTTTATTTTTTTATTTCTTTACTATGTGAAATAAATATACCAACGTACATATACAAGAAATTGGTTGATGTTATCTACACTAATTTAAGAGATGTTGCATTTTTCAGTCAGTTATCCCACTTTAAGTTGACCTGAATCCTCTCCGCTTGCTCCTTGAGACACGTTTAGGGGCTACATACTGTCCAAAGTATCTGCAGTTCACGGTTCAAGCTGAGATTTTTTAGAATTATTAAGGCATTTTAAACGCTGCTCTCATTGTTTTTTAAAGGCAAAAGAAAGTGCCTTGGAGCACAGCTGTTGCCTTATAAGGCTATTTTCCAACTAAATGGACATCTTTTCTGCGTTCCTTCCAGCTTCCTTAAATCCTTCTCTGCTCTCCCTCCGCTCGTGACCTCCCTAAGCTTTAGATTAAACGGCGAGACACATTTTCTTTTCGAGGTGAAAGTGCCTGTGGTGCTATAAAGGTTCCTATTGGCTGTGCGACCACTCAAGAAATTTCTGTCATTCCAGAAGGAAGAAATTGTGTACAACGTTACGCAAGCTCCAGTTCACAAAAATCTAAATAGCCGAGATCGTTAAAGTACGGGCTCCTGAACTGCTCAAATTCCATCAGCAGCACCCTCCTTCACCCCTCAGTCTTCATAGCTAGCAAATAGCGTTGAGGCACTCTAAGCTTAGACCCGATAAATTTGCTTCAAACTCTTTATTTCCCAATTATTATTATACCATTTCATGTCATCCCATCCATATCAACTGTGGTTATGTTTGAAGAAGTTGCATTAATTTAATAGAAGGTCGTTTGGGTAAAGTTAACAGAATTAGTGTAGTACAATGTTTATTTCTCTACCGTTTGTATTTACCAAATAAATTGTATACTCCAGCTAAAATTATTATATAGCATTTTTGTCCCTTTGAGGCGACCTTAAACCAAATTTCTTCTCTAATCTCATATCTAGGAACAAATAGATGAACATTAATGATGCAATGATGTCTTAAGAAAGGTTGTAAAATTCACAAATTAACCAGGATACAAATGACTCATAGTGGCTCTAATGACTGGTGATAGGAATTTCCAGAAACACCTGCAAATGATGGGGTTGTATAAAAACTCAACATGCAGGAGGTGTGTAATAGCGCACGAACCGGTCTTGCACCTAATATTCCAGTGCGAAGAATTGATACAATCAATTTGGGACCTTAGACCCAAAAGAGATTGTATATAATGCCTTAAACTTATTAAAGTTTAAGTAGGGAATGGTTAGAGAAAACGGGGGAAAACTGTATTATTAAATCTCAGGTTTCGGTGCATGCAGGTAGGGCAGAAGCCCTAAAATAGGAAGTGTGGCATTATTAAGTATACTGTATCGCACAACACCAGGTGGGTTGAGAGAGAGGGAAAGTAGATAGAGCGGCGTTGATTTACAGTGAAGCACAGTAAATATATATAGTGAAATGAGTCGGTTACGGTGTATGAGTTTATTTTACTAAACTAACGACACCTATGCAAATATTATTTTGAATTGCGGAGAAAGATATATTCATCTGAAATGCGAGACCTATTTTATTTTAGTGTTTTTATTTTGGAAAATAACTTCATATATGCACTGAACGATATGAGTCGTGCATACTTTGGAACTAATTGACGTTTTAAAATATTTATGCCAATTTAGCCCTTGACACATCGTTTTCAGTAATGTGCCACTTTGTACTTCTGAGATGTCCCGTTCCAATTTTGGCATAAGTTTCATGCCTGCTGTGAAAACATTTTCAAACAGGCAAAAGTAATTTTTCATTGTTTGACAAACTATAAAACTTTTCTCTTAAACTCCCTTTAAGGTTTTCCAAGAAATTAATGCAATTTATTTGTTTTTCAGTAATGTGTATTCAAGATTGCAGACGTCCAAAATGAGGAATTGTCTTTCGTTTAGGTTTCATGTAACTACGAGAAGTTATTCACCAATTTTTATTATTATTATTATTATTATTATTATTATTATTATTATTATTATTATTATTATTATTATTATTATTATTATTATTATTATTATTATTATTATTATTATTATTATTATTATTATTATTATTATTATTATTATTATTATTATTATTATTATTATTATTATTATTATTATTATTATTATTATTATTATTATTATTATTATTATTATTATTATTATTATTATTATTATTATTATTATTATTATTATTATTATTATTATTATTATTATTATTATTATTATTATTATTATTATTATTATTATTATTATTATTATTATTATTATTATTATTATTATTATTATTATTATTATTATTATTATTATTTTATTATTATTTTATTATTATTTTATTATTATTATTATTATTATTATTATTATTATTATTATTATTATTATTATTATTATTATTATTCATTATTAACGTTTTTCATTGCTCTTGAGAGTGCCTGAAAAAAAACGTTTGAGCAAAGAAAGCATGACATTTTCCCCTTAAGGGATAACAAAAAAATTTTCTTTCCATTCTTCCTTATAAACATGTACACGTTTTCTTTGTTTCTTTATTGGTTTAGAGACTGCCATTATATTTTTTGTTGTGGTAAGGCACAGTCCGCACGTGATTGCTGTTTTCAGTCTTTTAAGTGGCAGGAACTTTGGGAGGGGGTAGTTTCATGTCCAGGGATGTCCAACTTTCTCTCTTTGGAGATCCTTACGTAAGCGGCCATACACCACACATTCCTCCAGCCGAAGGGACGGTCAGTATCCAATGACGGACATAAACAGGCGGTTTCATGGTCCTTTCAACTAGACTTTTCTGGGAACGTTCTAAGAAGGTCTCTTCATTCTTGATGACTTTTGCACAAATGGTGTCAGTAAAACACAGACAAAAGCTTACAAAATAAAAAATGCGGAGCTGGTTAAAACACAGAATTTATGTCAAATACCTCGTTTAGTTTTTGATTGTACCATTTCCGAGATATTCTTTTTAATTTGCATGAATTTGGCAGTACATATATTTCTTTTAAATAGGAACACATTTGTTTTTCATATCTTGACTTTGCAAAGAGAACGGTGTATATATCAAAGGCATCGCCAAACAACCAGCTCTTAAAACATTTCACTAACGCTTAAAGCCTACAGTATTCCCTTTGAATTAACAATAAGGTGATTTCTGAAAACACTGATGTTGACTAAATAAAGTAGGCAGAGAAATAAGCATTTGCAAGAATAGTGTATATTAGAGTGAGTATAGCTCTACATATATTTGTGAACAGACTTTCCTCAAATTGAACCATGTTAAATGTCTGTATCGCAATATTTACGCAACATGTGTATCTTCTAATCTATGCACTTCGAATTTATCATCAAATATTGATTGACCTCTTAAACGGAAGCAGTAACAAAGACGTCACTAATGAACAAACGTTTATCACATAAGATATGAAAGTGCTTTGCTAAATCAATCACTTAAACAATGCGCCGCTGGGGGTTAAAGCTAAATTCCGCGTATAGTGGAAGCAGGTAAACGCAAACTCACCGTCGCAAACGTTGGACATCAATGATCATGACATTACCATGTCGACCTTCCTTCCCTAAAGTGGTAGGGTCTGTAATCGTGATCGCTAGTTTGCGGGTCACTGAGGTACGGGTTTGTTCACTTCTGTATATCCCCCACTAATATTTAATATAATCTGGATTAACAAAGAGTAGAGGAAAAATAAGTTTGTGTGTGAACTGTATAGAAAAGTGAGTAAGGAAAGAAAACTTATACTTTCCTTACTAGGTAAAGTAAGTAGAGGAAGTATTGTACTCCACCCAAACATTCCATGTCGAGATTTAGTTAAGATTTAGTTAAGACTCCCTGAATCCAGAAAAATACATTTTAGAAGAAGGTCCGTGTGCGTATGCTTGTATCTGTGTGTGTGTGTGTGTCAGTTTCTGGACAGTATAACTCAAAAATCTGATGTGTTGCACTCACATGAGATTCTCTACTCTTGTATTAAACATTCTTACAAACTCTTATTCTTATATTTTCTTTGTGTTAGTAGCGATAGGTAAGCATTTGCAGAAACTATCTTATTGTTTATTTCCTTGTAGGTACAAGGGGAATATTAGAATACAGAAGGCTTTGAGTGATAGTCCAATCTTTTAAAGCTTTCAAATTCCGTTCTCTTTGCAAGACTAATATATAAAATAATGAACAAGCATGTTCCATTTGACAGAAGTATAACTTATACAAAACTCACACAAATAACAAGGAATATCTCCGAAATGGTTCACTCTGCAAACCAATTGATTTCGACATAAAGTGTAAGTTTTAGGAAGATCTATATTTTTGTATAGTAAGATTTGGTCTATCTTTTGCGGCTTACCAGTTATGAAAAAGTCATCCAGAGTAAATAGGACTTCGTGGCCTATAGCCAGAAAATTCAAGATATACATTTCATTTGTCATAAAAATATCTCAAGCATATTGCATTTTAATCAAAGTTGTTAGACCCATTTTCAAGAAAATCAAATTTTTCGAACAATTTTCTATGTAAATGGTGGGGCTAGTTTCTTCAAAATGTTTGTTGAAGATTTGAAAGACAGTAAACGTAAATACCAACTCTGGTTCTTAACCGACTTTTCGTTTTTGAGTTTTGTCCACAGACAGACACACTCACACACACGCGGACCTGTCTCTAAAGATGCTTTTTGGATTCAGGGGCCCTCAAAACGTATTTCTGGTGAAATATGGACATAAAATTCTTGGGTGGAATACAGCATTTCCTCTACTTTACTATACGATTGACTGCATTAGACATTAGAGAGTAGAGATCTTGACGAGCCATCTTGCAGTCTGTCAAGTAAGGAAATTAGCGGCTGAATATATTCATTCAGTCCATCTCATTCACTCGGTACGGGAGATGTCAGTGACAGAACTCTGGTTATTTGAGGCACTTGACATCTTCATCACAAACGATAACTACGTTTGTGAATGCGAGCAGTGCTACCATGGAATATTTACTTGCTTCTCAGCCTTCCCTCATAAACTTTCACTGAGATAGCTCAGGAGTGGCAAACATCCTTCGTACCATTTCCAAGTATTCCATACCTAAACATAATTTGTTGGTTTTTACGAAACGTTTTATTTGGCAGATTGCGTTCTGTAGGTTCCTTGATGGGAAGGAAGACCTTGAACGTAGAACATGCATGCACAAAGTTTACAAAATCTCACAATATTTAATAAAATGCATGACTGTACATTCACAGCCTATGTCATTGTACAATAAACCTTTCTGAGTCAAGGTCTACCACCACAGGTGTCATGATTGGAGTGCAGAACTGGAGAGTGGGACGTGGTCACCGTGCTCTGCCCTACGGTCGGTCATGCGGCCTTCGCAACCTGGCGTCGCTACTTCTTTATCAAGTAGCTCAATTGGCTCCTTAGGTACCTAACGAGGCTGAGTGCACCCCGTGCCGGACCTCCCAGCGAGGAGGTACCGAGGTTCGTGGCCGGTCCTCCGCGCCTGAGGCACGCACGCTACCACTGCACTAGGGAGGCAGTCGAAAAAATACCTTACAAATTAAAATCTCTGTCAGTTGGAGCTTATGTTTCACTCACATTGTGATTTTCCCTTTATTATCTATGTACATGTGAGAGAAACTGTAATGAGATGCAATTAGAGGAACTTGCACATTTCTAAACATTTAGTTCAAATTTTTATTACTGGTTTCATCAAAATAATTGTAATGAAAGTACTTTTTTTTTAATTTTATGAGAACTGGATTCTTTGTTGAAATGCCCCACGTTATGAAGTGTTTATAACGAAAATGTTTGCCTGCAATATATTTCGATACAATCAAATACGAAGCTGCAAAGCATTATAACTTTTCTTGGTAAAATAATGCATAACTGCTTTTGTTTCTAAACAGTGTTCACCTCCTTTTTAACGACTGTCAATTACCAGGAGCATACCAGCGGGGACAGTGCACCAGAATTTCCACCCATCGGAGTTCTTTCAAACGAAATGAGAATTTTGCTTCTAAGCAGACCTTAAGACCTTAGTCTGAGCCGGAATTGAACCACGACCTTGGATTTCTCAAGCCAGCGCCTTACCAACTGAGCCTCCCAAATCGGCATTAGTTTCTTAAAAATCAATTGCCTATTAGTTATTAACTCCCAAACTGTGCTTAATATCAAGAAAAGGCTCTTATATCTATTCACATAAGGAATAAACGCAAATCATATGAAAAAGAACAAAAACTCTTCAACAAAAATATTTTAAAACGGCAAAATGTATCACAAATGTAATCAGAAAACCAAACTTCGAAATACCACGTGTGTACTGTTTGCATAGTTGTTCGCCTACTTTTGGTAATTAAGTGACTAGAAAGGCAAAATGCCAATTTGATTGTGATTCTTTAATGCCTCAGGAATTTGCCTAATAACGTTTGAAAAAAAAAATTAGGAGATTTTATGTAAACTCAGTATTCAATTCTCAAAAATAACGCACAAAGGGTTTGAAAGCGGAAGATAATAAACCCCAACGCAAAGATATATTCTCAAGTGGTAGCAGAACGTGGTTTCAATAAACTCCCTTTTGTTATGTACCCATGTTCTCACAGTTACGTTTCTACTGTAGAAAACTGCCGCCCACGCCTACACTTAGGAAGATTTTCCAGTAAAGCATCGTTAAAATTATTGTCATTATTATATGTGAGTATTAATTCAGCGAGATGGCTCAGACGGTAGCGTCTCTAGTCCCCATTCGAGAGATCGTGGGTTACACTCCTGTGACCGATTCTTGGTCCATGGGTCTTTTCGGATGTTTCGTTGGATCACTAGGCGAATGCTGGGAAAGATAATTACAACCCTCAAATTTCCGGTCCCATCATTTCACCACACTTTTCATTTCATTCTGGTTGATTATTTCAGAGTTTTAAGTGTCAACGGGAGTTTTGGCGTGCATGGCAGAGAAGTGCCTCTCTGTAAATAATGCTTCTCTTCCGATCGAGGGTTGTCTCCGGTTCCCGGGCCTCCCAGGGGATGTGTAACGCCGTGGCGGTGAGGGTTCGATTGTACGATCCACCACCGCAGAGTTTAAACCTTCAAATCATAGATGGGGAAAAGTGACACAGTGTGTCATTTCCTTTACATCGTAGTTTTAACCCCGTCCAACGTGCTACATAATGGTTAGAACCTAGGCCAGGCCCCCCAGTGTTATCTATTTACTTCAGAGAACTGGTCTGTCCCTCAAACTGTGTCAGTGGTGGAATCATGTCGCATAACAAGACAAAAATATACTTCAAAATCGAATACTTTTGTGTTCCTAGCAAAGGTAAAGCTTTTTGTTTACTATGCCAAAAGAAAATTTACACAATGTACTCACAATCACGAAATCATAAAACAAATGTATCATGTTTCTTTTCGGTTCCGCCATGGCACGCCTTGAAACTTAAGCTATTTGTAAAGATGTGTGCATTGTAAACTAGCAAAACCGGAAAAGATGTGCATTTGGTGATGGTATTAATGAAGAGGGTAAATACTCGATTGCATTCCTGTCACCCCTCTTCCCCGCGCCCGCCATAGACGTTGGGGACCCTGCCCTCTGCTGTCGTCTTTCCACAGGTTGAACCACCCTTAGTATTCTCTCACCTCACTTCTCTCTACAAGGGAGTGCCCCTTCAGGGCATAGGCACAAAAGGTATTCTATAGCTCGAGGTGTTAACTGCCCTCTCCCAAAATTATTATAGAAACATGTGTTAATGTAGAGAAAGTAAAATGAACACACTGTATAGTGTCAGGTGAGTTGAAGGTTGTATATACCTTATTTTTAGCAAGCATCTTACTTACTTTTAAATTTTAATGCGCGACTCTCAGAGACATTATTTATGCAATAGCTTTAAAGGACTAAGAGCAATAAGAAGAAGTAGGTAGAAAATGTCACATTTGCATAACTCTGCATTATGAAGCTCAACGTAATGAGCTTTTCAACTGGTAGGGAGCGATGCTATAAATTTTCGCAGCAGGCAACAGTTTACAACGGGAAACGGTCAGGATTCAGTTCCGCACGTTTAAATATTTATGTTCAGGCGCGCTTGTTTGGCGTGGAGGTCAGCGGAACATGACGTTCCTCATTGTAGTATGTTGACTGGATATAGGTAACACGCCTCTGACGTCGATGTTTCATTGGACTGACCGACGGACCGACCGACCATGCATTAGCTATCTTCAGTTATAAAGGAGACAGTTTTGCACCGTTAGATAGACAGGTGTCTCATTCTACCTGATTTCACTAATTGCTACACTCGATTAACACTATTTTTAGCTACCTCTCTGCGGAGATAAGATAAAATATTTACTTGTTTTATTGTCATTAGGTATAGTAGCTAGGGTAAGTATTGTATTCGACCCAACAGTTCGATGTCGAGATTTCACGAGAAACATAATTATGTTTTGTGGCTCGTGAGTTAAAAAACAACATGTGTGTGTGTGTATGTGTGTGTGTGTGTTTATGTGTGTCCACGTGTGTGAGCTTGCCTGTGAACAGCATAACTCAAAAACAAAAAACTGGTTAAAAACTTAAGTTGGTATTTAAGTTTAATATACTTCAAGGATGCGACACAAAGACTTTGAAGAAAATAACCCCACCCTAAAGTACCCTTTACATACAAAAGTTTTCGAAAATTTTGACTTTCTCAAAAATGGCTCAAATGACTCTTTAAAACGCCATATGTTTAAGATAATGTTATGCCAAATGAAATATATATTTTAAGTGTATTTTAATGTCTAGTTTTACGGAACAAGGGGTCGGTTATTCACAACTCGTAAGATAATACTGCAGATTACTTAAATATGTTATAGCACAATAAAGGAAACAAATGTATAACATATTCTAAAATTTATTATGTATTAATATGTTCCCTTTTGTCCCGCCTCTTTAACACATCCATTTAATTTCCGTTGTGATGTTAACCTGACTTTCCTTCTGTTTGGATATTTTCACTGGCACTAATTACTCAACACAACACTAACAGTAAGTCTGAAACCTTGGAAGCTGCCTGTAACTACAAATATGTAACTGAAGGTTTAACTTATCACATACAGAGGTATTTTTAGACGTGGCGAATTACCTTGTTAGGATCTGCGTGAGTGACATGCAAATTGATTATGGGGATAACGTCTCTGTTTCCTTCCTTGAAATAAACAAGACACTGTTCATAATGCGAGATGGCACTGTACGCAGATCTACGATATTTACAACCCTATAGGCTTATAAATACAAAAGTGAGCTCAACCATTAACCACTGTGCAATTAGTCACGTCTAAATTTTGTACGAGGTAAAGCAATAAACCTTCAAACCTTCCTAACAAGTGTTTGTGCTGTATTAGTAGCAAGCTTTTTGTTTCGTGACAATGGTCTGCCAGAAGCTTATGTTCTGACTAGATATCGAAGGTCAATACGCGCCAGGCCTTACACGCACTAATTAAAATTTACGTATACTATTTATACCGCATAGTATAAAGTGTTACAGTAAAGTTTAACGACAACAAATAAAAACAAAACAAGAAACGTTGTCGAGTTACCCAGAACGTCGAGTTATTGAGATTCTACTGTATGCATACAAATGCGAGTGGTGATTCAAGACTCAGTGTGTTTGTGTGTCTGACAGACGATGACATGGAACAGAGACTATCAATAAACTCAGCTGTATGTTGGAAATATCAAGTTATGTAAACCACGCTGCAACACGACGTAGGACTCAATTATTTTTCCAGGGCTGTACACGTGCAGAGGTTGTAATGTTTCATTATGTGCTGATCCTTGTTTTAGAAAGTCACTGAAAGTTCCATGGCGAATAACTAACTAAAGAGATGAAATGAGGGAGAGAATTTACGGAAGAGCTCAGTTTAGATTGTACCAAAATGTATAATTTTACCTTTTGTGGTTTTATTACCATATAGTACTTACATACAGCATAACATGTGTATTCAGTAAATGTTTGATGTAATTTAAGACCTTTCCCTTGCATATTGTGTACGCTCATGTGGGCCCTGAGAAGTATACTTCCCACCCTGAGGTTTTTGAACACAGTGAAAATAAAAATTTGAAAAAAGCTTTGTGTAAAATATACCCATAAACTATTACTATGCAAGCAACAGCACAGTTGTAACACTCGTAGAATAAAACAGCCCATGGAAGGTTTAAAATGCGGTGTCTAAACCCTATGGACCGATCGTTCTTGAAATTTGCTGTATGACTGTACTTCAGAAATATGTTTCCAGAAGCCCTATCTGGTCGATAGTGGTTCAATCGATGGGAAAGAAAAAGTAGATCTGTTATTGGAAGATAACTTCAACCATTCTCTAGTTGAGATCATGTCATAGTTTTGGACAAAACTTTCTGCTTTTCACAAACAATAGATTTTCCCGTCCATTTCCCCTAGCTGTAGTTCAATACCAACAGAACTTTAGATATCCGCTTTTGGTATCTAGATGATTGGCATGGCTGAGGAAACTCAAGGAGCGTCTAAGAAATGTGCTGCATGATATTTTAATTACGTTTCCTTCTAATAAGATATTCTCGTGTTAAGTCTTCACGTTCTGTTTTGATGTTGAAGTTAGCACCTAACTGGTAACTTTTGACGCCGTATGCTCCACCTTGCATCAGCCTTGCTGTCCCTAATTTTCTCTGTCTCTGCTGCTGTAGACCTAACTTTAAAGGTCTTGGATCTCAGGGTATATATGAGTGTTATTTGAAAAGAAAACCAGTTTGAAGACGTTTTAGGAGTCCCTCGTCGTGTGCGCCAAGTTTGCTATGGTTGTTGTTCCAGGGAGGCAACACTACGCGCCGCGTGGAAACCAAGTTTGACGACGTGATCCGGGTACGGTGTGAATCCAAGTTTGGCGTCGTTGCTCGCTGGAGAATATCTCCGTAGTCGGGTCCACTAAGGTCTTGTAGTCTTGTAGATCTGCTCTATAAATGGTATATAACTTTACTCTGGCTAACCATTAGAGCTGAAACTGATCTACAGGGTATGCGTGAGCGGTGTTGATGGATAAGAACACGCACAGTTCCCTGTAATTAATTTAATTCTTGATACGTTTTCTCGATCAATATTCATCATGAGTTGTCGCCGTTTAAAACTAAAGTTACTATTGCATTCCCCTGTCTCAGTTAAAATAGGTTAAGTCGTTGAAATCTGCTACGGTGGAATAATTAACTTTCCCAATTTTAAAAATATACTTTACCGCTTAATGCACTGCTGAGAAATAGTGTTCACTCAGTAATATTCGCGGTAATAATTGTTACGTCTTGTTGCGTTTCAATGTTTGTGACTACGATAGGCGATATGCACTGCCTCGTCGCGGGTTTCAAATCAGAGTGCGATGTCACGCTATGCTTGGTAACTAAAGAACCCGCGGGCTTTAGCCTCGCTTCAGACTGAAGTCTCAGAAAACCGCTAGCTAGCGAACCCTCAGCGTCTGGGCATTTCTTAGAAAACTGGCCGAACAAGTTTGGGTCGACCGACCTGGTCGCTAATTATCGCAGGTAGCCAAACCTAAAACATTTAGCAGGTCCCTTTCACCAGTAACATTTTTCCTATAAGAATCTGAAACTTAAGCTGCGGTAAACTGTAGAAAGTTAAACTAGCTTAGTCGCTAAACGCTAATTCTACAGCATAAACAAACACGCATAAAATTACATTTGAAAGCCATGGTAATCTCCATCTATGTAAATCTATTTCGCTAGGAAATTTACTTACTTCTGAGACCCTTTACCTCTCTGTTTCTAATTCTGAGAATTAGTCTAAGTAATTCTATAAGACAGATAAACAGCCTAACATATTTCGCAGATCCCTTATGGCTAACTCTCACTACCTGGATGTCTTTACTGATGATTTCTCTCAACAGGAATTGCTAATGAGTAATGACTTATTTATCCGCTTGGATATTAACGATCAAGTTCTCTAATGTGTGTTCAGGCTACATTAGCTCGCTTCTGAGACCCTGCACTTGTCTTTCTGCTTATGGGAATAAGAGTACGTAAATTTACAAAAGTTAAGCATCCTAACATACTTCTCAGAATCCTTAAGGATAATGTTCACTGTCTGGATGCATTTACTCATGATTTCTCTCAACAGGAATTGCTAATGACTTGTTTATCCGCTTGGATATTCACGATCAAGTACTCTAACCTATGTTTACGCTACGTTAGCTGGCTTGTGAGACCTTTCACTTCTATCTTTTTAATTCTGAGAATTCCATCCTGTGCTTTACAAATAGTTAGCCAACTTCACACATTTCCTAGAATCCTTACAGCTAATGTTTGCTACCTGATTGCGCCTATTAGTGAGTTATTTCAACAAGCATTGCTAATAATTGTACAATCTGTTAACCCTGGCTTCTTTTATGTCCTATTGCTTTTACTTGTATACATAAGTAATATTGCGACTATTTATTTACCTATTTTTTCTTTAACTAATAATATATTTCCTTTCCCTAATAATTGTGATATGAATCTGTAAAACTGATCAGGCTTACACACATATATAAATTTATTTTTAAAATCAGCATTTTCGAAAAATCTTCCATGTAACGGGTAGTTTAGGGTGGAGGAATTTTCTTCAAAATCTTCGATTCGCATCCTTGAAAGGCATTAGACTTAAATACCAGCTTTGATTTTTCACCGACTTTTCATTTTTGAGTTATGCTGTCCACAGTCTGACAGACACACACACACACACACACACACACTCTCTCTCTCTCTCTCTCTCTCTCTCTCTCTCTCTCTGTCTCCCTCTCACACACACACACACAGAGGCAACTGGGACACAGAAATTTGTGAGAGAAACGCTGTTTTAATGCAATTGCTACGAAATAGGTACACGAGCACCTAATATGATTATAATTCAGACGTGTTATGCTATAAAAGTCATCAGTTGCAACACACGCTTCAATCAAACGAACACCACGGAGACCGCGGACGAGCCAAATTATCTCATCTCGCTACTAATGCAATTAAGTGTGTCTAGACCGTTCATGCAGTTGCAAAATAATTAGGATCCGTTCGTTAGGCATTTAGTCCACCACAAGTGCGCGAGTGTCGCTCTAATCGCCGTGTTCTGGTTTATCATGATAACATCTCCTCCAGTATACAGCACTTTTGATTCTTCCTCCAATAGCTGCGTCTTTAATGAATCTACTGTCGGCTGCTACAGTGGAAAGCTATGTAATCTTTCTCTCAGGGAATGCGTAGGAGGGGTGAGAACAGGCCACACTAGTTAAATTGGCTCATTAATTTAAACCTCTATTGGTCGCTAAGGGCTTAGGAGACCCCTACGATTATTTAAACGTTCTAGTTTTCGAAGGATCGCACCTATTCAACCGCCTGGCTAGGGCATTTAATATTACACCTTATCTGACTTTTTGCTGGAGCGACAACGTTATCTGTTTATTTCTTTAGCTGCAAGGACGACTAATCTGTCGCATAGGTCAACCAAACTGTGTGCCTACTCTCATCACATATTGTTGAAATATGTCTTTCCACGTTAGTTGTGCAACATTGCTTTGTCATTGCAAGTAGTATGTTATTACTTCTCATAAACAGGAGTAAAAGGTGTGATTTAAGAAGTATAAATATTTGGAAGATGGTGCCTTACATATGTATGACAGCTTGTCTGAATCAGATGATTCCAGTTCTGCCTCATGTGATATATCCTCGAGCGTTATATCGTGCAGTTCCTGTAAGGATAAGTCACCTGTTGCATTTCTCTAAGTATTCACTTTAACTTGACCCTAACTAGTTCTATGGGTTTGAGATCACACAGTATGGGGCAAGTAAGCGACAGTGTGACCCAATAAAACCAAAAATGTGTCCACTTTAAGAGCCTCTTTAGTTTTGTTTGTTTTAATCGTCCTATAAAGATCTGTTTTACACATAGAACTGTCATTTTGAATCCCTTTGTTCTGCAACACAATATCATAGCAGATTTCACAGTACTGCGAGGTGAAGGTTTATTTACTCCTACACTACAATATTCATTACTTCCACATAAAACTAGTGACACGTACGATAGCGAATAAACATAACGCTAATAACATTGGAGGTAATTTGGCAACGTCACTAGCAGAACATAGTTTGCGAGGAAATTTACAATGCTCAGGTGGAATGTCCCTTCTCTCCCCTTCATTCCCATAAGACCATGAGATGGTGAACAGACAATACAGAGTGTCCCAAACTGATGTATATATACGTACATACTTGGAAACGTTATTCCTCAGCAACCAAGTGACCCACAAATGTATGGAACACTGGAAAAGCATAGCAATTCTTTGTTATGTAAATTGGAACAAAAACCATTTATTTTTTCGAAATCGTCTGATCAAAGAACAAAATGCCATTAGAGTTTTTGTTTGTAATGCTTCTATAAAACTCACGTTAGAAGGAATGTAAGATGTTTTTTGTTCCACCCATATGTTTAAGATATTTTTATGACAAAGGAAATGTTTATGTTGAATTTTCTGGCTATAGCCCATGTAGTCCTTATACTCTTGATAACTTTTGCATAACAGGTAAACCGTAAGAGATAGACCGAATCTTACTGTTGAAACCGAAATTATAATGTCAATATATATAATTGATAATAGAAAGAAATAAAAGCAGATTCTAATCGATAGTTAAGGGGAAGACGTAATAAAGCTGAATAGATTTAAGTCTTAAGAATGGAAGCCTAGGCAGATTTAAATGAGTGATAAGGTTACAATTGTTGTTTGTACGAAGTCAGAGTGATTCCGCGGGCTGATTCCTATCTTACCATGACGTGCTCTAAAGTTGACCAATGGAAATTGCATAAACAAATGCAACGCAACACACACTCGTCTTGAATCGAGTCGAGAGAACGCACGTGCAATTTGGGATTGGTACGTAAGTTAGCGCGTATACATAATTCGGCGGTTGCTAAAGGGTGACAAAGAAGTTAAATATTGATTAATTCTTCGTTTGGATCCATTCCTACCATAACCCACGCACACCCTGCAGATTAGGACCTCTTGCTAGAGCTAGTCCCGACACCAAACACGAGATCTTATGGGTCTTAAAGGCGACGTCTTCAATTAAGAGGAACGTTTGCGTCACTGTCCAGAAAATGAACATCTCGTTAAAACACGCAATTTAACTCCAAGTGCATTATTTTGTGGAGTTGACCATTTCGAAGATATTCCTTATTATTTGTGTGAGTTTTGAGATTTTTATGCTTTTCTCTCGTTATTCACTCTGTCATCTCTTTACCGTATAAAGAGAACTGGATCTCAAAGCTTTAAAAGATTTGACTATCGCTCAAAGCCTACTGCATTCCTATATTCCTCTTTTAGCTTACAAGGCAATAAGCAATAACATAATTATGCACAAATGGTAATATCGAATAATATGAAGAAGATATAGGAATAGGACATTGTAAGAATAGTTAGTACAAGAGTAGAGAAAGTCATGTGAGTGCAACACATCAGTACTGCATGACTTTAAATAAATTAAAGTTGACATTCCTGGGAGTATACCTGCCTTCCCTCAGCCTCTTGACAATGGACCACTCTAAAGCATACATCAGTGGTTTTCTGGCAGCCACTCTGGGTATTGCGTCCCTTTTCAGCAGCACCAAATTCCCGTACGATATTTACATAAGAGCGCTACCCATTCCATTTCCATTTTCAGCGTTTGTTTTCCTTCCTTCTCATGACAGTAAAAGAAAATACAAAAAAGAGAGGGAAGTATGGTCGTCATCAACATGAGATCAAGCTTTATGAGACTAATATCGATGAAATATTGCTCCAGGGTACAATACTTGCTTTAAAACCAGTTCATATTGCTAAATCTAGAAGAAATTAAATTTCAAGCGTCGGTAATGCAGCATTTTCAGCGCCAACAAAATCCAGCTATGCCTTAGTGAGCAATTGCACCAGCTCTTATCCCGGCTGTGGTGTCTGCTTAAGGAATTAAATGTTTTTAAATCATACATTGTGTTTCAAGAAACAATTATGGCTAACACAACGACATAAAGCCAAGTGCGTTTGTTTCATCTTTACCTTCAAAATATCTCTATACTGTGTAAAACTTGGGCAATTTGACGTTCAGATTGACCCCCAAGTTCTGCGACACAAAGTCATGGCCAAAGTCACAAATTTCATTCTCTCTTAATAAGCAGGAGATAAAAAAGTTCTGATGTGTCGCACTCACATGACTTGCTGTACCCATTCTTGCAAACTCTTACTGCTATATCTTCTTCGTTTTAGTTGCGTTAAGAAAAAAATATCTTATTGCAGTACAATGGGAATAAGTAGGCTTTGAGCGATAGTCAAGTTTCTTAAAACTTTCAAATTCCGTTCCCTCTGCACGGCTAAGATATAAAAAATGAATAACGATATTCCATTTAACGGAAGCATACGTTTTCCAAAGCTTCACACAAAAATAAAAAATATCTCCGAAATGATTCACTTTACAAAAAATAGTCATTTAGATATAAATTGTGAGTTTTAGCAAGATCTACATTTGTTTTATAGTAAGATTTTCTCCACCTCTTACGGTTTACCAGTTATGCAAAAGTCATCCAGAGTAAGAGCCAGAAATACATGTCATTTGTCATAAAAAAATATCTAAAAATATGGCATTTTAATCAAAATCGTTAGAGGAATTCCTCTCTCAACTTCATGTTAATCCAGAAAATTATTTGCAGAAATTGTGTTATTGCTAATTTTCTTGTAGTTGCAAGGGAAATATAAGAGGTTATGAGATATCAAATGCTTTAAGAGTGTTCTTATATGATAACTTTGAAATTCCGTTCTCATTGCATGACCAAGAGATAAAAGAATGAATAACGACCTTCCATTGGAGAACCACTATAAGTATTGCAAAATATTGATAAATAACAAGGAATATCTCCGAAATAGTTCACTTCACAAAAAAGATAATTTAACATAAATTGTGTCTTTTGATGGGATCTACATTTTGCATAGTAAAATGTAGTCTATCTCTTGCGGTTTACGAGCTATGCAAAAGTAAGCAAGACTAATCAGGACTGCTTGGGCTGTGACCATAAAATTCAAAATATGCATTTTATTTGACATGAACATATCTTAAACATTAGCCATTTTAATTAAAATCGTCAGAGCCATTTTTGAGAAAATCAACATTTCGTAAAACAATTACCCGGTAAAGCGTAGTTTACAATGGAGCAGTTTTTTTCAAAATGTTTGTGTCGCATACCTGAAAGACACTGAACTTAAATTCCAGCTTTGAATTTTAACCGAGTTTTTGTTTTTGAGTTATGCTGTTCACACACGCAATTTTTTTCTAATGGCTATTAATATTGTTATTCATGTTTTCTTACTTGTGAAAGTTGTTGATTTATCTCAGTGAAGTAGTAATGCGTTTTGTTTACATCTGACCAACATTTGCCTACCAGGAAAACCAGAAAAATCCAAAATTCAGGATGGCCAAGCCAACGCAAGTCGAACCCCTGGCCTCCAAAATGTGAGCCCAAACGCTGCCTCCTGAACCATGGAACTATTCGCTGTTCCTGTCCGTTTTCTTGTTTATCTCCTCCTTTTCACTCGTTCTATTCTACTGACTGACAGAAAAAAAGGCTGAAGATCGTGTAAAACTTGCTTTGTACCTAAATAAGAAACCCTTCCGTCTCTTGCTTCAATAGATTGTGACACTGTCAACGGCAGGTCGTTCTCATGAGATTGTTTTCCCATCGACTTTTCCAGGCGCCCGCCCCACTTCCAGGCGTTGGGGGTGACCGGTGTTGCTGAGCTTCCTACGCTCGAATGGCCTTCTTGCTTTCGATTCTCTAAGGACGCCTCGTGACGTTTCCAGAACGGTACAGGAGACATTACATACGAGACAGCCAACATGGAGAGACAATTTATAACATCTACTGGATATAAATGAATATCACCGCATGCATTTTCCTGGCAATAGATGGTTCATAGGCAATCAATTTGTAACAGGCAACCTGTGGTCTACGGCGTCAAGTTATCAAGCTATATGTATTTAAAGTATTTAGAGGTCAATAAATCATAACCAGAAACAAATTTGTAAATAGTAGCCATTGCTGAAGCAGTATTTCAAAAACGTAGCATTACCAAAAGTGTTTAAATTGTGAACCTAACATGTGGCTGCACGCCACTGCAATGGTTAACAGGTTGTGGCGAACAGCTATAGAAACTTTGGGCAGCTCTAAAACGTGTGCTTTGGCCGCACGGTTATGTAGAGTGACTGTGGAGTTTGTAAGCCTGGGAAATCGAGTTGAAGTTCGCAGATAAGTAAACTTTTGTTTCCCCTTTCTTTTCCATTTTGAGAACAATGTTGTACTTATGGTTTAAAATAGTAAAATACCACCATCATATGGAATGCACAGTGTATCCCTTACTTTTGTCTCATCTCACATCCGATGGCTTAGACTGGAGGGTTATGTGTTGACATTAGTCTGAAGCTATCAATTAGCTGTCCATGTCTATAAGCAATTTTCAATCTAACAGTTGACCAGCTGTAAGCAATTCACAAAACTTTGAACCAAGCAATAGCACAAAACACTTACGACTCCCCCAAAAAATGCCTTGAGTACCTATTTGTTAATATGAAAAATATCTAATACAGCCAAAAGGTGACCTGGAAGACACTAACATGTGGTGACTGTTTCCTACTTAAGTCCTCGGTAGTCAAGTCACCAACGCCTGATTTCCTATTCCCTTCAGCACACATTACATTGAAGCAATTAAATTCTTACTCTGGGAGCATGGAGCTAAATTACATTTTTGCCATACTGCAATTTGTCTTTCCATACAGTATAGTACAATTTATAATGTAGGTATACCATTTATTTACTTTGATTAATCTAGTGAAATAATGGTAATAAAGACCATGTATATTTAAGCTAAAAGAAGCTAAATATGGGAATGAAGGAAAAATGAAGTTTAAAAAAATCTGATGTGTTGCAGTCACATGACTTTCTCTACTCTTTTACTAACCATTCTTACAAACTCTTATTCCTATATGTTACAATACAGTAGGCTTTATGTGATAGCCAAATACTTCAAAGCTTTGATATTCCGTTTTCTCTGCACGCTTAACATACAAAAATGAACAACGATATTCCATTTCACGCAAGTTATGTTTTCCGAAACTCACACATATGACAAGGAACATTTACGAAATGGTTCAACCTACAAGAAAATTTATTCGGACATAAATTGTGTCTTTTAACAAGATCTACATTTTTGTTTAGTATGATTTGGTCTATCTCTAACGGTTTACGAGTTATGCAAAAGTCGTTCAGAGTAAATGCGACTACAGGACCTATAGCCAGAAAATTCAAAATATACATTTCATTTGTTATAAAAATATCTCAAACATATGACACTTTAATCAAAATTTTTAGAGCCATTTTCAAGAAAATCAAAATTTTCGAAAAATTTTCCAGCTATAGGGTAGTTTAGGGTGGGGCTATTTTCTTCAAAATGTTCGTGTCGCATCCTTAAAGGACATTAAATTTAAACAGGAACTTTGGTTTTTAACCTACTTTTCGTTTTTGAGTTATGTTGTCTACAGACACACAGACAGACAGACAGACAGACACACACACACACACACACACACACACACACACACACACACACACACACACACACACACACACACACGGGCCTTTTTCTAAAAATTCCTTTTTTTATTCAGGGGATCATCGAATTTTTGGTTGGAATACAATACTTCCCCTACTTACCAGTAGAGAAAGCAAAAATAAATGCAAGCATATAGGCACAAAAATATAGCCAGGATCTACTAGACCCCGCGCGACTGTGTTCTACCAGGCCGAGCGCCTGACGGAGAGTTAAAAGTTTTGGCTATCGCTTAAGCCATTGTTCTTCCCTAATCCCATTCTAACTTAAAATACGTGTAACATCTAGGATTGTTTTATTCAGTACCCAATACCTCCTTTGTCTCAGATGCCAAATCGGTAGAAGTAGAAAAAAGGAAAATAGCTTTTTTCTTTTTTCCTTTTTTTAATAGATTCATTGGTTATTACCAAGGATATTGTCCAAACTGACATTAGGTTTACAACTCTATCGGAAGCATTTTTCAGAACGTATCTACTTTAAGTTTATTTGCAATGTAAGCTGTGATTATCAAAGCTTTGCCAGGCTTTGAGTACACTTCACATACCTTTGTCTGTTGCTCGGAGGCGCTATCGGGCGAGAGTTTTTAGCATAGACTACGTTTTCATTTGAAAGAAGCTCACTCATTCTCTTTTATATTCGCTCATTCATGTGTCACTCTGTTCTGCTCTGTTTGAAGCCGATTATCACTTCGTCTATTCACAGAAGTTCCTCCTTTTATGTTCGCCAAGTATCCTTACGATGCGCTTTATTTATGGCAATGTACCTATTAGCTTATTTCGCTTTTCTACTAGTTTTGAGGATTAAGCTCTCAAAGTGCTGATAATAAGACAAATAACAGGAAAGAACACAGTTTCACTTTCTGTGGTACATATAGTAAAATAGAGCAACTATTGTATTGCACCCAAAAATTCGATGTCGAGATTTCACCGGAAATGTGTTTTGAGATCCCCTGAATCCAAAAAAACATTTTTAGAAAAAGGTCCATGTGGCAGTCTCTCTTTCTCTCTCTCTCTCTCTCTCTCTCTCTCTCTCTGTGTGTGTGTGTGTGTGTGTGTGTGTGTGTGTGTGTGTGTGTGTGTGTGTGTGTGTGTGTGTGTGTGTGTGTGTGTGTGTGTGTGTGTGTAAGTCGGTTAAAAGTCACAGTTGGTATTTAAGTGTAATGCCTTTCAAAGATGCGACACGAAGACTTTGAAGAAAACTGGTCCACCCTAAACAACCCATTACATGGAAGATTTTTTCGAAAATTTTGATTTTCTTGAAAATGGCTCTAACAGTTTTGATTAAAATGCCATATGTTTGAGATATTTTTATGACAAATGAAATGTATATCTTGAATTTTCTGGTTATAGTCCATGAAGTCCTATTTACTCTGGATGACTTTTCCATGACTGGTAAACCCTAAGAGAAAGAGCAAATATTACTATACAAAAAATGTAGTTCTTGCTAAAAGACACAATTTAAGGTTTTTTTTTTTTTTTTTTTTTTTTTTTTGTTGAAACTATGGAACAAATGGAACATCTCCAGTCATTTGTATATGTTAACCATGCAAAGAGAACGGAATTTGAAAGTTTTAAAACATTTGACTATCGCTCAAAACCTACTGTATTCTCATATTCCCCTTCCGCATACAAGGAAGTAATAAGATAATTTCTGCAAACGTTTATCTCAACTAACACGAGAAGATATAGGAATAAGAGTTTGTAAGAATGGTTAGCTAAAGAGTAGAGAAAGTCATGTGAGTGGAACATATCAGATTTTTCAAAATATGAGGCCTTTCATCTAACCCCGGCAAAGCTTTGAGGGTTAGTTTTTCAAGGGTTGTCTTTAACAGTGCCGTGGCACCTATGAAAAGACATTTCCATAAGACTAAATTTAATTTTATTGCAACAATCCGAAACTTCGTTCAGCTGCTTTTAGCTACGAGGATTCAGTTATATTTCCCTTCTTCCGATGACCGTGAAATTCAGCACGTATATATGTATTTCTTTAAAGAAGGTTTTTATGCTATCCATTTTACTATGCAGAGTATTGCATTCACATGGTTTTCTCTACTCACTTCTTTCACATAACAAGTTCAAATATCCTTCTCTACACACGATTTAACCTACAATTCACACAATTGTCTATGACTGAAATGGAAATGCAACACATTACATTCAGACAATTTGCTCTACTCTGTTTTACGAAGCAGTACCACATTTATTTTTCTACACGCCCTTTGACATACTATTCATACAATTTTCTGTATGATAAAAATACAAATGCAACGTATTACATTCACACGGTTTTCTTCGGTCACTTTTCTTCTATGTAACTGAGGCTGTTAGTCGGGCGCCGATTTATGATGCTGCCGGTTGTTACTGAGTCACCTCCTCAGTACCTCACAATTTCTGTAGAATCGAAGGGTGAAGTCGAGGTTTTCCTTGGGCCGCTCTTGCATGTAGACTCTTATCTTTATCAGGGGTGGGGCGTCCTGGATATGTTTCTTTTAGGAAAACACACGACTAAGTAATTTTAATATCTTTATTCTCAAAACTGTAAGTGCACTTACTACCGGGTTTATGTCTATACGAGAAGGTGTTTGCAGTTGCACGCCGAAAAATGTTTATTCTGCACTGTCTCCTCACGCACCCGTCTTCAGCGAAGACCAAGCGAGGTGTGTGACCCTTTCTACTCTTATATCCGCTTACCTGGAAATTTACCCTTTTGTGTAGAAGTCATTCTCCTGACAGGTACAGTTAACGGAGACTGTGTTAATGGCGTGGGGTGAAAGAATCCTACCCTCACTTTGTACGGACAATTTCAGTAACACATTCACATGTTCTTCTCTATTGGTGCTATATATAAATCATGGGTGATAGCATGTATGAAAATGGTAAACTCCAAAACCAGCTGGCCGATCACGATGAAAGTTGCCACATCTAAGTGTTTCTTCATGACAGTTGATGTGGAATCGTCCGTCTCTCCTATACTCTTCTACGCCGACTGCTGCTTTCTGATGTCTTCTGCTCCGGCTGCTCTGGCATGTGATCTTAACATCAGGGTATGCGTGAGTGTTTGCGAATAAAACCAGAACTTCGTTGAAACACTTTTATTCTCACCAAAATAAGAAAGCGTGAAATTTGCCGATCGTTATTAAATTAGTTGAGTCGTTACCGTGTCTCTACTAAGACAGAAAATTGTTAATATTAGCTATAATGCGTCCTTACACTTGAGGATCCGGAATACAAGTCCCGTGACTGAAGATATGGGCGACGAGTGTAGTGACCCGCCGGGTTCTGGAGGGCAACTCTCAACGATCCTTTCTCTCCGGGTTCTCGCAGGCAAGTCTCTGTGCGTTATGACGCTCTCTGTACCTTTCACTTCCTAATTAGCAACAGGGTTTCGAAGAATCGACCATCCCTTGTTTTCCGGCTCACACCGGCGCTGAGCGATTTCCAGGAAAACCGGTATACCTATGTATCAGGCTGACTACCTGGAATTTACCACTAATAACTTGCTTGTACCTTTTCCTGCCTTTTGACAATTTTAGTCACAACTGATATTCACAGATCTCGTACATTTATACACGTAACAATTTTAACATTTTCTGATTATCTAATTCCGCCATGTGATGCAGTATTATATCCATAATTATGGCGTTCACAATTTCGGCTTCACAGTTTTTATTTTAATATGCAGCGTATTACATTTACACAGTTTTTTCTGCTCACTTTTCCTTTATGAAACACAATCACAGTTCATTCTCTACTCTCTCGCTCTCTCTCTCTCACTCTCTCTCTACTACAAACAAGCCATACAATTGTCTATGTGTTTGAAATTGAAATGTAACACCTTACATTCACAAAGCTTTCTCTACTTGTTTTTCTTCCTGTAGTATTTGGGGTTATTCAACAGTGTCTTTGGATAGTTTTTATTTATTCACCTATTTTGTTTATTTTCTGCTCTTTATAGTATCTCAAGTGTTTAATTAACACTTCGTTTAAGCACATTGAGTTATCCTTTTTAAATTTCTCCAAAGAAACACAAGGCTTTTGGGCAAGGGTAACCCAAGTCTAAAAGTTGTAGGGGCAAAACCCTCAAACCACAGACAACGCTGGGTATTTTAGCTATAATGTTATGTACAACTGACGATCGATTATCGTGGTCTGATAGCTGCATTTACATAACTAGTAACTTAGCTGCTACATGGATTAAATCATAAGCAAATATTAACCAATAAAACAACACCAATTTAATAGAAGCAGATAATCTTCCTCCTAGGAGTGCTGTGAAATCTGCTATGATATTGTGGTTGCAGAACAAAGGGATTCAGAATAACGTAACGTATCGATGTGGCATCTATAATAAATTTGCCTATTTAAATCACTAATAATTTCGTTGCTGTTGATAATACATAAACAAGGACTTCCGTTGTATTTTATTGCGAAGTTGCCTCAAAGGTATTTAGTGATCGATTTTATCTATGGATGTGAATAATTGATTTTACAATGGTAGAGATGTTCTAGTGTAAACTACCGTCTGATATGTTATCTATGACACTATAACAGCAAGTGCCATATTGTTTCTTCGACGTTTTACACTTGCAACCAATGGCGGCTCGTGACTTGTCGCAGTGGGTGTGCATTACATTACATCCTCTCCACCTATACTCCCTTTCTTTCTCTAACACACACCACACAATTCTGATTCTAAATTCATATGGGCAATTGAGCTCTTATGTTTTGCTATTTTTTGTTTTAAATTACCAATATCACAAGAACTATTATTTGTCCAGACACCATTTCTCTCACTCGCAAAAATAAGCATTGAAAACAGCTTTTCTTATAAGAATAAACCCTAAACATTTATCTCCTTTAGTTTCACCATGTTGTTCATTTCCACACTTTCATAGATTCATATTTTCCGCTAAGTACAGTCACAACTACATCCAACTTGCTGCAAGAATAAAAACAAAACAAACAGTAATAAACACTGTAACAAAATAACTATTCCAAACTAAAGTATTGGTCTTAGTAAATTAGGACATGAAGAGTAATTATATGCATTTATAATTGCTTAATAAGATTAGACGTAATTGTGTTTATAACATTAATATAATATAGAAGATGGCGCGTTTGCTGCCTAGTAGGTTCTGCTAAACAACGGGAGGGAAATGCTCGTTGCAAGGAAAACAGAGGGACTTGAAAGGGAACGTAGTGCGCTTGCGCGGTAAGAATCGCATGTGTTGGCGCTGTCGATTATGCTGCCCTAACTCGCCGTACTCTTAAATGCAACTTTGCCTCGCTCCCTGCGTACCCCTCGCTCCCTGCGTACCCCACGCCAAAAAAGCTACCTTCGCCAGTCGCAAAATCGGGTTTATGCGTCTCAGCTTGTTGACTGAATGCGCTGCCATTTGGTAAAGAGGGTGCGGGAAAATTAAACGAGCAAGTTCATATACGTACAAGAAAGTTGGACATTCGACTTTCTCATATGCATGTCTATACACATTTGCATGCGGAAAAAATTAGTGGGTGTGCAGTTGAGAGTATGCGATCACCCAGGAACCGCTACTGCTTGCAACTAAAAGAATCCGGTGGCTGTAGATGAAAACTTTGCGGGTAACTAATATTTTTCATTCCAGTAGAAAATTGAGTAAGTATATAATGTTGTGTGAAATGCTTGCAAGCAATGCACAGAAAAAAGTGTAGAAAAAATGAACTCTCCCCTTATGTCCATTTAAACCACTAAGCCAGAGGATGTTCCATTTTTTCTTTCTCTACTGGTTAGTATAGGAAGTATTGTATTCCACCCAAAAATTCGATGTCGAGATTTCACCGGAAATATATGTTTTGAGACCCCCTGAATCCAGAACAAGCATTTTTAGAAAAAGATCGTGTGTGTGTGTGTGTGTGTGTGTGTGTGTGTGTGTGTGTGTGTGTGTGTGTGTGTGTGTGTGTGTGTGTGTGTGTGTGTGAATCTGTGGACAGCATAACTCAAAAACGAAAAGTAGGTTAAAAACCAAAGTTGGTATTTAACCTTAATGTTTTTCAAGCATGCGACACGAAGATTTTGAAGATAATAGCCCCACCCTAAACTACCTCAACATGGAAAATTTATCGAAAATGTTTATTTTCTCGAAAATAGCCCTCACGATTTTGATTAAAATTCCGTATGTTTAAGATATATTTATGAGGAATGAAATGTATATTTTGAATTTTCTAGCTATAGCTCATGTAGTCCTGTTTACTTCGGATGACTTATGCAGAACTGGTAAACCCTAAGATATAGGCCAAATCTTACTATACAAAAAATGTGGATCTCGCTAAAACACACAATTTACATCCAAATAAATTGTTTTGTAGAGTGAACTATTTCGGAGACATTCCTTGCTATTTGTGTAAATTTTGGCAAGCAAATTTTCGTCTAATGGAAGATCGTTATTCATTTTTGTATATGTTAGCCGTGGAAAGAGAACGGAATTTGAAAGCTTCAACAAACTTGACTATCGCTCAAAGCCTACTTATTCCCATATTCCCCTTGTAGATAATTTGTACAAATGTTTATCTCAACTAACACGAAGAAGAGTTTGTAAGAATGTTTGTAAGAATGGTTAGTATAACAGTAGAGAAGGTCATGTGAGTGCAACATATCAGTAAATTAGTACTGTAATAAATTTACAGTAAATCTTCCTTTATAAATATTTTAAATATAAATCTGGGCTAAGAAATAGCTAAATTGTGTTTTATAGTATGTAGGGATGCTGAATCACGCCCAGTATATCAAATGATTTCTGTTACAAGCAACACGTTTGTTTCCGACTTGAACCAGAAAAGCTGAGGTACCCTAAGGGCAAGCAATAGCCTGACCTGACTGATAAAGTGTCACACTTCCGGCAGATTGCCAGGGATTAATTTTCCCGAGGTGAAGGCAAAAACGAGCCTTAAAACTCGTGACATATATCACAGTGAAATACGTTCCGGTCTCCGCCTGCCTGCATGCTGAGAGATTACAGCATCTGCAGATGTTCCTAAGAGTGACAAATACCTCCCTGGTGTGATGAGAAGTCCTTCGTGCTGTTAAGCTTACCAACTTCATAATCGCCTCTCAGCCGCACGCGCCTTCTGGAACCTGCTTCTCCATGCCTTTACAGTACGGTAACAAATTTATAACCAGGGCTCTTTCAATTTGTATACTGCATATAGTAAGTAGGGGAAGTATTGTTTCGGAGATATTCCTTATGTGTGCGAGTTTTGCAATACTTAAACTTTTCTCAAATGAAATGTCGTTATTCACTTTCTTATCTCTTGGACGTGCAAAGAGAGTGGAATTTCAAAGCTTTAAAAGATTTGACTACCGCTCAAAGCCTACTATATTCGCGTATTCACCTTGCACCTACAAGGAAATAAGCAATAAGATATTTTCTGTAAATGTTTATCTCAACTAACATGAAGAAGATAGAGAAATAAGAGTTTGTAAGAATATCTAGTACAATAGTAGAGAAAGTCATGTGAGTGCATACGTCAGATTTTCACTCTACAGTAACAAATTTGTAACGAAGGCTCTTTTTTCTTTGGTGTATCTTTTGGAGTTTACTAGTTATGCAAAAGTCAGCAGGTGTAAACAAAACAACGTGGACTACAGCCAAAGAATTCAAAATAAACATTTCATTTGCCATACAAATATCTTATACATGTGGCATTTTAGTCAAAATCATTTGATCTATCTTCGAGAAAATAAACATTTTCGTAAAATTTTCCATGTAAAGGGTAGTTTAGGGTGCAGAAATTTACTTCAAAATCTTCGTGTCGCATTCTTTAAAGATATTCAACTTCAATACCAACTTTGGTTTGTGCACGACTTTTCGTTTTTTGAGTTAGGCTGGCCACACACACACACACACACACACACACACACACACACACACACACACACATACACACACATACACACAAAGGGTCCTTTTTCTAAAAATGCCTTTTTTTTGGATTTAGGGGGTCTCAAAACATATATTTCCGGCGAAATCTCGACATCTTATTTTAGGGTGGAATACAATGCTTCCTCTATTTACTATATGTAGTAGAGGAAATACAAAAGGCTGTTGATGTAGAACGGAAATGTTGTAACTTGTAGAGAAGACCCGTGGGCTCTTTTGTTTACTAAGATTGGCTTGACAAATACATTCGTTCCTTTTCCTCCCTTCAGGGATTAGGTAAATTTTATTCATTTGTTGCGGTGTCTAATATCCGGCCATCTCTTGTGTAGTCTACACAAACCTCTCCTTCCAGTTGGTGGATACTTCAACTTTTTCTTGAGTAATCTGAAGTATTATGAAGGTCTTCTTTCCAATTTATTTCAATATCTTTCATTAACTGAAAATATACTCAAATCTGAACTTACTCCTTATTTCCCAACCCCGCTACACCCAGCTTAAAGGTCTCGTAAAGTTCATCTCCGTATACTGAACACACGTTGTTTCTTTCGTTTGCTTTCCTCTTTTTTTGTACTACTCCATTCAATTGTATTGGTGGCATTTCCTTAGGAACATATTGCGTACTTTTTTGTACGTTAGATTACACTCATATTCACACTTTCATTAATGCTTCTAGACTCTGGGGAGAATAAACAGCTAATCTTGAAAAATGAAATATAGACTTTGAATTTTCTGTGGACGGCGTCGTGGCCGAGTGGTTAGACGGTTCGGCTACCACCTGGGCGGCAAGTGTTCGATCTCAGGGACCCGCATGTGGTATTTTAGTGCAGGAAGAGGGGTCTGAGCGGGTTTTCTCGTGGTTATCCGGTTTCCCCCGCCACTCATTCCACCAATTGCTCCATTGTCATCTTTCAAATCATCAATTTCGCCTCTATTTCATATTATCCTCTTCCTCTGACCACCCGCTTCCAGGTCTTCACTCTGTGCGGTCTGCTCCCCGACGGACGTCTGACCCTAGGCATTGGCTTGTTAAGTCTTACATAAGGGCAGGATAATCAGGTAAAGAAGTAGAAAGAAGAATTTTCTGGGAATAGTCTGCGAAGTCTTTTTCATTTTTAAATACTTTTGTATATCTTGTAAACCATAAAGGAATGTAGAAAATTTGACTACTCTAAAACATTAAATCATGATAATTTTCACAATTTGTGTTCAATGGTTATTGTGTAGTCAACCATTTTTAAGATATTTCTTATTGTTGGTTTAAATGTTTCAATACTTAAAATTTTCTGGACTAGGAAGCTTTACTCATGGTCATGTAAAGAGAACGGAATGTCAAATCCATCACATAGAAACCAGCCTATCGTTAAAGTTTACTGCATTGCCTTATTCGCATTGTACCTACAAGAAATGTGTAATAAAGCCATTTCTGCAGCATCTATTTCAATTAACACGAATTGCAAAACAGAATAAATAGTTGTAAGAGTACTTTGTACAAAGAAAGAGGTTTTTGTATCGCTTTCTGGGCTCCTTTAAGGCATCTCACCGGTAACCTGTACGTTCATCAAATTTCTCCGTAAGTTTTAATCCTTTGAAAGGCATATTTTTACTAGCCGATACGTTATGGCTATCTATCAATCATTATAAGAAGCCTGTATGACAAACTGAATGCACTCACTACCTCTTTCTCTTTTAACAAATACGTTCCACAGCGTAAACATATCTTTGGTTTCTACGCCACTTTGTAAACTTTGTTGTGGTTATTGGAGTAAATATTTACCAGAAGTGACACACCCTTGCACCGTGGCCTAAATCAACCAAAGAAATGGCGTGGTTTCCTTCTTTTTTTTTTTTCTTTACTTGATTACCCTCCCCTTATGTAGGACTTACACCCCCTAGGGCTTACAAGCCAGTGCCTAGGGTCAGAAGTCTGTCGGGGAGCAGAATAACCTATGGACTGGACAGAGTGAAGACCTGGAAGAGGGGGTTAGCCCAGCACCAGGTATGATAGTGAGGAAGAGGATGATATGAAATGCAGGCGAAATTGATGATTGGAAATGTGATAATGGAGCAATTGGTGGAATGAGTGGCAGGGGAAACCGGAGAACCTAGAGAAAACTCGCCCTGACGCCGCTTCGTCCACCACGAATACCACATGCGGGTCCCTGGGATCGAACCCGGGCCGTCTAGGTGGCAGGCGAACGCTCTAAGCACTCGTGCCAGGGTAAATAATTTGAGGTAGACGCAAAATGCACTGAGATCTTCTTTAACTTTCTTTGTACATGAGTGAGTAGAAAAAAAAGAGCGACTTCTAAAATATATCGATCCACCAAGTTTTATAAATTTGGCAATAATTCCATGCAACCCAGTAATATTATTTTTACATCCACTTTCAGTTCTGTTAGATATGTTTTTCTCCAGTGATGTTGCTATTTTCTGTAAGACGGTTTGTCCCTTGTTTTTATCATGCCATACTGTTCCTGTGGTTTTCTATTATTGTACTAACATCGGTAGAATCTTTCTTTGTTTTTAATAAAACGTATCGTCCAAAATAATGTCTAGAGCTTTGCTACCGCTTCTTCCCTTTAGTGAGTCTTCCTGGTAAGTCCGTTTAATGCACAGCTCCATCTTCATTGGCTGATTTTATCGATGCGAGGATCTCCTGGCCCATTTCTTTCAATGAAGCTTGGTCACGTGTTCGCCCTGCTTCCTCTTTCTTCTTGTGGCTTGGTGAGAAAGAACTTCCAGCTTTATAATCGAGTGGCTGAGTGAAATAAGGGCACATCCCACTCTGATAATTTTAGCTCCTACTTCTCTATAAGAACCTCCTGCTTTTCTTCTTTTGCTATACAGAAAGAAAATATATGTTTGATATAAAAGTAAAAATCTTACGTGTGCGATCACATGACCTACCCTATGAAGAGCCAAGCCTTACCGCCCAGCCGCTGCGTCCCCCACCTCGACCCACTACAGGCGTCATTGGTGGGGTGTAGTACTGGAGGGGGGTATCGCTCTTGCCTCTGGCGCCGAGGACCGGGGTTCGTTTCCCGGTACCAGCATGTGGATTTTTCCCTTGCTGGAAGATCTGGTACGGGGTGCACTCAGCCTCGTTAGGTCCCGGGGGGACCAAACCCAGGTCGCGAAGGCCGCATAACTGGCCGGGAGGGTTCAAGCGCTGACCACGTCCCGCCCTCCAGTACTGCACCTCACGCATGACGCCTGTAGTCGGTAGAGATGGGGGACACAGCGGCCGTGTGGTAAGGTAAGCCTTGGCTCACGAAGGGCTGTTGTGCTAGGGTTTATTATTATTCTTCCTTAATAAACGCAATTATGTATAGCAATATGTCAATGGCTTAGGGGTCATTCATCTATATCTTGAAAATATTTTATGAGATAAAGTATGAGTGTTGCAGAAATTATTAGAGCATGGGTCAGATCATCACCTTGAATTATAGTGACAGAAAAATTCTGAGAAATATTGCTTGTTGCCCAGAAGTGTACTATTCATTGGTAAAAAGAAGAGGACAATAACTCCACTTGAAGCGATAGGGGTTGAAAGAGGAGTCCATGTTGAGAGCATTGCTACTGCTATAAAGTCACTTCAGCCTTTGTCTAGGTCTACGCTGAAGAGAAACATGTTGCAGCAGGGTTTTAAACAAAAGGATCGACTTGTAAAACTGTGAGTCAGTGCGGGCGTCAGGAAACCACGCTTGCAAGCTTGGCTGGGTAGGCAGCAGCCGGGTGGCCGTTGCTTGGCAACCAAAGTGTGCGCCGTACGCAGGCAGGGAAGCCTAAATCCAGGACCTCAGAATGCCATACAGAGCAACATTTTGCATCTAGGTCAAATGACTGTGCCCACAGTACTCCGTCAAGAAGAAATGAATTGCTTCATTTATTTGTTAACAGGTGCCTTACTCGGCCTGACAAAGCTAATACAACATGATTTACTTCATGACCAAGGACATTTAAATATAGAGCAATGTCACGAATAAAACAAGACACCAAAAGTGGAAGTCCTAAAATTCGTAAACACTCTAAAATACATCAGCCCAGAGAATAGATTTAATATGCTCTATTAAAACATCTAATGTGAGCACTCCCATGACTTGCTGTAATCTAGCACAAACTATTTTTACAAACACTTATTCCTTCATCTACTTCATGTTGGCATAAATATAAAACGCTTGATCATTAAAAAATTTTCTCATTCATACCTACAAGAAATAGAAACAAATGCCAAAGATAAAAAATGGATTACACTACTTTTCAACCCAGATATAATCCCCCAGAGACCAAGGAAAACAGCGGTTGCAGCCTTCCGACTATTGACAAATCACGACTGCTTAGCAAGTCATCTCTACAGAATAGGTATCTCAGCTTCACCAATATGTGTCCTGTGTAACGATCCAGCAGAAATGAACGAAGATCACTTGAAGACCTGTGAAGCATTAAGATCAGAAGAAACTACAGTTCAAAAGTATTGGAAAGCACGAATGCTAATGGCTTCATTGCCAGATGCAAGGCACTAGAGAACAACAACAACTTTTCTTGCAGGTACAAGGGGAATACAGTAGGTTTTAAACGATAGTAAAATGTTTTAAGAGTAGTTGCTATGCCTTTGAAATTCTGTTCTCTTTGCATAACCAAGAGTTAAAAAAAGAATAACGACGACCCATTTGAAAACGACTACAAGCATTGTAAAATTCTTGCCACTAACAAAGAAAATCTCCGAGAGGGTACACCCTATTTAAAAAAAAATAGTATAGTAAGATTTGCACTAGCTGTAATGGTTTACCAGCTACACAAAAGTCATCAAGAGCAAACGGGACTACGTAGGCAATTAATTTTTTTGAATATACGTAGGCAGCTTATTAAGATTAAAATAGAACACTAACATAACTGAGAAATCTTTTCGTTTCTTATAAACATTTTAATTTGATTTCTTTCAACAGTACCTAAGCAAGCAGAAGATTTATGACAAAATCTCATTCACAGAAGAAACTGCCCAAGTAAAAATAAAGGATGAAAAATTCATGTATATATTTGAAAAGGAGAGAGCACAATTCCGGGACATTAGAAGTTTTCATTTGTCGCTAAATTGTACAGAAAACCTTTCACTAACACAGTACAAAAGACAGACACTTTCAATTTTAAAAAGGCATCTAAAGTATAAATATTGCACCTTCAATGAAAAATGCATATTAAATGAAACAAGAACTTTTGTTCTGTAAACACAAGGTGATTTTTGGCACAATGTTGCTGTAAGGGTTAAACTATTTGTCTTTTTTTTTTTTTTTTTTTTTTCTTTTTCAAAATACATAACACCTAACGGGATAAAAAGTGATGACAAAATTAATATGCATGGTTCAAGGACACTTTGAGGTTATTTTTGCCACAACGAGGTTAACGAAAGCTAATACTTAAAACTTAAATGCAATTGATTATTAGAATAAATTGAAATTTGGTTTGATCATATTTTAAGTATTTGTGCATTTACCCACTTTTAATAATTAAATTACATTCAAAGAATTCCTCGCCAAAGGGGCATAAAGCATACTATGTATCTTGAAAAAAATGACTTCAGGAGAACTATTCTTGTAGCAATTTCAAACTACAGACACAAACTTTTTATACGAATAACATAAGGCATAGTTTGTCATGGTCAATAAAATAAAAGTTCTATGCAGTTTATATTTTGCATATAAATATCATTTAATTCTATACAAAATGTGATATTTTAAGCATTAAATTCTTTTTACTCCACATTATACCTTAAATGTATAAAAGATTTAACTGGCGGGCTTCAAGAGTTCTACAGTTTTTGAAAGACA
This sequence comes from Tenodera sinensis, assembly GCA_030765045.1. Lineage (NCBI taxonomy): Eukaryota > Metazoa > Arthropoda > Insecta > Mantodea > Mantidae > Tenodera > Tenodera sinensis. The sequence continues at coordinate 53,600,804 of CM060971.1, read as the reverse complement.
TACATCTGAACTATGAAAAATGAATGTTTCGGGAAATCGCGATCAAAGATGAAGTACCAGTCTTTTCAAATTACACATACTCTAAGAACAGGTGAGCTGGTTTATGAGTCCTGCCCCCCCCCCCCCCTTGGAGAACGAACCCGAAGGGGTGGGAGAGGAACCGGACTGAGACAACCTCCATGCTTCCAACTGGCAAAATGTGACAACGTTTCGACTGTCCTTCGATTCATTCAGCTCATCCATCCCCCAAAGGGGCACAGGCACAAAAGATCGCCTTTTGGTCGAAGTTCTAAGTCCCCCTTCGCAAGTTGTCATTGGGTCATACATCCAAGAAAACTGCTTAATCTCGAAATGTGTATACGGAAATTAATGACGGTGTTTTCCTTCCAACGAAGATTTGAAACTAGAACTTATTTTGGAAGGATGTATATTTAATGCTTATTTTGGGAATATTATTACATTGGTATTAAATTGTTGAATTGAATGTAGAATTTTACAAAATTAACGATAGCCTCAGTAGTTTCTGAGGTTAGTCTAGATAAATTTTCGTATACAATGTATATTAATATTGCTCCATCCAATACCTACTCCCCTGATTATAATATAAAATATATAAGAACCTTACTTAAAAAATTCTAAAATTGTCAGGACACTCAGGAAATTTACTGCGTTAATCTTTAATATTATGTGTAGCCTTTTAAGAAGTTTTGATTCTAACTGCAAATTTGACTGTCCTTGCATTCCGGCATACAATTTTATAACTTCTTGGCAGTTTCATCTGCCAGGTCAGTGCTTTGACCTGAAAATGTTCGTCAGATATCTCCATAATGGACGATGACACACATGCAACATGCATTCATGAAACATGTTAAATATCAACTTTGGGATTTAACCATTTGTTTTTTAGTTATATTGTCCAGAAACTGACACACAGCCAAGCACACAGTGACACACACAACTCTCTCTCTCCCTTTCTCTCTCCCTCTCTCTCCCTCTCTCTCTCCCTCTCTCTCCCTCTCTCTCCCCCTCTCTCTCCCCCTCTCTCTCACACATACACACACGAACCATTTTCTGAAAATGTTTTTTTTTTATTCAGGGGCCTCAAAACATATTTCCGGTGAAACCTCGACATCGAATTTTTGGGTGGGGTACAATACTTCCTCTACTATGCGTAGGAAAGAAAGTAAAGACATAAAAAGCAAAGCTTTCAGTGTGGAAGATTTGACAAAGCAAAGGCATATGGTATAAACTGGCACAACAGATTATGCACTGCACCACACCTTCATTTGTTCTTTCATCTCTGCCCCTTGCTTTATGAAGTGGACGATATGTATTATTATTTCCCTTGTTCCTGTTATGTTATACCTTAACAATTAATTTTGGAAACGTAGGAGCCTTTGTTACAACCACCACAGATACAGGACTCTCTTTGAAGACACAACCAGATGTGGAAAACTTTGAATGTAAACTGTGAGCAAGCAATTGTATCATATGGCTTACTCCGAGAAGCTAAACATTAACGAGACCGCCTCCGTAGCGCAGTTGGTAGCGCGCTTGCCTCTGGCGCGGAGGACCCGGGTTCAATCCCCGGTACCAGCATGGGGATTTTATTCCCTTTGGGAGATCTGGCACGGGGTGCACTCAGCCTCGTTAGATCCCGGGGGGACCAATTGAGGAGCTACTTGATAGAGAAGTAGCGGCCCCAGGTCTAGAAGACGGCTCGGGGCGCTGACCACGTCCCACCCTCCAATACTGCACCTCACCAATGACGCCTATAGTGGGCAGAGGTGGGGGACGCAGCGGCTGGGCGGTAGGCCTTGGCCCCTTGTGGGCTGTCGCGCCGGGGTTTAGTAAACATTAACGAATCTCGGCAGCTAGGATGGCAGTCAAGGTCACAATTCTAGAAGTTTTGCGCCCCACTGTGGGTGGTTGAAACAGGGAGTCGTAGTTTCAAAAGTAAAGGCGTTTGGTGCCGGTATGGGAAGGTACCTTCGTGGAACAATGATAAGGTCAAATAACCCATCCACCATGTTTTATAAACCTGTTAGTAATTAGGCCATTTTATTATTCTCCGTTGGTGGCTGGACGCCTCAGAGGTCCCTAGGTTTATTTAAACGTTATAGTTTACGAACAAACGCACCTTTGTAATTGCCTAACTAGAATATCTAGCATACCCTTTGTTTGCTGAAGCAATAACCTTATCTGTTTATTTCTTTAGCTCCAAAAACGACTAATCGGCAGTTACGTGTCGCTAGGTCAACTAAACTTAGCTCCTACTTAGCTCCTCTAGTTACATATTGTTGACCTTTGTTTTTCCTCGTTAATTGTACATACAGTTATTACATTACCACTTATTATTATTATTATTATTATTATTATTATTATTATTATTATTATTATTATTATTATTATTATTATTATTATTATTATTATTATTATTATTATTATTATTATTATTATTATTATTATTATTATTATTATTATTATTATTATTATTATTATTATTATTATTATTATTATTATTATTATTATTATTATTATTATTATTATTATTATTATTGTTATTATTATTGTTATTATTATTGTTATTATTATTGTTATTATTATTGTTATTATTATTGTTATTATTATTGTTATTATTATTGTTATTATTATTGTTATTATTATTGTTATTATTATTATTATTATTATTATTATTATTATTATTATTATTATTATTATTATTATTATTATTATTATTATTATTATTATTATTATTTACATTGCCCTTTAAATTACAAGTTTTATGGCTGTGGTGTAGTACAAATTATAATTTATTCTGTACTTATAGTACATTTTATTTACCTATCCTTGATCCATCTAGTAAAATAATGCTAATAAAAACCTTCTACATTTAAGAAAAGTGAATCAAATATGAACATAAAGTAAAAGGATATTTAAAAAAGTAAATAGAAGCATATAGGTAAGCACAAAAATATAGCGGGGTTCACCTACCGAACCAGGCAAACCAGAGAAAAAATATGGGTCGGCAAGATCGGCCACGGGAATCGAGCCCACGACCTCCCGAATGTGGGTCCCAAACTTTCCTGTTTAAGAGTTTCCGTTTGGCTTGGAACACTATCTAATATCTAATACTAGGTTCTTTATCTCATATATCTGAAATACCTCTCTATACGTACTCTATATTTTCCTGATTCCGTTACCATTCTGTTATACAAATATATGAATTTCAGGTTTTAGATCATGTATTCCACCGCCAATTCCTGCTTCTCATTAAACAAAGCTCAGGCAACGTACTATGTGATGAACAAAGGATAACATGAGAGAGGAAAACAGTCGCTGTTATTTAACCTGTTTTTTTACAGTTTGTGCTAGGAGCTAAACAAAAGGAAAATCAACGTCCACGAAGAATTTAGGGCATGAGCATGTAAGGAAAAACAGGATCCTTCATTCTTCCAGCCACTAAAACAAAAAGTTAGGCTATGTTCGGCGAAGAGAATAGCGGGGTAGTTTCAAGAAGGGAAGGGGTATGTGGAATGTTGGGTATTTGTGAAACCGTGTGCCGTGTAATCCAGGAACGCTCTTGGTGAAGGAAAGCAGGATGCCGTTAGTAATTCAAAACTTAGTGTAACATATACCTGTGAAACGTAACAGTAGCAAAGGGGTGTGTGAAAACGCCCCTGAAGCCCTTATTAGAACGCTAGACGTCTTACCCTGCGTGGCACAGTCGCATTTTAAACGTAAAACGTTTGTATTAGGCAATAAACTTCACTCCGTAACGCTATGTGGCACTGATATGCTTTCCTATAAGAGTAGTTCGATAATAACTTGTCAAAAAGAATATCTCACGTGCTATTTGATAAACAAGATCGTAAACGAAATTTGTAAAAGCATTGAAATATTTCAGAATATATATATATATATATATATATATATATATATATATATATATATATATATATATTCTTAATTCTTAATATACTGCAGTTACATGCCTTTCTCTATGATTTATACCGACACTATAGACAAAAAATCTGATGTGTTGCAATCACATGACTTTCCCTACTCTTGTACTAACCATTCTTACAAACTCTTATTCCTATATCTTCTTTCATGTTAGCTGAGACAAACATTTGTATAAATTATCTTATTGCTTATTTCCTTGTTGGTGCAAAGGGGATGTTTGAATATAGTAGGCTTTGTGCGATAGTCAAGTGTTTGAGATTCTGTTGTCTTTGCACACTTGACATAAAAAAATGAACAGCGATGATCCATTTCACGAAAGTTCTAAGTTTTCCGAAACTCACATACATAACAAGGAATATCTCAGAAATGGTTCACCCTACAAGAAAATGTATTGAGATATAAATTGGGTATTTTAGCAAGATCTAAATTTTTTGTATATAATAATTTGGTCTATCTCTAACGGTTTACCAGTTATGCAAAAGTCGTCCAGAGTAACTACGACTACAGGGGCTATAGCCATAAAATTCAAGATATACATTTCCTTTGTCATCAAAATATCTCAAACATATGACATTTTAATGAAAATCGTTAGAGCCATTTTCAAGAAAATCAACTCTAACCATTAAGTTACTGTGATAACCTGCCAGAATGACACCGAGTTCCCCAACCAATTAGTATTTCACCCGGTAAATAAATAATAATTATCCTCTGAAGGTTATTTAATCCCTGGACGTAAACTATTTACGATATTAAGTCGCCATTGGGGTAATTGTCTCTGATGTGAGACTGCCTTTGTGGTTTACCGGGAGAAATACGATTTGGTTGGATAAAGTTACTAAGAAAATTTCTCCCAGATGATGCAGTCGACATGATGGGAGTCGATTTTTCAGGAGAATAGTGACCTAAATAACTAAAATATATAGGAATGACTCTTAGCCGTGAAAAGAGTGTTTCAAGAGATATTTATTCACTCTTTAAGTAAATACTATACACAAACGTCAAAAGTGGAAAGGTCGTTTTCAGTGCTGGCAAATGTATCTACTATCTGACACAAGGCATAACAGTAGTGATATACTGTATGTTCTAGACCAATTAGCATAAATATCCCATTAATCAAATCCTGTCACGCCCCCCCCTCCCCTCCCCCCCTCCCCCTCCCCCTGCCACTCCACCCCCACATGTGGGAATTTCCAAAAAGTCATCTGTATGTTCTGCCTCAATTAGCATAAATATCCCATTAATCAAATCCTGTCACGCCCCCCCTCCCCCTCCCCCCTCACCCCTCCACCCCCACATGTGGGGAATTTCCAAAAGGTAATAGCGACTCTGCCTCAATTAGCATAATTTCCCCATTCACGCACCACCCCCCTCCCCCCCCCCTTAAGTGACATGGGTATTTCTTTGGACACGTGGGAATTCCGAAAACAGAGAGGGTGGATGGTCTGTCGCGATCAGGATGACAAAGGAAGGATAATTAATGACCCCCGTCCCCCCTGACCCTCCTATTCTAGTGTCTGCATGTGTTTTCGAAAGAAGAACGTGAGGGTAAGAAACCCTACAATGAATGGCCCCTTACAGATCTTGATATATTTATGTGACAGTTGGAAATGTTTCCCTCTGACAGTTTTGAAAAGAACAAGCTACAACTTGCAACGGTGAGCATAGAGGATGACAAAGGAAGGGTAATTAATGACCCCCGTCCCCCCCTGACCCTCCTATTCTAGTGTCTGCATGTGTTTTCGAAAAAAGAACGTGAGGGTAAGAAACCCTACAATGAATGGTCCCTTTCAGATCTTGATATATTTATGTGACAGTTGGAAATGTTCCCCTCCGACAGTTTTGAAAAGAACAAGATTCAACTTGGAACGGCGAGCATAGACATACACATTTTTCCTGTCTGAACAGGCCTAGTGTTTTTCTCTTAACATAACAGCCAAAGATCGCCCACCTGCAGGAAGAAACCTTTTCAATAGCGAAAGAATACTTCTGCATTGACACGAGGACCACCCATGTGGTCCCCCACTGCGAGGGTCCCCTGCCTTCCCTCACAATGACCGTTTGGCGTTGAATGGCTGTCCAACCCCCCCAACACTTCAATGGTTCCCACACAGTGGGGACAAAAGGAAACCTGTAACATAACTCTTAGCAGAAAAACAAACTTGCAGTTCGACATAACGAAACTTTTACTGATCAAAATCTACCCCCCACACACGCATTCTTCCGAAGAAAAACCTATTCTCACTGAAATTTTCGGACCGCACACATCTTTGACTTTGCACTAGTCATTAAGCGGAAGGGTAATGAGGCTTTTACATTCACAAGGCTTTATCGGTCCACTTTTCCTGTGTCATGTTTTCTAGTTTTTTGTTCTTTATTTATCTATTTTGTTTATTTTGGATTCCTTATGGACTTCAATGATGTCCCGCACAATCAACGCAAGCACTATCTCACGATCTTTTACGCTCATAGAGTTCTCTCTACACATGTTTCTTACTGTGACATGATTGTTTGCATTCTGTTAATCCTCATGAAAATACTGGCTTATACTTCCATTTAATTTCAGTATTATTCTATAAATAACGTTATTTTATACTTGCAACATTCATTTTGTGTATAGTATCATGTTCGACGATCAGAGAGGCTGTTTCTCGTTTCTTTCAAGCAAATTTAAGCTTTGACAACATGTTACTTAAGCTGAAAATATTGTCTCGTCTGTTACCCTCACGCAACTTTCTCTACTCTTGCCCTAACAATTAATACAAAATGTTATTTGCACTAACATCTTCGTGTTAGCTGAGATAAACGTTTTCACAAATTATCTCCCTGCTTATTTCCTTTTATGTGCAAGGGGGGATATTAGAGTAAGGAAGGCTTTGTGTACTGATCAAAAGCTACATGCAATTCTACTGAAAAAACATTCCCCAGGGAATTTTTTGGTCCATCCACATCTCTTGACTTCGCATTTGTTTATGTTCCCAAAACTAAACTAAAATCATGGAAATATCTCCAAAAAATCCTACAGGCACACACACATACTCACACGTAAACACACACACACATACACCCCGCACACATGCACACAAATACACATGCACACCTACACACATGAATGCACAACCACACACACATACACACGCACACACAAACAGGCATACATACGTGCAAACACACGCACAAAACCGCATAAGCTTCATTTATAATTTCCTTAAATTAAGGACTTTATGTTAGCCAATGCATCACTTTTCACAAGGATACTCTACTCAGTTTTCTTTGTGAAATATCCGGGGTGTTTAAGAGGACACTTATTTATACATTTATTTTCTTGTTTATAGTATCTTACGAGATTACTATGCTTGTTTAATCAGAAAATTCTTTTGACTTCATTTCTACATAAACACAAATATTAAAAATCTGATGTGTTACACTCACGTGACTTCTACCCTCTTGTACTTCCCATTCTTACAAAATCTTATTCCTATATCTTCTTCGTGTTAGTTGAGATAAACATTTGTACAAATTATCTTATTGCTTATTTCCTTGCAGGTGCAAGGAGAATGTTAGAATACTGCAGGCTTTTCTGCCATAGTCTAATGTTTTAAAGCTTTGAGATTCTGTTGTCTTTGCACACTTAAGATATAAAAAAATGAACAACGATGATCCATTTCACGAAAGTTCTAAGTTTTTCCGAAACTCACACACATAACAAGGAATATCTCCGAAATGATTCACACTACAAGAAAATTTATTCAGTCAAAAAATTGTGTATTTTAGCAAGATCTATATTCTCTATAGTATGATTTGGTCCATCTCTAACGGTTTACCAGTTATGCAAAAGTCGCCCAGAATAAATACGACTACAGGGGCTACACCCAGAAAATTCAAGATATACATTTCATTTATCAAAAAAATATCTCAAACATATGACATTTTAATCAAATCGTTAGAGCAATTTCCAAGAAAGTCAAAATTTTCGAAACATGTTCCATGTCAAGGGTAGTTAAGGGGGGATATTTTCTTTTCAAATTCTTCGCGGCGCATCCTTGAAAGACATTAAACTTAAAAACTGACTTTGGTTTAACCGACTTTTCGTTTTGAGTTATGCTGACCTCAGACTGATACACACACACATGTCTACACACACACACACACACACACACACACACACAAATTTTCAGCAAACACTCACACACACACTTAGACATACACACACGCACACATACACACACACTCACACACCCACCCACACCTACACACATACACACACACTCACACACGCGCAGACACCCACACTTACACACATACACCCATACACATGCACCCAATCACACACAGGCCTACACATACACACACACAAATTTTCAGCAAACACTCGCACACACACTTAGACATACACACACACATACACACTCACACACCCACCCACACTTACACACATACACACACTCACACACACGCAGACACCCACACTTACACACATACACCCATACACATGCACCCAATCACACACAGGCCTACACATACACGCACACACAAATTTTCAGCAAACACTCACACACACACTTAGACATACACACACACACACATACACACACACTCACACACCCACCCACACTTACACACACACTCACACACGCGCAGACACCCACACTTACACACATACACTCATACACATGCATCCAAGCACACACATACACGCACCTTATTGTAAACCTTCTTTTTTGGATTCAGGGGGCCTCGAACATATATTTCCGGTGAAATCTTGACTTCGAATTTTTGGGTGGAGTACGATACTTTCCCTACTGACCAGTAGAGAAAGTAAAAATAGAGGTTGCGACAACTGAGCATAAAAAATGCACAACGCTAATTTCATTTCAATATATGAAACTCCTGATATTTTTCTTTGTTATCAAATGATTAAAAATTGAAGAGACAGAATAATGAAAATTTCATTCATCTTACCCTTGCTATTGAATAAAGTTAGTGAATGAGACCTGATGCTCTGAAAGTATTTATTTTTCTCAAGTAGTAATAGATAAGGGGTTAATAAAATCTCAACAGGAACTTTTTGTCACTAGATGTAAGTTTATTTAATAAGTTTGCCAGTTTATAGCAGGTTTGTATAAAACAATTGTACTATTAAATCTTACAATCCAGAGGCTTTTAAGGGGAGAATATGTTTGGAAACAACTCAAAGAATGAGTGAAAACTGCGTACCAATATTCATTACAAATACAAACCAAAACGGATAAGTGGGGCTTGTAGACAGAATACAAAACGAGCTCTATGGTGTTAAAGGAAATTAAAGGCGCAAAACTCCTTATGTGACTTAATCCCAGGGAATGACTGATGGTAGCATGGAGATGGGAACAATAACAATGATAATGAATAGGAATCCCGCCAGCCTATATTTTAAACATTTTGTTCGGTGTTATTCATCTTTATTTTTTTATTGAAGCATAACATTTCTTGTCATTTCTTACTGAACCTTCAGCATTCAGTTCATTGAATAAGAAAAGAGAATAAAGACATCTTTCAGATGTTCATACATTCATTTTAAATTACATTAAAGGCTGGCTTTGTCACTTTCATTATAAAACAAGCTATTATGTATATCATTTCACAGTATCCAAATATTGGAAAGAAAGCTAACTTCTTAGTTTACCCAATAGAAACAAAGTTCGGCGGGGTGGGGGGGTAGCTGTTTTACTGCGCAGCTGCACAGGTGTGGTGGGGGAAAGCATTCTAACCTATAAAAGGGTACACCGGCCGCAGGAGTGTTTGCAGTTCTAGAGGGCGAAATATCAGTTGGCATTTACACATCACTGCAACAATAACATACATTCCATAATGACAGGTAAGCCCATTTTATTATACTTTAAAGAAACATTTTGGTGTCTTTCTACGAGTGAAAGTCATTAAATAGGAACAAAATACGCAGAAAAAAGTTTTTATATGTTAAATGGCATGTATTTCCTTACAATGGACTTGAAATTATCAGCTCATCATTCATTGCCTTTACACATTGAAAGATTAAGTCAAAGTGGAAATCCGAACTAACGATGAAATTGCCAAATGTAGGAAAACACGATAACTTTTTTTCCCACTATTCATTAAATGTTTTCTTTTGTTGTTATTTTTATTATTATTCTTTTATTCTTTTGTAGGAAACATCGACAGGGCAAATGAATCTAACACGAGCATCAATGGCTCGCCCCCTGGACGTTGCACAACACGACTTGACAAAGTTACAACGCCAGTTAGGCCCAATAAATGCAGTTGTGATAGTTGTAAAAATATTTCATCACTGAAAAGTCTACTGGGGGAAATTCAAGGTAAGAATTATTAAATATTGAAATGCTAGTTTATATTGTTCCCTATTTGTCTCATTGTAGGAATTCCATCGTAAGCAATTTTTGTGTACATTCTGTCTTCCAGCGTTAGCATTACAGCTCCAAACCATATGTTCAATCGAAATATCATATATGATATTTTGTTTTTTCATCATTCATCTGACTTATAATATCCCTTTTAATACTCTCTTCTTCATATCAAAGTGACTTAACTCAAATAATCTGTCTCTAAGCCAAAAACATTTTCTTTTATACCTGAATTAAATATAGTCTTTTATTCAATCTTTAATAAATGTTCACTTGCTGAATATGAATATCCACTTCAAATATTATAACACCATTAATTAATGTTATTGTTTCATCTTACTTCAGGCCCATATGAACCAATGGACCTTTCATTGAATCGCCAGCCTAAGGAGCAGCACACCATGAGACCTTCACAAACAGCTTTACACAGAGAATCAGCGCAAAAGAGGGAATTATACCATAAATCACTTTGCGATTGCAAGATCGCTAATCAAGCTGGGAAGAGCACATCTTCTTCAATATCGCAGAGTAATAAGCAGCCGCATGAAAACACCCACCAGATTACAGATGAACAATTATATCAACAACGCAAGTACAGCTGGGAACCTTCAAATAAAAGATGTCATACTCATACATGGGAGCAATCCAACATCCCGCAGCAAAGAAGTCAACAAAACTTAAAGGAATTGATCGAAAATAAGACAAGGATATATATTCATACCTGTGAAACTATGAAATGTGATACTTTGAAAATTGCCATAGAACTTATTTTATAATTCAATAAGATTTCTTAGAACAGATAACCAGCTCTTATAGAGATACGTTATTGACTTTGGCAGGGACTCTAGGTCATATCTAACGACAGTAACAATCATTCATCATGTAATTCATGCTTAGCCTGCAGAGTCGCAGTTATCAGAAGTAACAGGTATTCTATTTTATTCCAAGGGCGGAACAACAGGGTGATAGACACGCACAGAGAGAGAGAGAGAGAGAGAGAGAGAGAGAGATAGTGAGAGAGAGAGACTGACTGTTACGTGCAGGTGTTTTACCCATATTTATGAATTGTGAATAATATCCACAGGCATCTAGCCTGAAGCAGTATCTACTTATATTGTGAAATCATCAATTTTGTTGAAATGTAAAAACTATTTTGATTCATTTAATAAAATTTATGAAGAGAAATATCAGCGTTATCATTTAACCTGTCGTAACCTATCCTAGCCTAAGCAAGCCTACCCCTATCCAAATTTAGCCTATCTTAACTAGGAATGCATGCAGGAATAACATAATGTATGATATAAATTAACAAAAGAACATAATTACAATCAGATAATTTTATTTAACTTATAAAGATGAATACACTGCCATTAGCATTCAGAAAGCAAGCATACACTATTGAAAGACAATATATATTCATTTCATTTCTTAATCATTCTATGAGGCCAGTCGATTTCAGTTCATTGATAATTCCTTGAATTTCCTTCTGGTGATTCTGTCTGGTCGATTCTTGTGACATGATTAATAATCTTAAACGTTTTTACTAATTCATTTGGATCAAACTAAGGATACTCGAAGCGAAAGGCACCCTTGATGAAGCAGCATCTTGCATGTTATTTGAGACTTGGAGATTATTACTTTCTTCCAATGAAGCCATGTTTCCAGATGTTTTGACAAGGATGCTTAGCGTTGATCTTCAATCTTCATTATTTGATGTTTCATCAATCCCAGATTTTTTCACTCTCTTGCAACGGAAATGAGCCTGATTCAGAATTAGCTATATTGTTCACAGGACCATTAGAAACTTCTTTCTTGCATATTTTATTATGGCATTCAAGCCTACTCGTTGTCCTATTGTTTAAAGTCTGCCCACACTCACAGCATTTGAGGAAACGATCCTTTCCAAGACTAATATATGAAAAAATTAAGTCTTGCATATTTTGAGCAATACAACCTTTTACTGTGATCACTCATAGTGAAATGCAGCTGGAGCTGACAATAACCGTTTTAAGCAAAAGTTAGAGATGCTCGATATTTTATACATTGATTGTTCATATGTCAAATATAAACTCGCAACAATGCAAAACAATTTAGTGTAAGCAGGCACCCTAAGTAACCACAGGTGACCAGATGAGGTGACCATGGGTGACCAAGGGTGACCAAGGGTGACCAGATTAGGTGACCATGGGTGACCACGGGTGACCATGGGTGACCAAGGGTGACCATGGGTGACCACGGGTGACCATGGGTGACCACGGGTGACCATGGGTGACCAGATAAGGTGACCAAGGGTGACCATGGGTGACCAAGGGTGACCAGATTAGGTGACCATGGGTGACCAGATGAGGTGACCACGGGTGACCATGGGTGACCAAGGGTGACCAGATTAGGTGACCATGGGTGACCACGGGTGACCATGGGTGACCAAGGGTGACCATATTAGGTGACCATGGGTGACCACGGGTGACCATGGGTGACCAGATAAGGTGACCAAGGGTGACCATGGGTGACCAAGGGTGACCAGATTAGGTGACCATGGGTGACCAAGGGTGACCAGATTAGGTGACCAAATAGGTGGCCCGTGACCCAAGCATGTATGTGAGCAAAATAAGTGCAAGCTAATGTGAGACTATCAAACATTCAAAATATATAACCTAAACCTAACCTAAGCTAACATAATGTTACCTGAACCTGTTTGCTTGAATCTACACACTGTAACTATTTTTAATTGAGGATTTCATTCTGCTTGCACCATCAAATATAACATTACCTAAGCTGAATTCTTCTATTTCAAACTTTTATTCTTGTAACACATGCACTAAGTCATCCCATCCCATACAAATATTCAATTTCCGTATAACATAGCCTAATCTACTCTTAATGTGTTTCATGTCTCTTAAGACACGATTCAACATTCAGAGAACAATGTCTCAGGTCGATTCTATAGACACAATTAACAAATCATTTCTGGAAAGTAATGTTATTCCACTATTCTTCCATACATCACCCATACAGGTTATTCACACCAATCAGATAAACATATATCCTACCCTCACCTAACTCTAATCTAAATTCAAGCAAACTATTAAGAGAATGCTATTGTATTGTAGATGCTCTGATGAAGTCAATGTGATCATTTCCTCTCATATACAAGTATTCAATACTCTGAACACCAAACCCGGCTTAATATTCTTGATGGCACATAAAATAAATCACAATTAATTATCTTGAGAGCAAGGTGTTTCGATTATCTTCTGGCGTGTTTGATTTTATGTGCTATCAAGAATATTAAGCCAGGTTTGGTGTTCAGAGTATTGAATACTTGTATATGAGAGGAAATGATCACATTGACTTCATCAGAGCATCTACAATACAATAGCATTCTCTTAATAGTTTGCTTGAATTTAGATTAGAGTTAGGTGAGGGTAGGATATATGTTTATCTGATTGGTGTGAATAACCTGTATGGGTGATGTATGGAAGAATAGTGGAATAACATTACTTTCCAGAAATGATTTGTTAATTGTGTCTATAGAATCGACCTGAGACATTGTTCTCTGAATGTTGAATCGTGTCTTAAGAGACATGAAACACATTAAGAGTAGATTAGGCTATGTTATACGGAAATTGAATATTTGTATGGGATGGGATGACTTAGTGCATGTGTTACAAGAATAAAAGTTTGAAATAGAAGAATTCAGCTTAGGTAATGTTATATTTGATGGTGCAAGCAGAATGAAATCCTCAATTAAAAATAGTTACAGTGTGTAGATTCAAGCAAACAGGTTCAGGTAACATTATGTTAGCTTAGGTTAGGTTTAGGTTATATATTTTGAATGTTTGATAGTCTCACATTAGCTTGCACTTATTTTGCTCACATACATGCTTGGGTCACGGGCCACCTATTTGGTCACCTAATCTGGTCACCCTTGGTCACCCATGGTCACCTAATCTGGTCACCCTTGGTCACCCATGGTCACCCTTGGTCACCTTATCTGGTCACCCATGGTCACCCGTGGTCACCCATGGTCACCCGTGGTCACCCATGGTCACCCTTGGTCACCCATGGTCACCCGTGGTCACCCATGGTCACCTAATCTGGTCACCCTTGGTCACCCTTGGTCACCCATGGTCACCTCATCTGGTCACCTGTGGTTACTTAGGGTGCCTGCTTACACTAAATTGTTTTGCATTGTTGCGAGTTTATATTTGACATATGAACAATCAATGTATAAAATATGGAGCATCTCTAACTTTTGCTTAAAACGGTTATTGTCAGCTCCAGCTGCATTTCACTATGAGTGATCACAGTAAAAGGTTGTATTGCTCAAAATATGCAAGACTTAATTTTTTCATATATTAGTCTTGGAAAGGATCGTTTCCTCAAATGCTGTGAGTGTGGGCAGACTTTAAACAATAGGACAACGAGTAGGCTTGAATGCCATAATAAAATATGCAAGAAAGAAGTTTCTAATGGTCCTGTGAACAATATAGCTAATTCTGAATCAGGCTCATTTCCGTTGCAAGAGAGTGAAAAAATCTGGGATTGATGAAACATCAAATAATGAAGATTGAAGATCAACGCTAAGCATCCTTGTCAAAACATCTGGAAACATGGCTTCATTGGAAGAAAGTAATAATCTCCAAGTCTCAAATAACATGCAAGATGCTGCTTCATCAAGGGTGCCTTTCGCCTCGAGTATCCTTAGTTTGATCCAAATGAATTAGTAAAAACGTTTAAGATTATTAATCATGTCACAAGAATCGACCAGACAGAATCACCAGAAGGAAATTCAAGGAATTATCAATGAACTGAAATCGACTGGCCTCATAGAATGATTAAGAAATGAAATGAATATATATTGTCTTTCAATAGTGTATGCTTGCTTTCTGAATGCTAATGGCAGTGTATTCATCTTTATAAGTTAAATAAAATTATCTGATTGTAATTATGTTCTTTTGTTAATTTATATCATACATTATGTTATTCCTGCATGCATTCCTAGTTAAGATAGGCTAAATTTGGATAGGGGTAGGCTTGCTTAGGCTAGGATAGGTTACGACAGGTTAAATGATAACGCTGATATTTCTCTTCATAAATTTTATTAAATGAATCAAAATAGTTTTTACATTTCAACAAAATTGATGATTTCACAATATAAGTAGATACTGCTTCAGGCTAGATGCCTGTGGATATTATTCACAATTCATAAATATGGGTAAAACACCTGCACGTAACAGTCAGTCTCTCTCTCTCACTATCTCTCTCTCTCTCTCTCTCTCTCTCTCTGTGCGTGTCTATCACCCTGTTGTTCCGCCCTTGGAATAAAATAGAATACCTGTTACTTCTGATAACTGCGACTCTGCAGGCTAAGCATGAATTACATGATGAATGATTGTTACTGTCGTTAGATATGACCTAGAGTCCCTGCCAAAGTCAATAACGTATCTCTATAAGAGCTGGTTATCTGTTCTAAGAAATCTTATTGAATTATAAAATAAGTTCTATGGCAATTTTCAAAGTATCACATTTCATAGTTTCACAGGTATGAATATATATCCTTGTCTTATTTTCGATCAATTCCTTTAAGTTTTGTTGACTTCTTTGCTGCGGGATGTTGGATTGCTCCCATGTATGAGTATGACATCTTTTATTTGAAGGTTCCCAGCTGTACTTGCGTTGTTGATATAATTGTTCATCTGTAATCTGGTGGGTGTTTTCATGCGGCTGCTTATTACTCTGCGATATTGAAGAAGATGTGCTCTTCCCAGCTTGATTAGCGATCTTGCAATCGCAAAGTGATTTATGGTATAATTCCCTCTTTTGCGCTGATTCTCTGTGTAAAGCTGTTTGTGAAGGTCTCATGGTGTGCTGCTCCTTAGGCTGGCGATTCAATGAAAGGTCCATTGGTTCATATGGGCCTGAAGTAAGATGAAACAATAACATTAATTAATGGTGTTATAATATTTGAAGTGGATATTCATATTCAGCAAGTGAACATTTATTAAAGATTGAATAAAAGACTATATTTAATTCAGGTATAAAAGAAAATGTTTTTGGCTTAGAGACAGATTATTTGAGTTAAGTCACTTTGATATGAAGAAGAGAGTATTAAAAGGGATATTATAAGTCAGATGAATGATGAAAAAACAAAATATCATATATGATATTTCGATTGAACATATGGTTTGGAGCTGTAATGCTAACGCTGGAAGACAGAATGTACACAAAAATTGCTTACGATGGAATTCCTACAATGAGACAAATAGGGAACAATATAAACTAGCATTTCAATATTTAATAATTCTTACCTTGAATTTCCCCCAGTAGACTTTTCAGTGATGAAATATTTTTACAACTATCACAACTGCATTTATTGGGCCTAACTGGCGTTGTAACTTTGTCAAGTCGTGTTGTGCAACGTCCAGGGGGCGAGCCATTGATGCTCGTGTTAGATTCATTTGCCCTGTCGATGTTTCCTACAAAAGAATAAAAGAATAATAATAAAAATAACAACAAAAGAAAACATTTAATGAATAGTGGGAAAAAAAAGTTATCGTGTTTTCCTACATTTGGCAATTTCATCGTTAGTTCGGATTTCCACTTTGACTTAATCTTTCAATGTGTAAAGGCAATGAATGATGAGCTGATAATTTCAAGTCCATTGTAAGGAAATACATGCCATTTAACATATAAAAACTTTTTTCTGCGTATTTTGTTCCTATTTAATGACTTTCACTCGTAGAAAGACACCAAAATGTTTCTTTAAAGTATAATAAAATGGGCTTACCTGTCATTATGGAATGTATGTTATTGTTGCAGTGATGTGTAAATGCCAACTGATATTTCGCCCTCTAGAACTGCAAACACTCCTGCGGCCGGTGTACCCTTTTATAGGTTAGAATGCTTTCCCCCACCACACCTGTGCAGCTGCGCAGTAAAACAGCTACCCCCCCACCCCGCCGAACTTTGTTTCTATTGGGTAAACTAAGAAGTTAGCTTTCTTTCCAATATTTGGATACTGTGAAATGATATACATAATAGCTTGTTTTATAATGAAAGTGACAAAGCCAGCCTTTAATGTAATTTAAAATGAATGTATGAACATCTGAAAGATGTCTTTATTCTCTTTTCTTATTCAATGAACTGAATGCTGAAGGTTCAGTAAGAAATGACAAGAAATGTTATGCTTCAATAAAAAAATAAAGATGAATAACACCGAACAAAATGTTTAAAATATAGGCTGGCGGGATTCCTATTCATTATCATTGTTATTGTTCCCATCTCCATGCTACCATCAGTCATTCCCTGGGATTAAGTCACATAAGGAGTTTTGCGCCTTTAATTTCCTTTAACACCATAGAGCTCGTTTTGTATTCTGTCTACAAGCCCCACTTATCCGTTTTGGTTTGTATTTGTAATGAATATTGGTACGCAGTTTTCACTCATTCTTTGAGTTGTTTCCAAACATATTCTCCCCTTAAAAGCCTCTGGATTGTAAGATTTAATAGTACAATTGTTTTATACAAACCTGCTATAAACTGGCAAACTTATTAAATAAACTTACATCTAGTGACAAAAAGTTCCTGTTGAGATTTTATTAACCCCTTATCTATTACTACTTGAGAAAAATAAATACTTTCAGAGCATCAGGTCTCATTCACTAACTTTATTCAATAGCAAGGGTAAGATGAATGAAATTTTCATTATTCTGTCTCTTCAATTTTTAATCATTTGATAACAAAGAAAAATATCAGGAGTTTCATATATTGAAATGAAATTAGCGTTGTGCATTTTTTATGCTCAGTTGTCGCAACCTCTATTTTTACTTTCTCTACTGGTCAGTAGGGAAAGTATCGTACTCCACCCAAAAATTCGAAGTCAAGATTTCACCGGAAATATATGTTCGAAGCCCCCTGAATCCAAAAAAGAAGGTTTACAATAAGGTGCGTGTATGTGTGTGCTTGGATGCATGTGTATGAGTGTATGTGTGTAAGTGTGGGTGTCTGCGCGTGTGTGAGTGTGTGTGTAAGTGTGGGTGGGTGTGTGAGTGTGTGTGTATGTGTGTGTGTGTGTATGTCTAAGTGTGTGTGTGAGTGTTTGCTGAAAATTTGTGTGTGCGTGTATGTGTAGGCCTGTGTGTGATTGGGTGCATGTGTATGGGTGTATGTGTGTAAGTGTGGGTGTCTGCGTGTGTGTGAGTGTGTGTATGTGTGTAAGTGTGGGTGGGTGTGTGAGTGTGTATGTGTGTGTGTATGTCTAAGTGTGTGTGCGAGTGTTTGCTGAAAATTTGTGTGTGTGTATGTGTAGGCCTGTGTGTGATTGGGTGCATGTGTATGGGTGTATGTGTGTAAGTGTGGGTGTCTGCGCGTGTGTGAGTGTGTGTGTATGTGTGTAGGTGTGGGTGGGTGTGTGAGTGTGTGTGTATGTGTGCGTGTGTGTATGTCTAAGTGTGTGTGTGAGTGTTTGCTGAAAATTTGTGTGTGTGTGTGTGTGTGTGTGTGTGTGTGTGTGTGTGTGTGTAGACATGTGTGTGTGTGTATCAGTCTGAGGTCAGCATAACTCAAAACGAAAAGTCGGTTAAACCAAAGTCAGTTTTTAAGTTTAATGTCTTTCAAGGATGCGCCGCGAAGAATTTGAAAAGAAAATATCCCCCCTTAACTACCCTTGACATGGAACATGTTTCGAAAATTTTGACTTTCTTGGAAATTGCTCTAACGATTTGATTAAAATGTCATATGTTTGAGATATTTTTTTGATAAATGAAATGTATATCTTGAATTTTCTGGGTGTAGCCCCTGTAGTCGTATTTATTCTGGGCGACTTTTGCATAACTGGTAAACCGTTAGAGATGGACCAAATCATACTATAGAGAATATAGATCTTGCTAAAATACACAATTTTTTGACTGAATAAATTTTCTTGTAGTGTGAATCATTTCGGAGATATTCCTTGTTATGTGTGTGAGTTTCGGAAAAACTTAGAACTTTCGTGAAATGGATCATCGTTGTTCATTTTTTTATATCTTAAGTGTGCAAAGACAACAGAATCTCAAAGCTTTAAAACATTAGACTATGGCAGAAAAGCCTGCAGTATTCTAACATTCTCCTTGCACCTGCAAGGAAATAAGCAATAAGATAATTTGTACAAATGTTTATCTCAACTAACACGAAGAAGATATAGGAATAAGATTTTGTAAGAATGGGAAGTACAAGAGGGTAGAAGTCACGTGAGTGTAACACATCAGATTTTTAATATTTGTGTTTATGTAGAAATGAAGTCAAAAGAATTTTCTGATTAAACAAGCATAGTAATCTCGTAAGATACTATAAACAAGAAAATAAATGTATAAATAAGTGTCCTCTTAAACACCCCGGATATTTCACAAAGAAAACTGAGTAGAGTATCCTTGTGAAAAGTGATGCATTGGCTAACATAAAGTCCTTAATTTAAGGAAATTATAAATGAAGCTTATGCGGTTTTGTGCGTGTGTTTGCACGTATGTATGCCTGTTTGTGTGTGTGTGTGTATGTGTGTGTGGTTGTGCATTCATGTGTGTAGGTGTGCATGTGTATTTGTGTGCATGTGTGCGGGGTGTATGTGTGTGTGTGTTTACGTGTGAGTATGTGTGTGTGCCTGTAGGATTTTTTGGAGATATTTCCATGATTTTAGTTTAGTTTTGGGAACATAAACAAATGCGAAGTCAAGAGATGTGGATGGACCAAAAAATTCCCTGGGGAATGTTTTTTCAGTAGAATTGCATGTAGCTTTTGATCAGTACACAAAGCCTTCCTTACTCTAATATCCCCCCTTGCACATAAAAGGAAATAAGCAGGGAGATAATTTGTGAAAACGTTTATCTCAGCTAACACGAAGATGTTAGTGCAAATAACATTTTGTATTAATTGTTAGGGCAAGAGTAGAGAAAGTTGCGTGAGGGTAACAGACGAGACAATATTTTCAGCTTAAGTAACATGTTGTCAAAGCTTAAATTTGCTTGAAAGAAACGAGAAACAGCCTCTCTGATCGTCGAACATGATACTATACACAAAATGAATGTTGCAAGTATAAAATAACGTTATTTATAGAATAATACTGAAATTAAATGGAAGTATAAGCCAGTATTTTCATGAGGATTAACAGAATGCAAACAATCATGTCACAGTAAGAAACATGTGTAGAGAGAACTCTATGAGCGTAAAAGATCGTGAGATAGTGCTTGCGTTGATTGTGCGGGACATCATTGAAGTCCATAAGGAATCCAAAATAAACAAAATAGATAAATAAAGAACAAAAAACTAGAAAACATGACACAGGAAAAGTGGACCGATAAAGCCTTGTGAATGTAAAAGCCTCATTACCCTTCCGCTTAATGACTAGTGCAAAGTCAAAGATGTGTGCGGTCCGAAAATTTCAGTGAGAATAGGTTTTTCTTCGGAAGAATGCGTGTGTGGGGGGTAGATTTTGATCAGTAAAAGTTTCGTTATGTCGAACTGCAAGTTTGTTTTTCTGCTAAGAGTTATGTTACAGGTTTCCTTTTGTCCCCACTGTGTGGGAACCATTGAAGTGTTGGGGGGGTTGGACAGCCATTCAACGCCAAACGGTCATTGTGAGGGAAGGCAGGGGACCCTCGCAGTGGGGGACCACATGGGTGGTCCTCGTGTCAATGCAGAAGTATTCTTTCGCTATTGAAAAGGTTTCTTCCTGCAGGTGGGCGATCTTTGGCTGTTATGTTAAGAGAAAAACACTAGGCCTGTTCAGACAGGAAAAATGTGTATGTCTATGCTCGCCGTTCCAAGTTGAATCTTGTTCTTTTCAAAACTGTCGGAGGGGAACATTTCCAACTGTCACATAAATATATCAAGATCTGAAAGGGACCATTCATTGTAGGGTTTCTTACCCTCACGTTCTTTTTTCGAAAACACATGCAGACACTAGAATAGGAGGGTCAGGGGGGGACGGGGGTCATTAATTACCCTTCCTTTGTCATCCTCTATGCTCACCGTTGCAAGTTGTAGCTTGTTCTTTTCAAAACTGTCAGAGGGAAACATTTCCAACTGTCACATAAATATATCAAGATCTGTAAGGGGCCATTCATTGTAGGGTTTCTTACCCTCACGTTCTTCTTTCGAAAACACATGCAGACACTAGAATAGGAGGGTCAGGGGGGACGGGGGTCATTAATTATCCTTCCTTTGTCATCCTGATCGCGACAGACCATCCACCCTCTCTGTTTTCGGAATTCCCACGTGTCCAAAGAAATACCCATGTCACTTAAGGGGGGGGGGGAGGGGGGTGGTGCGTGAATGGGGAAATTATGCTAATTGAGCCAAAGGAAACATGTCCCTTATGCCACTTCTTGAGCCAAAGGGAACATGTCACTTATGCCACTTCTTGAGCCAGAAGGAACATATTACTACTACTCATAACTAAAACTGCAAAATTTCAAAAAATATATCATCATTATGTGAAATGAGTGTTAATGATGGCCAAAGGTTATTGCTTATTAAAAGTGATGCATTAGCGAAACTACTAACAGGTTCTGTTCATACAGCGTGTTTATTAGGTCCCAATATTGTGTGTGAATATGTATTATGTGATTTATGTGTTAATCTACATGTATCATGGACATGAATTTGATTAAATGCTGCGTGATTTATATGTTTTATTTAAATTTGTAAGAGGAGAAATCCAAATAGCATTCATTTTTCTTACCTATTGTCTGTTTTTGCATGTAGCTGTAATGATTTTAGTATCTAGCTTCGCGGTTTTAGTGCCCAGTTTGGTTGCCTATTTTTGGATTTTAACGGTATTTTGCCCTGCGAATTTTGAACTTTTTAAGTGCCTAACTTCTGGTCCCTAGTGATAACTCTTGCAGCTGCATTCCTTGATCTTACAATATGCGTGCAAAGAAAGTTGTATGTTAATTTACGATCTATAGAATGCACAAAATGAACTTCATTTTTACCTTCTCTACTGCATATGTATAGTGACCACAACCAGTGTATTGTATGCCATCCAATAATTAAAATACATATGATTCGCCGTCTGTGAACAGCATAACTCAAAAACAAAAAGTGCATAAAATACCAAACTTAGATACGAACTAAGATGTAAAAAAATAATATCCCATTTCAAATACTTAGAATACTGTGAATATTAGTGAAAACGACTATAAGGATTTTAATTAAATTACTATGCTGGTATCTTTAAGACATCTTCATGACAAATGAAATGCATATCTTAAATTTTCTGGGAATGGCCTTTGAAATACTCTTTATTCCGTATGACTTTTGCATTTTGAGTAAACCATTAAAGATAGACAAAATCGTTTTACACTAAAATATAGATTTGGTTAAAACACAATTTATGCCAAATAAATTTTGTTTGTGTGTAGTTATTTGCTTCAGTTGCCCAATACTTATATCTTTCTGAAACGGTAAATCAATCTCTTTTTAGGCCCTGGACATGCAAAGAGTACTGAATGTCAAAGCCGTCACATAGTGACCGGCTCTTAAACCGTTGACTACCGCGTAAGCCTACTGTACTTACTATTTTCATTGTACCTACAAGGAATAATGCAATATGGCCATTTCTAAAAACGTCTATGTCAGGTGTACCAATAAGGAAAAGAGAGGGAGGGTAGCAACTGCTCCCACACCACATCACGGAACAAACCCAGGATGTTGAATTCCAGACTGTACATTCAGCCTCATTACACCGTTGTTTGTCCGTACAAATACATGGCACATTATAATAGTAAATAAAAGTGAGTGCAGATATTTTAAAACACTTAGTTCTATCGAGATAGTCGAAAAATTCCGAGCCGGCTGCGCGGTGTATTGTCTGTCCGCCTCCTTGGCGCTCGTTGCCGTCTGTCGCTGTTTTAGAAAGCCACGGTTGAAACCATACAACAATTTCAAAACCACTTTTAAAGGCTTTACTTACCAATTTTATGAAAAGTGATGCTGCAACTGGCCACCATTGTTGTTCATATCTACAGCTATTTAGGAAACTATCCATCACTCGCCGTAGCTCACTTTAAGAAATGGTGACAATTTCCTGACTTTTGCAAGCGCATTCTTAGTAGTGTATACAATGGTGAAATAGACCCCCATTTAATATTTTTCACGGACGAACCTTGGTTCCCCTTCATGGATATTTGGGTACACAAAATAATCATTTTTGGAACTGTGAGAAACCTAATATTGATCATGTAGTACCTTTTCATGACGAAAAAATTGGGTGTATAGTGCGCCATTAGCGGAGAAAGAGAGCAATTTTTGGGGGGGTCAACGCCAGTGCATAATTGAATATATTTTTACCCCCCCCCCTCCCTTTCCATGAGAATAAATGAAAGAGTATTTCAAGAGAAAATTATTGGTAGAGATTTGTTGGCCCATGGGTCCCTCGACCTAAGTTCCTGCGATTTCTATCTCTGGAGTAACTTACAATATAAAGTGTGCAGGACAAACCAATACAATCTGGAAGAATTTGAACAAAATATCTCACAGGAAATCGCCAGCATTTCTCAACATGAACTACGGCGAGTAATGGATAGTTTCCTAAAGGTGCTAAAAATATAAGGACAACGACGGTGGTCAGTTTCAGCATCTCCTGCTTTCCTGGAGTTGGTAAGTAAAGCCTCTGAAACTAGTTTTAAAATTGTTGTATGGTTTCATTCGCGCCTTTCTATGATAGCGACAGGCGGCAACGAGCGCCGAGGAATAGACAGGCAAAACACCGCGCAGCCGGTTCGGAATTTTTTGACTCTTTCGGTAGATCGACAGCCGGTTCGGAATTTTTTGACACTTCCGGTAGATCGACAGCCGTATTTGCTCATTAGCAATTTATTTAAATCGGGCTTCAAAGTCGAGCAACTTAGCCATAGAACAAAAACTAAATTCATATCTGCTAATGTAGGTCTTGATCTGCTTTTCACATGATTAAGTTTTAAATAATTGCCCATAGGAGTTGTTAACTCGTTTTAATTGCACCGTGTAGCATACCGGTATGGAGGGAGGGATTCAGATGAGTATGGGAGGTGTCTTCTAAGATACAGTTAATGACATGCCTGATCATTATCGATTAACGGAAAATATGTAGACCAGGGCTGGTGAACGTTACTCCATAGGTGTGAAAAGAGGAGTCCGCCCGCTCCACAACAACAGTGGCACGGTTTAATTAGAACCGGTTTTGAGCTTTGTTTTCTCCCGCTTTTACGCTTTTGTGGTCACGAAGAGAGGGGAGGTAGGAGAATGTATTCACATCTACTGCATACTGATGTAGAACAATAAACAGTTTTAGGAATATTTTGTACAAGAGTGAGTAAGAAAGTCGTGTGAGTGCGGATATGGATTGTTTTAGTTATTGCTTTTTATTAATAAATCATTCAGTTTCCTCACAACTTCCATTACAACTCTAATAAGAAAGTAACAAAGCTTTCTATTATTTGACCTCTTGCTCGTAAGCAAATACACGCTGTAATCAAGTCAGCAATGTTCATCATTAGTATAGAGAGTTTCTGATTGGACTATTGTGCACCATCAAGCGTGTCTGATTGGTGGAGACAATTTCGTGTTGAATTACTTGAATAATACGATTCTGATTGGCCTACTGTCTGCCATTACGTACCTTTGATTCACATTCACAACACATTACAGTATTCCCTAACAACTATGGCACGTGCTGCATGGCTTTGTTGCAAAAAGTATTTTCACGTTTATGTTTATAGAAATCTTATCACAAAGGATGGTGCCATGCTAAAGTGTGAGGCTAAAATTTGGGTGGTCCCTGGTATGGTTCCCGTCGTACACTCACTTTGCCAACGGACACTTCGTCGACATCTTTAGGTCAACATATTGTGTGGCTATGGACATTTCTGCAACCGATATTTTTTATCAAAAGGAAAATTTGCAAGAGGACTTTCCGTTAACATATATAAGTTTTCAAAAAACTCACACAAAAATAAAAAATATCTCCGAATTGGTTCACTTTACAAAACATAGTCATTTAGATATAAATTGTGAGTTTTAGCAAGATCTACATTTGTTGTATAGTAAGATTTTCTCTACCTCTTACGGTTTACCAGTTATGTAAAAGTCATCCAGAGTAAACAGGACGACATACGCTATAACCAGAAAATACAAAATATACATTTCATTTGTCATAAAAATATCTTAAATATATATCATTTTAATCAAAATCGTTAGAGCCATTTTTTTTTTCGAAAAATTTTCCCTGTAAACGGTAGTTTGGCTTGGAGGAATTTTCTTCAAAATCTACGTGTCGTATTCCTAAAAGACATTGAACTTAAGTACCAACTTTGGTTTTTGTAATCAATGTTTCGTTTTTTAGTTATGCTGTCCACACACTGACACACACACAGGCACAAGGAGAAACACACACACATGAGGACCTTTTTCTAAAAATGCTTCTTTTGGATTCAGGGTGCCTCAAAACATATATTTCCGGTGAAATCTCCACATCGAATTAGTGGGTGGAATACAATACTTCCCCTACTTACTATACGTAGTAGAGAAAGTAAAAATATAGCTAGGCCGAGAAGAATATGTACAAAACAGTTTTGGTGTATGAAACCGGAACAAGCTTAAATGACTTAAACACTGTTGCTTTTTTGTTAATGATGATGATACAATATTTCAATATTTCATTGATGTTCCACTTTGTGCGTGTTTGTATAACCCAAAGAGGCAAGGGGAAGACCGTAAGGCTATAGTGAGCCCAAGGGAAACCGGGAGCCCTGTTGTTTCTAGATTTAACCTAACATTAGCCTGGTGTGTGTGTCTGTAGGTGTGTGTGTGTGTGTTTGTGTGTGTGTGTGTGTGTGTGTGTGTGTGTGTGTGTGTGTGTGTGTGTGTGTGTACTCTGTTGCTATAATCACATATCACAACACCGTATTTAGCTACCATATACCAACAGAATCCACCCCATCACCGCCACCCCTGGCAGCTAAATTGTTACAAACACTTATCAGATGCACCTTTACTCCAATAGGGTTGACGCACACTGGTCCGTCACGACCGGATGGAATGAAGCAGGAAATTTTTGCGAGAGTCGTATTGATGTTATTTAATGGGCAAACGCAAACTGGCCGGATCGGAAGAGGCACGCTTCCGTTCCACCCGAGAAGGGTCCTGCTACACCACTCTTCCGGAAGTTTCCGCTGGTAGCGTTTGGCCTTCGTAAACGCTCGTTAGATTACGCATGCATTCGACACCCTCAAAATATGTACTTTTTATCGATATCACACGTACACAAATAGAAGTTAGCCACTTTCGACATTGGATGGTGAATAATTAATATTAGCTGTGCAGGATTATAAAGAATTGTATGGTTCTGCAGTTGCCAACCATCACTGCTGAAAAAAAGCTTCTAAGGGTCTTCTCGCAAGTCCCTATGACTACTATATACTACTATACTCATCTCTTTTTCCAATTTATGTTGTGAATCTACTCTTTCTTCCCCTTTTGTCTTATCTCTTCTTCAGTTGCTAACACATCTAATATTACACTATCTCCTACCGAGGAGCTGCAGGTTTTAATGTTGTAGCCATCCATATTTGATGACCAACTGAATTTTCCGGTTGAAATGTACTGAAAAATGAGCGTTTGAGCTTCTGCGGAACACAAACGGCTGCAAATTTCCAAAATTGTTGTGACGGTCCATATATGCGTCGATTCTTACTAAAACAAACACACATTACGCCAAGGATAGATGTGGAAGGAAAAAAAGAGGGGAAGAAGGGGCACTTAGAAAGTGACGAGGTGATAAAGAAGAAGAAGAAGAAAGATCATATGATTGGTTACAGCAATTCGACAGAGATGGCGTCGAGAAACTAGCAATCGACAGAGCAGCAATTTCAAAGTTATGTGGAAATAAACCGAAGATGTGGGGTTTGGCCACATAGAATGGGAGGACAGGGAGATAGGTTTACACATGTGGGTAGGTTGGAATGAGATAAGGGTGGCCAGAAAAAGCCAGCACATAGTGGAAAGATATTAACTGAAATAAGTGTATTTCGAATAATCAACATGTGTTAATACGAGATAGGAAGCCAAAAGAAAGAGAGGAAAATGGTGATCAGTGCCGCGTGAAATGGAAGAGAAAGTGATTAAGTGAAATGTGTTCAGGGTTGGAAGGAAGGAGGGAAGGAAACAAAAGTTTAGTGATGAAGCCAAGTAGGCATTATAATTATTGAAAGTGAAGTGAGGAAAAGAATGTAGAAGTGAAAGAGATAAGAAGAAATTGAATCCGTAAGGTGTAGGAAATTATTAGCAAACGATACTGAAACATAACGGGAAGAGGGGGGAAATTAAATTTTAGATTGGAATGGGGTATTTAAAATAGTAATGAGCTTAGGAAAAGAAAAATATAAAACAATTTTGTGAAAATAAGTGAATTAAAAGAAGAAAGACAGAAGACAGGTTTGAGTAAGGCTGATTTCAGCATTCGAGAACAGGTCGTACAGGTTCTCCTGTACGGTATGTTTATCTGCACAGCACCTATCCGCTTGGTAAGGCTAATAAATTGTAGCTGAATGATAAATAGCACACGTGAAATGTAGAGAAACTCAGAGGACTGTCCATTGAAAGAAGAGCCAAGGAGCTAAATTTCATGGGTGGTCCAAGATGTATATCCTCTAGTATTTAATAAATTTAATTGCATTCATTCTGAATCAAACGATAAATAAGACGATTAGGAAAAATGATTGTCAGGAAATTCAGTGTTGGAAGAATGGATTAGAATTCTGAGAATTTCGCCCTAAAAATTTGAAAATATATGCCAATTCGTATTATAAACAGCAGCGTTGGACCTGACCTCTCCATCTGGTGCCGACGTAGAGTAATACAGTCGTTATCGGCCAGAGAGATTGGTCAGGAGGGGGGGGGGGGGCGATGGGGAGCCGAAAAGGGACAACGTAGACAGTTTCGCTGCATATTCTATCCATTAACTGATCCGGTGGGAACGTGAAACTGCATACGATGTCGCAAACGTAGTTTGAAGGGTCAGAGAGTGAGGAAATGAGATTGAATCGAAGCTACAGGTGCCGTGAGCGACCAACTTAATGGAACTGAGGAGCTACCTTTCCTCAAGTGCGCATAAACAAACGAGTGGTGAACTATATCTACATTTTAATCTCAGATTGACTCATTTTACTTCTGATTTATCTATTGGTATGTACCGTTGAATCTGGTTTGTGCGTATAACAAGGGGAATAGCGAAAATTACTTGTAACTCAGAGTTACTTACAAATAAGACAGATAATCTACCATATCTTTTTTTAAAAAAGCTATACAGTGGGCGTACATACTAACCACAAACATGTGCATGAAGAAAACATTAGTTCGAACTTGGTCCTCCTTTAAAGAAATCAATTCATATGGCTTGTTTCACTTTGCTTACATTAAGTACATGCACTTCATTTTTCACTGCTGACTCTACCTAGAGTGGTAGAAGCAATTCCAAGTCTGAAGCAATTTTGGTTTTGGTTTTGTGGAAATTGATTTCCACCTCTGTTATGAATTTTACTCTCTGATCTATAACATTTCCTTTAATCCGTTCCCATGGCTGATTAATTGAGGACTAAAAGACAAAACCGCTGTTTAACAGTAAACACACATAACGGGCATTTTTATCTTTACTTCTCGTTTGTTGCTACGACTCTACCAGCAAATGTCTTTGTCTTATGTTTCCGCGGCCGAAAAATAAGGGAAATAAGCCTCGAGTTTGTTTTAGGATAGCGTATGCCTTATGTTTATTACAATTACGCAAAACTCAGTTGTATTTCACTGAAATGTAATACGTATAACAGCGAATTACATATACACGAATTACGTATAAATGAGGTTCTATTGACACGTTTTAAAATTATTTTTTGCCAGAACTTACAAAAATAACTGGGTTACGTATAAAGGAGGTTCAACTACATTACTATTTTGAGAATATTCCACTCATGTCATCTCTTGAACGTGGTATCATCTCCTGCTTACGGTTCCGCCGAACTAAACATTTTCTTACGTTTCTGAACATCTGAAATATCCATGCGCAGTAAAATAAGTAAATTAAATAAACAATGTAATCTGCACATTCGTGAATGTCACCCAGCAAACACAGCAGCCGTCTTAATTTACTTTTGAAAATTGTACCTTTAACAGCTGTAATTTTAAATAGAACAGATCTAGCTTTAGTGAATAGCCTTCTAACACAAATTGGTCCATTTATATTCATCAGATGTCTAATTCCTCATTACCCTGGGTTAAATGCTTTAAGTTGTACACTTCCTTTAATACCTCATAATACATCTAAATGCTAAAAATATTGTTGTTATTCTCATAGTCTACTGCCTTAGTTGTACTGCCAAATGTGAAAATACATCTTGATTAAAGTCTGAATGTTATAGTGTGTATAAATGTATACAATAAATGCAGGAACACGTTTCAGATAGCACATGCACAAACATTATTTTTATGTTCAATTACTTTGCCAGTAGATAAAAGATCAGTGAACTGTCAACGGACTTTTAATTCTTTTAATTTTATGGAGAGATCATAAGAACCGACGGTGATGGTGCAAAACGGATATGTAATCCATTCTTGTGTATTAGGCATTTCTCAATTTCTATAAGGAACTTTAAAAATTGCAACCTGAGATTTTGTAGGTGGAATTTGATTATTTCCAAAAGTCCATCATCAATAGCAGCTTTATCGTCCAATGTCGCAATACAGCTGTAAAACTTGCAATGCTCCGTCTATTAATTTAATTAATCCAAAATAAATATTTTACTACTTTTCTTTATTTGTGGTTATTCGGGAAACATGCTGACTATATGCGTATTTTAAATTTTCCGTACCCCTAAGAAGTCTTTGCGTACCCCAGGCTGAATATGTCTACTCTAAATAAATACCATTGGAGGCTTAGTTATATGGATCGCACTGTATTACGAGGTATTAAAGGAAGTGCAAATGTTAAAGGCGTGTGAAGGTAGGACGTACCGAAAAATCTAGCGTACTTGCTCCTACAATCAGCGATGCCAAGTATCTTACGCACCTGAACTAAGAACATTGTTTGCATTAATTACCCTCGGATAAACACTTCAAAATGATAGTTGTCAATCTTATAACTAGACAGAAAATTAGTTTCAGGTGACAGCTGTAAAAATTTCTGTTTCTAAGTTATGAGCGTTAAAAATTCAAATTTTCCTTGGTGACAAAGGTTATCTCGAATATACATACGGAGTGCAGTAAAAACCCAGGCAGTTTGAAAAGAGACAAGCTGATGTTTGGTTCATTTTCAGAGTAATAGTGTGGTAGTTTATTATTAGAGTCACGTTTCAAACTGGAACTGAAATATTTATATTGATAGACAGAAATTATCTTATAGCTCATTTTCTTGTTGGTACAAAAGGAATACAGTAGACTTTCAACGATAGCCAAATATTTTAATATAGACCCCGGTGAAACATATAAACGCCCCAGACTTGTATTGACAAATCCCTGACCGATTAAAATCGGCCCAAAACCACGATTAAAAAAAAAAAAAAAAAAACAAACAAACAACAACATTCATTCACCATTCATTATAACCCCATCATAATAAAAAACCCCACCATCTAACCACCATCTTTCTACCACAAAAATCTCTGTACCAGTAAGGGTTTATAACCCGGAATGGAAATAGTCAAGGGCGCCTCCCATAGGGAGGATAACCCCTTAACGACCCCCCTAACGAGGACAAATATTTTAAAGTTTTGAAATTCTGCTCTCTTTGCACGGCTAAGATATAAAAATGAATAACGATCTTTCATTTGTGGAAAGCATAAGTACTACAAAACTCACACAAATAACAAGGAATATCCCCGAATGGTTCACTCCACAAAAAAAAAAAAAAAAAAAAAAAAAAAAAAAAAAAAAAAAAAAAAAAAAATTGTGCATAAATTGTATGTTCTAACGAAACCTACATTTTGCATATTTGCTATGGTCAATCTCTTACGGTTTACCAGTTATGCAACAATCATCAAGAGTAAACAGGACTACGAGGGCTAGAGCCAGAAAATTCTAAACAAACATTTCATTCACCGTGAAGATATCTTAAACATACGGCATTTTAATCAAAATTGTTAGTCATTTTCGAGAAACTCAAAATTTTCGAAACATTTTCCGTGTAAAGGGTAGTTTAGGGTGAAAGAATTCCCTTAAAAATCTTCATATGGCATCCTTGATAGATATAAAACTTAAATACCAACTTTGGTTTTGAACCGACTTTTTGTTTTTGAATTATGCTGTCCACAGAGCGACTAACAGACTGACACACAGACACATAGACAAAAACACACACGTGGACCTTTTTCTAAAAATGCTGTTCTTTTTTTGATTCAGGGGGCCTCAAAACATAATTTCCGGTGAAATTTCAATATCGTATTTTAGTCACTTATTATATGTAGTAATGAAAGTAAAAGATCTAACGTGTTGCACTCACATGACTTTCTCTACTCTTGTACTAACGATTCTTACAAACTCATTCCTATACCTTCATCATGTTAGTTGAGATAAGCATTTGTGCAAATTATCTTAAGATTACTTATTTCCTTGTAGGTGCAATGGAATATTAGGGCTTTGATCGATAGTCAAATCTTTTAAAGCTTTGAGATCCCGTTCTCTTTGCACACGTAACATATAAAAAAATGAACAACGATGTCCCATTCAGGAACGTGTGAGGAACGTTTCAAGTATTATTGTTGTTTAACGACAATTTCGTCCAAGTTTTCCAAAACTGATACAAATAACAAGGAATATCTCCAAAATGGTTGACTACAAAAACAAAAAAAAATTATTTGTACATAAATTGTGTGTTTTAGCGAGATCTAAATTTGTTGTACAGTAAGATTTTGTCTTCCTCTTACGGTTTACGAGTTATTCAAAGGTCATCCAGAGTAAACAGGACTACATCGGCTATAGCCAGAAAATTTAAATTATACATTTCATTTGTCATACAAATACCCTAAACATGTGTCATTTTTATGAAATTGATAGTCATTTTCTATAAAATCAAAATTTTTGAAAACATTTCCATGTAAAGGGTAGTTTAGGGTGAGGCTATTTTCTTCAAAATCTGTGTGTTGCATCCTTAAAGGACATTAAACTTAAATACCAACTTTGGTTTTCCGCCGAATTTTCGTTTTTGAGCTATGCTGTCCACATACTGAGACACAGGCGCGCGCGCGGACCTTTTTCCAAAATGCTTTGTTTTGGATTCAGGGGGCCTCAAAACATATTTCCAGTTAAATCTCGACATAGAATTTTTGGGCGGAATACAATACTTCTGCTCACTAGTAGAGAAAGTAAAAAGGTAAGTCTAGTGAATGCACTGGAAGACTTCTAAATTCCTTTCCGTTTTACAATAACCTAATTTTCTTATAAAGCACACTTAAAATTCACGTATCCGTTTGCCCTTTTTATTTCTAGCTAGTTTAATATTCTATTCGAATAGCACTTTTATGAGATGTTTTTATTACCTAGGGTTCCAGATGGCTCCTGGTTCGTTGGCATGGATACCCATTTTAATTCCCAAGAGGAAACGCAAAAGTGTTTTCAACTTTATTTTTGCACCATATCGTCCTGCATGGCATTTAAAGGAATATCGAATGAGTGCTTTGGGGCAATAGCTGGCGGAAGAATGCCTCGAAGGAGCGGTTTAAAAGTGTTGTGTGCCACAAGCTATGCTCGTGGAGGATTCAGGCTTCACTTTTACCTCATTGTTAGCCTAGGCTGCGGTTTCTTCCAGGCTGAGCACCTGTACAAAAGCATCAAATGTTAGAAAACAACCAGAATGTATAGCAGTTCACTAGTATACTAATAGACTTTCAATTCTTCTTCTTCTTCTTTCTCTTCCTCTTCTTCTTCCTCTTCTTCTTCTTCTTCTTCAATATGACTTAGCCCATTTAGCCTGATCCGTTCCAATGTCTTGTTCCTAGCACCTTTTTCTCGGTCGTCCTATGTTCCTTTGTCCTTGTAGTTTATAGTTACTGGAAATTTTGGGAATTTTATTGTCTTCCTTTCTATTTAAGTGCTGTTTCCAAGCGGTTCTGTATTCTGTTATTATTTTTATTATTTTGTTTAATTCTTCTACTTTTAACTGTCGTACTTGATCGTATTCAATTCCCTCTTTTTTTTTTTTTTTTGTTTTTTTGTTTTTTTGTTTTGTTTTTATAGCTATAGCTATAAGCAATTTCATTTTTGCTGTTTGTAATGTTACGTTATACCATAATTATCCATGTTCCTGAGCCGTATGTTGAAATTGGGACCGCCATTGTTTTATATAGTTCTATAATGGGATAGTTCCTTGCTTTATTCTTTAACATTCTTTTTATATACATATTATGTAACTGAATTTATTTTCTTTCAAGATACATTTTTGTTCTGCGTGTTGTTTAACATCTGAGGAAATTAAATTTTAATATTTTTTCAATTATGTTATTTTCTGGATTGATGCCTTTAAATGCCATTGATTTTCTTTTACTTAATGATATTCCTGACTTATATGCCTTATTTTTCAATTCTTACTTTTGGTTTTATCCTTAGCACGGCAGTAGCACTGCTGTTTACCAAGCGGGAGACGCCGCTTCGATTCTCGATACCGGAATTGTGATTTCTACTACCTGGTCCGGGGCGCACTCAGCCTCGTTATGTCCATGAGGAGCCAATTGAGGATCTACCTGATTGAAAAGTATGTTCTTTGCACAGTATGCATTACGGAGACGAGCGAGATGGCTTCGCGGTAACGTGTGAGGCTCTCATTCGGTAGGGCCTGGGTTCGATTCCTGCGGCCTGCGTTGCGAGGGTGACATCTCTCTATGGATGTGATTACCCTGTCAAAAAGGTTCTCGGCAGGAGGCGGGGTTGCTGTAGTCTGCCCGGGGGTGGCCACTAGTAGAAATCAGCGGCTACGGGCGCGAACCTCGCGTCAAGGTGAAGAACTACCTGTATTTGTAGGGTCCCGTCTCTGTGGTGCGGTGGTAGCATGTCCGCCTCACATTCAAGAGGCTCTTAGTTTGAATCTTGCTCGGTTAACTATTTTCCAGAGGTTTTCCCTTATCCTGAGAAGACTGAATGTCGGGTAACTTTCAACTCTATGGACCTCGGGCTCGTTTGAGCATCATTCCTTTAATTTCATTCATTCATGGTCGATGTAACACTACGTTGGAGGACGTCAAAAATGTCCATATGTGACTGCCCTTGGATACCAACTCATTCTTCCGCCCGAGATCTGACGCATCTATAAAATCCCAGGGATAAATGCGGAATCTCCTCCAGTATATAATCATTCGATCAGTCTATTAGTATGTGCTGCGACGATTTTCAAAAAAATTACCCCAAAGAACTATCCTTTATATAGAATGCTTTTAAAAATATTTATTTTCTTTAACAATGTCTCTAATAGTGTTGATTAAAGCATACCTTTAGGATATTTCGTAAAAAATAAAAGTTTATATTTAATTCCGATGAGGTAAATAAATTCCATACCTACGTCCTTCACCCAAGGAATTATAGTTTCAAAATATATAAATTGCGCAGTCGATATTTCTGTTTACTCAAAAGATCAATAATGTCATTATAAAGTTTATTTCGACTTAATTAAACATTTACAAGAATATTATTCTCATAATATTTTTTAGGTATAATGTTCGTTTTTCTAATTCAAGTTGGCGGCACTGATGCTAAAAAGGAACAAGTGACCATCATAACCATGCTGAGCAGCACGGATGCGGCGTAGTTAAAAAGAATCTAATACGTGCGTCACTAGATACGTTTAGAGTCAACAAAATATGAAGTCACAGAAACCTTTTATCTGTTCCAGTTTCTCAAACTAGTGTACTTATACGCAGCGTTCCATCTTCCGAAACCGCTTCTGGGGGCATCCACATCACTCAGAGGCACTCCAGATAGCTTCTCTTGGTATGCAGAAACTGCTTCTTCAGGGCTATAAAATCGGTGATCACGAAGGCGGTTCATCACCATAGGGAACAGCAAGAAATTATATAGTGCCAGATCCGCACTATAAGGTGGATGAGTCAATAGTTTTGTCTCAGTTCCTTGCACAAACTCCATTAGTGATGTGAACTGATGCATTGTTATGATGCAACATTGTGCCCCTGATACCAATGTGTTCATGAAGGATGGTTGGTCTCGGCGAACGAACCCCTAATACTAATTCAATGTTAGTCTTGCAAGTTAGTCTTGGATCTTCCCTAATGTTGCTTCCACAGCAGCGAGGTTTTCCACAGTCATTACTGTTGCTGGTCTGTCACTCTTCTCTTCAAATTTAAGAGATCGCCGCCCCTTTTAAATTCTGAAAACCATCGAAACACAGACACACGACGGAGAGTAGTCCCACTCAGGTGACTCGTTTGATTTAAGCCACATTTAAAGTAGTATAAAATCTTCTTTCCATGATCACCCTCCCCTTATTTAGGACTTACACCCCCTAAAATAATTGCACGAAAATGCTTTTTCTGAATCTTCATTGCACTTAAAAAAAAGTTCACACTTTCCAGACTTTAAACATAAACTTAGCATAAATGAATGACACAACAATGGTCTGTCTGCTACCATTTGTATTCCCAATGGCTATTCTGACAAAACAACAATGCTTTCCCCAGGGGTGGACAATTTCCGTTTCTCGACACATATCTAGTGACCGTCATAAATAATCTATAATTTCTCTACAAATATTGATAATTGTATAAAAAATAGTATATTACCTGTTCAAAGAAATCTTACTAGGATAGCATTTATTGTTAACTCTTGTAGCACACACCTTTATTCTGGGCATAGATAGGAAATAACATCTGTAGGTTTGGATGCTCTGCCGCCCCTTTGAACCTAGTCATACCTTATGACATTGGAAAGTGGACGAGCGAGTAAAAATGTGATTCCCTCAAAATTCAGTAAAACATCCCGAAGCGTTGCCTGTGCTATAGCTGACTCTGATAGCCAGAGTAGCTCCATGACTTTTTCATGCCTGAGCATTCGACCGTTTCCAACGCTGTTTGCTGGTGACTCTAATGTAAATGGCATCGCCAGCATGTGTAGTACGATAAAGCTAAGAATAGAGGGAAGAGGAAGGAGAAAGGATAACACTCACTTTTTTCCATTGCCCAGCTCCTCCTCTCTCGATTCAGCGAAACTTCCCAAATCCCTCGTAAGTATTCATCAATATGGATGGATTCTTGCTGCCAGCCAGCAAAGGAAGAAGTTGGTTCACGGTTGTGTAGCTTTTCAAACTCTTTACATTCGCGTCCAACATCACCATACACTTTACAGTTTTAAATATATGTTGATGCAATACAGAAAATATTTTATGCACACATTCACACGATTTTCTCTACACAGTACTGCTTAATTCGTAACTTTGTTACATCAGTTACAGCAAAAATCTCAAGAATAGTATAAAACATGCTTCTTAAGGAACACTGAGAGTAAAATTGTTAAAAGTTTTAACAAGAGTGGGAAATGTGAGAAATATGTGGACATGCAGAAACATGGCTACTACCAGGTGACCCACTCCATCCGGCATCGGCGTAAGTAGACAAGCCTTCGTGCGTTAAAACAGTAGCAGAAGTCCGAAGCACAATTCTAGTCCTAGACAGAACAGTAGCGTGTTCTGCCTCTCAGCAAAGACGTGAGGTGAGAGGCAGTTGAACTAGCGAGTGTAGTCCGTAATAATAGACAATAACAGTATCAACAACCTAAAAGGTCCCACTTTACATACAGGATCTTCATTTTCCAGGATATAAACGCAATCCTGTTTACGGATTTGAGATTGTAAACTGCAAACATGACGGCACGTTGTTTCATTGGCATTTGTGCGGTTTTATTAATGTTATTGTTGTATTGTATTATTATTATTTATTGCTTTTATTTTATATAATATAAATATATTGTTATATAATTATTATTAAATAATTATATATTATTTATATAATTATTTATATTACTATATTATTTATGTTATATAATTATGTTATTCTACTATTACGAGTATCATTTGTTATTATTATTTAAAAAACTGCTCAGTCTGTCCTATTTATACTGGAGCCGGCGTGATGTAACTTCCTTTGAGTACTTTCCATTGTACGTGTGCTTCATTCAACAAAGAAGTAGCCAGAAGCTTCTGGTGTAATCGCTGTTTGTTCACACACACACACACACACACACACATACACACACATACACATATACACACACACAGTCGCTAGTTATCTTGTAGCCTCGGACCTCCTCCACGCCTCGCCGTCCTTATTACAGTCATGCATACACAAAACCACTTGTACCCAAGGTCATCCGGCCTCCTCTTGCCCGCATATTGTTGAACGACCCAATGTCACATTATTATTTAAATGAGTATCGTAATTATTAGTTTTATTGTAATTAGTTTTACTATTATTATCATTATTGTTTCAATATTAGTGTTTATAATGCTAGATAAGGAAAGAAAAGATTCGAGACTTCCCATTTATTGCCTCACAGGTGCTCCCAGAGATTTGGAATACAATTCTTAATAGACCTTCGCTGCGTTTCCTGTGAATGAACACAACATTCTATAGACTTACTTAGGCTTTCACGGTTGGCGTTAATCCAACAGAAAGTAGTTTTCGAGCTTGTAGGTCGTGATCCAGTCGATGAATAAATATTTGACATTTCGCCCAAGACTGCGTCTCTGAAGATGCTCAACGCAGTCTTGGGTGAAACGTCAGATATTTATTCATCGACTGGATCACGACCTACAAGCCCTAAAACTAATTTCTATTTGATTCCACAGACTCTTGTGTCGAAACGAAAACACGCCAAGCAACAAGGGAAGAAGTAGTGGTACTCAATGAAGCATGCAGCATTAACTGAGCTGTGAATGAAGCTGATGTAACCGTCGCACTAAATGACGTTTCTGCGCTAACCTGGTTTGGTGACGCACACTCCGCCATTACAGTTACCTACTCCGATGAGCAAAATCTGTAAATTCACCAGAAACAAATCAGAATTTAAGACGCGGAATAACAGTGCGTCTGGAAATATTTGCTTCTTTTAATCTGCTATTTTGTGTTTCGCAAGTCAAACTCGGGCCACGAAGGTACAGCAGTAGTATTGAAGAAAGCACCAGTGAAGTGTGGAACTATCTTAAAGTAGACAATACTTAATAGTAATAACAGGGCAAGGTGCAAAATATGCAGAAAAATATTTTTGCGTGGTGGTAAGTCACACATACAACAAATATAAAGATATGTGTTGCATTCATACACTGAGTGAAGTTCACAGAGCCTCTACTAAAAAGCAATGCACCGTTACCTCTTAGTGCTAGAATATCAAACCGGACTTGTGAAAATGATGAGCAAAATCAAATTTGGTTACATGCGTTAAAGTCTATATAGAAAACTACTAATAAGAGTGGTATCTAGTATGGAGAAATGGTGGTATTGCTGCATCATCACAAGGGAATACGCGTATTGTAGCTCTTTTATATCGTAAAAATGTTATAAATGTATATATTATTGCAGTGCCCTTTTTACTTTAAAAAGCAAAATACATAAAAATGCTGTCAAATGTAGCCCTGTTACATTCCACACATACTATAACGCCGTTTATTTCATGTGAGACCTCCCCATCTTTTATCAAGGCAGTTTGGACTGCAGTCATTGCGAATCGAACCCATAACATTGGGCTTTGAAATTGAAGTCCGTTTCATCTTACTTCAATCACTTCCATTAAGGTGCCTGTTATATAAATATGTTTAGGATTAGAGGAACAATGATATATGTAGCAAAGGGGATTGCGCTACTAATATTATGCCTGTTATAAATATTGATTTCTGTGTGAACAAACAGAGGCAAAATTTACATATAATTTGTTTAAACAAAGTTCTCAAAGTTGTAAACAAAGTTGTAAAATGTGTTATACCTGCTTCAAAAAATTTGATGTGTTGCACTCACATGACTTTCTCTACTCTTGTACTAACCATTCTTACAAACTCCTATTCCTATATCTTCTTCGTATTAGTTGAGATAAACATTTGCAGAAATTATCTTATTGCTTATTTACTTGTAGGTGCAAGAGGAATATGGGAATACAGTAAGCTTTGAGCGATAGTCAAATCCTTTAAACCTTTCAAATTCCGTTCTCTGTGCACGGCTAACATATAAAAATTAATAACGATGTTCCATTTGAGCTTTCCAAAACTCACACAAATAACAAGGAGTATCTCCGAAAAGCTTCACCCCCCCCCCCAAAAAAAGGAGTTTGGATATAAATCGCGTGTTTTAGCAAGTTCTACATTTTGTGTAAAATAAGATTTGGTCTATCTCTCACGGTTTACGAGTTATGCAACAGTGATTCAGAGTAAATAGGTCTACATAGGCTACAGCCAGAAAATTTAAAATATATAGTTCATTTTTCATATAAATATGGCATTTTAATTTAAATTGTTAGAGCCATTTTGGAGAAAATAACAATTTTCGGAAATTTTTCCATGTAAAGAGTAGCTTAGGGTGGGGTAAAATATCTTCAAAATCTTTGTGTCGCATTCCTCAAGGACATTAAACTTAAGTATCCCTTTGTTTTTTAACTTTACTCACTTTTCGTTTTTGAATTATGCTGCCCCCAGACTGACACTGACACACATACACACATACGCGCGCGGACCTTTTTCTAAAAATACCTTTTTTTATACAGGGGCCTCAAAACATATATTTCCCATAAAATCTCGACATCGCATTTTTTGGGTGAAATACAATACTTCCTCTCCTTGTTATACGTAGCAGAGAAATTAACATAACTATGATTCAGTGCAGTAAGATAATTTCTGCAAATTTTTATCTCGACTAACATTAAGTAGATAGAGCAATAAACGTTTGTAAGAATAATAAAATTAGTACAAGAATAGAGAAAGTAATGTGAGTGCAACAGAGCAGCTTTCTTAGTGATCCTTTTCAAGCTAGAGCTATTATATTACCCAGCTGATATATTTTCTTAATGATTATTGCAACCGAATTTCACTAGATGCATCCCTGTTTACATAAATTCTTACTATTCTACAGAACACTTTCTTATGCTGATTGCACATGCAAGTATGAAAACGTAGATTAAGAATCGACTGTGGTATAATTTTATGTGTATTGCAGAGCGTATGTGAAACATTTGGTACAAAGATAATTTATTAAAATGATTCGTTCATGTGATAATCTGCGGTATACGTCAATCAACGTCACATGTGTGCATGAT
Organism: Tenodera sinensis; assembly: GCA_030765045.1. Classification (NCBI taxonomy): domain Eukaryota; kingdom Metazoa; phylum Arthropoda; class Insecta; order Mantodea; family Mantidae; genus Tenodera; species Tenodera sinensis. Next base: position 53,560,171 of record CM060971.1, on the reverse strand, counting down.
GTGGCTTTGGTGATTAATTAGGCCCGCATTCTAGCAAAAAATACGTCAACCGCAGGCAAAATTCCCTTAACTGATGTTTCATACATTTAAAGCCACCTTCAATGTAAACTATGAGCTGAATGTTTGAATTACTTTTATACGTATTTCATTGCAATTAACAAAAAATAAAAACCCATGATTTTTGGTCATTATCTGCTATTGTAAGTATTTGCGTTTGTTACTTCTTCCATAATGAAACACACATAGCATTTCTAGAATATGAGAAAGCTTTTGACAGAGTAAATAGGAATATTGTGCTAAAAATTATAATGGATTATAAAATTCCTAACTACTTCAAGCATTAATAGAGACATATTATGAAAACGTAATAGCAATAGAAATTGAAGATATAATAAGCGAATGGAAACCAATTGCAAGAGGAGTACGACAAGATTGTACAGTTTCAGCATTGCTCTTTAATACAAACTAATGAAATTACAAAACAAATGGAAAGCCAGCTTTGATCATGGAATACAAATTAATCGATATACAACATTAAGTACATTCTGGTAACAGCATGTGAGGGTGATATAAAGAAATCATTCAAGACCTTCAATGATACACTTACGAATTTTGAAATTAACATCTCTACACATGAAACTAAATTTATTGAATTCAAAGGTGAATATCCCATCCGTAGTAAAATAGCAATAAATAATGTAATTTAGAACAAGTGAATATCTACAATTATTTAGGTTGTACTTTGTCTTATGGAGATTTAAGGGATATCGTAGAAAAAGCATCAAAATTTATGAGTGACAGGATTTATAAATAATACATTTAAACCTTCAATAGAGCAAAAAACATAGAAATGTTCTGGCTAAACCTAACATTTCTATATGGAAGCGAAACATGCACTCTTAAACAGCAAACTTTAAAAACAATTTAAGCTGTAGAAATATACTTTATGAGTAAAACTGCATAATTTATGTCATGGGATAGAAAAGAAAGTGCTGAGATGTTAAACCCATTATAACTTACTCCTATGTTGCAACATATACAAAATTATAGAGAAAAATGGATAGAACATGTTAATAGAACGGGAAGGTCTCTATTACCTAGACAAATTTTTAATTTTAATTTTAATATTTAAGGTTGCCCAAGTTTGATGTCATCTCGAAGTCTTTAGGTCTTCCGCCCCCAAATGCCGCCCTCCACCGCACCCCATGGACAATGAGGGAGTGAAGGAGTTCCTGTGCACATATCATCCCTGCCAAGCTACACCTAACATCTTCACTGATACTTGTGACCCTAAATGAACCAACGGGATAAAGGACGAATAAAATTATTAATGTTCAGTGCAATTCGATGTAGCTTCCATTTGTTCAGCTTAGAGCTGTTACTGAGTGTAAGCATGTGGCCGTTCAGAAGGCCATATCTTGAGATTACGAAGATTTACACATTAAACATCTCTATCACAGAATCAAATCATTTGGATTTATGATAGTCTGTAACAACTACAGAAGTTTCTTTAAAACTAGGCACCCCTCGTATATCTCCAATATGTTCGTGGCTAGCCAAGGGTTTTTGCTGCAGCTTCCTTTAACTGCTTATGCCACAGGTTAAAGCAGGCACGGAGAAGAGAGCTGACAGGAATGTAATCGAGTATTTAGCCTCCGCACCTTTACCCATCACCAAATGCAAGCCACCTGAATTTTCCGAGTGTTCGTTTACGTAAACACAGATCTTTACAAACAAGATAAGTTTCAAGGCGTGTAGCGGTGGAACCGGATGGGAATATGATATATTGGTTTTGTGATTACGTGATGGTTACCATCATCCACGTCTCATTGGATGGAAACAAGAAAATGGCATTTAAGTTTAACATCTCTTAACGTTGCGACATTAAGATTTTGAAGAAAATTCCTCCACCCTAAACTATCCTTTACATGACATATTTTTCGACAATTTTGATTTTCTCGAAAATGGCTCTAACGATTTTCATTAAATGCCACACAATTAAGACAAATGAAATGTATATTCTGAATTTTCTGGCTATATCTCAGGTAGTCCTGTTTATTCGTGATAACTTTTGTATAACTGATAAACCGTAAGAGTTAGACCAGGTCTTACCACACAAAAAATGTAGATTTGTTAAAACACCCAATTTATGTGCAAATTATTTTTTTAAGGAATAAACCATTTCGAAGATATTCCTTGTTGTTTGTGAGAGTTTTGGCAAACTTAAACTTTCGTCAAATTGAACATCGTTATTCATTTTTTTATATGTTAGCCGTGCAAAGAGAACGGAATTTGAAATCTTTAAAAGATTTGACTATCGCTCAAAGCCTGCTGTATTCCCATATTACCTTTGCATCTACTAGGAAATAAGCAATAAGATAATTTCTGCAAATGTTTATTTCAACTAACACGAAAAGGATATAGGTATAAGGGTTAGTAAGAATGATTAGTACAAGAATGGAGAAAGTCATGTGAGTGCAACACAGTAGATTTTTCAAAATGTACCTGCATTTCAATAGATTTCTACGAATCTATGAAAGGGAAACATGTAATAAACATTTACTCATAGAGGTCTTATTTCTTGTTTATAGAATGACACCTATGTTCATTTTATACGATGTAGGCCGGAATTTCACTTTTTAAAAAGTAAAGAATTTTGAAATGTGTGAATTCCTAGTTGCTTTTAGACTCTTTAACATTGTAAGAGCGTGCACTTCCTATTTTGTTCTCATAGCTGTGTCTCTTTGAGACAAGTTATTGATTGGTGGTGGTCAGAAATTGTGCAATTAATAGTTTCGGTGTGACAGTGATAGTTACACCCTTATCTCATTGTAGTAATCATGTAAGCTAGTACTACAGACCACATGGCGACACCGTACCAGAGAGGTTAGACCACTAGGTTCCCATTTAGGTGACCAAGGCTCAATTCTGGTAAGCGTAAGGGGATTTGTGGCGACGAACTTGGCTACCATCCTTCTCCTCTACGTTGTCACCATACAGCTCTCATCCTATATTCAACACACGACAGTGACATGGAGATTTCTATGTCCTTATCTTCTCCTATTTACAGTATTTTAGTTTAAGCATATAGTCAAGTATAAGTACTCAGGATGTTTTAATTGTATATACAATATACAAATATAATGTGTTTGGCCCACATGAGTCTCCAACTCTTCTTCAAACAGCTTTTTATTAACTTTGTTCTCTCTCGGCTATGCAAAGAGAATTGACTTTCAAGGCTATCACATAGTAACTCGCTTTTAAAGAAATATGTAGTTAAAATTCGTTTATCCTTATAAACAAGAATCGGAAAGCTGGCCCCTAGCTCAGTCGATAGAGTAGCTGCCTACTGAGCAAGGGGTTCCTGGTTCGGAACCCGCCTGGAAGGTGCGAATTCTTCTTCCACTAGGATTATTCCTTATCCACTCTAGAATCTGAAAGTATGAACGGTAGTGTGAATGTATGTACTAACTTAATGGAATAAATTAAGGAAAATCTAAAGTAGTAGAAGTTAAACTACCGCTAAGCGAGTGAACACCATTGCTGTTGAGCAATTGCTCCTAGAGGTTAAAAGTTGCCGATGTGCATAGCGGCATATAAATGGAACATTAAAAAAAACTAATGTGTCGCACTCACATAACTTTCTGTACTCTTCTACTAACAATTCTTACAAATTCTGGAAATGTTTATCTCAACTAACACGAAGAAGATATAGGAATAAGAGTTTGTAAGAATGGTTAGTACAAGAGAAGACAAAGTCATGTGAGTGCAAAACATCAGGTTGTTTACTGTCGTTGTCGTTATCAACGTTATCAACATTTATTTATCCCAGTTACATTTCCACTGTTGGCTAGTATTATCTTTTTTCTTCGCTTCTTGTTGAGTTTTAGAGTAGGCAAAATCCTAGTTAATGTCAACGCAGGCACATCTGTTCACATCAGCTGTTTGCTCGGCCAGCAGCCGATAACTTTTGTGACAAGTCTCCTACTTGTATGGCTCTAATTAACGCTTTCCTGCTTGACAGTAACTGCAGAAGTAAGGAGGAGTTAAGGACACTATTGACAGACTTATCTTTGTTCCATTTCTTTGCTTCTACTCGTCTCCTTCATGTCCTGGCGGAATTAATGAACTGTCGAGTCTCATTAATTTGTGAAGACACCTTTTTATTCCACTCTTATTCTTTCTATCTCTGCAGGCTCTTCTAAATTATTTTTTCAACCTTTTCGTAAAGATTAACGAAGTGTGAAGAAATGCTTTAAATGGCTGCAAGCTGTGTGCAAATATTCCCGGGGGCAGTGATACTTAGGACCTGTATCTAAGGTGCTGGTGGAGAAGAAACAACCAGATACATTGGAAAGGTGTAGAATGAGACTGAAAAATTCAATACCATAGCTGGGATTTGAACCGCGCATCTTCTGGTCTCTATCCTCCTGCTCTAACCACTGAGCTACCATGACCAACGTGGCGACACGACATTAAATTCTCCACTCACTCGCCATTAGGGTACGCTATCTAATATTTATTTGAGATTTCTTTGGGATTCACGGGGGGAAATGCGAGTAAGCTAGAGAATTTAATATCTTGTCGGCATGTTACCATGGAATCTCAGTGGTCAGAGCAGCCGGAAGGAGGCCGGAAGATCCGCGGTTCAAATCCCGGCAATGGCATTGATATTTCCAGTCTCGTTCTACACCTTTCCAACGTCCTACGGAAGAATAATTAGTTTCCATTAATAACCAGAAATATTTCCTATTGGCTTATCCAATCTTCCAAGCAAATACAAGGTGCTCGGATTATAAGAGTGCAGGCCTTAATGGCGGTTTCTTGACGTTAATTTGATTTAAGTTCCTCTTAACATTTCTCTCTATAGTGCATGGTTGCACAAATAAAGAATAAAATTAGTCATCAATCCTTAGTTGTCTATTTATGCAATAAGTATAGAGGGATACAGCTTCAAAAGTTGCGCTATTCGTGTCTTTTCCATTTGTCGGTAAAATGAGTTGTTTAGACACAAAATGATATTAAATAACGGGATTCCAGAGTGTTTTTGGAGTAAATTTGGGGACATACGTTTGGAAAAGTGGAAGGTCAGGAATATTGGAAGTGCTCTTGAATACTGCTCGGAAAGCTTGAAAGGATACCCTAGTTTCCTGGGGCTAGCCAACTTTGCACTTTTATTCGTCGTAAGTGTGAACGCATGCTTGATAGCAGTAGCTTAATTAGTAAAAAAAAATCGCTTCTTTAGTCCTATTATGTAGCCAGACTGTGCCAGTAATGTATTCCTTAATGTTAAATTATCGTCTTTACCGTTCACGATAGGTGAATTTGTTATTAAACGTTTTTATTCCCAATATCTGAATCTACCAACACGCGAATTCTGCGCACTGATACTCTCAACATCTTGTATATGTTTAGTATTATCAGGGTAGTAAAAAATTACACATCTTAATCAAGGGACATTTAGAGGCCTCTGTTTCAGGCTCTATTCTTTTAGACGGAGTTTCACTTAGGTGACAAAATAACGCTGCAAAAATACATGAGTCGAATTGCCTTACCGCAGAAGGCATGTAAAGTACCTAATTATAAAATATGATTATAATTATAATTGCGTTAATTTACACTTTAAAAGTACTTTCCATATGTATTTATTAATTATAATTATTTTCAGACAGTGTCATATACAAGCCGCTAGGAATATAGGTACAGATATCTTGATAATGGTACCTTAAATGTATCCACTTTGTGTGTTCGTTATTGTTTTCTCTGCTACATATAGTGAAGTAGAGGAAATATTGTATTCCACCCAAAAATTCGGAAATATATGTTTTGAGGCCCCCTGAATCCAAAAAAGTAGTGTTAGAAAAAGGTCCGTGTGTGTGCATGTCAGTTTGTGTACAGCATAACTAAAAAACCAAAAGTCGGTTAAAAACCAATCCTGTGTTACGAATTCGGAGCCGTGCTGTTGGTGAATCGGTAAAGACCGTCTTGCTGTTGCAACGAGTGTACAAAGTTACTGTTTACGGAAATAAAAGTGTTTCTTTATCTCGACTACATCTGTCTTCTTTACTTTACACCCACCAAAGTCACACTTTTCTTCTCAATTGAAGAAAACACCAGTTACTGCTATTCACACTTTATTGCCTTTTAGTCAGCGTAGTGCTAACGTTACACTCAGATTACTTTTGTCCAAGCTCAGAGCAACAGAACAACTGCCAAATCACAAATAAGAACTGTCAGATTGGACTGCTAGTCGGCACGACTCCTCAACGCTTCGTATACGTCTTTTTCCCCGTCGGCACGACTCCTCAACACTTCGCATACATCTGTTTTCTCTCTACCCGGTGCTTGGCAGCGACTTATATAGGTCCTTATGCAGAGGGAAAGTTCTGGAGGTAGAATATTCGGGAGTGCCTGTGGCGGAACGGTCCAGAAACCGCACCGCCATGTAATAGCTATTGTCTCGTACGCTCCTATTGTTGTCGGCGGCCTGTGGCGGAACGGTCCAGAAACCGCACCGCCATGTAATAGCTATTGTCTCGTACGCTCCTATTGTTGTCGGCAATTAGATGCGGCGGGCGCGGTGACAGTATTTAAGTTTAATGTCTTTCAAGGATGCGACACGAAGATTTTGGAAGAAATTCCTCCACCGTAAACTACCCTTGACACGGAAAAGTTATCCAAAATTTGATTTTATTGAAAATGGCACTAACGATTTTGATTAAAATGTCATATGTGTGACATATTTTTATGGAAAATGAAATTTATATTTTGCATTTTCTGACTATAGCCCGTGTAGTCGTGTTTACTCTGGATGACTTTTGCATAACTGGTAGACCTTAAGAGAGAGGCCAAATCTTACAATGCAAAAATGTATATCTTTCTAATACTCACAATTTATGTCGAAATAAACTTTTTATAGAGTGAACCATTTCGGAGGTATTCCTCGTTATTTGTGTAAGTTTTGCAGAACTTATACTTCTGTCAAATGGAACATCGCTATTCATTTTTATGTGTTAACCGTGCAAATAGAACGGCATTTGAAAGCTTTAACACATTTGACTATCATTCAACGCCTACTGTATTCCTATATTCCCGTTGCACGTGTAAGAAAACGAGCAATAATTTCTGCAAATGTTTATCTCAGCTTACACGAAGAAGATAGAGAAGTAAGAGTTTGTAATAATGGTTAGTACAAGAGTAGAGAAAGTCATGTGAGTGCAACACATCAGATTTTGTTTCTCTTCCTGTAACAGTTTTCCTACAAGCCAATTACGTAGTTTATTACGTGTTATTCTTTGTATGATGTTAAACTGCGTCCCAAAGTGAAGAACGACTATCGTATACAGTATCGCTTTGCTTCACACCTCAATCCGTGACCTTCTGGTCTAGGTAGTGGGAGGTCATTGGCCTCGCAGAAACAATAGATTTCGGTTCCAATACAATTCGTTATCGCGAGGCAGGCCCATTGTGCGTCACGCGTTCTGTGCCACATCTGTTTAAAGGTACTAATTACCTGAAAACATAAGTAACATTATAAATCCGCAAATTATGAACATATTGTGATATGTTCATTACACTGTTCTCAATTACAAGTGGAAACATCTGCACTTATACCACTAACAGCAGACACACACACACACACACACACACACACACACACACACACACACACACACACACACACACACACACACATACAAAGTACGCTATAGCCTCTATGTATGTTACAAAATACGAGTAGGTATGAAGAAACATATTGTTCCCTAACCGTCCGAACAACCATTTTGAAATGCATTAGAAGACTGCTTGCTTGTTCTAATGAGCAAAGAATTAGAAAATAGCGTCCAACTTACTTATCCCTAATAATGTCGCAAGCAATGAGAAGTAGCATCCTTTTTATTCTTCGGTATTTCGTCGACGCGGAGTTAATTAAGTTTTACTCAGAATACAGTCAACAAACATAAGTTAAATTTCATTTTATACATTTTAATAAATTCATTATTTTTAGGTTTATAAACTACGAACTTAGAATGTATTTGTTTTGAAAATTAATAATGTTAATTCTTTTTATACTTAAGGTGTCGTTCGGATGGTATGAGACAAAAGTGGAGGGTGGTATCGGACAGTTCAGTTTATAGTTTCTAATTTTTCTAATATTTTTTATATTTCTTTTAGGTAAAATGGGCAAGATATGGGTACTTTGGGAAGAAAGAAACACGACATTGGATGTAGACAGTATCAGAAATAAACAATATGTTCAATAGAGAAACCAATGATTAATTCTGAGTTTCCAAATTTAAGGGATCAAATTAAAGCTCTTAGAGCTGAAAAAGAGATTCCACGAAAACCATACACCACAAACAAAGGAATGCTTCACAGGACATTCACGGAAGACCAAAAAAATTAACTGTATAACCATATGATAGCTCCAGACTGTCAACTGGTGTCGTTAAACAAAATTTTGACTTCTACTCCATACAAAGAACAAATTGAAGAAAAGCGAGCACGGATAGAAATCTAAGGACATTATACATTAAAATGCTAGAAAATAAGACTGTCCGATACCTCCCTCCAATTTTAAAATACATGAAAACGTTGCATGTTTCTAACATAAAAATTGTGAGATGATAATTTTCATCATTCAAAGGAGAACCTAAAATATACCTCTATTGTTATAACGATAAAGATTAATGATAATGTGCAAAATCTTTAATATAACTTCTTCCAGTATAAGCTGTTATATATATCACAAACAAACAAAATTGTGACATCTGACTGACATTTCAGGTGACCATAAAGATCCAGAATACAGATATATATGACTAAGTCAAATTTAAAAAAAAAAATGATTAAACCTAAAAAACCTTAAGTGTCCGATACCACCTGACCTTCCCCTACTATAGAAGTGTGTGGTATGGGAACTAGAATTCTTTTTCCTGATCTTTAGTTCCGGATAAATAATTTTAAAAAGCCTGCGGGGTTTAGCTGAAGACCATAGCAAGCAATTAATTTATCAGAACTTGTTTTCCTCCCATTGGCTTCTGTATGTGACAGCGCAGTCGGTTGTAAATAAGTGGAACTTGCAGTATGGAGAAAAAAGTTAGACGGGGAAAAAAAACTGAACATCACTTGCCTCGTTTCCCGTTATCGGCACATTCCTCAATACTGACATTTCATTGGAAACCTTGGTATCTACTCCTGCAATTCTGTGTATTAGAAATGAACCCAAACGCAGCGCACCAAAGTCGAAAGCCTTTATATAAACTGTGTAGCTTATCGAAAAACACGAAAAAAGAACTGTCTCAAAAATGCAGAATCCAGAGGCATGGAAGGGTATACCATTTCATGCTGAAACAAAATATCGGATGTGTTGAACTCATACGACTCTTTCTACTCAAGCCTGTTCAAACCACTTTTACAAATACTTATTCTATTATCACTTCATCTTCATCAAGAAAGACCTCTGTACAACAAGTTTTATTATTAAACATGTTCCAAGCTTTTTCCGTGTGAATTTTAATTCCAGTATAAATATAAGAATTTGTAGAAGGATTAAGCGTTTTATATATTTCAATATAATATTGCATTCTGTTCACTTTACAGTTTTTGTGCCTCTAAAAAGAAAGATAAAGCTTTTTTTACAACACAGAAGCGTTGAACTCAATAAAATTTCAAGCAACATTTTCCATAATGGGTATTAAGAATTTGGAGATGCATCCAAAGAAAATTAAAACGTGAGTTTATATGAGACCAGATGTATCTTCCCTCACCCTAATCTTTCCTTTTCCTCATTACAGCGCTGCGCCTCTAGCCCCGTATTGCAACTGTCAGCAGTTCATTGGTCAGTAGTTATGCCACACGTTTTACGAGGCCCCGTAAGACGATAAGAAACTGAGAGATGCTCCCGAATGGTATAGTTCTGTAAATTCACTTTCTGTTCCATAGAAGAGGGGAATACATTAGGCTTAAGGGATAGTCGACTCTTTTGGAAGCTGGTTGTTGTGACCTAGATATGAAACACCGGTCTCTTTGAATGCACAGCAGAGAAAGAAAACACTAGCGATTTTAAAGAGAAAAAGATTAACAAAAATATCTTGGAAATGCTTAACCGCACAAGAAATGCATTTAGCATAAACTGCATACTTTAAAGAGATTTCCTTTTCTTCTGCAGTAAGAGATTGTCTATATCTTAAGGTTTACTAGTTATAAAATCAGATGTGTTGCACTCACATGACTTTCTCTACTCTTGCACTAAGCATTCTTACAAACTCTTATTCCTATATCTTCTTCGAGTTAGTTGAAATAAACATTTGTACAAATTATCTTACTGTTTATTTCCTTGTAGGTGCAATGAGAATGTCGAACGCAGTAGGCTTTGAGCGATATTAAAATCTTTTAAATCTTTCAAATTCCGTTCTCTTTGCACGGTTAATAAAATGAATAACTATGTTTCATTTGACAGAAGTATAAGTTCTCCAAAACTCACACAAATAACAAGGAATATCTTCGAAATGGCTCAGTCTAGAAAAAAGTTTATTCACATATAAATTGTGTATTTTAACGAAATTTACACTTTTTGTGCACTAAGCTTTGGTCTATCTCTTACGGTTCACCAGTTATGCAAAAGTCATTAGGAGCAAACAGGACTGCATGGGCTATGGCTATAAAATTTAATACATGTACATAAAATTTGTCATTAAAAAGGTTTTACACATGCGGCATTTTAATCAAAATCGTTACAGGCATTTCTGAGATTATCAAAATTTTCGAGCAATTTTCAACATAAAGGACAGTTTAAGGGTTGAGCAATCTTCCTCAAAATCTTCATATTGCATCTTTGAAAGGTATTAAATTTAAATACCAACAACTCCCGTTATTTTACGAAACACAAACACATTATTTCTCTACTCCCACTTGTACAAACAATATTATTTTCTGTCCTTTTATGTACCACATGTTCTTTACTCACTATTCAACATGTAATTCATACAATTTTTGTATATGATTGAAATAAATATGCAGCGGATTACATTGCCATTGTTTTATTAACTCACTTTCCTTTTACGTCACACATTCACATATTTTTCTGTTCTCAATTTTCAGCAAACAATACATACACTTTTCTATATTATCGGAATAGAAATACAACTTACATTACCATAGGTTTCTCTAATCGCTTTTCTTCCTGAGGTATATTTTGTGGTTGTTCAAGTCCGATACTTTTAGGGATAAATCATCAAATCATGGCAACGCCAGTGTTCAATAAATCCAAAATTTGATTTTAAAATTTTAAAGTTGTTGGCTTTAGTATATGCCCAATATTTCTTTCTTATGCAATGATGCCAGAGATGAAGCTTTTTCTAATATTACTTTTTAAATGTCTGTACTATGTATAGTAAGTAGAGAAATTATTGTATTCGATACAAAATTTCGACGGAAATGTGTTTTGAGGTCCCCTGAATGAAAAGGCATTTTATAAAATGGTCCGTGTGTCTGTGTTTGTGTGTGTGTATGTGTAAATAGTATAGCTCAAAAACGATGCGCGGTTTAAAACCCGAAGTTAGTATTTAAGTTTAATATCTTTCAGGGATGCGACACAAAGATTTTGAAGCAAATTCCTCGATTCCGAAGTACCCGTCACATGGAAAATTTTGATTTTCTCAAATATGGCTCTAACAATGTTGATTAAAATTCCATAAGTTTAAGATATGTTTATTGCAAATGAAATGTATATTTCGAATTTTCTGGCTATAGCCCATGTAGTCCTGTCTACCATTGATGACTATACATAACTAGTAAACAGTAAGATATAGACAACATCTTAATATACAAAAGTGAATATCTTGTTAAAACCCTCAATTTATGTCCAACTATTTTTCTGTATGGAAGGTCGTGATTCACTATTTCATCTCTTCGCCATGCAAAGAGAACGGAATTTCATAGCATTCATATAGCGACCAGCTTTAAAAGATTTATCACTCAAAGTCTGCTGTACATCCATTTTCCCCTGGCAGTTACAAGAAAATTAGCAATACGATAATTTCTACAGATGTGTATCCTGACTAACATGAAGAAGATAGAGGAATAAGTGTTTGTAAGAACCATTACGACTAGAGAAAATTATGTTGAATGAAAGTATTCAGTTTTTTGGGTACAGGGGCACTCCAAACGTGTATTTCCAGGGAATCTAGGTATGAAACTTTTGTGTTTAATACAATACTTCCTGTGCTTGCTATGAGAAGGAAGTAGAAGGTTGGGTTTGTCTCGTGAAAACAGTTATGAAGAGCAGTGACTACCCTTACAGTGTGCGTACTCTACTGTGTAGAAGATGAGAAGGGAAATCCTGGTTTCCTTTATTCGTGCCTTTTGTGCTGCGTCTCTCAAGAGAAAGGAAGAAAGGGAAACCGCCAGTCCATGGCTACATCTTCGCCACGGAAGGCTGTTTTTGGAAACGAGTGAGTCGTGTATCGATTTTATCAAAGGGAAGAGTTGTTTTCTCTACGGCGCGGAGAAAGAAGGAACTGTGGTGAAGTATAAGAGAATAAAGAGGCTGATCTCATCATTCCTTAATGCCTAAACGTGTTCTCCGAGGCGTTCATTGCAGCGTCCTCCTACATGACATTTTCTTCAAGGTGTAAGGCAAGTGAGAACATGCAGAATAATGTAAAGCATCTGCCACAAGTTATGTCAAACGTGTCTGAAACCACTCACACTGCTAAGAATATCATTTGCATTCACCTGACTGCCTCTGTTCACTCTAAATTATTCTTACATACATAAGTAGATTCCTTCTTTTGCTTCCGCTACTTTTAACAGAAATAATCTTTCATTATACGGAGTACAAATCTGCACGGGCTCACAACAAGCCCTTGGGCCTAATTTGAAAAATAATTGTTGGGCTCAGGCCAAGCCGGGCTTAAAAATTAAGGGATAAAACATAATTTATATATATATATTTTTTTTTTTTTTTTTTTTTTTTTTTTTTTTTTTTTGGTTAGTGATGTCAAAATTCCGGGGTTAGCAGAATTATTGCTGCATTTTTTTTTTTTTTTTTTTTTTTACTTTCTCTAGTACGTAGAGTATAGTAGAAGAAGTATTGTATTCCACCCAAAAATGTCGAGATTTCACTGGAAATATGTTTTGAGGCTCCCTGAATGGGAAAAAAAAGCATTTTTAGAAAAAGCTCTGCGACCGTGTGCGTGTCAGTCTGTCTCTCTGAACAGCATAACTCAAAATCAAAAAAATCGGTTTTAAACCAAAAATTATATTTAAGTTTAATGTATTTCAAGGATGCGACACGAAGATTTTGAAGAAAATTCCTCCACGCTAAACTTCCCTTTACATGGAAAAGTTTTAGAAAATTTTGATTTTCTTGAAAATGCCTCCAGCAATTTTGATTAAAGTGTCATATGTTTGAGATACATTTATGACAAATGCAATATATATCTTGAATTTTCTGGTTGTGGCTCATGAAGCCCTACTTACTTTCGATGACGTTTGCATAGCTGGTAAACCGTAAGAGATAGACCACATCTTACTATACAAAAATGTAGATCTGCTAAAACACACAATTTATGTCTGAATAGATTTTTGTAGAGTGAACCACTTCGTAGATATCCCTTGTTACTTGTGTGAGTTTTGGAGAAAAACGTCTGTCAAATGGAACATCATTATTAATTTCTTTACGTTATATGTGCAAAGAGAACAGAATTTGAAAGGTTCAAAAGATTGGACTGTCGCTCAAAGCCTACTGTATTCCCATATTCCCCTTGCACCTACAAGGAAATAAACAATAAGATAATTTCTGCAAATGTTTATCTTAACACGAAGAACATATAGGAATAAGAGTTTGTAAGAATGGTTAGTACAAGAGTAGAGAAATTCATGCGAGTGCAGCACATCAAATTTTTTTACCTGGAACTTTATATAATTATTCTGTTGGCATATTTCAAACAATAGTAATAATAGTATATAATAATTTATTATTACTATTAAAATGCTATAAAATGGCAAATGTTCACCGTAATGACCTAGTTGTTAACGGGCCCTTAAGCCTTACGCCTTGAAAAAATTCCAGTCCAGTTTTTCTGGCATTAACACAACCTACAATCCTTCGTGATATTAAAACTCACAGATGTTGTCTTCTCGTAACGTTACCACGCAATATTCTGTCT